>CM052885.1:10002340-10097187 GCA_028534135.1 Potos flavus | reverse complement strand
CCAAGATGCCCTTCAACAGATGAATGGATCAAGAAGATATGGTCCATATATACAATGGAATATTATGCCTCTATCAGAAAGGATGAATACCCAACTTTTATTTTAACATGGACTGGACTGGAAGAGATTGTTGAGTGAAATAAGTCAAGTGGAGAGAGTCAATTATCATATGGTCTCACTTACGTGTGGAGCATAAGGAAAAACATGGAGGACATTGTGAGAGGGAAGGGAGGGATGAATTGAAAAAGACGGAGGGGCGAAGAACCATGAGAGACTGTGAACTCAGAGCAACAGATTGAGGGTTTTGGAGGGGAGGGGAGTGGGGGGATATGCGAGCCTGGTGGTGGGTATTGAGGAGGGCATGTATTGCATGGAGCACTGGGTGTGGTACATAAACAATGAATCTTGTAACACTGAAAAAATAAAAGTATTTGGGGAAAAAAAAATCTTATCCATTTTCTTTTGAAGAGTACACATAGAGTTTGGGAGGAGAGTAGCAAGCTTGAAATTTTCTATCAGAGTTTATATTGCATTCTATTTTAAATCAGAACTCTGTGTGAATATGGAAATTTGATCTCAACAATATCATGAGAAAATATATGAAAGTTCCTCAAACAGTTCCAGACATACGGTGGGGTCAAGAGAAATGCTCCCACTCTTCTGAAGTCCTTCTCTTCTGCATGTTGTGGAAAATCTGAACTATTTTTATAACTGTACTTTGCAGCAGAGGACATGACATCTTATTCTCAACATGGGGGAAATGATCATACTGTCCAGAGCCCACCACTCTCACATTTACTCTTCATCTGGGAGTTGGAATATGCCAATCAAATGCATTCTTGTTTGCATCTTCTTTTACTGCGGGCAGCTTTAATACTTCCTAAAGTTTTGGGCAGGCTCTTCCTGAAAGTTCGATTTTCCTAAGTTCCAGTCCACAATGCCAGGTCTCATAGATAGTGGCCACCGGCCTGTGCTTTCCTCCCCTCCATTATTTTCGTCAGTCCCTCAACTTCTGTTGGCACAATAAGTTATCCCTCTATTATGTAATGCAGTCTCAAGCAGATAATTTCTTTCAGCAACATTGCATCAAAAAATAGCCTTGAAGGGGCGCCTGGGTGGCTCAGTGGGTTAAAGCCTCTGCCTTTGGCTCAGGTCATGATCTCAGGGTTCTGGGATCGAGCCCCACATCAGGCTCTCTGCTCAGCAGGGAGCCTGCTTCCCTCTCTGTCTCTCTGCTTGCCTCTCTGCCTACTTGTGATCTCTCTCTCTCTCTCTCTGTCAAATAAAACAAACAAACAAACAAAAAATCGCCTTGAAGTCTTCATGAGTTTAACGAGTCTTATATCAAATGGTTCGCTAATGCATTTGCAATGAATCACAAAGTGATTGCACTATTCCTTTTGTAATTACAACTTTTCTTCTGTCTTCTTTTAGAACTTTAAAGGGGTGTATTATGTAGTTGTGCTTTACTTGTGGTCTGTGCTTTCCTCTATGTGTACCTGTTTGCATAGGTGTGTTACTATGCATGTCTATGTGTGTTTATATATGTATGTGTGCATATGTGTATTTATATATATAGTTTTATTTACAATGTATTTCCCAATACTATGGGAATGTGTGAAGGTTGTGTATCCACAGTGTGTGTGTGTGTATGCATGTATTTATGTGTGTCTGCATATTCCTATGTGCTTGCCACATAGAATGAAATGCTTGAATTTCCTTTTCCTTAGAAGCCAGAGCATTTGTCCTGTTTTGCCTGTTATTACATAAGCTGGATAAGTCGAAACTCAGTGGGTTTATCAGGAAGAAATGCATTTTGCAATCTTGCCCTCTATCTGTTATTTCTTCCTCACCGGTCAACAAACTCCACTGACGCGTCTCCTGATGAATCATTGCTCAGAGAAAGGCAGTGACGTCAGGTTGTTTAAATGAAGCAACTGTGGAAGGGACTTGTTATCTTTTTTGAATTTGCTTGGGAGTATTGATAAAAAGATTTCAGTGACTTGGGTGTATTTAGACTGCTGACCAGATTTATCTATGGAAACTATTAAATTTCATGCATAGCTGAGCTCGCACACAACAAAAAGTGGGCTTGGCCATGCCAACATGGAGGGCAGCAAGGATCCTGGCAGGTTGAGTGGTCCCCAGGGCTCAGCAACTGTCTGTCTGTTTTTTTGGTAGCAAAATCCAATTTCCACTCTACCCACATGGGCTGGGAGACAGCAGGGATCCACACTAGCTCACAGAATTTTGGCTTCGTCATCTGTGAAACGTGACCAAACATATTAATCTCAGCTGCGGGCAGATTAGAACACCGGACAGGATGAACAGATGCCATCGTCAGACATGGAACTGCCACAAGAGAGCCAGATTGGGACTGGAGACAGATCCTGGGTTAGGGAACAAGAATGTAAATAAAATGGGGCTTGGAGGAAGCTCTCAAGTTTTCAAATGATATCTTATTTACCCCCAATACATATCTGAAGTCTTCTGAAGTACTTTTTGCCAGAACACTGTAAGTCAACTAACCTACACAGATAGCTTCAGGGGATCTCTCCTCTGTGGTTCGCAGAATGAAATTTAAACCTTTGTTGCTTGAGGCCCTCTGTCATTAAACCTCAGCCTCTCTTTACAATGTACTCACTGTACCAGCTTTCTCAAGCCTTCTGCACAGTGATCGCTTGTGTCCTAGGCTAACCCAGACATCAAGTCCCTCCCAAATCTGCCTGTAGAAAATACTTCATTGAATTTCTTCAGTGAAAATCTTCACTGATTTCCCGGGCTGGATTTGCGAGGTAACTCTTTTGTTTTGAGTAGAAATTTTCAAGCTGGACATTCTAAAATACCTGTTAAAGGGTAAAGAAATAAGAAGAGTCAAGATATTTAGAAAGAAAAGGAAGAAGAGGAAGAGAAAGAGGAGAAGAATGGGGGGTATGCCCCAATGGATATTAGGTCTTATTGAGAAGCTAAAGTAATCAAGACCGTCTGGTGTTGGTGTAGGAATAGACAACTGGACCAATGGGATGTGATGTTGAGCCCTGATAAATGACAGAGATGGTTTGCCACAAGTGCTTGGGGAAGGTCTATTCAATAAATGGACATGGGACTAATCAAACATGTGTATACAGTGCCGGAGAAGTGGATTCTCTCTGTCATACAAAAATCAACTCCCTGTGAGCTGAGGACTTCAATATCAAAATGAAAGATCTAAGTAGAAAATATAAGTGCTATTCAATTTGGAAAAAAAAAGTCATGTAATCCAAGTGTTAAGATACGGGCCAACTTGATCTCTTTTATTACTCTGGAACATGCAATTGGGGAAAAATGTTGTGTCATTATTTTGAATGTTAGATGTTCTACTCTGTTCCAGAATTTTACTCTTAGGTGCTTACCCGAGATAGGAGAAAAAACAGACAATAAGAAATTTCAGGATTGCAGAAGATGGTAACATTTAACTCCATACCTCGGGGGGGGGGAAAGATAATAATAAAAGCCAGTACAGAAATAAAAACAACTCAGAAACAGCAAGAATACAACAGCTTAAAATAGAGTCAAAATGGAAGAACATAAGCTTAAGAAAAAATCATGCAAAAGTAATTGGAAAATTACTAAGAGATCAACATCATTGGAGAGAAAATGATATCTATGCTAAAAAAAACAACAAAGGACACTGAACTTTTGCATGATTGTTTTTCTTAAAAATAAAAAATAGTATAAATGAAACAAAATGTACTCAAATGTATAATGTAAAAATACTTCCCTAAAATATAAAAAATCTGCATGTGAAGTTTGAAAGGCCACAGTTTTTTGGGTTATTTTGTTGTTGTTGTTATCCAGAAAACTGATACATAACTCTAAAGCCAAGAAATATCCTGGTAAAGTCACTGAACTTGAAAGACTAATCAAACAAAAGAAGTCAGAAATTTGATGTCATTTCTATGGATGAACTAAATTCACATCACATCTATTTAAATTGAGAACAAGAGCTAAAAACAATATGAAATTATTGTTGCAGAAAAAGGCATAAACATTATAAACTAACACAACGTGAGACGATATAATTAATGGAAATTAAAACATTAATATTCTCAATTAGAAAATTAAAAAAATGTAATTGTATTGATTTTCTCATTTTTCAGAAAAAAATTCAACATACCGATATAAGTAGCTACCTCAAGAACTACCAATTTATGTATATCATTTATGATTCCTGTAGTAACCATCATAAGACCTAAGAATATATTATAAACTGCAGATTTTTCTGAAGGAAATGCACATAAACACACACACGTGCGCACATACATGTCCGCGTGCACACACACGTGGGCAGGGAGACAGCAAAGAAAATAGAAATCATGGAAAATCTCTTTTTTCTCTCTAGCTCCACATATAAATATGTGAATGTATTTATATTTTTCTTATCTTTATACATTTCTTATGCTAGGACAACATACTTCACAAAGTAGGTACTTGGAAAATCCATGCTATATCGGAGGAGATCAGGATCACCTCCAAGCCATTAACGCTGTTGCCTGCACCACTTCCTTCTAAGACCTCCCAGCTGCACCTCTACTCCCCACCCCCCACGCTACCCTGCCCTTTCCATTCTCTCAAGTCCTGTAACCTCTCTTATCTGGGATATCAGTCTTTGATCCAATTCTGGAATCAGAGAGCAGATATAATTGGGACCTTCAGGATCTTCAGGCCTGGGAAAATCCCTTCACTTGTTGGCTGTAATTTCATCTCCTGGAAAATGCCTTACTTTGCAACTTCACTATTTCTAGGGTATGTGTCTTCTTTTCCTATTAAACTCAGTGTTCATGGAAAACTTGTATGGTGGTCTTGGAAATCTTCTCTTTCCTGTAAAGTGTGAAGTGCTATCTCTTGCTCATAGGAAGGGCTCTGTATTCAGCTATGATTGAATGAATAGAGGATTAAATGTTAGATTGGATACATTGGGATTTCACTGTATGCCAAAAAATTCTGCTAATTGCTTCACATGCATTTCATAATTTAATCTGCTTAGCGAGCCTATTTCTATTTTATGCTTGTACCGAAGCATAAAGAGATTAACTGGGATTTGAACCTGGGTAATCCGGCTCCTGACTTACTTGGCTGTATGGCAGGAACAAAAGAGTAGCGTGTATTTTTCTGAATTCCACTGACTTGTAGCATGTATTCAAAGCTTTAGAATACATGGGTCACTTGCTCTCGCATGCCCAGCTGCACCTGCACCAGGGAACTTCTCACCCTTTCAGCAGGTGGAGAGGAACCCCCAGGGGTAGAGAGATGCTCAGTGAAGCGGCTGACCTCCATTTGGAGTTTTGTGTGCAATCCCAGGCAGCACTCTTGCATAACAGCTCCTCTGTGAGCCAGGCCCCCATGAGAATCAACTCAACAGGCACAAGCCATGGCCTTCCTGCCAACCTGCACCTCCTCTGCAGACAGCTTAGAAAGGGAGGGCTCCAACTCATGAGGCACAGGAAGGAGTCAGGGATGGAGAGAGCCCGGGGCAACTCCCAGTCTTGAGGAACTAGCCCAGGAGGGAGGTTTACTCTTACTTGTGTGTGTCCAGCTAGTGAATTATGCCACCTGAAGTCTCCCAAAGCCTTCGCAGTTCTAGGAGAGTCATCATTACAACTGTGGAAATGTGTTTGTGTCTTCCACAATTTTTAGTCTCATTTTCATTTAAAATGAACCTGACATCATTCATTTGTCACTGAATCTCCCTCAGGGGTCTGCTATGCTTTCCTGCCTCCTTTCTGCTCCCGGAACGGGCTGAGGTGAGGCACTGACTCTATTATGTTGCCATCTTTGTTCTCCAACTGTCTCCCCAGACAGACTGTGTGCGAGGGAAGAATGTGTTCTTCATCTGTGTCAGCAGCACCTGGAAAACTTGTGTTTGACACCGAGCAGACATCAGTGCCCTTGTGACACAAGTAAGGGAGAAATCAGCAGTCCAGTGAAAATAAAAATCTATCCAATAGAATTGAACCAAAAAGAACTGTTGATCTTTCTAATGGAAAAGCTGGTGTCCTAGCCAAGGCCCAGGGGTTTTTCCCAAAGTGGAAGCCCCTGAATGAACATATTATTTATTTAAGTGGAATTTGAAGCACGAGAAGAATATGGATTATTCTTTGTGGCATTCAGGTCAACATTTTAATTAGTATTCAAAATCCTGGCACAGCATTTTTTTATGTGTGACACATAAAATAGCATAACATACGCCTTATGTATTCACTACATAGACAAAATAAAAACAAACCTTATGATCATACAGGAATAATGACTTTGACATTCGAGGACATTTCATTCTCACACAAATGTGTGTAAATAGCTAGATAACCAGATAAAGAGAATCCCCAAAAGATGTGAACATTTCAATCTCCAGACTCTCAGTATGTTACCTTGCATGGCAGAAGGGACTTTTCAGATGTGATTAAGAACCTTCTATGGGAAGACTATCTTGAATTATATGGGGTGGGCCCCATGTAATCACAAGGCTCCTTAGAAGAGGAAGGCAGGAGGGTTGGATTCACAGGAGGGGACAAAAGGATAGACGCAGAAGCTGAAGTGCTCCAGGTGTGAGCTAAGAAATTAGCGAAGCCTCTAGAAACTGAAAAAGGCAAGGGACAGGTTCTCCCCTAGACTTCCAGAGGAAATGCAGCCTTGCTGACCTATTTGGATTTCTGATCTCCAGAACTACAATATAATCCATTTGTATTGTTTGAAGCCACAAGTTGGTGGTAATTTGTTAGAGCAGCCTATAAAACTAACAGAGAGAAGGTACGTTAGTTTCTTAGGGATGCCGCAACAAATTACTTGAAACTGAGGGGCTTAAAACAATGAAATCTGTCCTCTCACAGTTCTGGAGGCTAGAAGTCCAAAACGAAATGTTGGCAAGACCATGCTCTCCCCAAAGGCTTTAGAGAAGAGTCCTTCCTTGCCTCTCCCTAACTGGCAGTCCTTGGCATTCTTTAGTGTGTAGATGCATCACTATGGTGTCTGCTGTTCTCATCACAGGGCAGTCCCCCCGTGTGTATGGGTCTTCACATGGCTTTCTTATAAGGACACTAATCACTGGATTTAGGGTTTACACTAATCCACTATGATCTGAATTTAACTAATTCCATCAGCAAAGACCCTATTTCCAAATAAGATCACATTCTGAGATTCCAAAGGATGAATTTGGGGAGGATACTCTTCAATCCAGTATAGATTAGTAGGTAGATAGGTAGGCAGGTTTATGTACATAGAGAGAGAGGTAGAGTGATAAATAGATAAATAGATAGATAGATAGAGTCTTTGACAATACAATTTTCATTGTTGTATAATATTTTGCTATGTTTATAGCAGAATTATTCATTCTTTTTGCCAGAAGCACATTATTACATTTACCAAAGCATCAGTTATTTCACTAGAAGAACTTCCCCTGTTTCTGAGTGCCTCATTCTGCATGGGATAATAACAAACTGAAACTTACCCTAGGAAGGGCAAACCAGGACAGAGAATGGACTCATATCATTTCTCATGAAGATCCATGGAAGGAACTGGAATGATTAAACAAGATAAGAGAAGCTGCAAGACATACATGGAGGATATTTTAAAAGACTGAATGCATGACCACATTGAAGAGAAATTAATCTTATTCTATTTTTCCCCAAAGTGTTGAACTAAGGCAAATGGTTCAAAAACCATCCCAAAGGAAAAAGTGCTACAGTGGCCTCACCCCTCTGTGTGTGTCCTTCCTCATGCAGATCTTGGACCCAAAAATCTTCAGTCTCAGTAGTGCTCCAAAGCCTTCAAACAAATGTTTCCTTGAAATAATTTTGTCAAAAACCATGGATAGGAGGTGCCTGGGTGGCTCAGTTGGTTAAGCTTTCGACTCTTGATTTTGGCTCAGGTCATGATCTCAGGGTTGTGAGATCGAGACCCGTGTCTGGCTCCATGCTAAGTATGGAGGCTGCTTAAGATTTTCTCTCTCCCTCTCCCTTTGCTCCTCTCCCCCCCCCACCCCCTGCTCACACACACACACTCTCTCTCTCTCTCTCTCTCTCTCAAAACAAAAAAAAATGGGTGGTATCATATTTTTTTAAACCATCAAGAACTGCTAAAGGTCTGAGATTTCCCCCTTCTTACAAATAAACAAATTATCCAATTATAGCTTCATGAATGCTTTGGAAGATAAGAGACTTCCGAGTCCGATACACAGGCTGAGTTATTACTCAGAGCAACAGCAGTAGCCAGAGTGTCATCATTTTCTTGACCTGTTTCCAGACCCCAGTTCCCACAGAGTGATATGACAAGGGCCAGGTGGTGCCTGTGTGTGCAGATGGGTGTTTACAGGAAAGAAACCTTGCGTTTAGGAAACCCCAATCTTTTATAATGATTTCCATAATCCTGCCTGAACTTTGCCCTGGAAAGATGTATTACTGCTATGGAAACAATCTCGAAAAAGGCATCTACATCAAAAGTTGTCAGTGTATCATTGCTCACAAAACATGCAGAAATGCAAGAAACCCACTGATATTTGTGTCTCAAGAAGAGCCACCCCTATTTCATTTTTATACCGTCTTGGTTCCTGGTCAGTTTTCCCATGAGTTCATCACTGTGTCAGCCACTTTGATTCATCTGACCGGCAGGCACTGGGATCAACTCCATTCAGTTTGTGTCGTACTATATTTAGTTAAGACTGCTATGAATAGGACCCCAAACAGCAAGATGAGGTCAACTTGAAGTATTAACCTCATTCAGTGAGAAGAGACTGTGGATGAAGATGGAACTGGAGCTGTAGGCTAGAGGCAGATAAGAAAGGATTCTGTATGCTTCGTTCTGCTTCCAATTTATTCTACTGGTGTGGAAGAACCATCAAAGGGTTTAACAGGAGCCTTACACAGCTGACGTGATGTGAAATCATTCTCCAGGGGCCAAAGGGATGACAGCTTAGAGAAGATGCTACTGGAGAGAGACCCAGTTCTAATGACGTTTTAATATTGCATTTAGTAAACACTGAGGCTTGAAGATGGTAGGCTTGAAACATATTTAAGAGAAAAAATTGAGAGACCTTTAAAAGAAGGGAACAGGAGAGAAGGAAGTCAAGCATGACTCCCAGGTTTCCGGATTGGAGAACAGTGTGGAGGGCAGCGATGTTGCCTGAGATAGGAGAGCTTAGGACAATTGTTTTGAAGGGTCTTGGCAAGTTCAGATAAGCCAGTTAAGTGCAGACATCCACTGGAAGGTCTAGCAGCCATTAAAGTTAAGGATCTGAGGTGGTAGGGGGAAAACGTGCAAAAAAGGTCAATTTAGAAGTTATCGGCGCATAGGTTATAACTAAAATCGTGGGCTGGATGAGAATTTCTCTAGAATAAAGAATTCTAGAAAGGTCTCAGGGAAGAGCCCTGGAGAACAGCAGTGTAAAGGCAGTGGGGGTGGCGTTGGGGGTGGGGAGGACCGGAGGAAGGAGGAAGTTCTGCCCGAGGCTCTGCAACAGAGTGCCAGAAGGAAGGAGTAACCAGCAAAGCAATTAACTAAGAAGAGGACGAAGACGTGTATTGGATTTAGGGAGAATATGATCAGGGAGGACCTGGAGGAGGGTCACTCCATGGAGAGGTGAGCGCAGAAGCTAGTTGTTGTAGTGAGCTGCGAACGTCACAATCGGGCATTCGTTGCGTATGTCTTTCAGCCATTAGGAAAATTTCATTATAAAATGTCAATTCTTTCTAAGAATCAAAGGGAAATCCCTTGCGCCAAGGCTTCTCAGGGCCCCTGATCTTACTAACAGGAAAGCAGGAGATGCACATTCAGTGGGAGACCATACTTTGAGAATATAGTGGAAGTGGAAGTGAGATGCCTTCTGAGGATGGGGGTTAAAAGGGTGGTCAGCTCGTGGCGCAGAGTTTGTCACATTTTATTAAAGCAGAAAAAGGAGATGGTCTAGCAGTCTCCGATTGGGTCAGACAATGGCCGGCCTTAGGTCAATACACACAAGCTGTAATAATCAACAGTTCCACCGAGCTAACATCATCCTTTTTTTTTTTTTTTTTTAATGCATAAGCCCCAGAAAGAAGATTTCATAGAAGTGTGTCTGGAGGAAAATAGTAAATGTCACTGCCCCTGAGTTCTATTCAAAATGAGCAAGAAAAAAAAAATACGGACTCAGGTAATTAGGTTTTTAGATCCAGCTCAGACCGTGGCATCTGCTCCCCGCCGTCTTCTGAGTCTGTCGTGTTGATCCGACGTCCCGTGGTGGGAAGCAGAGGGTCCAGACCTTTCCTCCCTAAAGCAGGGCAAGAACATCAGCTTTGGGCTCACCGAACATTTCTGAGTTCCATACCATTTGCAAGTTACCTAACTCTCTGAGCTTCCTGGCTTTTTGGTTGTGTTTTTCATTTGTGAAAAAGAGTTAGCAAGACTTTATCAAAAGATTATTGAGACGATTAATGGCCCTTTAAAATACTCAAGTCTATGAAATGCTTACAATATTACATGAGAGATTTCTTTTTTTTTTTAAGATTTTATTTATTTATTTGAGCAAGAGAGAGAGAGAGAGCATGAACTGGGAGAGATTCAGAGGGAGAGGTAGAAGCAGACTTCCCTGGATCCCAGGACCCTGAGATCATGACCTGAGCTGAAGACGGACGATTAACCGACTGAGCCACGCAGGCGCCCTGAGAAATTTCTTGATTCTATTTTTTTTTTCCTTTCTTTCTCTGCCACCCTCTCTTCCTCCTCTCTCCTTTTTTGCTTTCCAACCTTCCTGCCTTCCTGCCTTCCCTCCCTTCCTTCCCAGTGAATATCTACTCCTTCACATAAAGGACCTCTCAGGAATCTAGGTGCCACCTTCCCAGAAATTTATATCATTTACATCACGATCATATCCTGCAGATAATGGGTGTGAACTTGAAAGTGCCCTCAGAGGCAAGAAGGCCTTGAAAGGCCTTGGAATTCTCCTAAGCAGATTGACCCTTACTAGGACTTGATTTCAACAACAAAGCTCTTCCAAGCTTTAAAATGACTCAGCTCCCAAGGCCCATATGCACAGTTTTCCATCTCATTAACAAAAAGCTTATTTCTCATAAACCTTTAAAGAAAGAACAGCTCTTTCCCAAGAAAACAACCTCTTCTCACTCCAGCCTCTGAAATAGGATTGAATATCACCAGGCAAACTGTAAACACCATTTCCCAGTGCAAATGACCTCCATCTGCAGACTTGGCAGGATGGGAAGTGTCTCCTTTTGATATTCCAGCTATCTGGTATTTTCTTGGCATCAAGGTATAAACTGCAATTTGGAGAGTCACAGCTATTCAATTTTCAGAGGGGAGAATTTGGAATTCTTTTATCCAAAAATTTAGGGAAGGGGAACGAAACTGATCTCTGGCAAGTAAAAACGTACATTAAATTCTCTTCATTACACTCAGAAGGAACTTTCGGTTCCTTGTTTGGGAGGGGTGGTCTATTCCCTTAGTCTAAACTCAGGTCTGAAATAATGTTTACCAATACCCAAATGCATGGTAGAGTAGAAGTAAAAAAAAAAAAAAATTGAAGTAGAATGAGAAATTATGGGCCGACAGTAGATCAAAAAGAAATGTCAGCTAATATTTAAAAATGGGAGTGAGAGCTAAATATGACAAACATAGGAAATCAAAAGCCACAGCAGCTAATGCACATTTGGTGCTGAGGGATAGGCCTTGCACCTGCCAGTCAGGTCCAAGGTCACCACTCTGATGCCTCTTGTCACAGTGAGGGTGGTTCAATGCAGACATGGAGAAGAGATAAATAGACACATAATCCAAGCACTGCCTTATTAAGACTAAAATATTTCCATCATCTAGAAAGGTCCTTCATTCCTCCTGTCCTCATTTCTATCTTGATAGATTCCTTTTGCTGATTCCAGAGTTTAAGTAGATGGAATCATACAAAATGTATTCCTTTGTGCCTGGCTTCTTTTATGCAACGTGATGTTTTTCAGATTCACTCACATTGTGGGTGTCATGTATCCATTCTTTTTTTTTTTTTTTTAAGATGTATTTATTTGAGAGAGAGAGAAAGAGAGAGCATGGCAGGAGGGGCAGAGAGAATCTCAAGCGGACTTCGTGCTCAGCAGAGAGCCTGACGCGGGGCTCAATCTCAGGACCCTGAGATCATGACCTGAGCTGAAACCAAGAGTCAGATGCTTAACTGACTGTACCACCCAGGCACCCCATGTATCCATTCTTTTTATTGCTCTTTAGAGTTAGTGTGAGTTTGCTACCATTTGTTTATCACTTTAATATTGATGACCGTATCTACGTAAGTCTTTTCATGGACATATGTTTTTATTTCTATTGGTAAATATCTAGAATTGAGACTCCTGGGTTTTATATGGTTGGTGTATATTTAACTTTTAAGAAACCACCAGTTTCCAAAGTGATAAATACCATTTTACACTCCTACCAGCAATATGCAAAAGTTCTAATTTCTTTACATCTTCACCCACACTTAGCACTGTCAGTCTTTTCACGATTTAGCCATTCTAGTGTGTGTGAAGTGATGTTGCCATTGTGGTTTTAATCTGCATTTGCTTTATGACTAAAGAATGATTTATAGAGCAGAGATCTGCAAGCTATGTCTGGGCAGGACCGCTACATAGAGTATGTGGAATAAAAACACAGAAACACTTGCATAAAAGTTAATAAAAATGCCAAGATGGCAGCAGCAGAACATTAAACAAAGCAAGAAGCCCTTCTGAGTGTAAGAACGTGTGGACTGCAGAAGGCGCGTGACCTTAAACTTGGCCTTGCCTATGGGCCAGATCCAGCCCGACACCTGTTTTAGTATGGCTTATGAGCTAAGAATGGTTTTTATATTTTTAAAAAGTTAAAAAATGAAAAAAAAAGCCTTATTTTGTGATACTTGAAAATTATAGGAAATTGAAATGTCAACAGCCATAAATAAAGATATATTACAATACAGCCATGTTCATTTATTTATGTATTATCCATAGCTGGACAATGAGAGTGTTAGTATTGCAACAGAAATTGTATGGCCTTTGAAATAGAAAATGTTTACTGTCTGGTGCTTTATAGAAAGAGCACCAACTCTTTTCATGTGTTCATTCAGCCATTTGTATACTTTCTTTTTTGAAGTGTCCATTCAAGTCCATTCAAACAATGCATGTCTCAGTGCATTGTTTATCATTTCACTTTCCAGTCATAAAAGTTATTTATTTATTATGGATATGATTCCTTTGTCAGCTATAAGTGTGAAAGATATTTTCTCTAAGTCTCTGATTTGACTTTATATTTTATCTACAAATTTTCAAAAGAGCCAGAGGTTTCAATTTTGGCGAAATCCAGTTTATCAATTTTTATTCTTTTCTGATTAGTGCTTTTTTTGTGTTTTAAGAAATCTTTACCCACCTCAAACTTGCTAAGAACTTTTTCCTGCTTTTTTCTGGGAATTTTATACTTTTTTAGACTTAGGTCTATGATCCATTTTTAATTATTACTATTTCGTGGGGGCATACTGAGAGGTAGAGGTAAAGGTTCATTTTTTTCCCACATGAATATCCATTTGCTTTGCAAATGTTTGCTTAAAAAAAAGTTTCTTTCCCCATTGAATCAGAACTCTATTGAAAATCAATTGACCATATCTTTTTAGGTCTTTTAAATTGTAAAATGATGTTAAGTGTGAACTCACGCTATATTTTCTCTTTACAAAATAATCTGTATTTCCTAGCTCTGTCCACTGGTAGGCTCTAAAAACAATAACTAACTCTGTAAAGTGAACACCACAACTCAAATATTGGTGTCTAAAAACCATTTCACACCAAAAGAAACTAGAACAAATCTGGAAGAAAAAATATACTTAGTCGGGGATACTTATCATGCCAGAAAGTAGATAAGCTTTGGAGGACTACTGGAATTGTGGCAAAATGACAGAATAGCCAATTTCAAGAGGCTCCCACTGGCCCAACATGGACCAATTTATACACCAAATTAATAATAGATGTAACAGATTTAATACATCGAAATGCATGAAAAAATCCATATGCTTGTAATCATGCAAAAATAAACATGCACGTGCACACACACACACACACACAGAGCAAGTTGATTTATATGAAAAGCAATCTATCATTCATCAGAGAAAGAGAGAGCATGGCAGGAGAGGCAGAGAGAATCTCAAGCAGACTCCTTGCTCAGCAGGGAGCCTGACTCTGGGCTCAATCTCAGGACCCTGAGATCCCGACCTGAGCGGAAACCAAAAAAAAGCAGGTTACAAAAAAGCAGGTCCAGGGTTATTGGAGGGTGGAACAAAGAGGGCGTCGGACTGCAGAAGGGCCCAGAGAATCTCCCAGTGGTGATGGCATTGGAAGCATTGCCCAGTGGCGGTGGTTTCACAAATGCACAATTACCAAAACTCTTCGAACCGCGCACTTTAAATGGAGACAGTTTGTTTTACATAAGTTATTTCTCAATACAAATGACAAGGAAAAAAAGCTCAATTAAGTAAATTTAGTTGAAAGGATTTTTCTGAGTTTCTATATACCTAGTGATTGTCTATGTTTTGTCAGTTAGAGAGAGGGGAATGTTGAAGTGTAAAACTCTAACTATAAATTTGTGTGTTTCTTAATTTCATAATTTTTGCATTCAAGAATTTTGAGGCTATATTTAGATTCATACATATTTATGATTGCCGTGTCCTCCAAATAAATTGCTGTTTGTATTATTATGAAATGCCCTCTTTGTTTTTAATACTGTCTTGAAGTCTATTTAGTTTCCTAAAAATATAATCATTTTTATGCTCATTTTTATGGAATTATCTTTTGCATCCTCTATTTGTTTTTTCTTCAGATTGAAAATACATTTCTTATAGGCCACATACCATTGAGTATTGCTTTTTTAAAATCGAATCTGACATTCTCCTCTCTTTTTTTATAAGAATCTTCAGTCTTTTACCCTTATGCAATTATTGGTATGGCTGTTTCATATCCACATTTTGCTTTGTTTTTCATTTGTTTGTCTATGGGTTTTCCTTCTCTTTGCAAAAATATTTTTTTTTCTTTTTAGTATTCCATTTTATTTTCTCTATTGGGTTCCCACCTATCCTAGTCTTGCCCCAGGACTAACAGTATTCATCATTAACATATCCATCTGTTTAGAGTCCACATGGTACTACTTCATACTTCACACCTTACACTTGGCATTTTAAACATTCAGTTTTCCAATTCCCACTTCTAACTTCATGTCTGATACTTCCCATTCTCAGTTCCTACTCCCTACTTCACAAATATAATAGCTTTAGAAAAAAATATAATTCCATTTACCATCTCTCTCATTTTTTTCTTATAGTGCATTAAACCTTCAGGTGTCTTTTATGGAAATTATGGAAATAATAAAACATAATAATAAAATATAGCATTACATATACATATATGTATGTGTGTGTGTGTGTGTGTGTGTGTGTGTGTGTGTTCTCTTCCTTCTTGTAGATCCCAGTCCCAGTTTGCATCTGGGATCATTTTTCTTTGGCCTCAAGAGTTTTTTTAAATCATGCTTTACTTTGATTTCTAGGAAGAATTTTTTTTTTTAACTATTAAAGTATATATTTTTTATTTTATTTTTTTAAGATTTTATTTATTTATTTGTCAGAGAGAGAGTGAGAGAGAGAGCACAAGCAGGCAGAGTGGCAGGCAGAGGCAAAGGGAGAAGCAGGCTTCCCGCCGAGCAAGGAGCCCGATGTGGGACTCGATCCCAGGACCCTGGGATCATGACCTGAGCCGAAGGCAGCTGCTTAACCAACTGAGCCACCCAGGCGTCCCAACTATTAAAGTATATTTGACACAGAATATTCCATGACTTTCGGATGTGCAACATTGGCTGAAGAACACACTTTAACATTTATTGTAGTGCTATTCCGCTGGCGAAAACATTCAACTTCCAATTTTCTGATAATATCTTTTCACTCTCATTTTTAAACGATATTTTTGCAGGTTACTGGATTCTGGATTAACAGATTTTGGTTTTGCAGCAATTTAAAGCTGTCATTCCAGAGTCTTCTGGATTCCATTATTTGTTTCTGATGAGAAGTTAGTTGTCATTTATACATTGTTCTTCTGTATGTAATGTGTTTTGTTTTCTCTAAGTGCTTTGAGGATTTTTCCTTTATCTATTATCAGTTTAACTGATCTACTTACATCTGCTTTGATCTGTATTTTTTCTCTCTTGAATTTACTGTGATTCATGCATCTATATGCCAACATTTTTCATCAAATGGGGGATATTTTTAGCCATTATTTCTTCCAATAATTCTTTCCACCTTATTCATATTATCCTCCTTTCATAGGTCCTATTACATTTATAATAGACAGTTTATATTGTCCCATAGTTTCTTGAGGTTCTATTCATTTTTAAAATCTATTTTTAATTTGGGTGCCTGAGTGGCTCAGTTGATTGAGCATCTAACTCTTGATTTTGGCTCAGATCATGGTCTCAGGGTGGTGAGATCCAGCCTCCAAGGGTCTTTGGGCTTTGTGCTCAGTGGGGAGTCGGCTTTCTCCTTCTCCCTCTCCCTCTGCCCTTCCCCCCACTCATGCACACTCTCTCTCTCAAATAAATAAATCTTTAAAGAAACCTATTTTTTCTTTCAAATTAAGTAATTCCTACTGATCTGTCTTCAAATTCATTGATGTTTTCATTTGTGAAGCCAATCCAAAGATTTTCTCTTTTAAATTTTCTTGTATTTCTAAATTCAGGAAACCCATTTGGTTCCTTCTAAAGTTTTTATTTTCCTGCTGAAATTTTCTATCTTTTTTGTATTTTATTTATTAATGATTTTTAATGCATTAAAGCTATATTTTTATTATTTTAACAGTTTTTCCCCATTGACTCTTCAAACTTTTTATAATAGCTGATTTAAATACAATATACTAGTAGTGCCTGGGTGGCTCAGTTGATTGAGAGTCCTGCTCTTGGTCTGGGCTCAGGTCATGATTTCAGGGTCATGGAATGAAGCCCCACATCAAGCTCTGTGTTGGGCTCTACACTGAGTAGTTGTGGAGTCGGCTTGAGTTTCTCTCTCCCTCTCTCTCCACCCTTCCCCTCATGCTCTTTCTCTTAAATAAATAAATAAATCTTAAAATAAATAAATGCAATACAATAAACCCAGCATCTAGAGCATTCCAAGGTTGAATTTTAGTGACTGTCTTTTTTTTCTTGGTTGTATGTCAAAATTTCCTATTTCTTTGCGTGCCTCGTAATTTTTGATTGTCTACTGGATTTTGCTGGCACTATATAGTACAGATTCTGGGTTCTGTTGTTATGTCCACTGAATGTTGAATTTTGTTCTACTAGGCAGTTCAACCACTGGCTGATTAGACTGAACTTGGATAGACTTGGTTTTATGCCTTGGTAGGACAGATCTGTGGAGCACTCAAGCTGTTGCTTGACTTCTTCTAACTTGGCAGGACTTAACATTCAAACTCTGTATTCTCCTATAAATCTCATCAAGGCCTCATTTTAGTTTTGTTGACAGTAAGTCTAAAATAGACTTTTCTTTTGAACACGTCCCTTGGTCCTAACATATGGCCTTTATGGTGCCCTAGCTAGATGCATGCAGTGTTCATGAGATATTAATGATTTTATTCATTTTGGCTAGACAAAATATCACTGTCTCCCAGCCCTTTCAAACCATTAGGCTATTTGTTTTACTCTCAAACCCATGGCTGCCACTCAAATAAATATTATAAAAGTCCACAACCCTCAGCTAAGGACTCGTGAAGAGCTGCCCCCCCCATAGGCTTCTGGATCAGCTCTCCATTCCATGACCCCCTCTTCTCCAGCTCTGCCCCAGAATGGTAGCCATTTCAGTTGTCCTGAATTCAGATCTTGACCTCCTCAGATCAGTGGGACTGCCATGCTCTGCTTGCATATCTCTCACTGGTAGAAAGCCAGGTGGGGCTCACCCCATGAGTTTCCCTTTTTTATGAATTGGAGTCTTGCACTGCCTGGTGATTAATGCCAAAAAAAAAAAATTATTTTGTCTATTTGTTCAATGTTATGGTTGCTTATATTGGGAGGGCTAGACCAGGACTGGCTACTTCATCATATTCAGAAATATATGTCTTATGCAATTGCTTGTATACTATACCCTAGGATATATCACTTAATTTTAGGTTTCTGCTTTCTAGAAATGTACATGTGCAAAACATACAAATACTGGTAGCTAAAAATCAAAAAAAAGCTCTACACCAATTAATTTTGTGCCTGAGTCCCAATATTTTGTTTTAATGGATTAATGTTTTAATACTAAAGCTTTTACAACAAGGATGATATTTAATCTTCATTATTTATTGGAGATTTTTTTCCACTAGGCTCATAAGCTACTGATGGAAAAAAAATTAATAACTGCTTAGTCCTGAGGTCATTATCAAGGATCTCTGGACCTAGCTTGCTGTCATTTCCTTATCACCACCTCCACCCTCCAACAACTAGGACTGGCTCAATCTTGATGGAGACATGAGCTATTTAATTCCATTGCATTTATTCTCCTATAAAACAGGTAGTATGTACCTTTCTTGAAACTCAGCAATGAGAAAATTAAAGTTAAAATGGGTCTCTATCAGCTGTTACACTCTCATCTAGTTGGAAAAAAGTATCAGTGGAATTTCTACTTAATGTGCCAAATACTAGGTAGGAGAAAATATTCAGGAAAAAAAAAAAGTTTTAAGAAAAGGAAGGAAGGGAGGGAGGAAGGAAAAAGAAAAGAAAAAAAGAAAGAAACACAAGCCCTTGTTCTGAAAGATATTACTGTCAGATAATTTCAAAAGACCTAAACTGTGATGCCATATGATGGGATTGATTCTAAAGATATATCAGTGAAGTACTAAGGAAGCTTGGAGAAAAGCTACCAACTGCCTTATGATAGAGAAGGCAAAGAGATAAAGTAATATTTAAGTAGGTATAAATGCTATAGGTACCAATTTCATAGTCAAAATTTCTCACTAGTAAAGATACCACTTGCTTTATTTCTCTACAACTTATTTACTCTATCAGAGAAAGTATCATTCCATTTTGGTAGAGGGCAACTTAATCTTACCAATTCAAGGAACATTCCATCACTTCTGGTTTAATATTAAGTCTCTCGAGGAACCACTCAGCCAATTCAGTATTTTCTTTCTCTCCTCCTTTCCTGAAAGTATGCCTCAGGATGATATCATTCTTAGGAATTGCCTTTTATCTATTTATTTGGATTTGAGTAGGGGTTTTACTTTTATTATCCAAGAATTGTGGTGAGGAAAAGTAGCGCGTAGTTATCTGCATGTATCTGTGTTGGTATCTTCTATGATGAAGATCATTCTTCGTCATCACTTCATTGCCAACAGCAAATTCTACATTTTGGTTTGTTCACTGGTTACTCTGTTCATGCAGGTCATTCTCTAGCTTCCTTAACCCTACTCCAATGGCTGTCCTGGTTGGTTGGCTTACGCTGCAAAATTTCTGTACCTTTCCAAGAGCACAGGCATAACAGAAACTGGAAATTTGCCTTTCCCAGACTGATTGTAGGGTGTATGGCTGCCTTTGGGCACATTCTGGAGTAGTGAAATAGAGCAATTAAATGTACAGACATTGGAGACGTTCTTCCTGAGTTTGATCACAGCCCACCAAGGCCCAGTGGTCTAATCTCAGTCATCTAACCTCTCCGTGCTTCATTTTCCCTCATTGACGAAGTAATTATAATAGTATTCTTTACTTCGTAAAATTGTTTTGAGGATGAACGATAGTGATACATACAATGTGCTTAGAAGCCAGCACAAAGTGAACATTATATAAATATTATCTATCTTAGCAGCAGCAGCCTAGACTTTTCACTCAGCAGTTTCTCCTCAAGCATCAAGTCGAACCTGGCTCTTAAATTATAAGGCTTGGAGTCTTACAAGGACACCTCATGGGAAATTAAAAATAACCAAAAATAGAAACTAGGCAATGTCTCTTTGTGTTTGGATTTATATCAGAGAACTTTTCCAGGTTCGCAACCTTTAACATCCAGTAGTGTTCTTCAGATTTGCCTTTTCTCACCAACTATATTACTTTAGAGTAGAAAACTTGTCCTGCAATATTTGGTGTTTTGTTCTTTTCTTTCTTTTATTAATTTTATTTATTTATTTATTTAAGGATTTTATTTATTCATTTTGAAAGAGTGAGAGAGACTGTGAGAGAGCACATGTCAGGGGGAGAAGCTGACTCCCAGCTAAGCAGGGAGCCTGACATGGGGCTTGATCCCAGGACCCTGAGATCATGACCTGAGCTAAAGGCAGACACTTAATCGACTGAGACACCCAGGTGCCCCTTTTTTCTCTAAACTTACGGGATAAACACAATCGGCATCCTAGAGTACTTAAATTTTGTCATTCAAAACGAAAACAGAATCCACTTTCCGTTTTCAAAAAATCCTCATATTTATAAGCTTTGATTTTAAAGACTTGAATTTGCTATAGAATTCAAAGCCTATTTTTGTTATCAAAGCTGAGTATCAACTACTTATGTCTCTTTGCAAACCTACTGTCTAAGTCTATTCTGGGGCAATGGATGCTAATAACCAAAGAGCCAGAATATTAAGTATAAAGAAAAGATTTTTCAAGGCCACCTGAATATGTTTTACTTGCTCCCTCCAGATCCACCTTCCAAATTTCTCTGCCCTGCTCTGTGTCTCAGGATGCTGAGTTTTATGAACTGTATCAACAGGCCCACTTCCCCTCTGGCTTCCAGTGGGTTTGGCCAATGGGCAAGACTGACAGTCACTGTACTTGGTTTCTCTCCTGTTTGCTGGGACGCTCACTCTGCGAGTGAGCTGCGACGCTCACTCCAGTTCCTGGGGAAGGAGGGTGGTTTTTCTCACATCCTGAGAAGGCATGCCCTTATGGCTCCAGGTTTGTTTCCTCCCTTTGTGCCTGAGTCCCAAACCTGGGCAGGGGTCTTTACTCTATGGAACTGTCTCTTCTCAGGGGAGCTGGAGAGAGCGAGGCTCTGTTCCACTTCATGCCAGATGCCTGATGCCGCGACCTGGGGAACACGCATCTCTTCTGCTCTGAGATAATGACAACATTTGTTTTGTCATTTTTATATATGAGTGAGAAATTTTCTTCTTTACTAGCCCCCCTCCTCCAATCTTCTTATGATAGCTGTTGTTTCAAAACCCAGTTGGCATTGTTTAAAGTGTGTGGGTATCTGATAGGCAAACTTTGTAGGCTCTCCCTTTCTCTCAGGGCCCTTAAGACTAACTTCTGGAGAGCAAAAAAACAGAGACCCTTGGGTTTCCAATCAGGCTTGGGGTGAGAATATGAGTCTCAAATGAAGAGTGAATAGAGACACAGGCTGCTCTGATTTCCAGGTCACGAGAATCTGGAGCCTGCTGGTTTTAGGTTGAATCTTCCCTCCATGTAAGGGTGGGCACACATGGAAGCCATGTGAGCACACAGCTACATCAGTGACAACCTAAGCCAGCCATGCTCGAATCTTTTCATTCCCCAATGGGAAACAGCCTATGCTCTTTAGCCCGTCACCTGGAGCCATCAGTAATATGCACCCTCCACGACCCTAATTCCCCCTCCCCCTCTCATGCATTCAACTACTTACTCACAGAATATGCACTTCTTGTTCCCAGCAACTGTCCCCTGCTCTCCCAAGTCCACGACCATGCTCAAGCCATTTGCTTTCTCTACAACGTCTTCAGCGGAAACAGATCTTCCAATTCCTTCAACTCTCAGCCAGTAGGCTGCTTTCCCAGTGCTTTTTACAGTGGAGCAACCAGAATTTAGTGAAGGGAAGAAAGCCCTCCAAGGTTACTTAAATATTTAGCAGAATTGCAGAAAACAAGACTCTACTCTCCCTGTAGAACTCCTTTCATTAACCTACATTGATGAATATATTTGTGTCCATAGTTTTGTGTCAATAATTACAACTGACTTCTGAGTGAAGTTTTCTTCCACCTCCTGACTTGGATATCTGGGGTTTTCCATACACTAAGTCTCCCAAGCCCTGATGTGCTTCTCTCCTGGTCTCGAGGCCATGCTACATGTTCGTCTAGATGTTTTCTACTTTACTCTCATGAGGGCTCTTACTTTGCTTCTCTTCCCCAATGTTCATGGATTTCTTGCCTGTGGTTCAGCCCGGGACTGATTTTCTTTTCTTTTCTTTTCTTTTTTTTTTTCTTTTTTAAAGATTTTATTTATTTATTTGACAGAGAGAGAGATCACAAGTGGGCAGAGAGGCAGGCAGAGAGAGAGGGGGAAGCAGGCTGCCTGCTGAGCAGAGAGCCCGATGCGGGGCTCGATCCCAGGACCCTGAGATCACGACCTGAGTCGAAGGCAGAGGCTTTAACCCACTGAGCCACGAGGTGCCCCATCCGGGACTGATTTTCATTCATTCTCCCCATAGCAGGGAATTCATGAAACTTTTCAGAGCACCTAGAAGCCAGGAAAATGAAGTAAGTCACTCATTCACAAAGAAGTGTTGGCATCTAACAGAATTTTTTTTTTTTTTAAAGATTTTATTTATTTATTTAACAGAGAGAGAGAGAGAGAGATCACAAGTAGGCAGAGGCAGGCAGAGAGAAGGGGGGAAGCAGGCTCCCCGCTGAGCAGAGAGCCCGATGTGGGGCTCGATTCCAGGACCCTGGGATCATGACCTGAGCCGAAGGCAGAGACTTTAACCCACTGAGCCACCCAGGCGCCCCGGCATCTAACAGAATTAATTTCAGCATCACACCCCAGTCCCACCAAGTGAGGAGAATGTTCACAAAGGACAGAATTGGAGACAGTAGATGAGGTCCCAATAGTGGCATCCCAGGTGTCAGCAAGCCAGTGGGGAAAGGATTTCTGTAGGCTGCTAATCAGCAGAACCACAGACTCAGAGCCTCTCAGAAGACGGCAAGACCATCGAAGGTCTATGGTACCATCACTTTATGTTCAGATGGGAGGACTGGACCCAGTGGAGGGGGATTAAGGACAAGGCAGCAGCCAGTTAGCAAGGAAGCCAGAAACAGAACAGAGGTCCCTGAACATAGGGATCCAGAACTCTCTTTTATTCTTAATTTTATTCTTTTTTTAAATTTATTTTTATTTTTATTTTTTAATTAACACATAATGTATTATTTGCCCCAGGGTACATGTCTGTGAATCCTCAGGCTTACACATTTCACAGCACTTACCATAGCACATACCCTCCTCAATGTCCATAATCTTAATTTTATTCTGAGATTATATCTTGTACCCTTATAATAAGTTCCTGGGCAATATGACTCTCTTCCTGGGTGCAGCTATGGCCCTCATATGACCTCAGTGGCAATGCATAAGAAGAGAAGATCTGTAAGTGTTAGTTAATCTTTGAGGAGAAAGACTAACTTCCCTCCACTGAAGGACACACAGAGACCACATGGTGTTTGCATGGCAGGTCCTTCTTTGCTCAAGGACCCTAAACCAGTTCTGAGAGCAGCTATCCCTCTCAGCATCCTGGCATCGCACTGTATCATCACCTCGGTTCGCTCCGGCACCACAGGAGGGAGTGGGGTAGGAAATTTGGTGTGTGGAGTGATGAACTGAGAGCCTGGGCCTAGAAATATGACCTGGGTTTTATCTCTAAGTCCCACTGTAGCTTTGGGCAAGATCGTTTCCTTCCTTTCTGGATGGATTCATTTGTGCAATGGAATTAAAATCCTTTACGGATTGGTTACAAAAGACTGGGTTTGATAATATCTTGTCATGGTGATAATGTTTCAGTCTCTATCGGTCTGGATACTTGATTTTATGTATGCTTCAGAAAATATAGAGAATGGATTTGTTGAGGCAGTTCCCATGTTGGGACCTCTTGATCTGGGCCTATTTCTGTGTTCTCTTAACCCTAGCATGCTCTGCAGATATCCCTGCCTCAGTTTATCCCAAGCTCCCACCGGAAACTTGCAGGTGCTGAGGACAGGCATGCTGGTCCCCCGGTTGGACAGACCAGGTCGCATCAGCGGAAATCACCCAGTCCACAGCCATAACTAGATGTAAGGTAACCAACTCTCCCCTATTTGCCTGGAACTTTCTCACTTCTAAAATTGAAAACCCTGCATCCTGGGAACTTTCTCAGTGTCAGGCAAACCGGGATGGTTGGTCACCTAATGCAAGGGGAGACAAGGCAGCTGCATTGTCCTGCTTCTAAACATGCAGAGGGTAGGAGAAGCTACTGCTCTCCCTGTTAGATTTGGTGGAAAAAAAAAAAAAAAAAGTGGGAAATCAGATAGTCCAGGCAATCAGCAATGGGTCCACTACTGGACAGAATGTAGCCAAGCATGGAGGGAGTGGGGATGTGGTGGCGTATGCTAGGTAAGGATATTGGACCCTCTGTTATGGGGACAGGGAGGTATTTGTGGGTGTGATTCTGTATGTTGTAGCGACACACTTTTCAGAACTATGCTGAGGCTTATTCATCCAACATTTAGTACAGAATGGATTGAACTAAGTGAGACTGTTAATAAAGATGGAATTTCAGAGGACAGAGAGAGCATGTGACTCCTCAGGGTCACACAGGAAGTCCATTGTAGGGTCAGAAATAGGACTTAGGTTCCAATAAATGTTCCAGATACTGACCAAGGAATTGGCAATTTTCTCCTTCAGGTGACAGTAATGAAGGGGTAATGCTGGTTGTAGTGGGAGCCAGGAAAGTGATGGTGGGGACCAGAATATGAGGTCAGTTAGAAGGGGTCCTTCAGTGACTTTTTCAACATCTCCTTCTCTTCCTTTCTCTCCTTCTCTTTCTATTCCCCCTCCTCCTCCTCCTTTCCCTTTCTCTCCTTCATCACAGCCACCTCCCCATGATCTTCCCGATCTGCCTCGCTGCCTTCAGTCTTGCTCAGCGTCCCCACCTGTCTACCACATCTATCCTCCGCCAACATCATATTATCCCAGGATTGCAGGACTATGAGCAAGTCATAATTTAGTATGAAGGTCAAACCCTCTCTTCTGCTGCTCCCACACTGCACCTTACCTCTCCCCAAAGGAAATAGTAGCTTTAGGAGAGGGATATCAGAGTTCAGAAAGCAATGAGGAAACACTATCCAAGGACCTACATCTCCCTTGTGCCAGTGGAGCCCCACCATGAGCAGGGAGTGGTAGAGAAGCTCCCTCTCACTGCAGCGTTTCCCTTCTCTTTAGGTTCTTGGCCTGCTTAGGTCATAGCTGCTCTGTTTGCTCTCAGATGCTATCAAACAGCTATTTTTTTGTTATATTTTCATAATTTTTCTCAGCAAATGGACCGATCTGGTCAAAGATTTTCTATCAGAACCAGAAGCTGAAGCCTCAAGATGCATTTTTAAATGCTTCGTCTTTGAGTCACATTAAATTAATATTTTTAAGCACCTTAATAAATATTATCTGTTAAAAAATAAAATAAATAAATAAATATTATCTGCCTTCTAGGAAAATTGTGCTAAATTTTGCTCCTAATGGCATTAATTAGAATACTTCTTTTCTACTCCACTGAGTACACTGGACCCCCAAATCATTATTTAAAAAAAAATTTGTTTATTTCATGAAAAGTGTGTTTTAATTTATCAATATCTGCTAAATTAGAACCAATTAGAATACTTAGAAGTGATTTTTAAATTGGTTTGTTTCCTAATGCTGGCGAATCATCCATGATTCATTATGAAGAATTAATGTGCAGAACGTGGGAAAATTATGAAAACGTTTTGATCTCTAATCCATCCCTCTTATTTCATTTTATTCCATTCTCTCATTTTTGCCATGCAAAAACAAGGAAACAAACTGTGATTTCTTGCTTCTCACAGAGAGAACTCCTAAGCCTCTATAATACTATTATCATATTATTATACTATTACTACTATATTGTTATACTATTGTTATATAATGTGCCTGAACCCTCTTACAATAAGGGACAGAATACAAGCATGAAGCACGATCAGTCAGTGCAGACAGTCAATGGTGGGACATTCCAAACACCTCACCTGAACAACTTGAGCCTGGCTGAGCTCTGCAGCCCACCTTCACTCCAGGGCTGTCTGGGGCAGTGAAGGCAGAGACACAAGATCCATCCATGGCTGTCAGTGGGGGACTAAAGGAATAAACCAAAACTTTTTCTAGGACAAAATAAGAAGTATCTTTAGTTTTTGCTACAGAGTGATCTCCAGAAGTTATTTTTAAGAAAACTAAGAATGAAAAAAATGAAAATGCATGTGAGTGGCATTCTAATCTTAATTTAAGGATTGAAGATATTCATATAAATATATCAGTTTAAATGTTTAAAATATGGGCAAATAAACTATAAAATTTTTTTAAAATTATCGAAAGAGGGAGGAAGAGGAAAAGGATGGAAAGGAGTAGACAGGGATAGAAAACAGACTTCCTTGAATAGATCTGGTTCTGTAGATTTGATTTTAAAGCAATGAAACTATTTTATATGATAATAAAATATTAAAGTCATAAAATACTATACCTAAATTTTAAAAAATGAATAAATGAACTAAATTTACCGATTGGTAGAAAAAATATTAAATAAGAAAGTATTGCATGCAACATTAAAATGTAAGAATGTGTACATTTCCTGTAGGATATACTTTTAGAGGAAATAGAATGACCTGCAAATATTTTAAATTTTTTTCAGCAACCATATTGTTAACAGTAGTATCATTCTTACTTCTCTTTATAGAAGTATTTCAGCTAATAATGGAAAACCAATAATAGAATTAAGAATTAAGGGACTCTTGGGTGGCTCAGTTGGTTAAGCATTTGCCTTCAGTTTAGGGCATAATTCCAGGGTCCTGGGATTGAGTCCCACACTGGCCTCCCTGCTCAGCAGGGAGTCTGCTTCTCCTGCCTACTGCTTCCCCTGTTTATACTCTCTCCCTCTGACAAATAAATAAATAAAATCTTAAAAAAAAATTAAGGTATCACTATTTTACAACCCCTAATTAATTAATCTTGGCATTCTTCATTAAAGTCACTAACATAACAAAACAGTCACCAGACATTATTTACCTCCTGATGTAAAAACATAATACCTCCCCTGAGTCTTAGAAAAAATGAAGGCTCAAATCTGAATATCAAACCCCTAGACTCAGCTATAGATTTACACAAAAACCAGGAGACAGACCTATGCTTAACACACCACAGGGTGCCATCAACAGAATCCAATCAGTGGGAAACTTTATAGGACAAATGGCCTTTTTTCATCAACAAATACTTTGCAAGGGGAAAAATAGTAATGGAGAGTAAATATGTCGATATAAATGGGATCAAAAATTATATCAACCAATTGCAATATGTAGACATTCTTCAGATCTTTTTGTCTTGAATAAAGCAATCTATAAACACAATAAAATATTTATGACAGTTATGAGACAATTAGAAATTTGAGGGAGTGGACAAAATGGGTGAAGGAGGTCAAAAGGTACAAACTCTTAGTTATAAAATGAATAAGTCATAAGGATATAATGGTGACAATAAGAGAGAGAAGGAGGAAGGGAAGTAGAGAAAAGAGGAAAAGAGAGAGACAGAAAGAAAGGGAAAGGGAAAGAAAGGGAAAGAAAGAAAAGAAATTTGAATGTTGACTGAATATTTGATATTTTAGAACTATTGTTAATTTTTTAAGTTGTAAAAATGATATTTTGTAGAAGTGCCAGGTACAATACAAAATATCCAGTGAAACTTGAATTTCTAATAAACAAAATATAAACTGCTTGGGTAACTATGGCTTTTTTGAGGGGGGTTGGTTTTTGTTTTTGTTTGTTTTAAAGAGGGAGAAAGTGGGAGAGGGGCAGTGGGAGAGGGGGAGAGAGAATCTCCAGCAGACTCCTCGCTAAGCATGGAGTCCAACACAGGGTTTGCTCTCATGACCCTGAGATCATGACCTGAGCTGAATCCAAGAGTCTGACACTTGAACAACTGAGCCCCCCAGGTGCCCTGTGTAACTATGTTTAATGCAATATGCCCTGTGTTTTTTATTTGATAAACCTAGCAATTCTAGTATTATTATATTGAAAACAACAGTCCTTATTTCTTACATATATACATACAGAAATATTTAAAGATGGAAAAAAATGATCTCAGAATTTACTTCAAAATACTGTGGAGACAATGCAGTGTATGATGGTGTAGATAGAACAAGATTAACTTTTCACTGTTAACTGTTCGATCATAGAGATGGATATGGGGGTGGCGTGGGGGCAGGCTCATTATATCATTCTACTTGTGTGTCTGTTTTGAATTTTTCAAATGAAAAGTTCAAGGACACATAGTCTGGATATTTCCAGGTCTGTCGATACAAACAAGGCACAGTATCATCAAGGCCCACATTTTGAGCTCCCAGTGAATTATGTCAGAATCATTCCTATTTGTGTTAGCTTCTTTGGGGGTGTTTCACATGTACATAAGATGGTTTCAGTAGCATCTTGTCAGGGCAGCAAATACTTGTCTCAACTGCTAACACCACCAGCCAGGCACAGCCACTTTCCTGGTGCCTTTTGAGCTCTCCAGGTATCAAAGCTGCATTCTGGAAGCTGGAAGATAGGGTTGGGAGGGGCCATTATGCAACTCTGTATCCTACAGTGTGGTGTGGGTCCTGAAGCAACACTCCTTGGACCCAGTCTCAAAAAAGCGTAAGACATCTCATTTAGCTCCAAGAGTTAACTACTTTCTACACTGAAACAAAAAATTAGCTGCTCAGGCTGAGAAAGAAGTAAGTAGTGTTCCAACTCTTTCATTGCTTTTGTCCCTTTCTCTGGTCCCCTCCACCTTCAATCCCCTCCTGCCTCAGTCCCTATCCTGGAACTTGTTCCTCAAGCTAAGGTCTTTGGGTTATTGCAAATGAAGAGGAGATTGTAGGGCTCCAACCCTCCTACTATACAGCTGGAGAAACTGAATCCTGAAATAGGCCATGATGTCCTCAAGGGAAACTGCATCAGAGGCTGATTCTAAATTCTAAACACATTTCCCTGTGGTTATCCAGGTGCTGGGGCAGGTGAGATGAGCCCCTGCTCTCTGAGGGGATTTCCCTATACACTGTGGAAGCAGTAAGAAGCTGCCCCAAAAGGCAAAGTCATAGCCCTTGAAGCAAATCCCACTGTTATCCCAGGTCAGGGCAATGATTCTTGCACATTTTACTGGTACAGAGAGGTAATATAGCCATCCTTTAGGGTAGATGAGGTAATACTAAGTTCCCTATAAACTGGAGTCGTGGGCATTGTATCTGAATCGTACCTCTCTGCGTCATTACCCAGAAGTTTGCTCCTGAACATAAGCCATGAAGTTAGCTTTGATCATGCGGGTCCTTCAAGCTGGGACATGGTTGGGAAACAGCTCCCAGTTCAGCTATCTTTGTGGGGAGAGAGCAGAGAAGTGGGCCAGGCAATGTAAGAAGTGAATACCCATTGCCGTGTAGGGAGCACTTCCTAAGAGACAGAGATTTAAATGCTTTGCAGCATTTAATCCTACAATATCTTACCAAGTACTGGGTAGTCCCCGTTTTACAAAACAGGAAGCTGAAATCCAAGGAAGTTAATACACTTCTCACACAGCAAGAAGAGCACTTTTTCACTTAATGTCTGATGCCATATTCAGAACAGATCAGAGATAAAGAGATGGCTATCCCCATTTGCAGATACCCAGGAAAGATGTGACTTACATGAGGTCATTGATAAATATTAAAGCAGGTCTAGGTTCATGGATTATATCTCCTCCTTCCGGGTCAGTGGTCTGTCTACAGTTCCCCATTGTACCCACTGGGGTTAGGTCATCTTACCCTTGGGCTGCTGTGAGCAACTTGGGCCATTCTAGAGAGATCTGCTCAAAATATGCTCCTTCCTAGCTCTGATTTCAGCAAATTCCCCACCCAGACTTGAATATACTCTCCTAAATGTTAACTAAAAAGCACACATTACTCATAAGAGTAGATTCTGACACTCCTCTTCCTGCAAAGGTTAACTTCTATCCAAATTTTCCAACCACGGCCCCCTCTGATGACTCAGAAGGTGTGTGCTCATGAATGAAGAGGTGCAACTACATATTTGGAGCTTGAATTTAACAGTAGACATAGAACTCCACCTGAATTAATAAGAACTGCCCTCCTCCTCACTGCTAGTAGAATTGATGACATTTTGTATCTTTGCAAATTAGCACTGGCAAACCGAAGGAGATGAGTCAAGCATTATTATTCATTTCCTTCCCGAAGTCCTTAGGATCAGAGATATAGTATCAATTTTTGTATTGGCAATTTTATAAAACAATTTTAGAATTTATATGCCAGGGATAAACCTTGCTCCTATCACCTGGGACCTCTTTTGTACTAGAAGAGGAGCCTTGGATACTCTTGGATACTTGGAGCAGCCAAGATAGCACAAAGAACACCAGTTACCAGGATGCTTTTGGGGCAGATGTGGGTGTCCTGCACCTTCACAGGCTGGTACATAGTGCATGCTCCATTCGTAATTCCTGAATGAATGAGTGAGTGAATGAACATAGCAAGGGAAGTCTGCGTCTTAAAGTCAAACAGCACATAAATGAAATGAAAACTTATTTATGAAAGCAAATCAACCAGCCAACAACAAAATGTAATAAACGAGTGTGCTGATAAAGAGGAAAATAAGACAAAATGGCCAAAAACTTAATGTTCATGAAAATTAGACTCCAGAATGAAAAAATATCACAGTCCAAAAGCCTTTGAATTGTAAAGACATGAAGTTTCATCTTAGCCTCTATATAATTATGTTTTGGGGGATTTATATTTATTTCTATTTAATTCCATTTATTTTGGATCTGTGGTTGATAATTGTGGCAAACTAGGGTTGTGGTATCTGATGACTATCTCCGAAACACATACCACTAATGTAGCAGAAGCTGGACTGGATCCTGGCGGAAAAGCCAAGCGGCACTCGGAGACTAGGAGAATTGGATATTTATTAAAAAACACCGGTGGACCCAGAGGAGACCCTTCTCCAAAGATCTGAGCCCTGAGCACAAGCAGGGAGGGTAATTTATAGCCTCCTACTTGCACATACTTGGTATTTTGGCACGCGAGGGGAACAGGGTAGGAAAGAAGAACCAGAAGGGCTTTGAGACAGGGACTGGAGTTCCCTTGCTGGTTTGGTCAGTCACCTTAAAGTACAGTTTTACCTTATCACTAACATATACACATGCACACACACATCGCCAATTATTTATGTAGGACAAAAGTTCAGTTTGAAAAGTCACATTAATCTGTGTGTGCTTCCTGGCCCTTCACTTCCTAGCCTGGCTAAAACTAAATGTCTCATTTGCAAAACTGGAAACACAATATGTATGTTACAAGAAAGCTTTAACGAAATAACTCATTTATCATTCTACCAATATATATAGTCTGCATCCCGTATCAGGTATCATGCTAGGAATTTACACGCACACACATTTCCTGACTTCCTGGAGTTTATATTCTAGAGGGAAAGACACAGAATAAAAAGGCAGCAAATAAATGACACTTACAGGTTGTGATTAATGCTCTGAACAAAATAAGGTGTTTTGATAGACAATGATAGGAAGACCTACTTTAGATAGTCCACTCATGAAAAGTCTCTCTGAAGACACTGAATCACAATCCTTAGAATTGAGAAGGAACCACTAAGAAAAGAGGCTTAGGCAGGAAGAACGGTGAATGCCAAGGGCCTGGGACTGGCAAGTTCTTGCGAGGGCCAGGGGGTTGAAGAACAGTGGTCAAGGAGAAAGCTGAGGTGGGCTGAGAACAGGGTCAAAGTCAGGTCACGCAGAACCTTGTAGATCTGGAAGAGTTTAGATTTTATTCTAAGGACAAAGTGAAGCTACTGAAAGTATCAAGCAGGGGGATGAATTTGTCTTATCTGCATTCTTTAATAACCTGACTTCTGTCTGGAGCATGGACTGTGGAGGGGCAGAAATAGAAACTGAAATACAAGTGAAGTGGCAAATGACAATAGATGAGAAAGAGAAGATGGGGACTGGAACCAAGAAGGTGTTCCTGGAGAAAGAGATAGTTGTGTATTTTTTTCATATATTTTGGGTAGAGGATGGACAGGACTTGATAAAAGGTTGGATGATGGGAGTATGAGAAAGGGATAACTCTAAGGTGACCCTCCAGGTTCTGCGTTAGGGGATAGTCTGGCCATTTATGGAGGAAAAGACCTGAGGAGGAACAGATTAGGGTCACAAATAAGACAATGCATACCTTGGGATGCCTGGGTGGCTCAGTTGGTTAAGCAGCTGCCTTTGGCTCAGGTCATGATCCCAGGGTCCTGGGATCGAGTCCCACATCAGGCTCCTTGCTAGACAGGGAGCCTGCTTCTCTCTCTGCCTCTGCCTACTCTGCCAGCTTGTGCTCTCTCTCTCTGACAAATAAATAAATAAAAGTCTTTAAAAAAAAAAAAAAAGATAATGCATACCTTGTATGGAAAGCACTTAACACAGTTCCTGACATGTAATGCGCTTTCAATGGGTGCTACTAAAAGAAAATGCTTCTATTATCTTATAATTCAGGTCCATTAGTTTCCCTTGACAACCTAGTACAATTTAAATAAAGTCTTCCAGAAGCATTTTCAGTTTCACGTTTCCGTGCTTTATGTTCACTTTTCAGTAACTAAATGTTTAAGGTCTATATGTTCCTTATCTTAAAATCTCATGGGGGTTAACAAAGATAAAATTCCCATCGCTGTTCCACTTTTCATTTGAAATAAATACTGCACACTAGAATGATTTTTGTGATCCATTCTTCTGATTCTTACCTCTACAAGAAGATGGAGATGCTCTTTGGCCATCCTCAACAAGAATACCGCTGGAAACATTGACCACAGAGAGACAGACCTGGACAGTTCTTTTTGTCCAGGGTCGGTGACTGGGGAGTCTCAGAAATAGAGCAATCAATGTTATAACATGTACCGGGAGATTGCCACGGGCTGGACAATGTGCCTTAAGTACTCTATAGTGAAGGCAGTCCTTCGGAGCAGCCATTTTGCTCCTTGACTTACAGATTTAGGTAGTTATTACAGCAACTTTCCAGTAGAGGGCAGAAAATGGTCTTAAAGAAAGGGGAACCTCATTAAACTGCATCCAATTACCATTGGGCTACAAACGGGTACAGAATCTCTCATTAAAGACTTATAACCACCCAGTAGATGGGTTATGTCATTAGCACCTCCATCGTGCTGAGGCTTATAGAAGAGCGCCATGTGGCCTAAAGTCAAGTGTAAAAGAAAAGGAAAGAGTTGGAATTTGGAATCCAGGTCTGAGTCAAAAACCCAGGAGCTTTATTCTTACGCTGTGTGAACTCGCCAGAGACATTTCTGGTTCCTCAGAATGACTGTGGATCTTGCAAGGGTACAAATTTTGGCTGATGTAAAGGAACCTAGTCTAAATAGCAGAGCTGCCCCACAGTGAAGCAGACGATTTCCTGAGATGATCGGCTCACCAAGGCTGGAGATATGCGCGGAGATGCTCGCATGGCTGACCGTGTCAGAGACTTCTGCAGGAGAAGGAAGTTGAGCTAAATGGCCCATGACATGGAGTCCTTCAGAGTAAGTGAAGTCAGTCTCTGGGGGAGGACTGTATGCAATATGTTCATTTCAACAGTACTTTGTGATTCAATGTTGGGTTACATTTGGAGAAAGTTTCAGAGCCTATTTAAAAGCCAAACAAGAAAAGAAACTTTATTACTTGTTATCTCTTGTTTCTCTTGGCTAGCTTTCCCTTACGTGATCACCAGATTTGACGCTAAATAACATTTCACTGTTTGTTAAATTTTAATGTAAATCAAGGTACAGCCCGCAATCTATCTTACTGATATTACCCAAAAGGACATGTCTAAAGACAAGCAGGATCATTGGACAAGTGCATAATCCCCCAGGGTAACAAATTTGATTCAGATAATACCTTTCAGCGCTTTTTTAAAAAATAATTTAGTCACCTTCCTTTGTAGTTATACCTGGTGCTTTTGCAATAGTAACAGCCACCTGGCATTCATCTAGTTAAATTTTAAAGTCCATTTGCATATAGCATATCATTTTCATTTGATCTCCATAAAAACTCTGATGTTTAACAGACAGAGATCGGTAGCTCCACTTCCCAAATAAGAAAACTGAAAGCAAAGAAATGACTTACACCTAATAAATGCCTGGTAGAGACCTGAACTCCTCAACCCTGAAAAGACAGTAACTATCTTGGTTTGGTGTTTAAAAGCTTGGACTCTATTTTCCAGTAATTGGGTTTACTTCCCAGCCCTTTCTCTTCATAGCCACATTGGCCACGTCACTTAATTTCTCTGGCCCCTAGTTCCTTCATTCGTAGAACGAGGTTAATAAAAATATCTATTAGCTACAGTTGTTGTGAAGATCATATACTGAAATCTAGATACTGACCAGAACGTGGCAGCGCCCAACAAATTTTAGCTACTACTGGTATACTCTGCAGTCTCTGACACTTGTGTCTTTATGCTGCCTATGTGAGCACCACATTCTGACAGTTGTCTCTAAATCCTGGAAGCAATAAAAGCACTTCAGTGTGACCCAGGACCAGTCCTGCTCTGACACACTGATAATGGGAGTAGAAACAGGGGAGGCACTGAGTGTTCCAAAACAGAAACCCTAATTGGAAAGTGTTGATAAAGGAAGGGATTGTTAATGGCATCAGAAGAACAAAATCCATGGCGGCAAAAATGGATAATATAACCACAATAGAATAAAGAATTTCTATATTTTGAAATATGCCATAATTGGTGTGAAAATACAAGCCTTATTCCAGGAAAATGTATTTCATACTAGATGAGAACTAGCACAGAGTTCTTATTCAGAATATGAAGAACTCTCAGATATTTGTATTGTCTTGACAAATGGTGATTTGGCATCTCCTATGTGCTAGGAAGTTTTCTGGATACTGAAGTAGAACTAAAACTCTAGAGAAGGGAATGCACATGCAAAAAACTAAGTATGCAAACGCATCTATAATAAGTAAAATCTTTGTAGGTGCTAGGAAGAAAGCTGTAACACAGTTAATATGTCAAGATTGTTAGGAGCAGTCTTTTTTCAATGGGAACATTGAAGAAATCTTCTCTAAATGGATGATATGTGAATAAAAATCTGAATTAAATGAGAGATCCAGTCCTGCAAATCTCTGGAGGAAGAACATCCTAGGAAGAGAGAACAGCAAATGCAAAGGTCCTGGGACAGGAACATTTGCGATATAGTCAAGGTAGAGTGAGGAGACCAATGGAGTTAGTGCTGGGAAATTGGCAAGAGATGATCTTGGTAAATTAAGACAAGCGTTGGATCATAGGGCTTGGAAGGGCATCTAGATTTTATTCTGAGTGTAATGTGAATCTATTGAAGGATTTTGAAAGGGAATGCACAATCTGATTTCTAGAGTGCCACTGCAGAATAGGGAAGAGATGATAACAGATATGATTTCAGTGGCAGCACTGGAGATGAAGAAAAGTCAGTGTTTATGGGGTATATTTGGAAATAAAACCATCAGTGCTTCCTAATGGATGTAGGAGGTGAAGAACAATGAATCAATGGGCTCGAGCCCAAGGAATTTGTTAAATGTTGATAGCACTTTCTGAGATGGGGAGATCAGAGGTGGGGAGGTTTTAGTTCAGAGGAATGGCTATCAAGAATTCTGTTTAAGCAAGTTACATTTGAGGTGCTCAATAGAAATCCAAGCAGAAATGCCAAATAGGAAAGTGAAGATATGAGGTCTGAGAAGAATGTGGGATAGGATGAGATCACATAGGGAGTCTGAGGAGCTAGGAAGGGAAGGGAAGGGGAAAAATAGAAGCAAGTAAAATGGGGGTGATCAGGTTATGTGAAGAAAACTGCAATCGGAGTGCGGATGGAAAGTGCTTGAAAGAAGCTAGAATGTTTCAAAAGCAACAATCAAAAGTTACAAACACACTTACCCCACCTCTATGTCCTTCAATTCATGGAGATCAAAGAAAAACAGCACCCAACTTGGGAGGACCTCTGGGTAGGGCAAAGCACTTTGGATATATGCAGTTTTGGGGTACAATAAGACAGTGAGTAGTCCTAGAAGATATTTTAAAAATAGTGAATTTACTGGTGACAGATAGCGACTACGAGGAGGGCAGAGAGAAGCTGTGGGAAGTTTGAGGAAGTGTGGGAAATGTAACGAGATGACAGAATGCACAACTGTCTGGGATCAGAGTCCTGGGAATGATGGATGGTGGATGATGACCTGGAGGTCTTACACTTCCCAGCTGGGTGGGTAGCCATGCGGTGTTACTTCTGACGGTATTATAGGGGAAGATAGGTAACCCATTTTAACCCCAGTATTCATTCATCTTGGGATTGATGATGGTATCCTGCACAAGGCAATAGGTGGTTGAGATTCAGGAATTAATTCTAGCAAGCCTTAAATGAGCCTGAGATGTTCATTGTTACCTTCATGAAACTGACTTATGGTCAAGATGTCACATGTACTGGTTAATAGTATTGCTTGTAAGCATAGGCCAAGGTGAGCTTGAGAAGAGTTTTTACCATTTGTGAGTATTCTTTATTGATAACCACAAGATGGATGGCTTACACCTTAATTTTAAAAAAAAAATCATTGCTAAAAATTCCTAACCATCATCGGAGCTTTCAGCAAGTTATAATCCTTTTGTTGGTAGAAGGTCTTGCCTTGAGGTTCATGGCTGCTGACTGATGAGGGTGTTGGTGGCCAAAGGCTGGGGTGGATGTGGCAAGGTCTTAAAATAAGGCAACAGAGAAGTGTGCTGCATGATGGACTCTTCCTGTCATGAACAATTTCTCTGTAGCATTCAAGGCTGCTCCATAGCATTTCACCTACAGTAGAACTTCTCTCAAGATCGGAGTCAATCTTCTCAAATCCGGCTGCTGCTTACACAGCTAAGCTTATGTAATACTCTAAATCCTTTGTTGTCATTTTGACATTTTCACCAGGAGTAGTTTCCATGTCAAGAAACCACTTTCTTTGCTCATCCATGAGCAATAATTCCTCATCTATTGAAGTTTGATCGTGGGATGGCAGCAATTCAGTCCCATCGTCCAGCTCCACTTCTCATTCTAGTTCTCTTGCTGTTTCTACCACTTCTGCGGGTACTTCCCCCACAGAAGTCTTGAACCTTCCAAAGTCATCCACGAGGGTTGGAATCGGCTTCTCCCAAACTCCTGTTCATGTTTATATTTTACTTCCTCCCACAAATCACAAATGTTTTTAATGGTATTTAGAGTGGGGAATCCTTTCCAGAAGGTTTTTAATTTACTGTGCTGAGGTCCATTAGACGAATCACTACCTATGGCAGCTATAGTCTTACAAAATGTATTTCTACAATAGAGAGACTTGGAAGTTGAAATTACTTCTTAATCCATGGGCTACAGAATGGATGTTGTGTTAACAGGCATGAAAATAACATTGACCTTCTTGTACATCTCCATCAGAACTCTTGGGTGACCAGGTGCATTGTCAATAAGCAATAATATTTTGAAAGGAATCTTTTTTTCTGAGCAGTAGGTCTCAACAATGGGCTTAAAATATCCAGTAAAGTAGGTTCTAAACAGATGTGCTGTCATCTAGGCACTGTTGTTCCATTTACAGATCACAGGAAGAATGAATTTAGCATAATTCTTAAGGGTCCTAGGATTTTCACAATGGTAGGTGAGCATTGGCTTCAACTTGAAGTCATCAGCTGCATCAGCCCCTAACAAGAGAGTCAGGCTGTCCTTTAAAGCTTTGAAGCCAGGCATTGCCTTCTCTCAAGCTGTGGAAGTCCTGGACAGCATCTTCTTCCACTAGCAGGCTGTTTACATTGAAAGTCTGTTGTTTAGTGCAGTCACCTTCATGAATGATCTTAGCTCGATCTTCTGGAGAACGTGGCTGTAGCTTCTACATCAGCACTTGCTGCTTCCTTCACCTTGCACTTTGATGTTATAAAGATGGCTTCTTTCCTTAAACCTCATGAACTAACCTCCACTAGCTTCAACTTCTGCAGCTGCCTCACCTCTCAGCCTTCACAGAACTGAAGAGAGTTAGGGTCTTGCTCTGGATTAGGCTCTGGCTAAAGGGAATGTTGTGGCTCGTTTGATCTTCTATCCAAACCACTAAAGCTTTTTCTGTATTAGCAAAATGGCTGTTCTGCTTTCCTATCAAATGTGTGTTCACTGGAGTAGCACTTTTAATTTCCTTCAAGAACTTTTCCTTTGTATTTACAACTCACGTAACTGTTTGGCACAACAGGCCTAACCTTCAGGCTATCTTGGCTTTCAATATGCCTTCCTCACTGAGCTTAATCATTTCTAGCTTTGGATTGAAATGGGAGATACGCTGTTCTCCCTCCCACTTGAACACGGAGAGACCATTGTAGGGTTATTAATTGGCCCAATTTCAATGTTGTTGAATCTCAGGGAATGGGGAGGCCAAGGAGAGGGAGGGACACGAGGGAACAGCCAGTCAGTAAAGTTGTCAGAGCACACACAACATTTATCAGTTAAGTTCGCCATCTTATATGGGTACAGTTCATGGCACCCCAAAACGATGGCAATAGTAACATCAAAGACCACTCATCGCAGACCACCATAACAAATATAAGAACAAGGGAGACTTCGATATATTGTGAGAATGAACAAAATGTGACACAGAGGCACAGAGTGACCAAGCGCCGATGGGAATATGGCGCCCACAGACGTGCTCGACACTGACCTTCCATTTGTAAAAAATACAGTATCTGTGAAGTGCAGGAAAGCGAAGCACAATAAAAAGAGGAATTCCTATATTGTGATAAATGTCAGAGTAGCTGTAGCCTTGGGAAATAGGGACAGTCTGTGAAGGGCAATGAGGGAACTTTCTGCTGGAGCGGTTCACGCACACAAAGTGCACAGAACACTTAAGCTTAGGGCGCTTTAATGTATGAATGTTACAACTTATGGAAGATCTTAAAAATGGACAGAATAAGATACTATTTAGAAGAATTTTGTAACTTGAACACTACGTGTGCTGTATACAGATGTAGATATGCTGTAAAATACAAAACATATATATTAACCATTAACACCAACTCCAGGATGATGGTTATTTCTGGGGAGGGAGGGCGAAAGGTTTGGTCCAGAGGAGTGGACTTTAATTATCTTCATCTTCACGAGAACACCTTGTCTCAGTCCAGTTAGGCTGCTATAACAGAATACCATCGACTGGATGACTTATCAACAACAGAAATTTATTTCTCAGTTGTGGAGGCTGGAAAGTCCAAGATCAAGGTACCAGGAGATTCCAAGTCTGGGGAGAGCTCACTTTCTGGTTCCCAGATGGCTATTGTCCTGCTGTGTCCTCACATGCCCCAAATACCATCATATTGGTGGATTAGATTTCAACAAATAGATTCTGGGGGAACATGAACATTCCATCGATGGCCACGTACCATACAAAAATGGCCAAGAATTAACATTTAGTCAATCTTGGTTGTGAGTATATAAACGACAGCTATGTATTTGTTCTATTTTAATGTTTTGAAAAGTTTCCGAATTGCAAACTTTACTTTTAATGACAATGATAAGAAATTTCTGGGAGTCAAAAGCGGCAAGACAAACGAGTAGCTGGTAGTTCTAATTCACATTGGGTAGGGCTGCATTTCCCAGATGCCTGAAGGAGCAGCCCCCCACCCCCGCTTCATAAGTCCTTCTGCTCCTCAAGTGCCTTCAGCCCACGAGGTTATTCTCAGAGGTCCTGGGAGGAGTCTGTCACCGAAAGACGTTATCAGTGGTCAGGAAGCCATTTGTTCTGTGTTTCCAAGCCAATCCTGGGCTACAAGCTCATCTCAAGCAATGTCGTTTCAGGGCTTCTGGTTTTATATTAGGAAAGCTGAGACTTTGGCAAAATCGATGAGTGCTGGAACTGGAGCCTTCGAGCCTCTGCGATTAGTCATGTCAGAGAAGGTGTTCTGCCGCCTCAGCACACCAGCTGAGCCACATCCTGCCCGGCTCTGTGAGCAGTGGCTGCCCCAGTGTCAGTCATCACGTGGTGGCCCAGTGTCCTGGAAACTCAGGGTCAAGCAGGACTGACTTCCTTCTCTTTCAGCTTCCATTGCCTTCCGAACATAATGGAAATTAATATTATCAATTTATTATTTGCCCTATATTTTATATATTTTTAAATTTTAATTATAAGTGTGTATATATATATATATCCCTTAAACTCCCCCATTATTTTTCCCTATATTACTCTTGGTGAACTTTTACTCCTTGGGGTAACAAAAATATCAGAGGACCTTTGGAAAAATACTGTCTTTCTTTTCCTTCCTTCCTTCCTTTCTTTCTTCCTTCCTTCCTTCCTTCCTTATTTTATTAGTTTATTTAAGACAGAGAGTCAGAGTGCACACAAGTTGGGGGGGAGGAGGGGCAGTGGGAGAGGGAGAAGAAGGCTTCCCACTGAGCAGGGAGCCCAATGTAGGACTTGATCCCAGGACCCTGAGATCATCACCTGAGCAGAAGGCAGAAGCTTAACTGACAGAGCCACCCAGGAGGCCCTCTTTCCTCCCGCCATCCCTTCCTCCCTTCCTTCTTCCCACCCTTCTTCCCTCCCTTCTTCCCTCCCTTCCTTCCTCTCTCCCTTCCTTCCTTCTTTCCTTCCTTCCTTCCTTCCTCCCTCCCTCCCTCCGTCCCTTCCTTCCCTCCTTCCCTCCCTCCCTCCCTCTTTTCCTAACTCTTGAGTGAATACTCCTGCAGAGAAAGCTCTTTAATTCAAAAACAAGGATATTTGATGATTAGACAGGAAAGGTAACTTCTATTTCTTTCAATCTTTTGCCATCCATGTCACTAAACTTGAGACAACAGGGAAGATGGAATAATGGATGAGAAAGAGGCTCATCTTGGATTCAAGATCTGGAGTAAGCAAGCTTTTACCTTCCAAACACGTATCAGTGATGTGGTCGCATTGCAAATGCATAAGTACACAGATAAAATGATTTTTTTTTCCATTTTATAGGCTTAAAAAAAACCAGCTTCACTGATGTAAAATTTCATACCACAGAATACGCCTATTGTAAGTGTGTGTTGGTGATGATGTTTAGTAAACTTACCAAGTCCTACAACCATCATCCCAGTCTAGTTTTAGAACATTCCCCTCACCCCCAAGAGTCCCCTCTTGTGCGGTTGCAGTCAGCCCCCGCTCCCACCGACTGCCCTGAGTTCTGCCTTTGTAGATTTGCCTTTTCTGCAAACTTCTCACGAATCAGGCAGTTGAATCCCTTTGTGTCTGGCATCTTTCACTTTCCATAGTGCTTTTCAGGCTCACCCATGTTGCTGCATGCACTCCGCACTTTGTTCCTTTTTATTTCTGAGGAGTATTTCGTTGTATAGATATAGCACATTCTTTTCATCTATTCACCAGTTGGTGGACTTGTGGATTCCTTCCAATTCATCACTATTATGAAACATGCTCTGAACATTTGTATAGAAACCTATAGGCGGGAGTGTTTCCATTTCTCTCAGGAGGTACCTAAGAGGGGAATTGCTGGTAGAGAGCAAAGATTGCATGTGAAATTTCAGTTTCGGTAGAAACTATGAAACTGTTTTTCAAAGTAGTTCTACCATTTTACATTTCAGCCAGCAGCGTAAAAGGGTTCGACTTTTGCTGTGTCCTTGCCAAGACTTAGTATTGCCAGTCTTTTTCATGATAGCCCTTCTAGCGATGCACTCTCCATGTCTTATCTACTATAGCAACCAGTTTTCTACCGCTGCTGGACCTTGTCACGACCCCTCCCAGACTTGTACTCTTTTTTTTTTAAGGATTTATTTATTTATTTATTTATTTGAGAGATAGAAAGAGAGCAGGGGGAGGGGCAGGGGGAGAGGGAGAAGCAGACTCCCCAACTGAGCAGGGAGCCCAACACCGGGCTCGACCCCAGGACCTTGGGATCATGACCTGAGCTGAAGGTAGGCGCTTAACCGACTGAGCCACCCAAGTGCCCCTTGCATATGGGTTTTTCTTGGCTTCCAGCGCCATGCTCAGTCCTTAGAACTCCTTATTCTTGAAGACTCTTAAGTCGCGATGGCTTCGTGACACCCTTTGACACACTCGGAATTTCCTTATTCTGTGCTCTATCTTCAGCAAAGCCCTTCTGCATTGTATCTTACCTAGGGCTCGGTGTGTCTACCGTCCCCATGATTACATCAGTTATTTGAGAGAAGGACACTCTTATTCCTCTTTGTGTTCATATTGGGTAGTGTCTGGAATACAATAGATATTTCCTATATTCTTGATTACAGGATAAATTAATGAGTGTTTTAATTAGCAGAGGAGTGAGTGGCTGTGTGGGGGACCGGGAGATTGATTATAGAAATGAAAACATTTTAAAGAAGAGCTTTGAGCCCGTCCCAGTTCAGCCTCTGCCTCCTGGCACAAGGGAAGCTGATTGCTGTGGTGATGGGAGAAAAACCTATTTATTAGACTAAAGCGGCAGACATGCTGGCAATGAGAATGTATCAGGCTGGAAAGATTTTGATCACAAGAGCTGAGAGATGGCATTCTTTCATTAAGAACTTTTCACTTGACAGTAGCAATTTTTATCACCACGTTTTCTGACCTGGGGACACATCGAGGGGCTGTTTTAGTGGGTTCATTTCCTCTCAGTGTATAGCTCTTGACTTTTAAACTACTTTAATAAAAGAAACCTTGATACACTGGAGCCATTAGTAATGGCTTTCCTCTTTAAATGGAGTTTCTAGCACCATCCGAAATATGGATTTATTTAACTTCGTATTTAAAACCCGATGAATCTCTCAGCTGCCTCTCCACAGAGCTTCGTATCATTAAGCCCATGGCTGCTTGAGAAGAGCGAGTAAGCCTAAGTTCTCTTTCCTTTAAAAATGATGTGTTATTAAGGAATAAGGACTAGAAGGCTCGTGGCACAAGACAGATCTGAGAAGTGCATAGAGATCGGTAAGAATAGAATCCAGAACAGGGAATAGATGCCCAAGAGAAGAAATGCTTCCAAAAATGCTGTTAGAATGTCTTAGATAATACATAAATAGCGATTTCCTCCGTTATATTTTATACCCTTTTTTTTATTTGAACACAGCAGTTCCGTGAGGTGGGGAGTCATTGCTCCATTTTACAGCTTGAGAAACTGAGGCCAGACAGTTTAGGCTACACACAAGCACTAGAATAGAGAGCAAACGAGTGGTGGAGCTAGAATTTAAAACAAAGTATATCTGTTTCCTCGAGACTGGACTATTTTTACTGTGTGACATGACCTCAGTTTAAGAGGTCAAAACAGACAAGACAGGCAGATGTTTTTTTTTTACTTGTTTTTTCGAGTACTTCACAGAAAACAGATTTTGCACCGTAAAGCACACCTAATCCTCCAGAGGTGGTTTATTAGTTCCCATTTTTATTCATTACTTTGTGTCACACCAGGAGAAGCGTCATTGAAATTCAGTCTCTGCCAGGAAGTTCCAGTGAAGAAGTTGCTAGTTATTCAGTGACTAAGAAGCTTCAGAGACTTGCATCATTCTTAGGAGACTGAACACCAGCTGTTTGCCCTTCTTGGGTCGGAGCTACATTAAATGCATCCTGGAGAGATCACCAGCACATTCTGTGAACTCGGCACTCTTTTTACTTTCAGAGATCTTCAGTCCTCATCAGTAAAAGGAAAGAGTATCCCTAAGATCTTCCAGTTCCTGGAGAGAGATAATTAAAGGAATGATCCTCCTGAAGAAAGTGCATCACACATGAAGGGCATATGTTGAAAATAAACCACTAGTTAGTTGACAAATCACACAAGTTACAGGAGAGGAGACAATTGGTCCCCTCAGACCACCCACCTCACTGCCTTGTCGCAGAACTTTGGACATTCCCACTGGGTTTTATTATTGACAGTATTTTACAGATGGGGAAACTGAGGTACAGAGAAGGTAAACCGCTATCTTAAAGCCACATATTCATTGAGGGGCCAGGCCAGGATATAGCCAAAGCACCATCTTCTTTTAAATACAAAAATCAGGGGCACCTGGGTGGCTCAGTGGGTTAAAGCCTCTGCCTTCGGCTCAGGTCATGATCTCAGGGTCCTGGGATCGAGCCCCGCATCGGGCTCTCTGCTCAGCAGGGAGCCTGCTTCCCCCTCTCTCCTGCCTGCCTCTCTACCTACTTGTGATCTCTCTCTCTATCAAATAGATAAATAAAATCTTAAAAAAAATAAATACGAAAATCAGTTCCATCACATTAATTTGCACTGGGAGCCAACTACATGCCGAGAGCATGAGTTTTGGAAATAAGAGCATCCAAGTTTATATTCACAGAGTGGTGGCTACTCAATTCTGTGAAGTGAGGCCAGACAGCCTGCCTTCTGGAGCCTGATTCCTTGGCTATAAATGGAGTCGGATGGAGGGAAAGAACAGAAGATGGTCATGTTGGTAAATAAAGTGACATATGCAATGTGTCCAGGATAATATCCAGTTCACATTAAGTGTTAAATAGTTGGGTTTTTTTGTTTTCAAAGTCTGAAACTTACTTATTGATTGAATTATTAGCTACCTGTTACCAGCTGTGGAGGGTGAAAAGGTGTTCCTCATCATTGACTCTTTTCAAGATGACGGTTAATGATATGATCCAGTGAGGGGCAGGGCAGGAAATGACCTGTCCCATGAAAAAAAATTTGGGACCACCCAGAGGCACCTCCCAGCCCCACGGTTCTAGTGGAATAGAATCAGAGCCTGACTCAAAACCCTCTGTTTCATTTTTCCAGCTTCATTGTAGAGACTGTGGCACCTGCCTTGGAAGAGGTCAAAGATTAGTTGGGAGTGAGAGAGGAAAACCCTGGGAGCCATCAGAGGGAAAGGCTGTGCTCTTTTCTGCAGCTCTGACTCCAGAAATAATAAAGAGCGGAAAGCACAGCATGGGCAAAGGTGGCCCTTCCTTGAGGAGGTGGCACCTTCAGTGGGAAATCGGGGTGTGTGTGTGTGTGTGTGTGTGTGGTGTGTGAGCTCAGGTCTGTGTGACAAGCGAATGGCATGTGGACACTTGAACCCAGAGGACATGCAGTGGTATTCTGGGGGCTCGGCTTTCACCGAGGAGGGAAAAGACCTAAAATTGTCCCACTCGCCCCTGAGCTATTGATCCTTGGAGGCCAACATGAGACCATCCAGTGTAGGAGGCCGCCGCGAATGCTAGAGTCTGGGGAGGCTGTGCTTCAGAGCAGAGAAACGGGGGCTGGAGAACTGGACCCATTTGATGTCAAGCCCTCAGTTCTCTCCTTACTGTTCCGTGGCCACACCTCCTTGAGGAACACTATTCTCCTTATGTGCACGACTAGGGTAAGAATACGTACTTTGATGTATAATAAACAAGATAACCTATTTAAAGTTGGCAAGTGCATGGCGCATAGGAGGCAATTAAGAAATGGCTGAAATTAATGATTCTGAAAGAAACAAGGAGATAGTGTGTGGAAATATGAGACTTAAAAGAGCCAATCTGTAGGAAAAACCTGATTCCACGGGCTTCAGAGGCTGGTTTCTAGCATTGAAGTCGGATTGGAGACATTGTGACATGGATACAGAGTCCTGGATACACAACAGCCCTGTGAGCCACTGGTCAGAAGGAAAACAGTGACCCCATTTTCCTTCTCCATCAATCTATCTTTGATGAGACTCTGAAACCCAAGTTTACCTCTTGGAACCAAAGAGCTACTCAACACACCTTTCCCAACAAAATCCTTCCCTTCTCAAAATCCTTCTTTAGCAGATTTAGGCTCTGAAGAGAGAAATAAAGAATATTTAGCTCTAAAAGGGCAATTACAACAAATTTAACACACACACACACACACACACCGGATTACATATAGGGAAAATGAAGCCTTGGAAGGAGAAAGACCAGTAACATCACAAAATGGTTGAGTGGAATTAGAGCTCCTAACTTTATCCCAACTATTGCAGAAGCCACTTTAAGAATTGTTTTTTTCTAGAACAGATGGGATAAAAAATTAGGGGAAGGGAGGGAGGGAAGGGGAGAGGGAGGGCAGGCAGAAGGAAGGAAGGAAGGAAAGAGAGGCAGGAAGGAGAGGCAGGAAGATCAGGTACATCTAAGGAAAGTTGGCCTAATCTAAGGATTTTTTCCAGCAGGCTTTCAGCATGGGAACTTCCAGAAGGTAGGAAGCCCTCAAAGCTGCTTGTCCTCTGGCCCTTCTCTCTCTGATTTCTTCTTCTGCAAGCACCCCAACCATCCTCTATGGCACCAGCAAATCCTAGAACAGACCTTGCCTCCTGGCCTTTGCACATACTGATGCCTTGCAGTGTTCACCTGGATTATGACCAATGGAGTTTCATTTCCCAGCTCAGGCATCCCACAGGCCCCTGGGTTCTCAGCCTTGGCACTTTTCATACCAAATCATAATGGTCTGTTTGCTCATCTGTCTTAACCACTAGACTGTGAGCCCCTGGAGTACAGGGGCTGCATCTTACCATCTTGATTACCCCAGTGCATGCCATTTATTTATTTATTTATTTATTTATTTATTTATTTATTTATTCAACGTATTTAAATGACTGAGTGAGTCCATGCAAGCATGAAGGAATATTTATTTCTGCAATGTTCTTGCTAAAGCCTTGTAGGTATCTTCATAAATCCTTCATCCATAATGCAATGCTCATTACATTATGAAATCCTATTCCTAGAATGTATCTCTACCCAGATTACTCTATTAGATAAAACAATATTTATAAGTGATGAGTAAATTTATATACTGCAGAGATTGTTTTTAGAAACCTGCCACAGGAGGTTTCTAGTGTAGTGAAACAGGAGTTTCAAGTATAGCAACTGTAACTCCACTAGAAGATTCTACAAATCCAAGCTGGGCCTGCTCATCATGACAGCTTCCCCCTCTCTCCTGCAGGCAGGCTCTCTGCTTCCCATATCTCCCCTCCCCCTGGAAGCCAGGCCTATAGCAGTAGCCAGTGCCCCAGAAGGAGCTCCACCCTGAGAAGTTCTGCTTCCATTGGGGGCTTCTCAGCCTTGGGACGAACCCTCAAAGAACAGACACCCAGGCTGTCTGCTGTCTCTTCCTTGGAGGTACTTTCCTATTTGCACTTTGATCTTACCATCACTGCTGAGGGAGAGATGGGCCAAGCAGGAAGGAGGTCTCCAAAGCCCAGAAGAGGTTTGAACCTTCTGTTTGGCTCACCCCACCCGCTCCAGCATTTTTAAGAAAGCTTTCCACAAATGAGATGCTTATAGAGACATATTGTAGACTACTATCCAAACAACATAATATTTGTTACTATTTGTCCACCATATTGTAAATCTCTTCCTGTGGGGACTCCAGCTTAGTAGTCTTTGAATCTTTAGGACTCAGCACACATCTGGCTCAGAATAAATCCTTAAAACACACAATGAATGAATGAATGAATGAATGAATGAATGAATGAATGACAGCCTGAAGAGCTAACAACGAGCATGAGTCCTGAGTAACCGTATGATTAATGTAACTTAAACCCTTAGTCTGGCACTCAAGGCCTCTCATGACTAACAGCACTCCATGGATGGTGTGGGCAGGGCTTATAAAGTTATCCTGAGGATTTTAAAAAATTTTTTGATAAAAAGATTAGATTTGATAATCCTGATTGTAGTTAAATAAAACAAAAACTGAAAATCACCAGAGGAGAGAGCTAAAGAGTACTTTGTACTCTCTTATTCTAAAATACATGTTTTCTGATGCAGACTGTCCCAGATTTTAGCCTGAATATGCTCTGGCTTGTAGTAGTGGCCACACGTGGCTGGTTTTGATGGATTTTCGGGAGCAGCTGAGTATGGGCACAGGCCAGTGCGCTCATTCTTTTGATTACGTCTCACTGCAGTGAGCACAAGGACATAGTGTAGAAAGGATAAAACATCAAGATAGGAGAGGACTGGGTTTAGCTCCCCGAGCTGCACAGACAGGCATGCAGACCTTTTCTGCCTCCCTGGGCTTGCCTCTCTGGGTTTTGGGCCTGAGATCACAGATTCGCAGTGGCAGTAAGAAACTTCCTCAGGCTCTGGGGGGGCTGAGAACATCCTCACGCAGCCCTGAGTGTCCATGTCGGAGGAGGAGCGCCCCCTCAGGAAGTTGCTGGTCAATAGAAAGTTGAGGGGGACTGCCTGAGTCAGACATTTGAGGTTCAAGAGAATCATGGTCAAAATCTGAAGCCGGAAGCTCCTACCTCAAGCACCCACTTTCTTGCTGATTTGAACGACAGGGTAGTAATTACAGGTTCTTTGCAAGCCTCCCCTAGGCCACACTGTCTCTGTAGGCACTTACATTTTATTTGATGACAGTGACATTGATGAATAACGGTTTCCACCCCTGCAAATGATTACTGATTCTATAGCTGACCTAGTAGAAATGTTACTGCAAAACTTAACACTTTATACCAGGAGAAAAACACTCTCCCTTGTGTGCAGGTTTCTCATTGGTGATCCTGTGCCTGATTTTTCTCTACCCTGTATCCCAGGGATTTTGCTAGAAAACTCCATTCATCCTCTCTCAATGTGGGATACAGAGCTCAGAAACAATACCTGAGGTTCATTGAAAGATTCCTGCATGCCAAGGACTCCATGGGTAGTAACTTATTTGATCATTTGCAGTCACAAAATAATTTGGGTGGGTACCACCTCGCTTTGCTGACCCAAGGTTATCATTGATCCTGATTGCAGCACAGAAATATGCTTTAGACACAGGCACCTTGGATAAATTTAAGTAACTCGTCCAAGAGTGGCGTAGCTCGTGATGGAAGGAGGCTGAGATGAGGATTCAGGAAGTTCATAATCACTGTGCCACAGTCTAGCAGGAGGGACAGGGACCCGAAGCAACAGGAAGGGCACAAGGAGCCAGAACTCCTGGGATTGAGTCTCAGCTCTGTCACTTACCAGTGTGACCTGCTGTGACTGGTGCCCGACCACTGTGCCAGCCTGCTCCAGCTGCCACAGCACAGCACCACCGAGCAAGCAGCTCAACCAACAGAAATGTACTGTCTGACACTTCTGGAGGCTGGAAGTGCAAGACGAAGGTGTCGGCAGGGTTGTTTTCTTGGGGTGTCTGGCCTGGGCTTGTAGCAACCATCTTCCCCTGGTGTTGTCCCATGGTCTTCCCTCTCTGCACATTCTCTCCTGGTGCCTCTCTCCCTCTTCTTATGAGGACCCCAATCAAATCAGAGTAGGGGCCCCCCATCACCTCAGTTAACCTAACAACCTCTTTAAAGATCCTGTCTCCAAATAGAGTTGCATCCTGAAGTAGCGGGGTCAGGACCTCAACACGGGAATTCCAGTAACACGGGTGAAAGTCAAGGCATCAGCAAGGCTGCATTCCCTTCAGAGGCTCAGGGTAGTCTGTTTCTTTGCCTTTTTCAATATCTTTTTCCCTCTTCAGAGCACATCACCTCACCATGGCTTCCGTGACCGCACCCGCTTTCCCTCTCTAACCCTGCTGCCCCCTCTTCGTCAGGACTCAGGATTGCATTGGGCCCTCCGCATCACCCAGGAAGATCTCCTCATACCACAATCCTAAGGTAGTTACATCTGCAAAGCCCCTTTTACCATAAAAGGTAACATACTCATTTTATTTAAATGACTATTTGAGACTCATTGAATCCTCTCATAATTAATGCTGTTTTGCTTTTCTATCATGGCATCATAAGCTACCTCAAAATGTAGTGACTTAAAATGACAGTTGTTTCATTATATTGCATGATGTTATGGGTTAGGCATCCTGGCAGGCTGTGACTGATCGGTTCTGCCTCTTGCGGCATCCACTGAACTCACTGGGGGCGGGTGGCTGGCTTGCTCTGCAGATCCAAGATGGCTTCTTTCTCTGGCCTGGGGCCCTGGTGGGGTGGCTGAGACGCTGGGCTCCCATAGGGCCCTCTCCTCTCCCAAGCCAGCTCAGAGACTCTCCTAGTGTCCCTCCACTATGGTAGGTGGACTTCTTACCTGATGGCTCACGGTCCAAGAGACGTGCCCGAGCCCCAGGGAACAGACGCCACCAGTCTCTTAAGCCTGTGGTGGGAAACTGACATAGCCCATTCCACCATGTTCTTTGAACCAAAGCAGTCATCAAGGCCATCTGTATTTATAGGAGAAGATGCAGACCCACTTCTTGATGGGAGGAGTGTCAGAGAACTTTCAGCTTTCTTTAACCTGCCACAAACACCAACAAATATGTGCCTTTGCCCTCTACCCATAACAGATAAAAAGCAGATAGAAAGAGAAAAGATACTGTTGCAGGCAAAGCCATTAAGTGTTTTGGTCAGTATCCTTGGTAGACAAGCAAACTGAACAACAAAAATGAGGCAGAACTGGAGTCATGAGTGGGAAACAGAGAAAACACATCAGATGGGGTCATAGCAGTGAAAGAGGGCTGGCAGCCTGGAGTGAGCAAGTGCAAGGTCAGCTAGCCACACGGCCGGTCGGTTCTTGAGGGCAGCCCTACTCACAGCACTGGACACTAGGAATGTCCACCCATCTATTCATTTATCCAACTTAACATTTACTGAGCATATACTGTAAACAAACACCGAGCTAGTCATTAAAGATATAAAGATCAGTCAGACAAGATTGATCCCCCAGGGCTCGGAGTCCCTGGAGAAGGACATGGTGGTCCTTAAAAACAGCATACTCTCCACAAATTATCTTTTTAGTGCTAACCTTGGGTCAGCAAAACTAGGTCGTACCAACCCAAATTATTCTGGGAATGCAAAGGAATGAATAAAGAGACCAATTATACATCTGTTTAATTTTCCTTGCAATTGCTACTTAAAATATGTTCATCCAAAGGGACTTAATTGCTGAGTTTCTTCCATAGTCTGGAAAACTCAGACATCAGGAATTGCTTGTTGGCTGTGCATATTGCTGTTTTCCAGTGGAGTCGGAAGATTCCTCTGTTATCGAACATTGATGGAGGTTCCATGATGTCCCTGGCGCAGGGCTGGGAGTTTGTGTTACATGATCTACACAGAACAAATCCTGGAGAGCTTCTCTTTCCTTTCAGTGAGAGAGACCAGTAACTGCTGTAATGGCCCTCCCACTCTGTTAGCAAACGGGAGCCCGCTGTGCGCCAGAGAGCGCTCTAGGCAGCCATAGTCAAGGTAGACTCCGCTCTTCCCCTCATGGGGCCTACAGTTCCATGGGGAGGATGACAATAAAGAAGTAAACAACTAGGTAAATAATATAAATTTAGATGACTATATATGATTGGAAAAATGAAAAAGGAGGAGATGGGTTCAAGGGGACTGGGGCAGAGTGGAGGGAGAGGGGTTCTATTTTACATGACGTTGTCACTATTTTTAAATTTCCTGGGTCATTGAAACACATTACATGTCTAGCCTAGTGCCCAGAACATTTTTACTTACTATTCCAATGTGTAACCACCACCACAACCAGGCTGACACATCGTCATTCCTAGACTTGTCTCTTCAGAGAGTAAAAGCGCAATGAGGACACAGACCAAGGCTAATTAGCCAATAAATAGTAAATGGTGAAGTGTCACAGCCAGTAGCCCAGATATCTGGGGCCCCAGATTGCCCCAGGAAAGACGAGACAGAAATAGATGCCCCCAATCTTTCCATCTAAGATTTTTCATGGGCACTCCAAGAATGCAGCAGGAAAGGACCTCACATGGAGAACAATTAGATTGTCTTCATAATCTGGTTGCTGTTTTATTTATTGGCTGGTCTTAGGGATGAGAAGTTTTTACGGAGCAGGAACACCTATCAGTTTAGAAATTCCAGGGCGTACTTACTCACTAGTGTTAGTAATTAACTCCCCAGAAACCAATGCGAGACTTAATTTGGGAGAATTTTGTACTACCTGGTTTGGCCAGTTTGGTAAATAAATGTAAATTGCAAAGAGTTGCCTGTACTGGGAAGGATGGGGGGGGGGGGCGGGCAGGGAGACAGAGACCGCTCTTTGCCCACCTACGTTTCTTTAAAAGCTTCTCCCTGATTTCTCCTGGGGGAGTCAGCCTGAGGGTTCTTCCCTTTCTGCTGTGCCGCCCCCCTGCTCCAGCTTAAGACCCCCACTAAAGCCTTTCTTGGGCTTTTAAATTTGGGGTCCAGCCTAGTTTCTACCGTAGCTGGGTCAAGGACATGAGTCTGGTCACACACACACACACACGCCTGCCAGGGAGCCTTTGTCTCCCAGGACGAGATGGTAGAGTGCGGGCTCTCAGCCAGGCCTCTTGGATCCAACGTCACATCATCTCTGCCCCTCAACCTCCCCATCTGTAAAATGGAGGTAGTACCGGCTCGGGTCGCGGAGGGTTTGAGGTGAGGCTTTTGAGAGCTAGTGTGACTAGGAAGTGATGGGAACACCTGCATCTTTTGAGTTCAGTACTTTCAGTGCTCTGCTCCTACTCCTGGAAATTGCCACAGTGGAAGGACTTTCTCACCTTACGTCCCTGCCGTGATGGCTGCAGCGGGAGGAGAATGTCACGGGCAAAGTAAACGCCACACCGAGGAATCCAGCTCGGCCCGCAGCTGGGTGTGCGGCCTTGGAAGGGGAGGAAGGTCTGTGGCAGGCCCGGTTCTCACGCTCTCTGGTCCATGACGCGAAGCTCGGATTCTAAAATTAAACTCCTCTCCACTACCCCAACCTGCCACGTGCATTTGAGTGTCGCCTGCATTAAGGAACGGTTCTTCATCTGATCTCATTGCCATGGTTACACCTCCAAGAGCAAGAACCGTATGGCTGCTGCGGTTGTCAGATCAGGCCTCCTTGTCTGTGATTCAGGACCAGGGCTGCCAAGTTGAGTTACTGAAGGCTGCTCCCGGGAGAAGCCGCCTGAGGCAGCCCGGGAAGGACCAGAAAGGCCTTCTGCTGGAACGCCGCGCCTGTGCCCCGCCATGCAGACAAGCTTCCCAGCCCAGAGGCTGACTCTGACTTGTAAGGAGCCCTCTGATGTGAGAACCGGTTGGTGATGGTGTCGCCCCAGGCCGTGCATGAGTCCCTCAGCAGGGTCCAGGATGCCTGGCTAGGGTCGTGGCGCCTGCCGGGAGTCCAGCAGGGAAACAGACACATCGAGGAAATGCATGGAGGAAACCCCGAAGGGTTGGCCTGGGGCGGGGGCGCTCAACAGGCGCCCTCTAGCGGCAGTCTGGGGAAGGGTGGATCTGAGCACGCAAGCGGGCCTGGTTCTCTCATCCACAGCCCCCCACCCCCCATGGAGAGAACTTGTCCGTTCAGTGCAGCTCAGAAAGAGGGCAGCAGACGGACTTCCTGTGCCTGCAGGCTTGTGCCGTGAAGGGTCAGAGTCAAGGGCTTAGTCTTTGAGGGCCATGTAGGATCTGTCACATAATCGCCTCTTTTCCCCCTACAACCCTTCGAAAATGTAAAAACCATCCTGAGCTGCTGGGGGACACATAAACAGACCTCAGGCCAACCTCCCCTCTGGTCTCTTGTCACTAAGGGTGACCTCTGAATGGGCAGCACCTGCATCACCTGATGGGCTCTTCTAAATGCAGAGCCACAGGCCCCTCAGCAGGCAGAGCCCCTTCGGCAAGTTCGCGGGTACTGTTGTTTCAGCACGCATGACAGTCTCGGCCTGTGACAGTGTGTGCATGTGTGTGTGTGTGCTCCTCTAACGGTGAACTCCTGGAGGACAGGCTCACCTCTGAGTTCTTTGTTCTTGGGTTTTCCTGTGTAAAGAAAGAACAGGGCAGAAGAGCTCTGTTTGCCTTTTTGAGCAAGGAATTCCTCCCCACCACTTGCTGTGACTCTTTCTAAATCTTCATTTCCTGCTTTGTAAAATGGAGTTCTGAATCCCTTCTTTCCAGGGCTGTCGGAAGTATTCGACTCTGTACAGAGAGGGTCCCTCCCAGTGCCTTGTGCGTAAATGGTAGTTTGTAAGCAGCAGCTCTCGTCTGTCCGAGTGATGGGTCTTGCCCTCAGGCAGAGTCCTGAGAAGGTCTGTGGCATTATACTGGGAAGAGACCTCTAACAGAAGGGTTGAGGAGAAGGTATGGCCCTGAGAGCCCCCCACAAGCACCCTGGCCTGCCATACCTCTTGCATTGTGGGTTAGCACTCCTTGACCTTGGCATAAAGCAGCTAATGTCTGTAAAGTGATACTCTTAAGTCCTTCCCCACTGGATAGGAATTTTGGGAACATAGCTATTCAGGTACCCAGTATGGATGGATCCCACGATGGTACCAGGACCATGAAAATTACTTGACAGTAGCAGGATTTTAAAAAGCACCAGGAATAGGAGACACTCAGCAAGGTCTACTATTGGTGACTTGTTGGGAATGAGCACCATCTCCTGGACATAATTAGAAACACTTTAGTGGTTACCCCAAAATCTTATCATAAACATCTAAGCCAGTGTTCCTTAAAGGTGTTTCTTCAAAACTTCTATAAGGAACAAAAAAGTGATATATATCCCAATACATGTTTATTTATTATTAAGTTATATACATTATAACATCAGTAGTGTATTATGTGCTATGTATAAAATATAGCCATTCAATCAATCAACCCTTCAACCAATATGTATTGAATTTATTGTGTTCCTGTTATGGGCCAGGCACTGTCCTGGGAATTTGGAATATTTCCACAAGTAAAAAAGACAAAAATGCCTTCCCTCATGTAATCAGATAATAATCGATACACTTAAATAGTAAGAAAATTACACAGTATGTTAGAAGGTAGTAAGTGCTATGGGAGAAGAAAATGAGCAAATTGTGTGAGGGAGATCGAGTGGGGGGTATTGAAGGCAGGTTGAAAAGATATTACTTAAATAAGACTCGGAAGTGGAGAGGTGAGCGTGCTGGTGTCTGAGTTTCTGGCACTTGGGTCAGAGGGAATAGCCAGTACAAAGGCCCTGGGGCAGGAAAGCCTGGCATGTTTGTGGAACAGAGGAAACCTCTGAGGTTGGAGTGGAGTAAGACACGGGGAGTGGGAAGGAAGGATGTCAGAAGGAAACTCAAGGGTAGACAGCATTGGGTCTTTTTTTTTTAATTGTGTTAATGTTAGTCACCATATAGTACATCATTAGTTTTTGATGTAGTGTTCCATGATTCATTGTTTGCGTGTAACACCCAGTGATCTGTGCAATCCGTGCCCTCCTTCATACCCATCACCAGGCTCACCCATCCCTCCACCCTTCTCCCTTCTAAAACCCTCTCATGGTTCATCTCCTACTCCGATCCCCCTCCCCTTCATTTTTCCCTTCCTTCTCCTAATATCCTCCAAGCTTTTCCTTATGTTCCACAAATAAGTGAAACCATATGATAATTGACTTTCTCTGCTTGACTTATTTCACTCACCATAATCTCCTCCAGTCCCATCCATGCTGATGTAAAAGTTGGGTATTCATCCTTTCTGATGGCTGAGTAATATTCCATTGTGTCTTAAGGGAAGATTCTGACTGACAATTTAAAAGCATCCTTCCAGCCATGGAGAGGAGACTATTATTGTGGTTCAGGGACACGGACAGCAGCAGAGCCTAATTAAAGGGCTATTCCATTTCTCCAAGTGAAAAATTAGAGTAGCTCAGTGCAAAGGGATTGTTGTGGTGAAGGCATATCAATATATTTTTTAATGAACAGATGAGAAGATTGGAAGGCTGCAGATGAATTTTACAAATCTGTTACTAAATGTTATACAAGAAAAGGGTTTCATGGAAGAGCATGATTTTGTGCTGATGAGACTGGCCTGTTTCACAAGGGCATTGGCAAACAAGCCTATACAACACAGAAGGCATTTAAGGTGATGAAAATATTATGACCTAACCCTGTATTTCTCCTTGGATCAATAATTCAACATTCACTGATTCAGTATTGGCAGTGACTTTATAGAACATAACTATACTGTAAAAAATAATTGACCGTATATTTTCTGAAGGCAAACATGAATATATTTATCCATTTTTGGATGCCGTGATATATTGATTGGAGAATGGCCTCAATTTGTCCCTTCCTTTGTGTTATGTCTTTCCAAATCCTTCCTTCTAACAGGAGAGTCTGTGGGAACCGAGTTTTCTTGCTTGTCAGATCTGGCCTTCTGGAATCATCTCTCAAGCTCGGGCTTCTATTGTGGCTAAGACCCCAGATCACCCATCCCATAACAGAGGTGGATCATGGTGGAGTCATCCTAATAAATGAACAACTAGCTTATTTGTTTTGAGCAGCTAATATTTGTGCACATAGTTCCATAGGCTTACTGTTTAGACCACTAACACACATGCTTCCTCAACAGTGAACCCTTGTTCAGCAGTTCATACGTGGGCAACCTTGGGGCATTTGCATCACTGACAACAGTGAGCTGAAAGAGTCTAATTTTGTTCGATGCCACAATTTTAACACTGAATAATTATTCATGCTTGTTTCCCTTCTGCCAAAAATCCTGCAAATATCCCAGTTTCATGATGTAATTCATAGTGAAATTAGATCTGAATAGTTCAAAATTATGTAATTCATTATATTTGGCTTTCATAAAGATAACCCTTTGATGTAAGCCACCAACAGGATCCCCGATAGTGGCAGTTACACACCACACATGGCCTCATGGGACCTAAGTATGATAGCTAATTAGATCCCCATACATTTTTAAAATGAAATTCTCTGTTTGGCTAGGGTCAGGGAGTTTACATTTAGTCCATCAGTGAATTATTAATGTCCAGTTCCAAGTTAATAGTCATGGAAAGACTTTAAGTACTATAAAACTAAATATAATTAAGAGCTAAAATGTATGAAGTGTATTTCCAAGCCTTGGTAATAAGGCGAAACGGTCATCTCATGACCTTTTAATGTCATCTTCGAGTGTCGTTTAACAAGCCTGCCTGAGAGTCACCTTTCTGTATTAGGGACATAACTTCCTCTGACTCATTCACTGGTCATAATTGACTGTAACCTCTTACAAAGTCAGAAAATTGATAAAAATCAGGGCTTTATATGTGTGCTTCTGAGGTCTATGACATTTAGTGGAGAAGGATGGGTACGATCCTTCTAAACTGGGGAAGTCAGAATGAAGACGGAAGGGGTTCCCCAAGAGGAGGCATATCTGAGGGGAGACACAGAACCTGAAGGATCTTGTGAGGTCGTGAGATTCATGCACTGCCTCCTGTATTTCTCCTTCCTCCGTGGTTTGCAGCTCATACTAGGATCTCAAATCAGTGTTGAATGAGCACTTAGAGGGAAACTCAGAGAGAAGGCCAGATCCGGTGGGAGGAGTCGCAGAAACCAAGCTCCACCTAAGCAATACTTTGTGGATTGCAAGAGGGGACACGCGACAGAATATCTTGACGTATGTCAGCGCCTTAGTTTCTCATTTGAGAAAATGGGAAGGTTTTTTATTTCTAGATTATTTCATGCATACAGAAGGATTCATAGGTTTCTTAAAGAAACCGCAAGATGAAAGAACTTACCTAAAATAAGAAGTTGTAAGGTGTATTCATTATCTATTGCTGCATAACAAACTACCCCAAAACTTAGAGGCTTAAAACGACATGCATGTATCCTCTCACGGAGTCTGTGGGCCATGAGTCCTAGCATAGCCTAGCTGAGTCCTCTGCGTCAGGGCCTTCCCGGAGGCTGTGATCACGGTGTTCACTGGGGCTGCAATCTCATCTGAAAGTTCAACCGGGAAGGATCCACATCCAAGATTCCTCGTGTGGTGGTTGGCAGGATTGGGCTCCTTGTGGATGTTGGGGTAAAGACCTCAGTTCCTTGCTAGCTGCTGGATGGAGGCTGTCCTCAGTTCCTTGGCAAGTGGTATGCTGCCCTAAGATGGCTGGTTTCATCATGGCATGCAAGATGACAATGTGGGACAAAATGCCAGCAAAAGACCAATTTAGCAAGACAAAGCCACAGTTGTGCATAGCATAAATCACCAAAATGATAGTTCATCCCTCACCTTATTTAGTTCCTCAGAAGCAAATCACCAGGTCCAGCCTACACACAAGGGTGGGATTACACAAAGACAGATGCCAGGAGATGGGGAAAGTTGGACTTCCTCCAAGTCTTCCAACACAAAAAAGGCTCTGGTGAGATGGACCCCCTCATACTCTGGTGATAAAATTGTAAATACGCACAACTCTTTGAGAGATCTATTTAGCAATATGTGTCCAAATGGCAAATGTGTATGCTGTATGATCCAAATATTTTTTTAAGATTTTATTTATTTATTTGACAGAGACAGAGAGAGAAAGAGAGAGAGAGCAGCAGAGGGAGAGGGAGAATCAGGCTCTCCACTGAGCAGGGAGTCCCATGTGGGACTCAGTCCCAGGACCCCAGGATTATGACCTGAGCCAAAGGCAGATGCTTAAACAATTGAGCCAACCAGGGCACCTGATTCAAATATTCTAACTCCAGGACTATCATAAAGAAATAGTTTAAAACACACAGCAAAAATCTGAGGACAAAGATCTTCATTCTGATCCTGTTTGGATACATGGAACATAGGAAGGCACATAAATGAGTCCCATTAAGGTAGAACTATGGCATGTGTAAATTTGGGGATATTCAGCAGTAACTGAAAATGAGCTTTGTCCACTTAAACATATATCTTACAGACAAGTAAATGGCGGAAAATACAGTCTTCCCTCAATCTTACTAATGGCCACATCTTATTCCATTATATGGGTATTACATAAGTATTTTAACCCAACACTTATGGAAGTAGATAGTTTGGGTGTTCCCATCTTGCTTTTATAAATGTTCCTATAAATAAGCTTTCCCACAGATTGCAATTTATGTGGAGAATAAATCCCTAGAGGCAAAATTGCTTAAGCAAAGAGTTTATATGTCTTCAGTGTAACTAAATGAAGTATGTGGTAGCAATACACACAGTGATGTCATGCAGAGTGACAGCAAGCATCTACTCGTGATGGCAACTTGAGACAGTCATCTCTTTCCCAGCTACCCTCCCCACCCACATTCCCGCCATTAAGTAGACTGAAGGGAGATCGTGCCAGAAGGCTCCCGAGGCAACCGAGCCAACAAGAATCCCTCACGACATGTGAGTGTCTGCATAAAGGGCAGGGAGCATCTTGTTGGTGCCGGGATCTTTCTTAAGCCATAGTATCTGCTGACCCACACCAGTGCCACCAGGCTGGGCAAAGGCCAGAGCACAGAAGGATAGAGCCATCCAGGCAGGAAGGGGCCATGATGAGGTATCAGGTTCCCCACAGCTCCTGAGTGATAGGGGCCTTGGATGCTCTCATATTTTTCTACCTACACAGAGGAAATGGAGAGTAGGTGAGGGCAGAGGACTGGCCAGGAAGTGGTTGTTCTGGACCCTGCTTGTCCAGAGGAAGGTGAGCCCTGTGTGCAGCCAGGTGGGAATCGGATTGAGAATTCACACCAACCCCTCCACGGTACCCCAGCTCCCACCTAAGCCAGGCCGGAAACAACCTGTCTGCCCACCCCAATTCCATATCTACCAGCTGGCCGCATCTGCTCCCGTGACAAATGGAAGCCTGGAGATTCCTCCTAGGCCCCCATTAGCAGGACAAGGCCTATGGTATAGAGAGAGACAAGGAGGGGGACAGAGTGGGTGGACCTGACCCTCTCCTCTGCTCTCACACACTTCTGTTTGGAATCAGTGCTTCTGGAAGAATTAAAAAAAAAAGGACTGGTAAAAAAAAAAAAAAAAGGACTGGTAGATAGTATTAAATAGGCAGGTTCTCAGTAGGATAAATGGCTGAGTGTTTTTTCTCCCCATTGTCCCTTCCCTCTGCTCTGTGGGTTAGGTGTTTCCCTGTCCCCTGCATGAAGAATCAGCAAGCTCTTCTTGGTCACACTCCTAGAAGGAGGTGTTTTCAGGTCACTTTCATGCATAAGAGCAGGCTCATTCTGATAATTAAAAAGACCCCTCTAGAATATTAATGGAAACCTCAAATTCTTATCCAAGTTCGATGTATCCTAGTGTCCCTGTGCAGGTCTGACCCGAGCTTAGAAGACCTGACTGGGTGAAGAAGGGCCACTATAGGCATAGATATGCTTTGTCTTGCTCAAGGGGGTAAGAAGGTATCTACAGTTTCCACCTGTTTGTCATGGGAGCAGATAGAGCTGGTGCGAATATACACACGTGAGTCTATGTCTATGTATGCATGTCTATGTGTGTATATAAATGCCTGTGTGTATGTGCACATACATGTGTGTCTGTGTGTGTATGTATAAACTCTTCCAGTTCTTCCACCCACCACGGTTGGAAGTGATGAAAGGAAAAAAGAGGCAGGAAAGGTCTAACCAGGCTGGTCTCTCATGACCTTTTTGGTGAGTGTTTTTGTGGGTTTCTTAGAGATTCCCCTACTGAGGACTTCTGCCTGCTCTTCTCCTAAAACGGGAGATCCCTCTCTTCCTGGCCATGGTGTGGTCCCGTTTTGTTGGGTCACGATGTCCCCACCTCCACCTCTAGGCATTCTCTCTGACTGGTTCTTCCAAAGGCTCATCTGGGTCCACTGGTCCTTGGGGAAGTTCACCCATCAGACCCAGCAGCGGTGAGAGAGCAGCTTGCTTCCAGGACAGTCCTGGCTTCCTCAGCACTCTTCACACCCCAGTGCCATCTGCCTCTCAGACTCCAGGGAACACAAATAAAGCTCTCTGAGTAGGTCTTGATGCCGAAGAAACCTCTCTCACTAGGACGGAGAAGGGTCCTCCTTCTCCTCATACCTGGACAAACAGAGAGGGAGGCGTTGGTGGCATTCCAATGACCACCTCTGCGCATGCCCGACTCCACTCTTCTTACAGTTGGAGGTTATAGACAGAGGTGGGTGCTCATCCAAGCAGAATCTGGGTCATGATCTCTGAGCATGCCCCGGACGGGCGATCGCACACCTGGCTTTACATGGGGAGGTTCTCTGCACCTCTTTCTGCTGCTCTCAGCTTGGAGCTCTGCTAAAAACTGGTAAAACTGACAAAGACCCCATTTTAGCCTCATGCTCACCATTAATACCTACCTCATCATAGCTTAAAAGGAAGACTGGAGTTCTATGCTGTATATCTTGTTGTCCTATTATATTTCTTTAAAGAAACGATCAATGAACTATTTAGCCATCAATAAAACAACGAAAAATAAGCGTTTTGAAGAATAAGCTTTATTTTACAAGAGAAAAGTCTCCGGATGTAACTGTCATTTTTTAAAAATGTTTAAGTCAATTAAAACTGTACATTTTTATAAAAGTTAATGTAAAATATTTTTTAAATACAGGTAAACTTGTATTTACTGTGTAAAAACACCATAAATTACTAGAAAGAAAGGATCCAGGATGTTCTATCCCAAGGCATGAATTTTTTTAACTTAATATTTTGGGGTGATAAAATAATTTCATTTTGTAGATTTCATAATGTAGAGAGCTTATTTTCTCGTTTTTATAATTATGAGAAATTTCTAAATGCTGTTCATCTACAAAATCTAAGTTAAAAGATGTCCATGGCCTGAGGTAGGTCTCAGGCTACTGCTATGACCCAAGGGAGTCATCAAAATATTTAGAGTAGAGTCAGTCACCCACGATTGACTTCATTCTGAAACGATTATGCATGACAAGATGGTGGCCTCTCCCACTGGGCCTGAAGGCAGATGGCTACTCCCCTCGGCCATGACAGAGCCTTGGTGTACTTCCTGTGGAGCATCTCACTGAACACCCTTGGGTCCTGTGTAGCTGCACTGTGTACAAATCATGAACAAATTAACATCCGATTCAACCGACTCTGTCACAAGATGAAGATCAGAGTTTTAGCCAGATTTGCTTTGAGCTATTCTCTTCAAAGTGGTAAGCAGGAAAAATTATATTAAATATCTTCTGGGAAGGAATGTTTTTATATGAGGTTATTTACATCATTCTGAAAAGAAATTAGAATTTAAGTAATTTTCTGGAGTGAAATCCTAATGATCTTTAACCAGGATTTTATTTTTCTTAAATCTAGTTTAATAATAGTTGACCATTTTGATTTTCCAAAAAAATTTGTCCACCAAATTGGAAACTTTCGATAGAGCTGTTAGAGATCTCTACCTTTGAAGACAGTTTCTTGAGATAAAAACATAAAGCTCATAATCGAAGTGTCTAGAAACTATTGCTAACAAACTTTAACCTTTTCCTAAGGCTCTCCAAATCACGTTGATGCCATTTGCTTGGAACTCGGCGCACAATGGGTGCCATTTTTGACACTAAGGGAACCGACCTCCATTTTTTTTTTTTTTTAAGATTTTATTTATTTATTTGACAGAGAGAGAGGGAGAGCACGCAAGCAGAGGAAGAGGGGGAGCAGCAGACAGAGGGAGAGGGAGAAGCAGGCTTCCCACTGAGCAGGGAGCCTGATGCAGGGCTCGGTCCCAGAACCCTGGGATCATGACCTGAGCCGAAGGCAGATGCGTAACTGTCTGAGTCACCCAGGCAAACCCCGACCTCCATTTTGTTTAAGAAACATTGTCAGTTATTTAGTAATTGGGGAATAAAAGAAACAGAGAGGGAAGAGGAGGGAAAGAGAAGAGAAAAGTTAGGAAAAGGAAAGGGGAGAAGAAAATTGTTCCTGCTCATGGGAAATCCTGACAATAGCTTTCTTACAAAAGTTCATCATCCTTTCGCAGGTAGAGAATGGTGGGAATGGAGAGACCTAAGAAGAAAGGAGTAAGGAATCAGAGAAGTTCCTGTGTCAAATCACAATGGGCTGCATGGGCTGCTCTGAGGATCCGGGCTTTTACTGGGATCTGGTGGAGGAGAGACTGTGAAGATGTGAGGTGAAAGGCAGGGAGGCCCATTAGAAGGCTAAGGCTGATATAAACAATCCAGATACAAGATGGCGGTAGCCAGAGCGGAGGGACAACCCTGGAGGTACTGAGAAGTGGCCGCCTTGTATTGCATTGTGATGGTAGAGACACCAGCCCAGGTAATTTAAAACCAGTAGCTGCACAGGCATGTGCTGCTGAGAACAAGGCTAGAGGTGTTCTAGAGTTTCAAGTTCACTTCATTGCCAAGGTAACAATCAATGCTTCTAACCAACTAGTTGGTTGTAGTGGGCATAGCTTCACCATAAAAATGTTGTGAAATACTGTGCTTACCCTTGGCTTTGCTTAGGTTTTGTTTATTCTGTTTTCACTTAAACATTAAATATGGTGTCCCATTTTGGTAACTCTTCTGTCCTTAGTTCCCTGGTATGATGTTCAGCCTTTTCTTAATAAGGTTTCAGATCTGTCTTTGGAGTGATAATAAGAAAATAGCAACCACCAGCACTTAACGGTGGGCCCAGTGCTCCTCCAAGGCAGTGCGGGGCACCCAGGAGGTGGGTGCTATTATTCTATTATTATACTCATCTCATCTGAGGAAGCTGGGCACACAGAGTTAACTTCTGTGAGGCCACAGATCCTCTCCTGGAGAACTGGGGATCCACGCTCTGGACTGCCATGTCCTGCTACCTCCCAACACAGCCTGCATTTGTGGTCTTGTAATATTGAAAGAGGGCAAATTATAAATTGAAAAAAAAAAAAAAATATATATATATATATATTTATCTATGTGTATATATATATTTATGCACACACACACACACACACACACATATATATATATATATATAGAACATGGTATGGGAGATTTGATAGACACACCTATAATGTGAATTTCAGTGTCCAATCTGTTTCTGAATGTTATGTCCATTTGGGGGTCCGGACCCAAAGAAAGACAGGATAGTTCTGTCTTTACAGTGTTGTCACCTAGGGCGGAAAACTCACACCCATACACCCAAGAGTCCAGCTGCACTAGAGGAAGCTAAGCCTCACATGCACAGGGGACAGGACTGATGGTAGGAATTCAGACACCAGCATGGTCATTTAGGGCAATAAATCTGCTTCTGAGCATCACGAGCTACTATGCACCCATGGTGCCATGGGGTTAAAATAAGAATGAAATAAACAAACTAGAAAGAACAATCCTGGATTTTAGAGTCAAGAAGATTTGCATGTGAATCCTGGGTTCACCGCTTGCTCCCTAGATCACCTTGCAGATTATCTCTTCTGCCGACCTATACCATGAAGATAGCAATCCTCACCTCCTAGCTTTGTGCCGGAAAGTCTTTCATCTACTCAACTCCACCGCCTCTTTCTTCTAAGGCTAGGAGCTATGGATCCAGAATCACCTTCCCCACACAGTTCCATGTCAGAGAGGAACTCCCATGGGATTCGGAGCGTGAAGGTGAAGCAGAAGCCACCAGCTCGGGTGGTCATGAAAGTAAAACAAATGGCTTCATAAACATCTCCATGAGCTCCCATATTGGTCCTTAGACATGGCAGCTCCTTGGACTCCCCAGTGAGCCCTTGTTTTGCTACTGTCTCAGTGCCTCAGGCTGAAGTCATCTGTGACTCTCTGCCATTGTCTGCCTGCAGCCTCGTAGACCTCTCTCAGCTCCTCTGATGTTCGCAGAAGCCGTGATTCCTGTCAGGCTCACAGTGGTTCTCTTGTCCTGACTGAATTCAGGCTGAGACACGAGGTTCAAATGACAATACACACAGAAAGTTGGCATCAAGAAATGGGTATGACCAAGTCCTTTGGTATCTCAGGTCATTGTGAAGAGGACATTTGAGGCAGTGATTTGTGCCGATGATTCTCTTCTTCTGTGTCAGAAGAGTCTACCTACTTATCAGGGTCCACAGGTAGTAAGGGTCTGGAGAAAATGCAAGTGGGTTTGAGGCCTGGCTCCAGATCATTCTTGTTGTGTGGTTTTCACTGAGTTATTGAATCTCTTAGAGCCTCATTAACTCGTCTGTGCCTTTCTAATTAGTACAATTAGACTGATAAGACTTAATTTGAGATTTCAAGAACATATGCATGAAACACTGTGCGCAGACCTGGCATGTAGTAGGGATTCAACAAAAGTTGGTTATCTTCTCTCCAGCCCTTCCACAGTGAAGTGAGGGGTGTGTCCACAGACCTGAGAGCCACTAGGGGCCACTGGAGCATCAAATGTGAAAGGGAGAGAGTCTGAGAAGTAGATATGAGTCCAGGTCAGAGAGAGAGCCTTGACCATCCATCTCCATCTTTCTCCTGTGAACAAAGAAGAGTCACAAGTAGAGCCGAGAACATGGTCACATCTTCATTCTGGGAAGATCCTTTCGGCAGCAAAGAAGAGGACAGCCTAAAGAGGACTGGGCGGAAGATCAGGAAGGCAGGAGAGGTTTGCAGGATCCTCAAATTACAGAGGGGGCAGCAGGGGCAGAGAGGAAGGAAGGAACTTGTTAGATACTTAGGTGGTCAATCAACTGGGTTTCGCGTCAACTACAAACACATGGAGATGAAAGTCTAAGGCAGAGGCAGGACCTTCTAGAACAGAATTCAGGATCCAGGCAACTAGAAAGGGATTTATTTCCTTTCTAGAGGGGCTGGAGTTAGATGTGTCCACGTGTGTGTAGCTGTAAGCCCAGGCTGCAACCCGAGCTCGGTCCGTCCTATCCAACAACTGAGGAGACCCCAGGAAGGGGAGAGGCAGCACGTGGCATTGCCCAGGGCGGGATCAGCGAGGAGCAGACAGAGGTACCTGACAAGTTACAGGTCCCCCCCAGCCCCGCCCCCGAGACGGTCCATACAGAGGCCACTGTGACCATTTTGCAGATGGGTAGACTGAGGCCCTGAAAGAGGACAGGGCATTTTGTCTTACTCCTCCATGTTGGCTAAAGGAATAATCAGATCAGCAAATCATCCTTTTTCTTCATCCATTCTTCTGCCGGCCTCTCCAACCTCACTATCCTGAACGTCTGGCCCAGCCCCCTGCCTCCGGAGTCCCCCCACTCAGTGACCCACGCTCACCGCTGCCGGAGGCCCTGGGAGATGCTTTCAGAGGCAGACCTGAGAAAACACATGGGTGCTTCGTGCCCGCCCCCATTAGCTTTTACACAGATGGTTTAATTACAGCAACATTTCCAAGCAGTATGTGCTATTATCCTCATTTTGCAGACAAGGAAGCCGAGGCCCAGAGACACTGACTGCATCGCCTGAAACCACTCTGCAGCTGAGGAGTAGAGCGTTTACCCCTCGGCACTTCGTTCCAGACCTGGCCTCCTTACCACTGACTCCCTGCCTGTGGAATTTGCTTTCTGGTAAAGTAGAAAGACACGCAAATCGTTCATTGACAGTGACATGAAGATGTTCTTCGCACCAGGGCCCAGGGGAGGGAGGCCTCCTCCAGCCTGGAGGGTGAGGGAAGATGTTCTGCAGGCGAGGAGGAGGGGGAGGTGCTGAAGCAGGGGTCTTCAAGCAGACGCACGTGGGAATCTTCTGAGACGTCAATAGGATTGGGACGTTTCCTTGCTTAGACCTTCTAGGGACTTCCCACCGCACGCAGGATACAAACCCAGCTCACCTCCCAGATCTGGTCTCCGCTTACCTCCCTGATACCATTATCCTCCAGTCTTCCCCTTGTCCCCTAGTACACCCCTTCCCTGGCCTCTGCACACTGGACCTGCCAATCTTACCCCAGACTCAGGGCCTTTGCACTTACTCTTCCTCTTGCTCAGAATTCTCTTCCCTCCTTCTGTTCTTCCTTTGTAGCAGGCCCTCTCCAGAACAGCCCTTCCTGATCACTCTCACTTGTTGTCCCCAAAGGTGTTCCTTATCACATTTCTCTATTTATCATCTTTTAAGTGCTTATTAGTACCTGAAATGATCTATCCATCTACCTGTCTGTCTGTCTTTCTCTATCCATCTGTTCATCCATCCATCCCTCCCTCCCCTCCAACCCCAGGAATGGAAACCCCCTGAGTGCAGGACTTGCCTTCTATGTTCTGCATCCCGGTGTCTAGCTGACCTAGAGCTGGTCAGCGGGTGAACAGCCAGCTGCTGGTGGGCTTCAGAAGGGAGACTTCCACTTGCTCTAGGAGAACCTTCTGGAAGGAAGGACCAGAGTTGGAGCCAGTCGATAGACATTTGGAAAAGAGAAGGAGATTAATACTGGAGTGCAGTTTAGCCCTCCTTTTCCTCTGAAACAGCAAAGCAAATGAAAAGTGGGACATCCCAAGGAACTGTTCTAAAGTACTAGAATGGATGAGTGTCGGACGAGGGCACAGAAACCTGGCTTCTTGTCCTGACTCTGCAAGTAATTTACCCCCCAGCTTCCCCTCTCTGGACAGCCTGCAGTTTGGCTGTCTGAGAAGGGAGTGGGTGGAGCTCAGTAGATCCCTGCACCACCCTTGACCTTGCAAACTCCAGATGAATACACTATCAACACCCTTGCCCAGTCACTGCCCACATAAGTGGGGCTGCTTATTCTAGACGTGGCCGCACACACTCGAGCCTGCCACCGTAGAGCAGATGTCTCAAAGGTAGCAGGATCTATTCTGAGCCTCCAGGAGGACGTCACAAACCCCGTTGTCACATAGCCTGTGTGCTGTCCCCGGAGGGCCTAGAAGTCAGCCGCCTGCAGACTGGGAGTGTGGGTAGTAACTCCCTGAAGCCAGCAGGTGGCGCCGCTCTCCAAGGCACTCCGCTTCCCAGCTAGAAGGTCATTTGCATGTCCTTGAAGCTGGACCGCATGCAAAAAGTAGCCAAGGCTGATGTTTAGTAAATATGTTCGAGTGCTGGTGCTGGCTCCCAGGGGATGAGAAGAATGGACTGACACATAACTGGATCTGGGAAAAAGTGCAACTTGGGAAGCGGGCTGAGACCAGCCATTCCTCTCCGAGTTCCTGCCACCAGTATCAGCGGGGAGCTGGGCGCAGGACTCTGGCCCACTGGTCCCCACATCTCCACCCAGAACCCCCCACCCCCGCCATCACCCCCTGTGGCCTCCTCCCACAGCCCTGACCTCAAGGCCACGAGGATGTTGCAATCTTCATTTTTGGAGCGCACACAAGACAGTGGTTTCTCTGACCCAGGGGCTTTGGCCTGTGGGCCCTGCAGCTGTCTCCACCGGAGGCGAAGGCAGGCAGGGGCCAGGGAGAGGACCGAGCGGGCCATCTTGTCTGAGATCTGTTCTCGTTCTCTGACAAATTCAACAAACATCCGCCGAACCCTTCATCCGTGCCAGGCTCCCAACTCGGAGCCGGCCCCGCCTTCAGGAACTCCTGCCCCGCAGACGGACAGACAAATACACAGATGGGGTGACAGCGCCGGGCAGGTAGCCGGACAGCTGGTCCCCAGAGGGGAGAGGGCTCCCTCCAGCTCTGATGGGGACCCTGCTGCTGAGGAAAGGTTCACAGAGGAGGTGACACGCGAGCCGAGAAGTACAGGAGGACATGGGACAGGGGTTCCAAGCAGACGGAGCTGCTGAGGCAGAGGCAGGGGTCATGAAAGAGAGCCCGGGGTCCGGGGGCTGTTTTGATGTTGCTGGACTTCGATCTCCAGCGAAAAGGTAGACAGAATCATGTCAGGACGGCGTCGGCAAATAAAACCTGGAGGGCCGTGTGTGCCATGGTGAGGGGGCTGGCATTATGAGAACAAGAGACGGTCCCTGAAGGGCTTTATGCAGGAGAATGGCCTGGAGACAGTTCAGAAGAATGACCGTGACCGCGGCGTGGTGCTGAGATTCGTGGGAGGGCCGCGTGGGGAAGGCGGGAGCCCGGCTGACAGATCAGAGCTTTGCAGTGAGATGCTGAAGCCCAGCTTAGGGCTGAGGCCTCGAGGACAACGGAGGCGGAGAAGAGGGCGCCCCAGGAAGAGGAGGCTCTCTGCCCGCAGCAATGTCAGCCCGAGAAAAGGCTGGTCAAATATCCTCCTTTCCTAAAGGCCCTAGAGAAATCCTCAAGATATAATTTATGTGTAAATCAGCCTGCATTTTCTCTGGCTAACAGCAGAGGATATTTGAAGATCTTGTCAGCCTCTGTCTTTGTTCGCTGATTTTCTCTGATGAAATCGTTTGGAAATCCCAAGTTTGATAGGACTCGGGAGTGTCCAAACCTCAGCTGTATACACAGTGTCATTTTCAATTTCTCTGGAGCCGCTGGTCTCAATGAAGCATCAAAAACAAACAGAGGAGATGAAGCCGGAATCCCAGGGCAGAAGGGATGAGAGCAGGAAGCAGCCAGGATCTTCTTCACAGTTGTTTTTACTTACTCTCCGCCCCGGTTCTCCAAGCAGGGCCCATCACCCCCTCTCCCCCGCCCACGCTCACCCGGGGCCAGAGGCAGCTCGGGCTCGGGGACACAGGCCAGCCCCTGGACACCGAGGACGGCGCCTTCCAAGGCCCCTTGCTCTGCGTCTGCTGGATTCATCTGCTCCCTGAACTCTCTACAAAACCTCTGCGTGGCTCACGGCAGCTCTTCTAGCAGTGAGTCCCCCAGGGAGGGCGGGCAGTGTCTGTCCTGAAGGCCAGGTTCATGGCTCCGGCCTCACTTGGCAGCTCCAGCTTCCACGGCCACGTCCGCGGCTGGGGGTGGAGGGGGGAGCGGTGAGGGAACAGCCTCTGAGCCCAGCCCCTAACATGGGGCTCTGTCCTTGGCAGGATCCCACTGCTGTCTGTGGGCAACACGCCACTGACAAAAGTCCCCAAAACACCAGGGGACAAGAGAAGGAAAATAGAATCTCTGAAAGGCCGAATTCAGGAGCTCCTTTGAGTTTCGGTGTTTCTCCCTGCCACCTGCTACACGTCAAGACGGTCGCCCCCATTTACTGCCAACCCGCTCTGCAGACTTCAACCAGTTGCTTAAATTCTTGAGCCTAAGGCGTGTTTTTTTCCCCAAATAAAAAATGACAGCGTTGAACCGATGACCTCTAAGTTCCTTCAAGCTCTAGGAGGTTCGGATTCCTTCACAGTTCTCTCACGGGCTCATTGAGCAAAGATTCGAACCGGGAAACCGTCAGCCCCTTCTCAAGGGCTCACACTCCGCGAGGCATAGTGCCATGAGCAAAGAAGTCGCAGAATCCTGTCATGCCAAGGGACGAGGGACAGGGGACTTACAGAAGAGGCAGGGTCGCCCTTCGGTGGAGGGTCAGGAAGGCTCCCGAGAAGCCACGGTATGCAGGAAGAGGAGGGTCCTGATGGACACCAGTGCGGACGGGGCTGGGCGGGCAGAGGAAGCAGCGTGGGCAGGGTCGGGACCCGTGAAGGAGCCTCGTGGTGGCACACTGATGAGCAATTCTCTCTGGCCCTGAGGAGGACAGGGCAGGTGAGGTGGAAATCGAGGCTGACGTTTTAGCTGGAGTCCGGGTCATTTGAAGGGCCTTGAGTGCCATGCTCCAAGTTCAGTGGCAGCACCCGTTCTGCCAGAAACAAGCAGAGGACAGGAGCCCCAGGCCCTACACGTGAGAGTACACCTCTGTGTGTAGTAGAAAACTCAGAGAGGAACAGAGCTAAGGCTTTATTTCAGCTCAGAAATTCATTTTTATAAGATAGGCAGCCAGAGGTCCCCATCCAGTACTCACTCAGGCCATCCGTGAACTTCCAGGGCCTCATCCCGACAGTGGATTCCATTCTATTCCCTTCCAGGGAAACTGAGGGGCAGAGCAGTCCTGAGTCTGTGCCAGGACAGAGCTAACCAGTGGTCATGTGGCTGGTTCCAGAACTCTGGGGAAAGTTCCGGAAGGAACCAGGCCAAAGGCGACCAGGGGCTGAGACTCCCAGGACAGTAGTTACAGGTGGTCCAGAGGACGGGGCAGAAGGCCAGAGCAGGAGGAAATGCCCTGCAGCCTTGGTGAACTGCTCCCAGTGGAGATGCCAAGGCTTGGCAACTTATGCACCCCTGGGTCTCCGAGCAGGATCTGCCACGGAGCAGGATGACTTCAGATGAGTCAGCCTCAGTTTCCTCCTCTGTGAAATGGGGCCAACACTACCTTGCTGGCAGGGTTACGTGAGGGTAAAATGAGACCATGCATGTAGGGCAGAGAGGCATGCTGCTGAGAAGCGGGGGTCCCAGCAGGGGACGCTGTTCCAGCCCCCCCTACAGGGTAGCGGGGCGAGGAGACCAAGTGCCAGCCTCAGAATAAGGGTGGGAGCAAGGTCATGCGCTGAAACCCGGCCTGCAAAGCTCTCTCACGGGATCTCCATCTCCTCTCTTCTATCTGCCCGCCAGAGGCTGGTGGGCACAGGGGCCTCGCAAGCCAGGTCTTCAGGATGGCAGAACCTCCCCGTCAGCCCGGCTGCTGAGGAGTTCACGGACTGGCGCCCCCCTCCCCTCCCCACCAGCTGACCTCCACGGGGGCAGGTGTAAGCATCTCCCATACTGTCACGGAGATTTCAGGGCGACCTCTGTGAGTTAGCGTTACCCCGCAATCCAGTGTTCGGGGCAATACCGTGCCTAACATATGGAAAACGTTCAACAGATGAATTGCGTGAATGGATAGTTCCCCAGGTGTCTAAGCCTATGCCAGGCGCTGAACTAATTATGCACAGAAAGGATCTGTGAGTACGAAGCACTCCCATCTTCAAGAAGCTGGTGGGAAAGCCCGATGAGTGATGGGCAGTGAGGGCAGAGTGCGGGAAGACCTCTGGCGGGGGGGGGCCGGGACAGCGGGCGCCATGCCTGGGGCAGCTCGCCCAGTGCCGGAAGGTCAGGGGGCCTCGTGTTTCACCTTCACTCTCGCTCTCCTTGAGGAGCCCAGCCCTGGCCCCTCACGTGTAGTTCAGGGGAGACCCATGTGACCAGGAGAGAGCGTGAAGGAGACGGGAATGGGTGAGAGGGCCTGGTGCGGGCAGCTGGGGGCTGACGATGGTTGGAGCACAGATTATGAGTGGGGCGATGCGGAGCTGGATGGAAAAGCGACCATCAGAGCCCGCCCAGCACGTGAAGGAGGGTGGAGTGTATCCTAAGTAATGGAGTGTGACTGGAGAGATGGGGGTGGGGGAGAGAGAGGGAAATGCGTGCTCTTCATTTTTTAATTCTTTTTAAAGATTTATTTATTTATTTGAGAGGGAGAGAGAGAGAGCAGGCATGGGGAGGGGGGGAGGCAGAGAGAGAAACAGACTCGCCACTGAACAGGGACTCCGATGTAGGGCTCGATCCCGCGAGCCTGAGATCATGACCTGAGCCAAAGCCAAGAGTCGGTCACTCAACTGAGTGTGAACACCCAGGCGCCCCAATATTTGCTCTTTAAGCGCATTATTCCAGCTGAAGTGTGGAACACAATCCGCTGGGAGACGGGGAGATTGGATGCTGCTCCTGTCCTAACGCCCAGAGATGCCGGCAGTAGCAACAGCTCGGGCTTTTTTTGACCACTTGCTGGGCTAAAAGCATTACTTAAGCGGTTCACGTGTGTTACCTATTTTAACCTCTCAACGACTTATGTCAGCACAATGATCATCCCCAAATTTAAGAAGAGGAAACAAAAAAGCTACAATGTTAAATAAATTGTCAAAGGTAACACAGGCCAGATCTCCAACTCCAGAACCCACACCTAGGCCCTCAAGCGACGATCACTGCTCTGTACTAGGACTACTACAAGCCACAACGGTGGGGACAGAGAAAAGCAGTGAAGCAAGAAAAAGAAGAAAGAACCTACGAGACTTGGTGGAGCCCTGACAGCTTCTGGGCCCTTGAAGCTCACAGGAGGCGGTCCCACCTGGTGTTTTAGTTTCCTAGGGCTGCTGAAACAAACTAGCGCGAAACTGGTAGCTTAAAACAACAAAATTGCATTCTCTCGCAGTTCTGAAGACCGGAAGTCCAAAGTCAAGGTGACATCAGGGTTGATTTCTTCTGGAAGCTCTGAAGGAGGCTCTGTTCCTTGCCTCTCTCCTAGCTTTTGGTGGCTGCCAGCAAGGCTTGGTGCTCCTCGCTTTGTATTTAACATCCTTCCCATCTTTGCCTCTGTCTTCACGTAGCCTTATCCCCTTCCCTTCTCTTCTAAGGACACTTGTCTTTGGATTTAGGGCCCATCTAACTCAGGATGATCTCCTCTTGAGATCCTTAACTAAGTCTGCCAAATAAGGTAGAATTCACAGGTCCAGATGGACATATCTTTGGGGAGAGCACCATTCAACCCACCAAGGTTGAGAGCTCTACCCACCAAGGTTGGGAACACAGAAGGAGAAAGATGTCATGGGTGAACTATCACAAGCTCCATTTTTCATATGCTGGGATCAGAGGGTTTTGAGATTTCTGAATGGTGATATCTAAAAGGTGGTTAGATAAATAAATCTAAAGCTCTGAGTCCCCATCAATGCTGAGACTCAAAAATCTTCAGTAAGTACACAGGGGAAATGCCCCAGGGAATATCTATTGAGACAAAAGAGACAGGGGCTCATAGAAGAGCCCGAGAAGAAACGGGCCAAGGGCTTGAGACTGGCCTGAGGAGTCACAGAAAGGAAGAGAGGGGTGGAGGTAGGAGGGAGTGGGCATGGTGATAAAAGCCAGGGGGCAGCCTGTCGGAGGTGCCCAGAAGTAGACCTAGGGCTTAGCTTCCCAAGACCGGCTTTGGGCCTTAGTGAACATGGCTTCAGAGGAGGGTAGGGGGTAAACTCCAGACAGCACAGACAACGTTTTCATCAAGTTTGATTGTGAATGGAAGGCAGAGATGGCGGCTGTGTTCAGAGGTGGACACAAGACAAGACCCTGGAGCGAAAGGGAGAGATCCGGGGAAGCGAAGGGTGGAAAGGCGAGTGATGGAAGAGATAATCAATGGGGCAAGTGAAGAGTGAGGGAATCGGATCGGAGACATCACAGGAAGAACAGGGCAATTTTTTTGACTACAGAGAGGAGGTTTTTCAAGGATGGGAATGACTGCAAGTAGTCTGTAGGTGTGAAGTCAGGAAGTAGAAGGAGAAGGTACCCTATCCCACCTATTTTCTCTGTGAAGTGGAGGATAAGGTTATCTGTGGGGAAGGAGTGGGAAGTGGAGGGTGGGAAGTCTGAGAATCATCAAGATTTTAAATAGCTACTATGGGAAACAAAGTTGACTTGGGAACAGAAGGATTTCTTGGCAGCATCAGGGTTGGAGACCATGAATGTTCTCTGGCAGCATTCTGCACAGTTGTGTGAATTTCCCCAGAGGTCCTAGTGAGGCTCAGACATGGTTTCATTGGAGCAGAATTAGGGATATCCGGGAAAATCCAACAGAAGGATAGCAGGGTAGGATATCCACAGGGAAGATTGAAGGGATGGGCCCTAAAACCCACCCTGAAGAAGGAAGGAAGGAAGGAAGGAAGGAAGGAAGGAAGGAAGGAAGGAAGGAAGGAAGGGAGGGAGGGAGGGAGGGAGGGAGGGAGGGAGGGAGGGAGGACAGAATAGATCTGACAAGAGAGTAGAGGGTTTAGAGTACTGTCAGTTTTCAAGTACTAAAGGGTTAAGGGTAAGGGACTGAGGCTCCAGAAGATGGTGGTATCTAAGAACGACAAACTGAGGCCCCAAGGTACAAGGGAGGTGTCCTCTTATGTCAGGTTTCCTAGAAGCAGAGCCTGAGGCAGGGATTCTCATGAAAGTGATTCATTGAGGGGATGATCTCAGGGGAAGAGGAGTGAGGAAGCAGGAGAACTGAGGACAGCTAAGCAAGGATGTGGTCTTGCCTGGAGGCTAGGGTCAGCCAAGGGAGCTCTGGGGCACAGACTGTACCAATGAATTGGCCCCGACTCGAGGCGAGGGACCAGCCTTTTTGTACCCCGGTGCCAGTCAGCTGTTGGTCACTGGCACAAGGTGGTCCCATCTGGTCAAGGGCAATCCTGCAGAGAAAGGAGCAGCTGTGAGCAGTTGGTGGCCTGCATTTATAGGAAGCACGAGCCTGCCGCCTCAGCATGAATACAAGTCTAGGAAACGCACCAATGGCATCCACGTCCCAACTCCCGCCTCTACTTACACGGGTTCGGGGAGAGTCGGCAGCTGCCTGCCGTGAAGGGAAGCAACTGGGGAAGTTGTGTCCTCGGGGGTAACATTACCGGATATGACACTTCAGGACACGGGGTATTTGATGACAAGTCCAAAGGGGCAGGAGAAATTATTTCCCACAGATCAGCAGTTCCAGGGGACAAAGGGACAAAGTCTTGGAGGAGGAGGGTGGAAGGTTGAGAAACACAGAGTAGGTGATGCATCTGAGAAAGGACAGGGGACCCAGGGGCTCTGAGCTTAGATAAGGCACATAGAGATAGAAGGGTCTGCGGGGTCAGCTGGTTCAAGGTCTCTAGCCGGGTTGGAGAAGAGAACCGGGCATCTGGGAACATTCCAGCTCCCTCTCAGCTGGGTCAAGCTCTCCTCCTTAGCAGGGTGGCACGTTGATGAACCGGCTTCGGGACTGCTATCCACAATCTCTCCTTCCTGAGACCCACTCCGGGGCCTGACACTCCCACCTGGACCTGCGCCCCTTTGCCTGCGGGGATCCTGTGGAGGGACGCATCAGCGGTTTGGACCCCAGAAAGGAAAGGAGCACTCCATCTCCAGCTGACTGACTTTCCAGCCCATCTTGAAGGCTGAGCTCGGGGAGGGCCTGTCCTCTCCAGGTCTGTGTAGGCAGCTGAAAAATGTGTGTGCTAGTGTCAGCCATCCGCGGAAGCAAGACGTCGGCCTGAGGATCCGTCCCGCAGTGCAGCAAATGACAAGAGTGCCATCGGGTACGCCCTTCCGGTGAGCTTTACGCTCCTGGAGCCCAGCCAGGCACGTGGCGAGGAAGAGATGTGGGTCCACTGCAAGTGTCTAAAGGCTGGTTATAATTTTTTTCTTCTTTCAGCGTGTGAACCTGTCCCAAGGATCTGTGAGTGAGCAACTTCCTTGGCCAACACAGAGCTCCAGCTTTCCTAAGTGTCGAGCCGAGGGGCTGGCATTGTCCTTGGCATCAGAGGGCGAGGCACTCTAGCGTGTCTTGTGCTATTTGAAACTTACTAGGTGGCTCTGGACAAATTTCTTGCCCTCTCTAGATACCATTTTCCTCATCTACGTGGTCGGGGAGGCCACTGCCAACTTTCCAAGGCTTTGGCGTTAGACCAGAGACAACAAAGAAAGCTTCCCAGCACAGGTCCTAACAATGCATGTATTTGGATGCGGTTGCTGCTCAGGACTGTGCGCCCTAGAGGACTGTCCCAAAGACCCGGACATCTTTGTATCCCTAACCCTATGTCCAGAGGCAGTGTAGCCTGCCGTAGAAAAGGAGAATTCCGTTTTCCTTCCACAGGCACGACTATGGACTTGGCCTTCCCTGGCCTTTCCAATGGTGGGTCCAGGCTGGCCTGGTGTCCAAGCAGAACAGGTGTGGGGGACACACACCGCTGCCATCAGCCAGGGCACGCCTCACGAGCAGCCACCGGCAAACGCGCGGGAGTTTTCCTGGAAGCTTCTTTCTCTTTAGAAGCGATCTTTGGACCGAGAAAGGAATCATCAGAGAGAGCTCATGGAAAGATAGAAATCCTCTTATTTGCCTATCTTGTCCCCTTTCTTTGGTTTACTTGAGGCCAGCAGGTAGCTGAGTAGATGCACAAATGGGAATCCCGACCTGGACATCCTGGGGACAGAAGGGCTCTGCGGGTCCCCCAGCTCGCACACCATGGAGAGGCATGAAGGGAACCCCAGGAAAAGCACTGCAGTAATCGGAGAGTGAGAAGGGAAGGGCTCTGGGTTCCCCTGGTCTGGGGCAGGTTTGGAGGCCTGTCTGCCCTGAGCTATTCACGGCACAGGAGGCCGCCTAAATCCCCCCCAAGGGGACCCACCTCGACACCAACTTCTAGTTCTGAGGCCCCAGAGAAGGGTCGTGATCTCCTGTGTATCTGAACCCAAGGGGGCAGAATAGCCAGGATCTCGGACCCACGGGGCAGGTGAATCAGAGGCGTTGATTCTAAAGTGATTCAAGAATGATCTGGGGACGACGTAGAAAACAGCAAAACCTCACGTCCCATCTCAGACTCAGCAAGTAAAACCCTTCACAGAGACCACTGGAGGGGCCTCTCATCTCTTCAGGCCAACAATTCGGGCCACTGAAGTCCCCAGATCACCCCAGCGAGGATCTTAGTTTGCGAGGACAGCCCTAACAAGGTAACACAGGCTGGGTGACTTCAGAAAAAAAGAAGATTTCTCATAATTCTGAAGACCAGAAGTCTGAGGTGAAACTCTCTGGGGAGTTGACTTCTTCTGAGGCCTTTCTCCTTGGTTTGTCCACGGTCACCTTCCCATGTCTTCCCGTGGCCTTTGTGTGTCTCTATGTCCTGATCTCCTTTTCCCGTAAGGACCCCAGTCTTGGTGGATTGGGCCTACCCGTAAGGCCTCATTTCACTCTAATTACCACTTTAAAGACCTAATATCGGCTCCTAATGCAGTCACATCCCGAGGCTCTGAGGGTCAGGATTTCAACAGGAGGAACACAACTCAGCCCGTAACACCCTATAACTCGTTCACTGAGCGAGCTGGCATGGTAGGGTGCAAATAGGAAGCTGCTTCATTCTTCCTCATCAATCCTCATGAAATGCTCTCCGTGGACACCCCCTCCACCCCCTCCCACACCAGCCCTGGGCGAAGTCTTGGGCTGGTCTCTGCTCTTTCACTCGCCTTCAGTAAATAAAACAAATGTGTCTATTTCCATCTAAACCAAAAACTCTACCTTCTTCTCCGGGCATTTCCAGAACTCACCATATTTCCCACCCTGCCCCCAGGCTGTGGCATTCAGGAGACCCCATGCAGAGTCAGGACCACATTCCTGCATTTCCGACAAGCTCTCTTGAGTGGGTTTATCACCGCTCCCGCTGGGGACCTTGGTGGGGGGGGCAGGGCACCCCACTCCTCTCTCCCATGAGCTGGGAGTGATACTCAGCAACCTGAAACTCTAAAGAAATCCTTCCTCTTCCACCTCCTCTTTGGCTAAGGGCCGAAAAGCCAATTTTGCCATTTATTCCCTCTGCCCGGGTCGTTGTCGAGCATGCATTCTAGGGGTCAGCCTTTGGGATCTCAGCAGAAAGTCTCAGGGTAACACCCTATGCGATTGGTTTCCACATAATTTCAAAGTCATCAGCTGTCTTAGGGAATCTGAAAGCTAAAAACCAAGTCCCTGGGAGAAGGGGCTGGCCCAGGAGTGCCTGGGGGGTGAGGGTAACGGAATCAGGCTTGCAGTCCCAATGGCACGGCTCCCCGGGTTCTGGCCCTCCCAACACACTGCCGTTAAATCGGACTAGAATCAACACGGTTTCAGACCCATGTTTTCCAAACCGAATAGTGCATCGTTAAAAATACATTGGCTATCTCTTAAAAATGCCTCCAACTCCGTGTGTTACAGAAAACTTTTGTCTCCATTTCCCTAGGAACGCTATTGTCTAGAAGGGTCTGATTGCAAAAGGAAGAGAGGGGAATAAATCATTATTGAGGTCAAGGAGAAGAGCTTGGCCTGACTACAAAAATTCTTGCCTTCTGGTTTGTCCCCAGCATAGCAGGCCACTCCCGCGTTGAAAATAGTGTGACTTCTCCCTCCCCCTTAGCTCTCTCTCCTCCCTCCCTCATTCCCGACACCTCCCCCAACAGGAGGATGTTTAAATTCTGGAAGTGGAGCTCCCATCTGCTCCGGGCTCCTCCTGTCACCATGGTTACGGGGCCCAGAGTGGTCTCTGTGGAGACAGAGGCAGAACAGTAACCAGGGACAACTCCGCAGCACAAGGCTATAAAAGTGAGCATCGGTGTTTAACGCCCCGTTCCATTGGCATGCTCATACTCACGCAATTTTGTTTTTTGAAGTGCCATGTCAGATTTTCAAGGCCTTTGATCCAGGACAAAAAAAAAATAAAATAAAATATGATATGTTCAGTAATTCCCCTACAACCATATTAAAAATTCACTCTTCAGGCAGTGTTACGTCTGAACACGGGGGTGAGCGGTGTGGCTGGCGGGAGGGCCACATCTCAGCCCACCTCAGCCACACCCCACGCATGGTCCAGGGTCCAGGTGGGGGCGGGGAGCAGGGAGTGGTGGGGGTGAGTTCCTAAATCTAAACCCAATGCAAAGGACAATGGGAAAAGCGGATATCTGTAATTCCTGACCCCTGGTGATCTGATTGGATTCCCCAGTATAGCCTCAAGGACATTCAGGTTCTGTGCCCAACTTTATTTTTTTCCAATCAGGTGGGACTTTTGTTCCCTGAGCTCTGGGTTCATGTGCTACAGGAAGAGAGAGAATGCAGATGCCTGCAGTGGTTTGGGAGGACTTTGCATTTGGTGAGAAAGAGAACGAGCTTTAGAATCAGAGGGTCTCTGCTTCCAGACTGGGCTTTTGTTCTTGGGGGCTTGCATGGTCCTCTCTCTTTCTGGGAAATAAGCAGGATGGCAGGGCACTGGGTTAGGGCAGAGCATCTCAGTCTGGGTGCGCATAGCGTCACCTGCGAGTATGTCGATGACATCAGTGTCCCGGCCCCACCCCCGGACATTTGAACTTCCCAGATGATATCAGCAAGTGGTCCGGTTAGAGCCAGTCGCCCAGAGGTGCTTCAACATGCCTTCTAGCAATGAGTTGTAACCCTCTGAGGAAATGGCCTGGACCTGCTAGGAAGGGAGAAGGCCCGGAGTGGACCGCACCCAGGTGAGGTGTCCGGTCTGCCGGAAGCTCCACATCCGGGCATGGCGAGGCCTGAATGAGCCCAGAGGCCCAGCTCTGTAGCCAGCCTGCGGGCCATAAACCAGCTGTATGATCGCAAGCAAACCCTTTTCCATCAATACCACAATTTCTTTGTATCTAAAATGAAGAAGACAATATTTGGAGTGTGTTAAAATGCAGACTCTGGAGCCTAGGTAACTAAATAGCTGTGTGATCTTGATCAAGTTGCTGAACCTCTCTGGGCTTCCATTTCCTTACCCGTTAAATGGAAAGAATAATAATTAGCAGCTCAAAATATTGAGGACTTCCCTGCACTAATTCAGGTAAAAGGCTTGGCAGTACCTGTCTTTAGTGAAGGCACAGTAGATGTTGGAATTTACAAATCAACGCTGCAGCATTGCAAACCAGAGAGGATGGACTAGGTGCTCCCTGAGGGCCTCTCTCGGTCACTGATGCAGGGCACCGAGGAACAGAGTGTGCCTGTGGCAGCCAGTGAGGGAGGGAGAGTCACAGAGAGAGAGGAGAGAACCCTTCACGTGGGGGGTAGTAGATGGGATGCACAGCCTGTGGGACCAGGGGCTGGAGCTAAAAGAGATATGGATTTACCATCAGACAAGAAAATAAGGAGAATTCGTGAAGGCAGGCCCCCAAATATCAGGATGCAGAACTTGAGCTTTTCCTGTCCCCTAGCGATCCCACACATTTCTCACTGGTGGATTTCAACTTCAAACAAAATCTTATAAGGAATTTGATCGTATACAACCAAGGAAAGTAGCGGTCCTTGAGTCGCAGCTTGAATTCTATGATGGTGCTAGACTCCCTGCTCTCTCTGGCTTCCTGGGACCATGGCTGGCCCCCAGCAACCTTTCTGGTGCTCCAGGATCCTGGGGAGCACGGTTAAGAGCCACCAGTGTAAGGAACAGAGGTACTAGGATACAGCAACCAACTTCGTTTTTTTAATCCCCCTGTGCTCTGCTATGTGTGGTCTATAGCCACCAACCCTTGATATCCCTCTAAAATCAGACACAGGATCTTGAACTTAGAGTCTTTGAACCTGAGCGATTCATGTATTTTCAGGCTGATTTTCATCATGGTCCCTATCCCCTTGGAGGTTAAGAAGCTTACCTGAGTTTATTAATGATTGAGGGCAAAAGGTATTGTTCACAAACTGCTGTAATAACACTGTGTAACACACAATCCCAGCAACCTCGCGGGCTTGTTAAAACAAATAGTTACATCCCACGCACAGGTGGACACGCCCACTGTGACGTTGCCGGCACCTGCTGGGTTTGGCTCAAGTGAGCTGGGATTGGCTGAGCTTCTCCCTGACAGTGAGTTGGGATTAGACCGGCTCCGCATGTCTGCAAATTCCAGGGCCAGTAGCGACCTGGGTGTTTTGCTTCCTATGGTGAAGTAGAGGAATAAAATGAGACTGGTGTAGCCTGGCCATGACTTTTAAAGCTTCAAATCAGGGGCACCTGGGTGGCTCATTGGGTTAAAGCCTCTGCCTTCAGCTCAGGTCATGATCTCAGGGTCCTGGAATCGAGCCCCGCATTGGGCTCTCTGCTCAGCGGGGAGCCTGCTTCCCCCTCTCTCTCCCTGCCTGCCTCTCTGCCTACTTGTGATCTCTCTCTCTGTCAAATAAATAAATAAAATCTTTAAAAAAAAAAAAGCTTCAAATCAAAACAGGCACCTGTCACTTCCACCCACATGCATTCACCAATGCTCGCCATATGGCCAAGGTCATGGCCAAGGTCAAGGTCAGCGGGACAGACAACATTTCGCCCACCCGGAAGCCTTGGCAAGAGAAGAGGGGAAAGGAAAAATGGTCAACAAACATTCCCTACCATAGGTGAGGATGGTGGGAAAGCTGAGCAGGCACCAACCGGAAACTTATCAACTCTTCTGGTGCTCCAAGCCCATATTCTCTCTTCTCCAGCCAGCCTCCCCAGGCCACCCAAGTTGAAAGGGACCTCTGCCTCTCTGACCATCGCTAGGCTTGGCTTTTGTCCCTCTGTTTAGCTGCCTACTGAGTTAGATTGCAGGTGGTTCAAACACCGGGTTTTCCTTGCTGCCCTGCACAGGTGGGCACATCAGGTCCCAGGCAATATACAGACCACTTGCTATACAGATGAGGGAAGCATCCAGGAAGCTTCTGTGGGAGGGCGATGCAGGATGGTAAGTTGAGGGTCATCTCACTCTCTTTCTCAACCACCAAGGGCTGCCTTGAAGCGTGGCAATGTGATGGGAAGAGACAATCTGGTTCAAATTACAGCCCTACCGCCCACCCGCTCTGTGGCCTTGGACAAGTTGCTCTACCTAACGATGCCTGTGATTCCTTATCTGTACAATGAGAATAATAGTAATTACTCTGCAGGATGATTGTTGTTTTTCAAACACACTACCTTTAGTCTTGACTCGAGGCCTTCACACTTGCTGTCCCCTCTCCCTAAGCTGTTGTCCCTGTTTATCTGCGTGATTCACTTTGTCACTCCAGCCAGGTCTCTGCCAAAATGCCACCTTGTCGGAGACCTTCTTTCACAAATCTCTGTGAAATAGCACACAGCCTTCTAGGACATGCTGTCTCTTGGCCCTGTCTGCTTTCCTGCTGTATTCACTGACACAACACTCATTTGTTTGTTTGCTTGTTTATATGCCTAATTATTGTCTGCGTACCTTCCCAAACAAGAGGAAGACTCAGTGGAAAATGGGGACATTGTTGTCTTAACCATTTTAATAATCTCTGCTATCTCCATTGCCCGTTATGATGCCTGGAAGCTGTTTATGAAACATTTCTGGAATGAATGAACTATAAGGATTGAATGAGATCATGTCTGTTCGGATCCTCACGCAGTGCCTGGCACACCACGCTCACTCAATAAATGGTAGCAATGCACTCTTCTAGTCTGTTCCAGCTGAGAGCCCAGTCTGGGTCTTTCTCCTCTGGGTCCAGAAGACGCAGCGAGCCAGAAGAGACCACCGAGCCTCTGGGACAGCAGCCTGTATACAGACTTGGGCACACATTTAGGAATTTTCAAGCGCTTAGCTCTCTTCCTCCATCCTTAGCAAACAGAAGAGCCTTGATCTTGAGGGGGCTCAGAATATACTCCATCATCTTTATTTCCTCTCAGGGCCCTGGACACATCCTCCTCCAGATTTACCATGTGAATTACATGCATTCAGCTCATTCCTAAATGCCTTCCTCTGTGTCGAGCAGAAAAATCAAGCCGGAAAACTGAACTCTCATTAAACACATGCATGATTCCATTTTGTTCAATTAGAAAAGCTACTATAGTAGAATACATTGACATGAATTGTAAGCCCGAAAGTATTTTATACCAAAAAAAAAAAAAAAACCCAAATTCCGTCAGTGGTGATTCTGGCCCTTGGACTATGAACCTCGCAAGCTCTGAAGAAATGAGATAATTCTGTAAAAATGAAGGACAAAAGCATGGATAGTTCAGTAAATGAAACTTTTGTAAAACTTAAATTTTAAAAACTTGCTTCATGGATATTTTTCATATTTGGGGCACTTTGCCTAAAATCGAGAAAGTGAACCTCAAAGTTTCATGATTAAAAGGTCTATCGATTCAAGGTTAACCCAGTTCCTGCCTGCTGGGCAGTGGCCTGGATCCTGAAGAGACACCGAAATGGAGTCCCTGCCTTCAAGGACGCGTCCTGCTGGCAGCCCCAGCCACATTCATAAGTGAGGGCACCCTGTGCCTTGCCAGAGCCCAAAGGAGGGCAGAAGTGTGGTGAGCCAGGCATGGGGGGAGGAGTGCGGAGGGAGGAGCAGGAGAACCTTCATGGGAGGCCCTGAGCTGCCCATTTCAGAATACAGCATGCACAAAGGCACGTGGGGGCCGAGGGGAGCAGGGAACCTCGGGTCCAGGGCTGACCTTCCCTTGCGGCGTGGTGGGGGGACGGTGGGGGCTTCCACGTGAGACTGTTCTCTTTCTGTCTCTGGGGAGGAGCACACCAAATATCATCACACGTGATAGCACAGGGAAAACATTCTTTCACTTCATATTTTTTCACAAGAGTTTTGAGAGACTGTGTTGTGCAGCTTCTGCTCCTGAAACTGACTTTGTCGGAGGCCGTGCCTTTCAGCCCAGCGGCGCGTGAATGAAACAACGTACATAGGCCTTCGAAGGGGCCCCCAGGGGGGCAGAGTAGCCCTCAAGCTTCTCCTGGGTGAGATGTGCATGTACACACACACAGACACACACAGACACACACAGACGCATGCACGTATACACACACACAGATACGCAGACACACACACATATACACACATGTACACAGACACCCCATAAACATACATGCACACAGACGCACACAAACACACACACTGATTCACACACCTTGCTTCCTCTCTAGTTCCATTTATGTACGTACTGCTCCATGTTGCCCTCTGAAACCTGGTCATGCTCTTCTCATTTTGAAATCCCTCGAGAGCTCTGGACCGTTCATTCGGGGCAGCGTTGGTGCTACTCCGCTGACCCGCGGGATCTGCCACCCCGGGACCCCTCCACCCCTCCAGCCCCATCTCTGACCAGCCCTGTCCGACACTTTCACCTCTAAAATCAGATAGGTCCTGCTCGTCCGTAGACATGCTCCCATTTCTTACATCTTCATCTCTCTTGTCGTCCGCTCTTCCCCCAAGCCTTGCTCGCTCTGCTCTCTTTGCCCGGTCAGGTCTTACTCAGCCTCGACCCTCAGCTCGCTGTCCTGCCGCGAGTTCGGGGACCCTGGGCTCCGCACAGCGCTGCTCGACCTGGGTCCCTGCCTCCTTCTGCTCATGCGGCCCCTCTCAGCTCCCCCGTGGCTGACTCTCCCTTCAGGCTTGGGGCCTGGGGCCCATGATATTGTTAAGGGCAGACAAAAATGTTTTAACTTCTTTGAAAATCAGAGGAAAAATGGAACGTAATGATGACAAACATGTAATAACGAACCCAGCCTGTATTGTATTCATATTCATACCAATGCAGTCATAAACTATAATAATAAAAAAAAAGTCTAACAGGGGAAGGGCCCACAAAAGCAGAAGTGATAAAGGCCTTGGGAGTCCCAACACAGCCCCACGTCTCCCCGGCCTCACCCCTGCCCATGCCCCTGCCCCCCTCCCCAAGGCTATGGGTCCTTGAGACCGTGGTGGTACAGTTCCACTCCCCCCCACTCCAATTCTGTGTCAGCACCCGGGTACGAGTTCACTGAGGTGCAGAGGCGGTGAAGAAACTGGGCCACCCGGGGCAGGGGACAAATGGGAGACTGCTGTCATGGGTCTGTGACAGAACGGGGCCACTGAGGGCTAGGAAATCAGTCCATGTGACCCTACAACTCCATTCTTAAGAGCTGAGGGAAGGGAACTCAGGACAATCTGAAATATTGTGGGGAGGAGGGGACTCTGAATACAACAGACTCCTCATCTGTTGCTGGGCTGAGAATCAATGAAAGGGTTCTATATCGTGATTGGGTGGAAGATTTAGCCATGGCTGGCTCTCAGAAAGCAATCATGTGAGAATGCAGGATTCCCGAGGCAATCCTCAAGACCACAGGACCTAAACAGGCTTCATAAACCTGCAGGAAGAATGAGCAGTGGGTAATGTATTTTCATTTTGACGTGATTTTTTCAAAGATCTGGCTCCTGGAGTAATAACCCCCAGTAATGAAAGTTCTCCCCATGTCCATAGGCAAACTATTTCATACCAGACTCAGAAGACGCACCTACATTATTTTTAGTGGGGGGCTGGGGATTCCGAATGCCTTACTGGAAACGTTTTTTTTTTCGCTTTCCAAAGTAGGAGATGGATGGTGGTCTGTAATAAAGTCAGGAAGTCAAATGTTTTCCATCACAGAATTCTGGCTTGGAAAGCTGGGAAGCCCCCTAGAGAGCATTCTGTGCCTTCCCCCAGGGGTGGGGACTGGCTGGCCCCAGAGGTACCCAGCAGCCACTCCTGGAGGATAAGAGAAGAAATCAGGCAAATATTCAGTGACGGGGCTGAGAATGAATGGCCTCCTTCAAGCAGCAAAGTCTCATGTAGATGCCTCAGAGAGCGGGATGTCTTTTTTTGAAGGATGAGTGCAAGATCTCCAGATGAAGTGGAAATCAGTGTGTGTAAGCCCAGGGGTCATTTGGAAGATGGACAATGGAAAAATACAAGTCACCGTGCGTCTAAAGCATGGGGAGCGCGTCGGTAGAGCAGGGAGAAGTAAGGCTGGAAAATGCGGAAGGGCTCCACAGTCTGCTCGGAGCCTCGCTCAGGCTCCTGTGTCCTGTGCAGGAAGGCACTTAGCAGACTTGGAATTTCCTCTCCGTGATGGCCCGACATGTCATATTTTATGTGCGTGACAGGGATGAGATTCATTCTAAGCAAGACACAAATATATCTTTATTCTGAATAGCTGTGCAGTATTCTCTTGCTGGAAGATAGGACGTGACCCTCAGCTCAGAGGGGAAGGGAGAGGGTCTCTTGAGTAGGAAGGAGACTAATGTCTCAATAGACACAGTTTGTCAACATTTCAGTGAAAAGAAACATGAAACTTTTTTCCCCGTGGTGGGAAAATTTATGACCCTATTAAATTCTTTCACTTAAGCTTTGTTTTCTGCCTTCAAGGATAGCATCAAAAAAGATGCCTGGAAATTCAGATGGAGAAATCATGGCGAAGAGAGAAGGAAATTGCTGAGAATCACTCACAGTGAGTGAATGCCAGGGAGGTGATTAGAACTCGGGACTCCTAGAAGGTCTATGAACCCAGAAAACTAACGTCAAGAAATGCGGAGTGCGAACACTGGGGCCGATCCCCTCCCCACTGGGGTCTCGGCCTGAGCTTCAATTCTGGGCTGACCGGTGCTTGTCAGATGTGAAGTCCACCTTATAGCATAACTTCAGAGGAGGGAAGAGAACTGGGTCCGATGAGAATGGAGAATTGCGAGAGGTATGGCATGGTTTAGAGTCTAAGTGGAAAATGTCTGAATGCCAAGCTCTTAAGGGGTTGGGAATCAACGGATCTGAGATCACTGTAGGGAATATGGACGCCAGCGCCTGTGAAAGTGAATTCCTCCAGTTTGCCAGTTTTCCCAACCCATGGTCAGCTTCATCTGACAGCTTAGTAGTGGGTGAGTGCGTCTCAGTATTGAGCACCCCCTCACTCTACAGGCAAACGAAAAGCAATGCCTGTCTAATTTTCTTTTAGACATTTTGTCCAGGAATTACATTCACTTTTGTTCAAATGAAGGATGTCCTGAGCTAAATTTTCCTCCCCTGTTTGGGCCATAGTTGGTCTCAGAACTATTCTGGCTGTGATATTTATAGCTTATTTATGTTACGAGAAAGGTGGCTACGTGTGTAAAGCAGATACTGCTTGTGATGTTTTAGAACAAGGTTGGTTGCTGGATCATTCCATCATGGATCCTCAGATTAATGACCCTTAAGAAAAAAATCCTGGGAAAACAAGAAGAATGGGAGGAACCCCAAACAACTAGCAGAACTCTGTACGCAGAAACAGCTGTCCCATGAGAAACAAGCACACAGGAAACAGACCTCTCTATTACCCCCAACACTGCAAGATCATGATGGGAAAGAGCCTGCTTCTGAAGTTTAAGGAAAATGAACAAAACCTGAGTTTTTATGGAAAAGTTACCTTGATGCTCGAAGACCACATTTGCAGCTTTCTTACTTATAAGGTGTGAAGCTCACAGGATTGTGTGGCTTTTGTTTGTGGTGTTTTATTTTCCTTGTTCCGTAAGGGAGAATGAGCAAAACAAATGGCCCATCCCGGAGTCTTACACTGGCCACTGTAATGGGCAGAGCATTCGAGAGTCGGTAAACAGACCGGATGCTTCATCCCAGGAATATTGTTACTGGGGCAGCCTCAAAATACATAAGGATTTCAGAGATGGCTGAGAATCTGGGCCTTTTCATGCTATTTTGTTTTCTAAATTTAACTATTCGTATTATCTTGAAAACCAATTCAGTGTTGAAATTATTCCCCAAGAAGAATATGATATGCAAAGCCTTTTTACTCCTACGAAGTACAATCCACTCTCCTCTCCCCATTGGTAAAAGGATAATCTTCCTAGTATCCTGCCAATCTCCTGAGTTGAGTGCTCTCCTAAGATTCATTTGTTATACCTCTTGTGCTTTTAAATTATTGAGCAGGATTGCCTTCTCCATAATATCATTGTCCCAATTACATAATCACATGTGGTTATTCTGTTCTATTCCCTGCCTTCATACATATCCCTCGGTCTTTCTCTTGGACAAAATCTCTATCCTCTGGGTGTTCCCTGTCCCCAGTCCAGCAATCCTTTGTACTGATATTTTGGTTTTCTGGTAATTTGTAGCCTCTCCTTGGCAATGTTGATGGGAAACAACTCCACAGCAAGGAAATCCTAGTATTCTTCTATTTCCCCAGAAAATAGCATGATACATTCAATAACCTGTGTAAAGTTTTGCATTTCCCAAAGTCCGGCTAAATGATTTTCGTTGACTTCTGCCCTCATGGAAGTTTGAAGTTCACCCTGAATTATAGATAACTTTCCTTATGTCATTCAACGAGTTTGAAGAACTCTTGACTCCCAGCTATTGCCACACAGTGGTGCTAAGATCATGGGGATTTGATGAGGTATCTTTTGGGTACTTGACTAAAGCATTTAAACACAATGTCCTCTGGTCATGTCAGACCCTGATATGAAATGATCCACCCTCTGATCTGGATTTTTATTATTCGTGGTTCACTCCCCTCTTTTGCTGCCAACAACTCTATGTCTTCCATTCAGAACAAATGCCATCTGGGCACTCAAGTGTGCACACACACACACACACACACACCACTACCCCCTTTGATCTTGCTGTTTTCATTCTCAAGAACCAAGGAAAGCATCAGACAAATGATCGAGGCTTCATGGTATCCCTTTCCTGCAGTTAACTGCTTTCCACCTTCTCTCTGCCATTCAGGTGCTCTGTTGAATTCAACCAATATTTTCTGGAAACCATACCGAGTGTAGAGAATACAGATTCGAACAAGATACTGCCCTGCCTTCTGGTTGTCCACTGTCTGATAAAGGAGGCAATTGTGTAAATAATTGAGAATGCAACATGATCAACAAGAGAACTGAAATATTATATGACTTCTCTGAAGTCACAAAGCCAATGACTAAGGGAAGATGACTCGAATTCAGGTTTCTCGTGTTCTAGCCAGAAACCTTACCAGAAAGAAAAATGTGCCTTAGTTTTTAGTATGATAAAGCAAAGGATGACTTAGCGAATACATTTAATTACCCATACTTGTGAGGAGCTTTAAAATGTTTCAAGAAATAGACATGCAAGGAAGTACTGGAGGGTTGGGGGAGGAGGAAGAAAAAAACTGTAAAAAGTAGCACAATGTATATTCTAGCATTCTATTTTAAGAGAATGGAAACCAAATAGTGTTTGCCACCCCATCTTGCTTCAAGCAGTGGCTCGGAAGTCCTCTGGGTCAACATGTCTTCTGGATGAGAACTGGGAAAAGTGAGCACAGAGAGGTCAGACATGAGGCATCTCAGAAATAACATCTCCTGTTGGAATTTCCAGTCGGGGCAAGTGGTGTCTTTCCATAAGAATCAGAAGAAGCAGGAATCAGGCATTCAGTGTGGAGTCCCCCACTTGGCTCTGGCAGAGAAATATCACACAATTCTGAAAAGGCACAAGGGAATGAGAATTGATTGAAAAAGACTGAATGTGATGAAGTGGAAAAAAACAAAATTTCGAGTCAGAGTCTTAACTCCTCCACCTGCTAATGTGCAACCTCAGTCATGTCCTTTGACTCTCAAGTACCTCAGTTTTCTTGTGCCTGACAGCAGAATAATGATGCCTTCCCTGTTAACCTCCCGGGGTGGCATGGAGGTAAGGATAAGATGGAGGACGTGATGCCTGGGGAATTTTGAAATGCTCCCCATGAGTGAGAAGTTCTTGAAAAACAACCACAGTGTGCAACAACTCATGTGTCATAGAACCTGAACCCACAGAGCTGGGAAGACTGTGTTTGTCTAACCACGGCTTTCATTTATTTGCTGGTTCGTTTGCTCTGTCATTCGGTCTGTAAGCTTTCATGGTGGATGGACCCTGTGCCAAGCACTACGCCAGATACAGACTTCAGAGATGAAGGAAACATGGCGCCTGCTCTCAAGGCACTCACGGTCTGGTAGGGGAGACCAACCCTCAGATAATCAAATCCTGAATGAAAGGCAAGGAAAGCACATTGAAGGGAAACCCTCAGCTGTGGCTCAGATGAAGCAGAGCTTTAGCTGGGTCTTTAAGGGTGTGCAGGGTTGAGGCCAGGTTTAGGATTTGCGGGAAGAGGGCGCAGTGGAATTCAGTTTCAGCAGAAGGATGAGCCCAGGCTACTCTGGAACTGGGAGACAATGTGGCCCCTTCTCTCTATTGTGGGGGACCTGCCTCCTGGGGCTCTGCCAGAACCACCTAGAGGGCTTTCTGCTCTTTCTACCCCAGATTCAGACTCAAGCACTGAAGGGTGCACAGCCTTCCATTCTCCCACTGAAACTGGGAACATAGGAATTGACCTTCTATCATTGATCCAAATGTACCATGCACCTCAGGGGATTAGGATAGTAGAAATATTGGGGGAAAGAATTATTAAGTCACTGAGCTTAATTGACTCTCAAGCAAAACACCTGGAAATGTGTTTCTGTGCATGCTCTGAATGGCTGCATTTTTATCTACATAAAAACTAAGTGGCACCATCAGCCAAAAAGAAAGTATGGAAACTCTGCGGCGATATGTTGAAAAGCCAAGCATCAGATTTCATACCAGGTTCGGAACACAGGCTTCTCAAGTGGCTTAGTTCCCTAACTCCAGCATCTTTATTCAGGGATAGACCTGCAATTTCCATGTTGCATTATTGATGCTCTGAGAAGTCAGGGTGAAGAGCGGCTCAAGCAGTAAGTATGTCTGAAACCAAGCTATGTTCAAAGACGGGGCTTCAGATCCTACCTCTGACCTCTTTTGTCTCCTTCCCTGCTTCAGACCAGTTCTCAAGCCACAGCTTGGTGCCCCCTACACACACACTCCCCATTCGTGTGGCTTTAACAAGTCCCAACCCCTTTGTGTCAATTTCTCCTACCCTGCCACCTCCACCACGCTTCTTGCCAAGAGCCTGACCTTGAAGTCCTCACTACAGCATCCTCCTTCTTTCTTGCTATCCAGATCAATGTCCCATCAAACATGCATCTCTTTTTCCTGTCCCCACCTCAAGCCTAGTGTCCTGAAGGGCATAGTGGGACAGCATCCTCCCATCCTCACCCAATCCACCTTCCACACAACTGCCACATGGCCCTTCCTCAAACACAAACATCCCCATGCTTCCCTGTTTCTTAAGAAGTGGCTGGTTTCGTGTTGTCTGATGTCCAACCTCATTGGCTGGCATCCGAGTTCTCCCCGGTCTGCACCCTTCCAGCCATATCTTGGGCTCTACTCCAGCACCTCCAGGAACAGTCATCATAGTCCTCATCTCCTTCTATTTCATACCTTGCTTATCCCCACAGTGGCTCTGTGCAATTGGTGCTGTCCTTGAGGATGTCCTCCTCACATTAGAAACACCATATCTTATTCTTCCTTCAGGACTCAGCTAAAGCTTCATGTCCTTGATGCATTGCCCCACCTCATGGTGAACTCCCCCATGGCACATGCTCCCGCTGGTTTGCCAAGTTACTGGAATAATTTCTTAGTTATTTCCTGGGCTTATATGCCAGCTTCTTAACAGGATAATAAATTTCTCAAGGACAAGAATAATAAATTCTAGGTGTGTCCCACTAGGCCTGGCACATAAAAGACATTTAGCAAATGCTTTCGAATCAAGGAATTTTTATGACAAGCGACCTGAAATAGATTCAAAAAAAACAAAGCAAAAGAAAAAAGCATGTATATTATCCTACGAATTAGGTAATTCTGCAATTAAAATAACAGTTAGATATTTTATTTGTAGTAATAGTTAGACATTATAACAGACTAAGAAATAGTAGACTTTAAATCTTATTATTGTGAATGCTGGGATCTGATCCTTGTCTCAGGGTCTGCGCTTGGGACAATCCAAGCTAAGACAACTCCAAACGCCATACTAGAGTTTAGATTCTACCTGTGGATCAAGGAAACCAATGAAGAATTTTAATCAGGGACGTGACGTGGTTGACATACACACACCCACACACACTCATATGAATATACAAATTATATATAGATAGATAGATTCATTTTTTAAAAACAATTATCACTGACATGGCTGGGAGGAGGAGGGATTGTAGAAGCAAGTAAGAAGAAGGAATCCCAATTAAGAAATTTTGGCCAAAGTCAGGGCAGGTTCAAGGTGGTCACGACATAAAGCATTAAGTTCCTGACCTCCTCTGGCGCCAGCCTCTGTAGCTACAGCTGGTCAACCTTGCCTATTGGAAGTGCTTTATATTTCCAAGGAGGTGCCCACCCACTTTACTGGAAGCTCTAATTGCAGATCACACCCATGTTTTCCAGGGAGAAAATGCCACCTCCCCCACTGACTCATGTTCATTTATTGAATAACTTCTAATCCCAGGCAGAACAAGACCTATTTGAGCATTTTTTCCACTATGCTCATCCCAAAATTTGTCTTGGGCCTCTCATTGAGCACGCCATGTGAAACGTCTTCATTTATTAGGAAGATACGTTACCTGGTGGTAGAATAGTTTATCTCTGATCCTGGCTCTGCCTCTAATTGCCCTTGTCTGAGCCTCAGTCTCCCCATCAGAAAAATAGATATGAAAATCCCCACAGAGCTGCTGCATGGATGAAGGGAAGTAGCCAGTTGTTCTAGATGCTCTCTGTTGGCATGAGCTCAATTAAAATGTGGCTATCCACACCCTTAACTCTGCGATGAGCTAGCCAGACCTGGTAGGGACTTGTCCGCTAGAAGGTGCATGGGAGAGCTAGGGCCAAGCCTGCTTATCTCAGAGTTCCCCACCGCATCCATCTGGGGTCTAACATCTGCCCATCCTCCTGGGCAGATGAACAAAGGGCCTGAATAATGGCTGAAGGAACTTGATGCTGAGGCTGGGGCGCCATTGTGGAGTCCTGGGGAGGAGACAACGAGGAGTGAGGTGTCCATGTGGCAGAACCTGGCTCAGCTGGGCATCTCAGGAGAGTGGGGGGGGGGTGTGTGAGAGGCTCGGGGCGTCCCTGAAAGGGGTGATGAGCCCCTGTGATGAGCCCGACTGCTGCTAAGCTGGACAGTTCTGAGGACAAGACATGGAAAGAAGCATCTCTGGCCACTCAGGGACTTGTCACAGGGCTGGGGGAACAGGACTTACATATATGAGAAAGCCAATGGTCCCTCGGGCTGAGGGGTGTCCAGGAGGAAGTTCTGGGAGGGAAGTGGGGCTGCCTGGATAAGGGTATTCTCCATGAACCACTAAAGATGTCTCTGCCTCTCCTGCTCTCCCATGTTCCCGATGTCCTCTGCTCCAGGTTCTAGCTTCTGTCCTGGTCGTTGTCATCTGGGGATCTTTCTTATCCCTCCCTCGAGCTGTGAGCATTCGGCACCACGACCCTAGAGCATCCACAGGCCTTTGCTCAGCCCCGGGCACGCTTGCAAGAGTTTGACACCCAACGTCCTCTGGGATGTTTACAATAATGCACAAGATCGGTAAGACAAATGTTCTCACGAGCTCCAATTCACAGGTGACATAAGGCACAGGGAGGTCTAAAGAGCCCACCCACAGCTTCTATGTGGGGGAGTTTGGACTTGAACTCCCGATTCTACTTCCTATCACGGGATGTTCAAGTTGTTGCTAGATTCAGCACGAGATGGATCAGGACAAAAGCAAGGGCACTGGCCACTCTGCAGACTTGAGGTGGTGCATGAGGTGGCCGGTCACCCCTTGTCAGGGAAGCAGAGGAGGACAGCTCTCTCCAAGTGGGCGGATGGAACTGTGACCTCAGGCATCGTGGTCTCTGGTCTATGGCTTGCATCAGCTCAGAGCTACTGGCTTAGTTTAGCTCGTGGGAATCCTGAGTCTAGGATGCCGGGAAGGCATCTTCTGCACCCCCACTCCTGGCGATACTTCCCACTGCCGTGGAGTTTTATCCCCGAGAGGTCTAGGAGGCCCGCCTCCATAGCCCAAGACATGCTTGCAGGAGGCAGGCTGGGCATTCTTGGCACTGTCTGCAGCTGGGGACACCAGGGTGCTGTGCTAAGTGACCTGTCCAGCCGGGAGCCGACGGCTTCTCAGGGCCTCCACCCTCCACGCCCAAGAATTATCTTTAAAAAAATTAAATAAAAATAACCACACACACACCCATCCTCCCAGGAGTGCACTTGCTGTGTGACAGACGGAGTCTATTTCTGTCCGAAGAACACGTGGTGTAGTCCGCAGGAACATGCGGAGAGACGGCAGCCCCAGGAAGGTGGCCCGCTCGGCCTGGCCTGTGTTCAAATTACGGAGCAGGTCTGGGGGCTGGGCTTGGAGCCCCCCGGTTGCCAGTCATTTCTGAGGAGCTGACACTTCACAAATGCTCTTTCTTTCTGATTCTGGGACGTTTGTGTAGCTACGATATTCTTAAGGCAAACTCCGAGTGTGGGAGTTAAGTGGGATTTTGTGAAAAGGAGATCCACAGAGACTCAGAACCGAAAGGCACCTTTCAGCTGATGATTTCCCGTAAGGGGGACCCGGAGAGGAGGAGACAAGGCACCTGCCCAGGGACACATGGCGAGAGCACCAAGCGGCTGGGGAGCCGAGCCAAGCCCTGGCCGTAGCCAGGCTCTTTCCTCAGACTCTAGCCACCTCTTAGTTTTCTTTGTGAAAGACAAGGAAGTGTCTCTGTCCAGGGACCAAAACCACCGAGGGCCACGTCCTCCCTCGATGGCTTCCTATGCGGCTGCTGACTGCAGACGTAAAAACCCAAGAACTCTATAAAATAAAATCATCTTTTATTTTCAAAGGATGTGGCATCTTCATGTTCGTCTTTTATAAATTACCTTTGCTGTGGTCTTCCGCTTTTTCCTTGTAACTTTCAAAGCATCTTTGTTTCTCTGTTCTTGCTTCTGGAAGCTCCTGCTTATTGCTCTATTCAGTGGTGAGGACTATGGCTCTGGCTCAGTCCTAGAGGTGGGGAGGTGGGGTGACCCCAACAAACTTGGGTGCTGACCCCTCCCACTGAGAACTCCCAGCACAGAGCAAGACCCGGACAAAGGCTGTTTGTCGAAGTCCTCACTGTTTCGGGAGCTCCATCTCAGACCTCAGCTGTTCTAGAAAGCTTCGTTTGACTGCAAGAGAGGTGGTCTGTTTCACAAATGAGTGTCCAAATTGTGTTTCTGAGCCGGCTTCCTCCTAAGGAACCTGGGGACACACAGTGTTGCCGTGAGCATGAGGTGACGCACACGGGCCCACGGGTGCACACTACGGTCTGTCTGTGAAATCCTGTTCATAGATTCTCTCTTTGACCTTCCCAAGGTCACATGCCAGCCAGACGAGTCC
>CM052885.1:9970598-10001840 GCA_028534135.1 Potos flavus | reverse complement strand
CTGACCCTCTGTGGAGAATGGAGCCACTGTTTGGGGACAGGCCTCCGCCTCTCAGCATCCGTCCTCCAAGTCCCTCACGGCCAAAGCAGCCGTCCACCCTCCCAGCTGGGGTCCTTCCATGCGAGAGATCCCAGAGGGGCCCGGGAGGCCCCAGAACTGCCAACCTGGAGACATGATCCCATCTGGTGGAGTCTCTGCTCTTGCAAGTGTCACGCAGGATCCCAAGGTCACAAGTTTGGGGCCCAGAGATGCCCTGGGCACAGAAACAGAGCAGAGCCAGGGCTCAGATGCTTTCATTACAATTTCAATTTTACACGGCAGCGAGTGCAGCCAGAAGTCCTGAGTCCCCCGCCTGAGAAACCAACACAGACACGAGCCTTTGTAAATATCGGTGAGAGGCACGCGCGTGCGCACACATGCATGCAGAGGTAACGTCCTGAACGTGAGCCTGGGGGAGTGGCAGAGAAGCAGCAGTGTTTAAAGATCTAGGGTGTGCAAATGTGTGCCAGGAGAGAGCTCACTGGTAAGAGAAAAGGGAAGTGTGTTGCAGAGAAAATCCCATTTCACAACCCCCTCCTGGCTGTTTGGTGACGTGTCACCCAGATTGCCCCAAAAGACTGAGTCACTCATTCCCCCAGCTGCTGGGAGTGTTGGTAGCAGATGGTTCTCAGTTGAGTTCCTTTCTTTGAATCCCTGAATTGCACTTCCTTAAAGTGAAACACTTTGCCCAAGGTCACACCCTTCCTAAAAGCAGCCAACAATGTCCAATGACTGGTCATTAACAGGGTACAAAGACCCAGGCTCCCTTCTTCTATTTAAAACAACTCAGGGGACATCCCCACTCCAGAGCTGTCTGCAGCAAGAGTTGAGATCTTTCTTGAAACTATACTGCAGTGTGGCTTCTCCCTCTGCCTACTCCTGCCTTCATTCCTCGTGGTTATCAATACTAAGGAGGCTCCCTTTCTTTCTTTCTTTTCTTTTCTTTTTTTTTTTTTAAGATTTATTTATTTGGGGGAGGCGGGGAGGGGAGGGGCAGAGGGAAATGGAGAGAGAATCCCAAGCAGACTCCATGTTGGGCATGGAGCCTGACGTGGGTCTTGATCCCAGGACCTTAGATCATGACCTGAGTGGAAACCAAGAGCGGGATATTCAACCACCTGCACTACCCAGGCACCCCTCCCCGGTGAGCTTCCTGAACACTAATCTCAATGTCCCAGGCTGGTTCCTGGAGAACCCACCCTAGACATCAGACGAGATCCCAAGCTCACTGACGAGGATACACCCAGAGAAGATGGAGCCCCCGCCTTGAGTAACTCCTAGTCTCTGGGGCAGGTGCGCATGCTCAAGTCGGAAGACCTGGTTTCAAGCCTTCTGCTCTGGTTTTGCCGGGTACTATCCTGCTCCTGGTGCCTCACTTTCTCTAACATTAGAATAGTTCTAATGACCCCTCTCACGTGGGGCATGGGAAGATCCCACGAGAGTGAGCACTGGTCCAAGTGCCTTGTGAGCTGTAGGGGGCTGCACGATGTGTTGTGAAGCTAACTCCACATGTTCCAGGGGTGCACAGGGCAGACCAGGAGCCATCCAATCAGCCCGGGGGCTTTTGGGAAAAGAAATCTCAGGGAATGCATGAGTCAGAGTTCTCCAGAGAAACAGAATCAATGGAACAATTACAGGTATGGGTATTTATTATGAGAGATTGGTTCACGGGATCATGGAGCCTAAGAAGTCCCACAATCTGTCATCTGCAAGCTGAAAACCCAGAACACTGTGGATAATTCCAGTCCAAGTTCCAAGGCCTGAGAACCAGGGAGCCGAGGGTATAAATCACAGTCCAAGGCAGGATGAGACCGATATCCCAGCTCCAGCTGGCAGGCAGGATACAAAAGGGGGGAATTCTTCCTTCCTTTACCTTTTGTTCTGCTTAGTTCTGTAAGTGATTGGATGATTCCCACCCATACTGGGGAGGGCGAGCTACATTACCAAGTCCACCAATTGAAATGCTAATCTTGTCCAAAAATATCTTCACATGCACACACACCCAGAAATAATGTTTAATCTGGGCCCCCTGTGGCCCAGTCAAGTTAACACATAAAACTAAACATTACAAGGAGTGGGATTTGGAAAGATCCTGAGATGGAAGACCTGAGTCCCCGTAACGGTCACCCCTGAGGGCTTTGGGAGGGCATGTCTTCCCTCTGGAATGTACTGTTCTCTTTTCCTCTGTCCAGAAAGAAATATGAAGGTATCATCTCTTCCTAATGTTCTAACTAATGCAAATAGAAATGATGAGCTTTCTTTCTGTTCCTTAGAACACTCAAATATACTACTTTGACAATGATTGGGAGACTACCAATCTTCCTAACCAAGTCCCTTAATTATAAACACTCAGTGTAAATTGAGTTGGACTCTTAAACCCCTTTAGACATCCTAGAACCTATATTGTGGGGAATGAAAACTGAGCTAATTGGCTAGAGATGCACCATCTTGAACTGCACTAGAAGGAGCATACCAGGCCAGTGCCCCCGCTAATTAGAAAAGAGTAGGACCTACAGAAAGAGACATGGACGTGTAACAAAGGGGAGCAGGGCAGAAGGCAGGAAGGGAAAGACAGAACCTTCTACAATGTAATGTGTCTGACCTTGTAGATCCTTAAGGGCTTTCACTGTGACCTGGAGGGGCCACCTCAGCATCCATGGACAGAAGATTCAGTCACAGCACTGCTCAAAGCATGTAAGCGTAGCCAGCATTTCTCCATCTCTGTTTGGCATGATTCTTCCATCAACTGACCTCACAGACTCAAAGTCTGGCTTGCTCATCTCCTGAGTGAATATTTTTTGAATGAACAAATAAATGATGTCTCATCCTCAGCCCCTCCCTTCCTCCTACACAACAACAAACATATTGAAACTACATACACACGCATAAATTTACTAACACATATGTATACAGATATATCATATGAACTCACAGACTTCTATACATGCCCACAAACCCTAGTCCATAAAGTCACACGCACAGATAGATGAACTTTGACATAAACGCACACACTGGGACCCATTTCCATACTCCGATGCACACACACATACACACAGAGATACTTACCACTCAAATTCCTTTGTCCTAATTCATGGTTTATCCATGGATTTATGATCCTATCTGTGACCCTAGGACCTGGTGAGTTGTGATGACAATTTGACAATGTAATCATTGTCTATTTGACAGTGTAATTACTCATGTAAGCCCTTATTCCAGCACACAATGGGTGAACAAGGTGGGAAACAAGTGTGACTCTTGAAGACCATTGAAGACCATAACAACAGCAGGTGAAAAATGAAGAAACTAGTTCTAAGCTAGCTTCAGCGGTTCAAATAGGACTGGCAAAGCCCTTTGTTACTCAGGTTTTTTGTTGCTCTATTTTTGGCAAAAAAATGACAATTTCTTGTTCTTCCACATATACAAACAATTCCATGTGTGTCCATCTTTAAATTGATCAAGCCCAGCAACACAAACCAAGTGCTAATTACAGAAGGTGGAGGGGGCGGGTCTTCCAGGAGATGAGTCTCCTCCAACTCATTCCCACTATATAAAAGATATGATGGTTTGATTCAACACCAGCAATGTTATGTGCCAGGCATCATGGCAGCCATGATGGAGGGTAGCTGACTATAAAAGCACGCCCTCAAACTGGTGTCCATCTTACCTCCCTAAAATTCCTTTTCAAATATTCAATGCTGTAGAATACTCACAACTTTGCAAGGGAGAAAAATTGCCAAATAAATGATTGCCTCCATTTCATAGAAGACACTGTGGCTTGGAGATGGCAGGTGATGGCTCTCAGGTCAGAGGCCTGAAGAAGGGTAGACACATTTTTAATGATCTATTGAAATGGGAAACCTAGACTCTTAAACGGTAGACAGCTTCCTCCATATTTTAGACCATTGACAATAGGAGTGACAGTTAAACGTGACTTAAAAAAAAAAGTCAACAAGAGAAATTAGTGCTCTAAGATAATTCCAGTTTGGGTCCTACTGATTCATGCCGGTGAGAGGAAATCAGAATCCTGCCGGGCAGGCAAAGGACTTTGAGGCCTCAGACACATGAGTTGGTCACGTTGAATTCTGTCATCAGATTCCGGGTATATCACTGGTGCTTCATTTGCATTAAATGAAAAGGAGTCCAAAAATACACACTGTTGCTAAGGTTACATCTTGCAGGATGCAAATGAAGATGTGTTTGTGCAGCCCAGTTAAAAATATCTTGGCACTGGCTTATTTTCCCATTGGCATAAAGGGATTTATCAGGAGCCTATAAACTGAGAGGTTAAGTTTACCTTAGTCAGCATTAGGGGTCTGGAAAGAGCATTATTTCTGAGTGATATTTCTGGAACTTGCAGGAACTACTCTTTTTTTTTCTTATTAATTCAAGTCATAAGTCTGGTTTCAGTAGGGTTTTTTTTTTAAATATAAATATTACCTAATAACAGGACCTACTGCTGCCGCAAATATAGATGTATTTCTCCACGTTCTGAAAGAACTAACCACATTGATATTTTTGAATCTGAGAGGAATTTGGGAACAAGCAGGCGTAGGGGTTGCAGTCCAGTGGGATAAGCAGAGAAAAAAAGCATCATCTCCATCTTGCTGAGTCTTTTATGTACATTGTTTTACTTAATTCTCACAATCACCCTGCAAATGAAGGGTTATTATTTGTTTTTAAGTTGGGGAAACTGAGGCTTGGGGACATTTCTCCACTCTGTAGTAAGTGGAGGGGCCAAGAGTTGAATTTAGAATTAACTCTGAATTCATGGCCTTTTCCCTATATTGTTCTGCCTTTATAACTGAAGATAAATTATCAAAGAAGACTTTAAAATAGGACATATGAGCCCAGCAAAGCAGTTGAAATTTTGACATTTGAAAAATAAAAGGCATTTTTGAAAATCGAAGTGGTTTTGACTTTTTAACCCAAATTCGCAGCTTTGCCTGGAAGTGTCTCAGCTTTCCGTGTGTAAGGACAAATGTTTCTGGTTCCCCTCCCCTTCTGGACACAGCCCAGCCCCCCAAATCATTGTCCCACTAGTCATCAACTGCAGAATTGTCAGAGCCCAAAAGGCTTCAGAAGTCATCCCACACCTCCTTCTTGAGGCATGAAGGTCTGGTAGGGAGAGATTCCTAGAAGGGAGGCCATTCTCTGCTTGAAATCCCGAATATAGATGATAGCTCACATTTATTGAACCCTTACTCAGTATTGAACCCGTGGCTCTTTTCCAAGTACTCTACGCCATTTAATTCCTTATCACAACCTTATGAGCTGGTGTCATTACCCCCATCTTACACACGAGGAAAGTGACACATAGAATGTATAGGTAACTAGTCCAACTTCACATAGCCTCTGAGTGGTGGAAATGGAATTAAATCCCATGTAATACGACTTAAAATACTGGCTTCTTCACAAGTGTCCTTTACTTCCTCAAAGTATCTCCTCCTTCACAAAACAGCCCATGTCAGTGTGTTCTTAGAAGAGTATTGCCTACATGGAGGATATCTCTTATTTGCTTTAGAATTTTGTGAGATTTGGAAAACTGGCCAGGCATGGGAAGAGGAAGCTGAAGGAGGGAAAAGAAAAGAATGAAAGAGAGAGAGGGGACAGCTTAGAAAATCTTGGGTTCAAAAAGAATATGGGGCCGATGGTCAGTTCTTTCTAGGGCTATGCTGTGGGAAAGGAGACCAACCTAATAATGACTTTGATGTACTGAGCATTGGTTAGAGGTCAGATGTGTGACGTGCACTATTCCTAAGCTTCACCACAGCCCTGCAAAGTAAATGTCACTTGAAATATAGAAATAAATTAAAAGTCCTTTGATTCTCGTCTTCCCTCAAAACAGCCCGCCTTCCATCCCATTCCTCCCAAAACACCATTCTTTCTGGTTGCATCAATGGCACTATAATCCGCCCAGTTGTTCAAAGCCGAAACCTACACCTGCCCCCTGGATTTCACTCTTGCCCTTGGTCCCCGCATCTGAACTACTAGTAAGTCCTAAGGGCTCCACTCTTGAAACACATGTTGACTCCCCTCCTCTCCATTTACCCAACTACCATCCTGGCCCAGACCATGATGAAGAGTTACCCAGGTAACTCCTAATCCCATCATTGTTCTCCCACTCCCTACTCTTGTTTTTCAGAGCAAGTGGAATGATTTTTCTAAATGTAAGTCAAATAACATCTCTCCCTTAAAAAAAAAAAAATCCAGTCGCTTCCACCTGAATTTCAAATAAAATCTAAACTGATCGTAGGATTTCTCCCTTGCCTTTCTCTGTAACCTAATTTTGTAGCACTTTCTGTGTCACGTGTCTTTCCTCAGTCACACTGACTTCTGTTTCTTCCTGGAGGGCTCTGAAAGGGATTTTAGTTCCTGATCATTCTGTCAGCAAAGCCTTCCCCCTTCTCTTCAAGTCAATGGTCATTTCTTATCTCTTAAATCTCAAAAGTCGAATGTCTCTTCCTCAGATAAGTCTGTCTATGTCACCTAACCTAAAGGAATATTTTCTATAACATTCTATCATATTACCCTAGTTTACTACTTTTATAATATTTATCAATATCTAAATCTATATTTTTATTTGTTTACTATTCATTATTTCCGTGGACTGAATGTCTGTGTCTCCCCCCAAAGTTCCTATGTTGAATTTCTCATCACAAAGGGATGTCATTTGGAGACGGGCCTTTGGGAAGTGGTTAGGTCTGGATGAGGTCATGGGGGTAGGGCTCTCATGATGGGATTAGTGCCCTTATAAGAGGAAGAGACTCCAGAGCTCTTTCTCTCCCCAAGGACAGGCCAGGGGAGCACATAGGAAGAAGGCGACTGTCTAGGAGCTAGGCAGCAGACTCTCCCCAGACACCAAAACTGTCGGCACCTTGATTTTGGTCTTCTGGCCTTCAGACCTTGAGAACATGAATTTCTATTGTTGAAGCCACCCAGTCTGTGGTATCCTGCTATGGCAGCTGTGGCAAACTAATACAAATAATATTAAAATACAAATGAAAAACATAATTGCACAAAGCAACGTATTTGTCCTGTGAAGCATTGTTTTTGCAGTTGGGGACATTTGGAAATAGACTTAATTTTTACTCCAAAGAGAATTATTTAATAAACTGTGGGTGATACGTCTATGTCAGGGAATAAAAGTAACATTTTAAAATATATAGAATATCAACGGGCACCTGGGGGGCTCAGTCGGTTAAGCATCTGCTTTCAGCTCAGGTCATGATCTCAGGGTCCTGGGATTGAGCCCTGCATCCGGCTCCTTGCTCAGCGGGGAGTCTGCTTCTCCTTCTCCCACTCCCCCTGCTCCTGTTCCCTCTCTCTCTGTCAAATAGATAAATAAAATCTTAAAAAAGAAATAAAAATATACAGAATATCTATTTGTGGTAATAGTCAAAAGATCAACTTGTTAAATCAAAAAAGCAAGTTATAAAACATTACATATAAAATAACCACATTTACATGGTTTTTTTGATATGAACACATCTGTATATGATATATGTATTTGTATGCAAAAGCATAGCAGTAGTTCTGGAAGGATACCACAAACAGTTAACTGTGGTTACTCCTGGGGAATAGCATAGATTGTGTACATTTATGAGTGTGTGTTGACCTTTTCCTTCTAACTCTGTATATTTCTGTGTTGTGGCAAGTCTACATCGGCTATGAATTCCTGTACTAGTAATGCAGAAAAATGATCCCTTAATTAACTCACTGTATCTTAATTAACCCATAATGCTAATTTCCTGCCCCTCCTGGCCCAGCCTGTTCTGCCCAGCCCCCCAGTACACTCTGATGCAGCCTCTAATACCCTTCAGCTATGTGGGAACCACAGCTCTGGCGTTCTAAATATTAGTATGAGTAAAAATGCTGGGACAGCAGAAACATGATGGAAATTTCATTAGCGAACTGCATTACCAGGACCAAGACTGTTAGGTTTAGAAATATCCACGCTTCTGCCTGGGAACCTGGGGTGTAAGGTTCCTGGAGTGGCTTGAACAGTTGTTTCCATTTTGGATGTCTCTAAAGCCAAAGAAAAAAGAAAGATAGGAACTTTCTTGGCACATTTTATTTTAAATATCCAGAACCAAACAAAGTCCCCATTAAATTCACTTCAAAGGCCTTTTCTAGGAGCTCTACTGGAACGTTGGAAGGCATTGATGGTCATGAATTTGCTTTTATTCCTTTTAATGCTGTGCCTCTGATATGCTAAATGCACGAAGTACCTAATAAACTATAAACTGAATTAAGAACAACTTCATTATCTTGTTCAGGGAGTGAGATGTCCATCCATTAGTTAATTCACCCATTTCAAAATAAACAATAAACATTTTTTAAAAATGGGAGAAATATATGTTTGTTTGTTTCTTTTAGAGATCTTTAAAACTTATTTATTTGACAGAGAGAGAGAGATAGTGAGAGAGGGAACACAAGCAGGGGGAGTGGGAGAGGGAGAAACAGACTTCCTGCCGAGCAGGGAGCCTGATGCGGGGCTCGATCCCAGCACCCTGGGATCATGACCCGAGCCGAAGGCAGATGCTTAACAACTGAGCCACCCAGGTGCCCCGAAATATATGTTTTTTAATAACATTTATTAATTCCTGCTCCTGACATACAGGCAAAATGGTAGGTTGATAACAATCCTCATCACATTCCTCTGCTTCTCCCACAGCAAGAAAGGAAAAAGAGAGAATTCAAATGTTCACAGATAAGTAGGAGTATAAATCAAAGCAAACTCCTAGGATTATTCGTATTGTATCAAGAGCCAAGAGTTAATACCTGTGGAAAAAATGAAGAGATATGGTCATGCATTTGGAATGGTCTAGAATGGCATTCACTGCATGAAGCCCAGAGCTGTGGACTGAACCTAGAAATATCCTAACCAGTGGATAGGAAGCAGGATGACCTAACCTAGTAGGGGATTGAGGCAGAGTTACTACAAAGGGTACTATCATGTGACCTTAACGAACACTTCTCAGAAGTTGTAAAACTCCTGAATTGGGAAAGTAAAAAATGGCCTAGTTCCAGTTAATCTCATAGGTCTCCATATGACTGGCTCTACAAGTCAATCCACAAAGGCGTTCCAACAAAAGGGAATTCTACTGAGTATGAGAAACCACGTGAAGAACTGCCACGTGAGGTCATTAGCAGCTGCAACGAAGAAGGGAATTTTTTAAAGAAGAGACTTTAATCTGCATTGTTTAAAATGTCCAAAGAGACAAATTAAGGAGGGGAAAATATAAGCAAATAGTATGGAATGAAAACATAATGGATAAATTTCCAAAGAAAATGTAAAATCTTGAAAAGAACAAGGAAGGGACTAATATCAGAGTGGGAAGGAAACTTTATGACTTATTAATTGATTAAACAAATCCAAGAAAGAGATTCATCTAGAATGCAGAAGCAACAGAATCTAAGAGAAATGGAAGCTAGAATATGAAATTCTAGCATGCATCAAACAGGTGTTCAGAAGAGTTGTCCTATATTTGCTATCTTGAGCAAGCTATGACCAAATTTTGATCCAAAGGTTCTAATGACCTCATAAAATGTGTTAGTCAGTTTTACTTCTTTCTCTATTCTCTGGAATATTTTCTATAAGTTAGGGGTTGTCTGTTCCTTTCTTGACAGTTGGTAAAATGTCTATCTTTAACCAAATGAGCATGGGGAACATACAGAGTGGTTGGTGGTTGGGCACTGGGCATTTCAACTCTAAATGAAAGTTATTTAATGGTAATCTTTTAAGGTTTTCATTTCTTTTTCTTGTCAGGTTTTTTCCTTTGAGATGTAATCGACATATAACATATGTTTCAATACATAACGCTTTAGCATTTATGTATATTATTGCAAAATAGTTAACACAGTAAGTCTAGACAATTTTTTTCCTTGTGATAAAAACTTTTAAAGTTTACTCTCAGCAACTTTCAAATATAGTGCAGTATTAATTATACATTATATCCCCTGTACATTATATCCCTATGACTTATTTATTTTATAACTGGAAGTTTTTACCATTTGCCCCCCTTTACTTCTTATTGTATCATTTTTCATATTTACATTTTGCCTTAAAATTTATATGTTTGTTATTGGTGGAAAATTAATTCATTTCTAAATGTGCATTTTATAAAATCCAATACTCTTAGTGACATTTTTTAAATGTGAGAGCCTACTTTAATCTAATAAAGGTATTCTATTAAAATATACTAACAAGCTTCACACTTAATTTATTTAACATTGTATAGAATTCCTGACCAATGCCTTTAAGCAAGAAAAATAAATAAACAATAAAAGCTTTGAAATACATAAAACTTGTATTAGTATTATTTTATTTACTATTATTATATTATTATTTTATTGTTATTGTAGCTTATGTGATTTTGCAGATAAAAAATCATCAAAAGAATCTACATACAAACTAGTAGAATTAGTAAATGATTTAGCTAGGTAGGTCTCTTTGTGCATCAATAAACAAAAATTGTATTTTCATATACCAACAACAAAATAATTTGCAAATGAATTTAAAAATGAATTCCATTACAAGAACAGAAAGAAAATATCAAACACCTAAGGATAACTCTAACAAAGGATATATAAACACTCTATACAAAACGTGCAAAACATTACTGAGATAAATAAAAGAAGACATAAATGCAGGAATATAAAATATCATAGAGTGGAAGGCCCCATATTATGAAGATATCAATTTTCCCCAGTTTTATTTCAGAATTCATTGTACACAAAATCATAATACCAGCAGATTGATGTTTTTTCTTTCATTTGTATTGATTGTTTCTTTCTGGGAAAATTAATAAACTGAGGGTAAAATTAAAAATAAATGCAAAGGACCAAAATAAGTTATGATAATCATGAAGAACAAAATGAAATTGGAGAAATTACACTCTCAGATATCAAGATTTATTAGAAAACTATAGTAATTAAGAGTGTCTATCATTGGCTTAAGGACAAAGAAATTAGTGAAGTATAATAGCAGATTCAGAAACAGATTCACATATATATGGAGAATTTATTTATGACAAAACGGCTCTGCAAAACCATGGGGAAAGGACCTTTTCAATAATTTTTTTTTTTTCTGGTTCAAGTAGACTTTCCCAATGAAAATCATAAATCTCGGGATGCCTGGGTGGCTCAGGCAGTTAAGCGTCTGCCTTCAGCTTAGGTCATGATCCCAGGGTCCTAGGATCAAGTCCCATATCAGGCTTCCTGCTCAGCGGGAAGTCTGCTTCTCCCTCTGCCTGCCGCTCCCCCTGCTTGTGTGCTCTCTCTCTGACAAATAAATAAATAAAATCTTTTAAAAAAGAGAAATAAAATCATAAATCTTGACCCTTACTTTTTGTCATATACATTGTACAAAACCATCAGATTGTTTGCCTAAATGTGAAAGGTAAAACAACACAGTTTCTAAATCATAACATTTACTCAATAATGTTTACTGAGTGATATAATTCAGCAAAAAGAAAAAGCTAGAAGAAAAACAACAGGGAGTTAAGAAGTTGATAACTCCTTCCTTTCATCCTTCTTACCCCTAATAGATAATAGCTACATGGTCAGCCCCTTTGAATGTTCAAAGAGGCCATTTGTAACCTATATTAAATCTAAGAAGATTTGCCATTTCCAATACTTTAATCACTTCAAACCCTATTTTATTTGCTTTATGGAATTAGTCCCTATTGGAAATCGTCATTCATTCCTTTCCTTGTTTACTGGCTGACAGTCTTCACTACAAATTAGAGAACATTGTCCCTGTCATATTATTTACTGATGTATCCTTTGTGTCTAAAACTTTGTGTCTTTGGGCCTGGCACAAAGGAGTATTCACTCTTTGTGTTGAATAGATAAATATTTGTTGAATGAAAAAAAAAAAGAAGTTGATAAAATACTACATTAAGTATGCATTTTATTGATTGTAAATACTAAAACTTAAAAGTAAAATGTGTATAGGGGCGCCTGGGTGGCTCAGTCGTTAAGCGTCTGCCTTCGGCTCAGGTCATGATCCCAGGGTTCTGGGATCGAGCCCCGCATTGGGACTCCCTGCTCGGCGGGAAGCCTGCTTCTCCTTCTCCCACTCCCCCTGCTTGTGTTCCCTCTCTCGCTGTGTTTCTCTTTGTCAAATAAATAAAATCTTTAAAAAAAAAAAAAAGTAAAATGTGTATAAAGTTGGATACTACTTACTCATTTTTAAATAATTCATGATGAAATAGAAAAACGGGAAATCACTCAATATTTAAAAATGAACAGAATATACTGCATCTTAAGATTAGGCCATGTAGATAAAAAAGACATAGAAATATGGAGCCAAATGTCTCAATTAGAAAACAAGAAAAAGTGAAAACAAATGAATTAGCAGTGAGGGAAAGCAAAATAACATGAAAAATCAAAATAAAAGGAATTTCAATAAACAAATAAAATAGTAATATAAAATAAGTCAACAAAATATTAAGAATGGTTTTTTTTCCAAAGGTTTTCTTTTCAAAAGCCTAATAAAATACAAAAAACAAACAAAAAATTGAAGGCTAAAAATAATATTACCAAAAAAATGGAGACCTACGCTAGATTGTGTAGAGATTTTTAATTAAAGGAGAATAGGAATAACTATCTGCCAATGGATCTGAACTCTAAAAAAATGGAAAACTTTTTGGAAAGTGATAAAAATAGACTCGGTAAGAATATTATTAAAACATCATTTGCACGTTTCAATGCACTATTGATTCTGGCTTGCTGGTGTTGTATTTGGGAATTTTACACCTATGATTTAAAAGTGAAAAAGATCTATTTTGTCTTATTTGTGTGTTTGTTTTCTTCTTTTTCTAATAGAAGATTAGATCCTTATTTCTTTTATTCCTTTTAGTAGTTAATCCCATGAAGTTGTCTCATAGTGCTTTATAGGAAAGACTATTCTGAAATGTACTTCCGTAGTTAAACCTTCCATAGTTAAAGTTTATGAGGACCTTGCTTATTAAAAACAAAAACAAAACAAAAACAAAAACAGACCCAACCTTGCACGCTCTGTTCTTCTATCCTTCTCTCACTGGTTAGTTTATTTTAATCACCCAAGATAAGCTGATGGGCAGCAGGTTGGAGAAGTACTGCCAGCTATAGAGTAGCTTTTCTTTTCTATGAAAGCCTCGCCCAGCCTATGAAAGCCCCCACACGATTAGAAATCTCACAAGTTGAATCTCCCCTAACACTGTGCCTGACATATAATAGGAATTCTGTTCTTAAAAAAGATTTTATTTATGTATTTGAGAGAGAGAGACAGAGTGAGCCCATGAACAAGAGAAGGGACAGAAGGAGAGGGAGAAGCAGACTCCCTGCTGAGCAGGGATCCTGAATCGGGACTCGATCCCAGGACCCCGAGATCATGACCTGAGCCAAAGGCAGACGCTTAACCGACTGAGCCACCCAGGCATCCCCATTATAGGAATTCTATGACAGTCTATGGAATTGAGTGAAACTGAATAATTATTATCATTTTTTTATTAATCACGTTATACAGTCTAATTCATGTTCCACACATTTTGCTTTTTTCTAACAGAAGAAACAGGAAGATGCTGATCAAATCAAATTCCAGGCCTGGGGTTACTCACAGACAAATCTGATTACCAGGTTGTGTGGATATTGAATTCCATTAAGTCCCAGGCATTTTCCCGTCCTTCTTAAAAGCTTTTTTATTATAGAAACTTTCAAACAGTTACAAAAGTAGATGCAATAGTATATTTAACTCCTATGAACCCATTATCCAGCAGCAATAATAATCAGGTCATAGCTAGTCTCATTTCAACCTCTCTCTCTCCTATTCTTCTTCCCCATAATATTTGCTATGTGAATTTTAATTTATTTTTATTTTATCCAGCTTTATTGAGATATAATTGAGATATACCATTGGGAAATTTTAATGTATAATGTGATGATTTGATACACATATGTATATTGCAAAATGATTACCACATTAGGTTAATTAACACATTCATAATATAACATAATTCACAACATACTAATCACCACTTTTGTGCGTGTGGTGAGAACATTTGCAGTCTACTCTCCTAGCAACTTTCAAGGATCCAATACAATATAGTTAACTATAGTCATCACACTGCACATTAGATCCCCAAAACTTACTCAGTTTATAACTGGACATCTGTATTTGACCAACCTCTCCTCCTTTTCCCCACCCTCCAGCCCTGGCAGTCACCATTCTACTCTATTTCTACGACTTTGACTTTTCAGTTTCCACATATAAGTGAGCTCGTGCAGTGTTTGTCTTTCTTTGTCTGACTTATTTCACTTAGCATAATTCCCTAAAAGTCAGTCCATATTGTTGCAAATGGCAAGATTTCTCTCTTTTTTTGGTAGCTTAATAATATTCCATTGTACAAGTATACACTGCATTTTCCTTTTTCTTTCTTTCTTTCTTTCTTTTTTTTTTTTGGAGAGAGAGAGAACAAGTGCAAGTGGGGGAGGGGCAAAGGGAGAGGGAGAGAGAAAATCTTAGGCAGGCTCCACACTCAGCACAGAGATGACGTGGGGCTTGATCTCACCACCCTGAGATCATGACCTGAGCTGAAATCAAGAGTCAGACACTTAACTGACTGAGCCACCCAGGCACCCCTACACTGCATTTTCTTTATACGTTCACACATCAATGGACACTTATGTTGTTTCCATGTCTTGACTAATGTGCATAATCTGTGATGAACATAGGAATGCAGATATCTTTTCTAGAGAGTTATTTCATTTCCTTTGGATAAAAACTCAGAAGTGAGATTGGTGGATCTTAAAATTTAAATGGCATCACAAAGATGCCAAAACAATACTAAAGTGGGGGGGAAAAGATAGAGGCATCACTTTTCCTAATTTCAAACTATATTACAAAGCTACAGTGATCAAAACTGTATGGTACTGGCATAAAAACAGACAAGTAGACCAATAGAATAGATTTGAGAGCTCGGAAATAAACTCATGCATATCCAGTCAACTAATATTTGACAATGGAGACAAGAATACTCAGTGCAGAAAGGATATTCTTCTCAATAAATGGTGTTGGCGAAACTTGATATTCACTTGCCAAGAATGAAACTAGACCCAGATTTTATACCCCTCACAAAATTTGACTCAAAATGGATTAAAGACATAAATGTAAGATCTGAAACCATAAAACCCCTAGAAGACATAGGGAGAAACTGCCTTGACATTAGTCTTGGCAAGAATTTCTTTGGGTATGGTACCAGCAGCACAAGCCACAGAATGACAACTATTAAAAAGATAAGAGAGAAGAGTTAGTGAGGACATGAAGAAAGGGGAATCCTTGGGCACTATTGGTGGGAATGTAAATTAGCGCCGCCACTATGGAAAATCGTATGGACGTTCCTCAAAATATTAAAAAATTAAAAATCTTTCTAATGAAAAAATGCTAGCCATCTTCAAAAGTGTGTTGGTCAAATCCATGCAGAGTCTAGACCAGAACGTCTGTTCAGTGAATGTTTCTTAGGGAAAGCTTTCGCTTTTTGCAACAATGGGAAGTCTCCATTTGAAAGTAGCAGTAGCAGGTGGCCATCATAAAGTCCCCAAAGAATCTTCCAGAAGGAAAGACCAGTGTGAGCATTTTCTGTCCTTGACCCAGAACCCACCAGGAATGGAAACATGAGCCCTGGCCCTTGGCTGAAAAGACCACATTTGCCTCTGCTTACAGCAAAGGAGATGCCTCACAGTGGCCAAGTATACACTCCGAGAGAACGAATGACACTCCGGGAAACAAGGCTTAAGAAAATAAAACCAGGGGCACTTGGGTGGCTCAGCTGGCTAACCGTCTGCTTCCTTGGGCTCAGGTCGTGATCCCAGGTTCCTGGGATCGAGCCCTCCATCAGGCTTCCTGCCTCGCAGGGAGTCTGCTTCTCCATCTCTCTCTGCTCCTCCCCCACGCCCGCCCACATCCCGGGTTCGACGCCCCGACAAATAAATAAATAAATAAATAAATAAATAAATAAATAAACTTTAAAAAGAAGAGAGAAAGAAAATAAAACCAAGACAAGGTTTTTGTGGCAAACACTAGGGAGTCCACCAAGATCCACTCAGGTCTTTGTACTATTTTGGGGTACCTATTTCTCCCTCTGTCTTTGCTTTGTAAGGCCTCAATCTGAGACACTTCCTTCAGCTTTTGGAAATGTTTTGCCTGAAAGCACACAGAGCCCGAGGGCCTGGGGGTTTACATTCTTCCTCAACCACCGCACCCACCCCCAAGCCCTAGGGCTCCTAGACAAGCGTAGAGTATGAGACCTCATGAAGCTCAAGGGGAGACCAACTCTGATGCATAATTCACATGCCAGAGCCCCCTTTGGAAGCAGATTGAGCCTGGAGCTTTGCCTGTAATCTCATCCTTGCTTGTTTTCTTCCTCCTTCCCCTTTTCTGTGCTGCTTCCATCACTCCCTTACTGGTTCATCCTGGAAGCACGTTCTGCATAAGTCATTTGCACATGAATTTCACCGCACAGTCTGCTTCTGGGAAACTCAGCCTAAGAAACTTTCTAACCCCCAGAGAAGCTTACAGCTGTATTGAGATGGATATGAATACAATGGTGTTCCCTCAATATGCAGCCAAGCCTGTGCCATGTGCTATAGAAATATAATGCTGAATCATTCCCTCAAGGAAAGTTTAGGTGAGTAAAGAGTACAAGATAGGAGAACAAATAATTATACCGTAAAGCACCCAGTAGGATTTCCAGGGTCTTGATGGCCCATATATTTGACTCCTTGCACATCCCCATTCCCCTTTCCACTTTCCACTGAAGTACATCAGTCAGGAAACAAGATGGCCGCTGCATAACAACACTCAAAATAGTGGAGCTTCACCCTCCGCGCCTGACCACAGATGAAGTGGAGAGAGCAGCCATTTAGTATACGCAAGGAGACGCCCTCCCAGGCAGTAAGTAAGTGAAGCCAATCCCACTGCCATCCTTCCTAGCTTCCCGCCCATATCACGCTATTTCCTGGATAATTGTCCAGGATGGAAAGCAAGGAGAGAAGAAGAAAGTCATGTGTCAGAATTCATCAGAACAAGGGTCCTCTCACATCACTTTAAATGCCCGTGCACAGACAGCCAGGGGCGTGCAATGGCTTTGGATGGACAAGACAGACACAAGGAATTGCGAGATTCTACAGTCTCTGTGGGCGCCCATCTCAGTTACAAGCTTGGCCTCCTATGGAAAGGATTAGATGGACCAATACCATCAGGTACCTGAACATTTTCAGGAGTCTCAAAAAGCAAGCTGAGCTCAGCACTCAGAGCAAATGGGACACGGGGAGACAGACTCTCCAGAGAAAAAAGGAGAACGCACTTAAACACAGAACAGAAGAAGCAAAAACCTGTGCGCTGGAAGGCTCAAGTTGTCGTCTTGCTTGAGTCGAAGGTGGTAAATATATACATTCTGCTTCATTCTTGACATTGATAGAGAAACACAGGTGCATTTTTTAATATAAAGTAATCGTGAGAAGATATGAATTAGGATTAATGACTTCCAAAGCTAAACAGCAAACAGCAGAGGGGAAATAATAAGAAAGCAAAACTAACAGAAGGTATAAAATAACATAGCAGGAATGAGGTCAGTGTATCCATTATCCATAATAGATGTAAATGAGTTATGAAATTAAAATACATCAAAAGTTTAAAAAAAATACATCAAAAGTTTAAAATAAAATATTAAACTACACCAGAAAAATGCAAACAGAATACAATTTGTAGTGATCGCATTATAATAACAAAGCGGAATTCGAGGAAAAAGCAGTAAACGAGACATTGCAGATTACTGAAATAGATACTTCATAATGGGCATAGAATACTTATGTACACTTAGGAAGGTTTTTTGCAAAGTTTCCTCAGAATTTGTTATATCAAATAGACAATAAACAATAACATGGTAGGCTCAAGCAAGCTCAAATACATGATCATTTTTCCAAATGTACCCAGGATAGTGGTCATGGAAAGCTCAAAGTAGAAAAAAGTTCCAAAATCAAGATTGACAGGCCATATTCAATGACCACATTGCAATAAAAGATGAAATTACTAGGAAAAAAAGAAGCTTAAAAAAAAAAAAATAAAACCACTCTTTTAAACAGCTTTTGTTTTAAAAAAAAATCAAATTTGATGTCATAAATTATTAATAAATTGATAATTACAATAAAAACACAGCATAGAAAAACCTATCCATTTACACAGATAAAGGAAATCCATGAGGTTAGCCTATTTTTCATTATTAAATAAAAAGGATGGAGAATAAATGAAATAAGCATTAAGGTCAAAAAGTTAAATGAAAGCAAACAAATTAAACCAGGAATAAATTCCTAAAGATAAAACCATAATTTATTGTGAATCAGAAAACAACAAAAGTTAAATTTTAAAAAAATTAAAATACAGAATTGAGGAAAGAAACCAATAAAATGATAATTCTCTAGTAAATGATATCACGGAAAAGAAGAGATAAAACAGAATTTAAAAGCAACAAAAAGCAGAACTTTAAAGGAAATTTTTAAATTAGAAGACAATTCTTATTCTTATTCTTATTATTAATAATTATATAATAATAATTATTATTATGCTAATGAATTTGAAAACCCTTTATGAAAACACAAATTTCCAAAACTGGCTTGTGAACAAAACCAAAATCTGAATGGCTCAATAACTTCGAAAGACACTTAAAACTCAGTCACTTAAAACCAGCCCCCTAGAATGGCATTAGTACAAAGTATTTTTAAAAGCAGACATTTAAGGATTCAATAACTCTGGGGCACCTGGGTGGCTCAGTCGGTTAAGCCGTTACCTTGGGCTCAGGTCATGATCCCAGGGTCCTGGAATCGAGTCCCACATTTGGCTCCTAAATAAATAAAATCTTTTCAAAAAGAAGGATTCAATAATTCTCATGTTATTATGTTTTTAGAGCACAGAAAGAGATGGAATGTTTCCCAATTATTTTATAACTGCATTCTAATATCAAAATGTTATAGAGACATTCCAAAATAAAACCACAGACCAAACATTCGAAAAGGAAATATATTCGTATAAATAAATTACATTTTAGCATATCCAACTGTATATTTCATGATATAAAAACAAGGCTGTTCTGTAAGGTTACTCAGGGCACAGTGGATAACACTGTAGCAATTTTAGCAAATGGAACGAATAGGATTTGTTTTATTTATATCGAAGTAATTCAGCTTTAGGAAATCTATTAAAGGAATTTAGAACATTAACAAGATAAAAAAGGAAAAACCCTATGATCATTTCTGTAGAGAGCAAGCTGACATTTGAGAAAATTAATACCCTTTCCTGATTAAAACAAAGTAATTTTTCAAATTGGAGTCAGAAGGATGCTTCTAAATGCCATCTACTTGGGAAGCACAGATTCCAGAGGTCTTCTGGGCAGAGGGGCTCCCCAGCATGCGCACTAGGAACCAAAAGAATGCATCCCAAGCATCTCCCAGACCCAGGGAACAGGAAGCCCATCTGCAGGGATAGGTTGAGGAGTGCAGGAGACGGGTCAGGTAAGGTGGAGAAATAAAGAGAAATAAAGAGGGGAAGTCTTCCTGCAAAAACACATTCGTGGTGCGGGAGGGGAGGAGATTTCACTCTAAACTTAAAAGTTTGGACTTTCATTTGGTATCTTGGTATCTACTTTCTGGACTGAGATTGAGTAACCACAGAAGTATCTGTTATCTGAGAATGAGGAAGCAAATCATATGTCTGCTGGAATTTTCGTCAGAGGACAGAGGAAAATGGCCTCTGAACACCTTTTAAACGGATTCGGGTTGTAGTTGCTGGGTTGTGGACATGGATGCAACTGGAGGGGACTATGTTAAGTAAGTCAAGCGGAGAAAGACAATTATCATATGGTTTCACTCCTGTAAGCAATAGCATGGAAGACCACAGAGGAAGGGAAGGAAATCCAAAGGGGGAGAAATCAGAGAGGGAGATGAACCATGAGAAACTATGGACCCAGGGAAACAATCTGAGGGTTTCAGAGGGGAGGAGAGTGGGGGGAGGGAGTCAGAGTGACGGGTATTGAGGAGGGCGTGTGTTGTGATGAGCACTGGGTGTTATACTTAACTAAGGAATCACTGAACGCTGCATCAAAAACTAATTATGTACTGAACAGTGGCTAACTGAACATAATAAAAAAAAAGGGATTCGGGTTTTAATTACATCATCAGTTCGTGGTTAGTCGATTGCAGTAGTTACCTTTATCTTCAATTCTATGCAAACATTTGAACCTATTAAATATTTTTAAAAATCTTGTTGTGGGGGGGCCGGCCCGTGAGTTAAGCATCAGACTCTTGGTTTCCGCTCAGGTGTGATCTCAGGGTCGTGAGATTGACCCCCACGTCGGGTTCCATGCTCAGTGTGGGGTCTGCTTCAGATTCTCTCTCTCCCTCTGCCCCTCCTGCCTGGGCGCTCTCTCACTCTCTCTCTCTCTAAAATAAATAAATAAATCTTAAAAAAAAAAAAATCTTGTGGGGATCCAGGTAGGGCTGCATTGAATCTATACATTGACTTGTGGGGAAGTGATATTTTTATATTAGATTGTTTCTATGCAGGTATTTTTATATTCTTCAGTGGTTTTCTAATTTACTTCCCCAGGGTTGGGCATATTTTTGTTAGCATTTTCCCTAGGTATTTTTAATTCATTTTGTAGCCATAGGAAGTATATGTTTTTTTTTTCTTCTTATAATTTCTAAGTAATAGTTATTATATATTGGACTCTATTCAGATTTCATGTTGGTCTTGAGTCTAGCCTCCTAACCCAATTTGTTATTCTTATATGTTCATGTTATCACTGAAATAATTAAATGGTCTGCAAATGTTGTTTTCATTTTTTTGTTTGTTTGTTTTCTAGTATTTATGCCTCTTACTCTGATTTCGTTATGGGAATTATGGAATATGTGGACTCACCTTATGGGAGTGAGGATGTTTCCTTTATTCTTACTGAGGACTGTGTGTGTATGTGTGTGTGTGTTATCAAGAATGTCTCTGGATGGGGCGCCTGGGTGGCTCAGTAAGTTAAAGCCTCTGCCTTCGGCTCAGGTCATGATCTCAGGGTCCTGGGATCGAGCCCTGCATCGGGCTCTCTGCTCAGCAGGGAGCCTGCTTCCCCCTCTCTCTCTGCCTGCCTCTCTGCCTACTTGTGATCTCTCTCTGTCAGATAAATAAATAAAATCTTAAAAAAAAAAAAAGAACGTCTCTGGTGTCTATTTAGATGATCCCATAGCTCTCATCCGTCTATGTGCTCAATAGTGAATTTTATTGTTTTCCTCATGGAGAACCATTATTACATGGCAAGTGTTGGGAGAAACCTTGGATAGAATAATGCACTATTCTTTTAATTCCACTGCAAAACTCAATTTTATAAGCGTGCTACTTCTGAGTTTTGGATATATGCTGGTGAGATTGGCAAAGATCTGTGAGTGTGTTTGTGTATGTGTGTTAGTCTTGTGCAGGTTTTATTATCAAGATATTAAATTGGCTGTGAAGTGTCCATCTTTTTTCTGTGCTTCTAGGACATTTAATAAAACACAGGAATTACCTCACTTATAAAAGCTACCTGGAGAAGAATCTTTTATAGGTCTGGATCTTGGCTATCCTTTTCCCCATCTCTCTCATGTTAATAGATAGATATGTTAACTTTTGTTTGTTTAATTTTGCTAAATTTTACGTCATCAGAAAAATCACCCATGACCTTTAGTTTTTCAATTTTCATTAAGAAAAATAATGCATTATTTTTATTATGTTTAATCTTTGTCATTTACTAATTTCCATATTTGTTCCTTTACATTTTTTTTTTACTATTGTTTGTGTTTTGGGTTAATTTGTCAGAGATCTTCCCCTTCATTTGATGTTTTCAAAGAATCATCACTTCATTTAACTGTTCAAGTTTTTTTGTTACTTTTTAAAATTTTCCATATTTTTGTTTTTCTCTTTGTCAAAAATTCTATCATATTGTAATTTATTTTGAGGATTTTTCCTACCTTTTTAAACTGTATGCTTACTTCTTTTATTCTCAAACTTTTTTCCTCTTATATGAAAGTAAGACTTTATGTTTTCCTATGAAGACTACCAAACTGACATGCTATGCTTTTGAAACATAGTATCTCGGGGCGCCTTGGTGGCTCAGTGGGTTAAGCCTCTGCCTTCAGCTCAGGTCATGATCTCAGGGTCCTGGGACCTAACCCCGCATTGGGCTCTCTGCTCAGCGGGGAGCCTGCTTCCCCCCCTCTCTCTGCCTGCCTCTCTGCCTACTTGTGATCTCTTTCTCTTTGTCAAATAAATAAATAAAATCTTAAAAATAAATAAATAAAACGAGTAACTTATTTCTAAATAGGTGTTTTGCCTCTTCAATTCAAAGCTGTAAGATCTTTTCATTCTAGCCTTTTTATTGAAGCATAACATACATACCGAAAAGTGCACAAAAAGTATCAGGATGATGTGTAAAATTTTTTTAAATTTGAAATTAGTAGCTTTTCAGTTTAACCCATCCTTGTGAAGTATTTTCTAATTTTATTACAATATTGCCAGAGAATAAGATCTATATGAATGTTTCCTTTTTTATATATTCTATTAAGATTTTCTTTGAGACGTAACATGTTGTTAATTTTTTGTATTATTTACTCTTTTGGGAAAAAATCTTCTTCCTTCTTAATGTCACAAAGTTTCATAGAAATTATATGCAAATACATATGATACAAAACATGTGATATATCATGGCTGTCCCATCACACTATGCTTCAGATTTCATGTAATTATCCTCAGTCATTCTGAATTTGTTCAGATCAGAGTACAGCTCACATAAAAATGTAGCTAGGTGGCACCTTCGGAAAATGCACAGAGCTGCTGGAAGCCTGAAGTCATTGATTGAAGGCTGTGGCGGCCACAAGTCCCACCAGGCCATACCACGGCCATGTGGATCAATATCCCAGCACTTGAGCAAACCATCTGCGGCCCACCACTGTGGGGAAGAATCAGGAAGCTCAGGTCTCCATCCTTTTTTATTGTTTACTTAATCTGCCGATCAGAAAAATATGTATTAACATGTCACACATGAACGTGGATTTGTCTGGTTCCCTTAGAATGTGTCAGTTTTATTTCGCGTATTTTGTGACAAGATTGTTAGAGATCTAAAAAAAATCCTGGTTCCTTCATATCTTCTTAAGATTTATCAATTGTATTAAGTATGTATCTCCCTGTTGTCTTGCTTAGAAATCTTCACTTTCAGTTCTCTCTTGCCTAAACTTAATATTGCTATTTGAGCATTTGTCTATAGCCACGTGCTTGGTGAAGATAAAACAGTTGCTTTAAATTGTTCCTCCTGGGGGCACCTGGGGGGTTCAGTGGGTGAAGCCTCTGCCTTCGGCTCAGGTCATAATCCCAGGGTCCTGGGATTGAGCCCCATGTTGTACTCCCTGCTCAGTGGGGAGTCTGTCTCTCCCTCTCCCTCTGCCCCCTACTTATGCTTGTTCTCGCTCTCTCTTGCATAAATAAAATCTTTTAAAAAATAAATAAAAAATAAATCGTGCCTCCTGTGTTTCATTCTGTTTAGGTGTGCTACTTGTAGATGGTTCAGAGGTAGTACCCCATCTGAGGCTCTCTTTCATTTGTGTTCATCGTAATGATGTTTGTTGGACTTCATTTTGAACCCATATTTTCTACCGAGTCCACTTTCTTAGTGAGTCTTTTTATTTCTCTGTCCTGGGTTTGTTTTAATCAGCTGAGGTTTTTTTGCTCATTTTGCTCCTCTGGCATTTTAATGTTTCTGCATCCTACTTCACTTTTGCTGGCGAAAGCTTGTAAATTGTGGTGTGACTTACGGACTGCTGACCCAGCTCGTATCCATGTCCTTTATTTCAGCAAAGCAAAACCTTGGTACAGTTTCACCTTCTTCCTCCCTCTAACTTCAGCCTCCTTCTACATTCAGATTGGAGCTAAAATATTTTTTTTTTTAATTTTATTTGTTTATTTGACAAGGAGAGAGATCACAAGTAGGCTGAGAGGCAGGCAGAGAGAGAGGGGGAAGCAGGCTCCCCGCTAAGCAGAGAGCCTGATGCGGGGCTCGATCCCAGGACCCTGAGATCATGACCTGAGCCGAAGGCAGAGGCTTTAACCCACTGAGCCGCCCAGGCGCCCCTAAAATATTTTTAATGTGTGCAAAAATAATCGCTTTGACCGTAAGTTTTATTGCTTGCTATTGTTTGCGTGGTGTGCTTTTGTTTGTTGTAGGTTTGATTTATTTCTTTGGCAGGGTCAATTTTTTTAAACCTGTGTCTTTCCTCTTTCTTGAATTTATTATGTATTTGTCAGAATCTATGCTTCAACAAGCTTATTCAAAGACTCTCTGAGTGCTCAATTGTATGAGTCCTTGGGTTGTTCAACTATACTTTGTCCTCTCATTCGAAATTTAGATGGGAGTTGGTTCTAGGATTCTAGTTTCAAAATGATTTCATCTCATAACTGAAAAAGCATGTTCCACTGTTTTTAGTTTCCAACACTGCCACGGAGAAGCTAAGTGAGAATCTCATCTTCAAGCCTCTGAAGGTTCCCTGGCTCCAGTTTTCCTACTCCTGGACGTTTGAGACGATTTCTCTTCTCTTTTATTCTGAACTTTTCCCAGCAGGGGGTACAGATGTCTTACCCTTTACTTATTTGTTTGTGTGTTTCTTTTTTTCACTGATTATTTTAATTAATCTCAAGCAGCACTTTCTGGGTCATCAGATTCAAAGACTCTATTCTTTCTTTAGCTTCTGGATTGTAATATGGGATCTGTCTCTTCTGAAAGGAGGGACATTCTTGCTGTTGATCTCCTGAAGAAGGGCAGTTTCTCCGTAGGACAAGGTGTGAGTCTGCAGACAAGAATGAAGCCTCGAGTCTCTGTTCTCCACCGCCAGAGGACACATTAATTCCCCCATAGACCCGGGGTCTGTCCCAGTCACTGGAGCACAGAGGGGCAGGATCCCCAAATGATGGAGCATTTTTTTTTAAGTATTATTTATTTTTTATATATATATATTTTTTAAAGATTTTATTTATTTATTTGACAGAGAGAGAGAGAGATCACAAGTAGGCAGAGAGGCAGGCAGAGAGAGAGGGGGAAGCAGGCTCCCTGCTGAGCAGAGAGCCCGATGCGGGGCTCGATCCCAGGACCTGAGATCATGACCTGAGCCGAAGGCAGAGGCTTTAACCCACTGAGCCACCCAGGCGCCCCACTTTTTTATATTTTTAATAAAGATTTTATTTATTTATTTGCCAGAGAGAGAGAGAGAGAGAGCACAAGCATAGGGAGTGATGGGCCAAGGGAGAAGCAGACCCCCCAGAACCCTGAGATCATGGCCTGAGCCAAAGGGAGACACTTCACTGAGCCACGCAGGTGCCCCGGAGCATTGCGCATCCAAAGAGAGATTGAAGAATGTCTCGAGAGATGGTTTAAATTTCAAGATCTGAATAAGCTTTCTACCAGATTAAAATGTAGGTCTGGACAGTATTTGTTTTGTTCCACGTGTGTGGCACGCCTGTGAGTGTGTTTTGTTTTCTTCTGGCTAACCAGTATGTAGAGATCTGGGGGCAAGTCCATTTAATTACATGCAAATGAAAAACAAATAATTGTCATTTTCCCTGAAAACCCACGTTGTTATGAGTGGTACCTTGTGACTTCTTCCAACAGCAGCCTTTCAATAAATTATTAAGAAGAAAGGTGAGTAGGAACAAGAGCAAATGAGTAAAATCTTTGCAAATCACTTAACCTGACATTTAACTGACTCTATGCTCGGTCTCAACCCACCCTCAAATATTTTTTTCTCATTTCTTCCTTTCATCTGCCCAGTCCCTTTCCAAGGATAATTTCTTCCAAAATTAGAGTCTCTCAGAAAACATACTACGGCTTCATCATGAGAAAATTGCTCTTTTATTTGAAGCAGGGGCCTCCTCCTTCCATCTGGCCCAATGCCTTTCCCAAGCCCGTTTGCTTCCCTCTGTTCTGAGTTCTTAGAGTCTGAGTATCAAATGCTGAGCCTCGGTGGGCACAGAGAATGGGAATTGAAAGTGGAGCTGAGTAGAAACGGAAGCACCAGCCCAACAGAGACATGGAGTCAGATAAGAACCAGCAAGCAGAAACAAAAAGAAGGCGCTCTCTACAAGTGGCCCAGAAATGGCCTTTGTGTGGACCCATCACTGCTGGGAATCGAGGGAGGAACCTGCTCAGGCTGTTGTCAGGAATTCCAGAAACTTCTATCAAGCGGCTTCTGGCCTTGTTGCTTTTTTTCCGCTTTCCACATCCGCAGGTGTCAGAGTCCGGGCTGGTGTGGGCGGGGGTCTCCAAGACGGTGCCCACCGAGAGGAGAAGAAATCTGGTTATAAAGCAAGTCTTATTGCGAGAAGAGCTCAAGAAACCTCCACCGAGTGTGGGTGGCTGTGCGGCGGGCAGCGTGCTAGGGGAGTCAGCTTCGAGAAGGTCCCATCGGGGGGCACCCAGGCCAATGGCACAGAGGGCCTTTATATGTACAGATCAGAGTCAGCTACAAGTGGAATGGGTGCTACTGTTAGCAAGGGAAAGTGGTGCCCCAGGCATGAGTTCCCACAGACCGTCTAGTGGGTTATTGTTCAGATAAGCCTACCTGGGCTAACACTCTACTCCATCCCCCCTCTTCTGCTCTCAGCCCTCCCTCTTTCCTCTGCCCCCCAGAACTCTTCCTCCTGCTATTGGCTCTGTGGTGTTGTGTCCAGACGATGACAAGGCGGTCCCTGAGATGGCTGAGAGCAGCAACATGCTTGCCTCACCACCGCTCTCTTGAAAACCGTCGCCATTTACGTCGTTTTCCTCAGCAAGTCGTGACAGAACAAACATTGTCACCCCATCCTTCAGCTTCATCTGTCCCTGATGAGTACCCACCCCTGAGCCTCCAGGGACCGTCTGAGGGTTGGCATCAGGATCGATCTGCACATTTTCGGGCCTCTGGGTCTAAGGGACAAACCAGACTGGCCGCACCCACCTTCTCCGGGCCGAGCTCTCCGCGCCCCGACGGTGTCAGCTGCCTGTGTGCCCTCGCGGTGACGCCCTGAACAACCTTCGACGGCCTCGGTGAGGACGTGTGGACTTGAATCATAACCCGGAGCTTCCATCCCACCGCCCAGCAGGGAACTTGGCAGAGGCAGACTCCTTCGTTCATCTTCCTCGGCTTGTGTGCGCCCACAGTCTTCCCGCCCGTTCCCGGAACAGCCGTGTCATCTCCTCCCCTTCCCTCTGTGTGTCAGTTCTCGGCCAGCTGGCTCTGCCCTTCTGTCGCAGCGGCCCGAGCAGCTGCCCTCCTCCGCCCCTCGTCCTTGCTGGCTCGGGCCCCCGCAGCCTTCTTTCAGATGCCTTTGGCCTCTGTGGATCTGCACGCTGCTGCACACAGTGCATTTCCAGACCCTCGCTCGAGGGGACCCAAGCCCTCTCCCTGCCCAGGGTCCAAGTTACCCCCTCCGGCAGCCTTGCCAGATGGCTGACCAGCTCTGCCTGAATGTGCCCAATGACGAGGGAGCCCCAGCCACACCATATTCCTCTGCAATTTGTGCAACTCTGACAGAAAGTTCTTCCTCAAAATCATAGAGAAGGAAAGGGACCTCTTCAGGTTCCCAGAACACAGATCTATGTGGTACTGTGCGAAGCTGGGCCGGAAAGCTCCCAGAAGCACCCAGTCACTGGGGAAGTCAGCACCCTGTCTGGGCTAGAACAGTGGCACTGCCTTCCCACCCCTGAGCGAGCCCCGCTGCAAGGTCTCTCAGGTGTAGCTAGCTCTGCCTCCCCGTGATGTCACCTCCAGCCAGACTACTGTCCTCTGGGGTCGCGGGGGACCCCGCGTCCTGTCTCTGGTATGTCTCACACTAGCAGAGCTTGCCCCACTGTTCTTCATGGAAATTCTTTTCATGCGTTCCTGGAGCCTTCTCTTCCTCAGGCTCAGTGCCCAGTGCTGGACAACAGATTCACCAAGGATTTTAGTCATGCCTTTATCCGCCTGGATTTCCTTTCTTACTGGTTCATGCACAGCTCTTCTTTCCAGATAGACGTGTCCCGGGACCTCCTTCTAGAAGCCGGATCTGATAACAGACCTTTTCCAACGCTCGCTTCTTTCCGCAGCGGTTCCGTAACACCGGCCAGAGATTTTTGTACTGTGGCCATGGTCTTGGCCATGTCACTTGGGGCTCTGTTTTTCTTGAACACGCTGAACTTCAGGGAAGCAGAGGCCCATGGTTTTATGGACCACAGGTAAAGAAACCGTGTGTGACTTCTTCATCAATAACTCTTATCTAAGTTTCCAATTGTGTTCACCTTCCCAGGAGGAAAGTGGGGCCCAGGGAGGTTGGGGGATCCCTCAAGCTGAGTAGTATCAAAGCCTGGCCTAATACCCAGGCCTCTCATCTTCCATTCCAGGGTTTTTTCCAACACACCCCCTTGGCCCACAGGGAATTTCGAGACACCAGCTCTTTACGTAATGGATTTACCGGTTTAGGCAAATTTGCTTGTCCTGAGTAAGATAGTCACCCTTTAATAACATCAACAAGCTCATACACCATCTCTAATCGAACCTTTGTAGATTTTCAGCCTTCAGAAAGAACTAGACACAGAGGGTCACTCAGTAAATGCTTTTTTGATGACGGCAGTGATTTTTTTTTTTACCAAAAGCCTTCATTTAGGTTAACTGTTCGAGTCTAGGGCACAAGGCTAGAGTTCTTATTCACACTCCCGCCTTCACCATAAGCGGCTGCGAGGAAGTTCTGCAGATGGAGCAATGTAGGCTCTCCCTCGTCATTTCTCCGCAACCACACTCGAATTTTCAATTCCCCAAATAGAAATTGAACTGAATAGACATTAACAAAGTAATCTCTCCACTTCTTTGAAAATTGCAAACTAGCTGAATTTTTCTCTTATGGTTGATAATAGCCATGCAGAAACCAATCACAATTCTTTCTCCTCAGCCTCTGAAATACATCATTTGGAAAAGCTTTCCTTATTGGGAAATAAAATGAGAAAAATCGTATTAGAGACTAATGAACTCACATGGCATTATTTTCATTCCTTAGTAACCTTGGGGTATGGATAATTTCCTTTAAATAAATTTTTTAAACGTGGACTAAGGGACACGTTGCCTTAAGAGTCTGCAGTCATCAAACAATATTGGTAACTTTTTTTTCAAGTTCATGAATTTTGAGACAGAAAAAAGATCTTTTATATCTTCAGGTATCATTTTTTTGTTTTGTTTTGTTTTGTTTTTCTTCAGGTATCTTTAACTGCAATCGCATATTCTAGCTAAAGTCCTTTAGCCTGGGGATTGACCCAGATTGAGACAAAGAGGACATCCGTTCTAGAAGCATGAATGTCCATACAGCAACTGCAGCCATGGCTCAAGGCGCAGGAGTTCTGTTTTCCTGTAGGGATGGACAGAGGACTTCACTCGAGGGCTAAGCACACACTCCAGGCTGGGGTGTCTCCTGGGAATCAAGTTGGACACCACTCAGAGCAGGCACTAGCTGGACAGGTTGTGGAGAGTCAGGCACAGACTTTGGGACTTCAGAAGCCAAAGAAAGGTGTGGTGCAAGGGTGAGTTGTGTAACTGGGCAGGGCTGCCCCTTTGCTAAATAGGTGGCATGATTTGAAGTCAAGAATGAGCCAGCTTCAGGGGCACCTGGGTGGCTCAGTCGGTTAAACGTCTGCCTTCAGCTCTGGTCATGATCCCAGGGTCCTGGGATCGAGCCCCAAGTCGGGCTCTGTGCTCAGTGAGGAGCCTGCTCCTTCCTCTCCCTCTGTCTGCTTGTGCTCTCTCTCTCCCTCTGTCAAATAAAAATAATAAAATAAAATGGACAATCCAGCTTCAGCCCAGTGTTTCCTCTGCACCTACTAAGTGTCTGACTGCCCACAGGAGACCCTTCCTTTCTGCTCAGGTTTTGTCTCTTCCTTTATGTGTCCCTGGTCCTCTGAAAAGTACGGCACACTGAACTGAAATGAAAGATGTTCCTCTTACTCAAAACAAGATAAAATTGCTGCCTTAAAAATAGAAAAAAAACCCCAATCCACTGACAATTGTAAATTCATAGCTCTAACTTGAGACCAAGAACAGAAAACCCCAAACTGAAAAGGAAAAAAAAAAAAGGAGAGGGAATCTCAAAAATGGTAAGTGAGAGTTAAAACCGAAAAGTGTTACAGGAGAATTGGAACCTGTTATAAGCCTTAGCAGCTGGGACTAGGGATTAATGCCCACACAGAGAGCGAAATGTAGCCGCAGCCTCATGTGGGTGGGCAGCTGGAAATGAGTGGCCTGAATTGATTCTGCAGCCACTAGCATTGCAGTTGGTAAGAAAATCTCTGCCCACCTAATCCGAGAAAGCTATAATGAAGCTGTCTATTCACCTAGGCCCATGGATGAAAGTAGACACGCCTGCAGGTAATCAGAACACAATGAGGGGGCGCCTGGGTGGCTCAGTCAGTTGAGCATCAGCTTTCTGCTCAGGTCATGATCCCAGAGCTCTGGGATGGAGCCCCGCATCCGGTTCCCTGCTCAGCGGAGAACCCGCTTCTCCCTCTCCCTCTGCTGTTATCCTTGCTTGTACGCTCTCTCTCTCTCTTTCTCTCACTCTCTCTGTCAAATAAATAAATAAAATCTTTAAAAAAACAAAACAAAACAAAAAAGATCACAATGAGGGATGCAAATTTAAGTCACCTGAATAGTTCAGGACCCTGAATAAGTAAATTAACATAAATATCAGCCCAGTACACTTAAATCCATAAAGTTCCAGCAAATACAAATGAGAAACTGTCACTTAGCACAAGTCGCATGTGTTTCTCATGGAAAATATCCTCACTGACAGCTAGATCATAGCCAGAATTATAAGCCATATGAGAAAATGAATGACCAGGAAGAAGAGGCAAGAGGAAAAAGAAATAATCCTAGAGATAAGAGAATAATATTTAAAAGATTGTAAAATAAGGGGCGCCTGGGTGGCTCAGTGGGTTAAGCCTCTGCCTTCGGCTCAGGTCATGATCTCAGGGTCCTGGGATCGAGCCCCGCATCGGGCTCTCTGCTCAGCAGGGAGCCTGCTTCCCCCTCTCTCTCTGCCTGCCTCTCTGACTACTTGTGATCTCTCTCTCTCTGTCAAATAAATAAATAAAATCTTTAAAAAAAAAA
>CM052885.1:9903713-9970498 GCA_028534135.1 Potos flavus | reverse complement strand
GGTGGAGGCTTTCAGTTTCCACTTCAACATGTAAAGAACTTGGAAATTTTCATTCCCAGGCTCACAACAAGAAAAAATCTAAAAAACTGAAATGAAAATCAACAACCTTTTATGTAACAGAGACCTGAGGTCACAGAAGAAGAGGCTAAAACCTTGAGTGGAGCATGGTAGGAACTTAAGTTTAATTAACTACTATCTGGAGATGAAGTGAGGACTAGTTTGAGAGATTAAAAACTCCTAGAGGCCTAGCCTTAGGAGGGCCCCCTCATTTACAGGAATAAGACTTAATCACAGGATTGTAGAATTTTTCCCCTTTCCTAACATCACAACATCAACAAAGCTCTTCTTTAATAAGAGGTGATTAAAACCAAAAGAAAATGCAAGCCTCACCCCCATTTAAGAAGTCTCTAGGGAAACCCAAATATAACAGGAGAAATAAAACAAGGACACGAGAAGAAATCTCAGTCTCTGGCACAAGAGCTACAGGAAACAACAACACAGTTTAACTCCTAGGCAGATAAATATAAAACCTTGGAGCTCAGTTTCTTTTACCGGATAGATACATCATGTAGGCTTTCAATAAAAATTTACAAAGGATGTTAAAAGGCAAAATACCAAAAGGAGGAAGAAAAAGGAGGAGGAGGAGGAGAAGAAGGAAGAGGGGGAGGGGGAAGAGAAGAGGAAGAGAAAGGGGAGGAAGGAAGGAAGGAAGGAAGGAAGGAGGGAAGGAAAAGAGAGAAAGAAAGAAAGAGAGAAAGGAAGGAAGGAAGGAAGGAAGGAAAAGGGAGAAAGAAAGAGAGGGAGGAAGGAAGGAAGGAAAAGAGAAAGAAAGAAGAAAGAAAGAAAGAAAGAAAGAAAGAAAGAAAGAAAGAAAGAAAGAAAGAAAGAAAGAAAGAGGGAGGAAGGAAGGAAGGAAGGAAGGAAGGAAAAGAGAGAAAGAGAAAGAGAGAGAAGGAAGGATGGAAGGAAGGGAGGGAGGAAGGAAGGAAGGAAGGAAAGAAGAAAGAAAGGAAGAAACGCTGTCTGAAGAGACAAGGCAAGCATCAGAGCTAGAGTCATATGGTAGATATTTTGGAATTATCAGACAAGGAATTTAAAATAACTATGATTAATATGCTAAAGGCTCGAATGGAAAAAGCGGACAACAGGCAAGAACAGATTGAAAACTCTAAGAATCAAAAGCAAGTGCTAGGAATCAAAAACACTGTAACAGAAACAAGAATGACTTTGATGGGTTCACCAGTAGATTGCACAGGTCTGAGGAAAGAATCAGTGAGCTTGAAGATATGTTGATAGAAACTTCTCAAACTGAAAAATTTTAACCCTAAAAAATAAACTCCTACTGACTGTAAAAGAAGGCGAAATGGAAGTTATAAATAGGGGTGCCTGGGTGGCTCATTCGTTAAGCGTCTGCCTTTGGCTCAGGTCATGAACCCAGAGTCCTGGGATTGAGCCCTGCATTGGGAAGCCTGCTTCTCTCTTTCCCACTCCCCCTGCTTGTGTGCCCTCTCTCACTGTCTCTCTCTCAGTCAAATAAATGATAAATAAAATCTTTTTTTTTTTAAGATTTTATTTATTTATTTGACAGAGAGAGAGAGATCACAAGTAGGCAGAGAGAGAGAGAGAGGGAAGCAGGATCCCTGCTGAGCAGAGAGCCCGATGTGGGGCTGAATTCCAGGACCCTGAGATCATGACCAGGGCCAAAGGCAGAGGCTTTAACCACTGAGCCACCCAGGTGCCCCAATAAATAAAATATTTAAAAAAAGGAAGTTATAAATATTTAGTGCCTAACAACAAAGAAAGATTTACATAGTATAACATTTAGGTTACTCACGGTCACAATTTCCAGGATATAGCTAAAGCAGTGATTAGATGAAAATTTGTATTTTTGAATCAATTTACTGACAAATAAAAAGATATAGAATAAAAGTGAATCCAGTTTTCTATTTAAGAAACTTAAAAAAAGCAAAACAGAATACACCTAAAAAAAAAAAAAAAAAAAGAAGTAACAAAGATGAGAGTTAAATTAATTGAAAATGGAATATAGGAATTATAAGGAATGATATGATTAACTTGATTCTTAATATCTGAGATAAAAATAAAGAAAACAAACAAATACAGAAATTCATTCATGATAATCATTAAAATCAAAAGCTTACATACTAAAAGTCTAACAAAATATACAACCCTAGCATGATTTTTAAAATGAGAGAAAATGAATATCAAATATATTAAAAAATAAAAAGATCACATGTCAAGTTATATAATTACTAATAGAGTAAAAAACTTAAAAATGTATAATAGCGCATTGCAAAATTTTATGTTAATAAATTCGAGATTTAGATATAACCATTTTCTTGAGAAGTATAAATTACCAAAATCGACTCAGGGAAAATTGACATCCTGAGCAAATCAATCTCATTCAGGAAATTGAATAGATAATTAAAAAGTGCCCCTTCTTCAGGGAACATCACAGAGAGTTATGGTTTCAAGAAACAGGTAATTATTGCTTATTTTAAAGCACACACAACTACTTCTGAGAACAAAGAGAGCTACCTGGATAATTTTCTAAGGTTATTGTAATTCTGATACCCAAACAAACCAGGGTAGTAAAAATAAATAAATAAATGAACATACCAATTTCATTTGTAAACACAAATGCAAAAATCTAAATAAAATATAGTTGTTTCAACTCTGAAGTTAATCTTAGATTCTCATAGGAGGGGCGCCTGGGTGGGTCAGCCGTGTTAGGCCTCTGCCTTCAGCTAGGGCTGTGATCCCAGGGTCCCGGAATCGAGCCCTGTATCAGGTCCCTGCTGGGCGGGGAGCCTGCTTCTCCCTCTCCCACTGCCCCTGTCTGTGTTCCCTCTCTCGCTGTCCCTCTCTGTCAAATAAATAAATAAATAAATAAATAAATAAATAAATAAATAAAAAAGGAAATTCTCACAGGATTCTCAAGAATCCAACAACAAGGGTACCTGGGTGGCTCAGTCAGTTGAGTCACCAACTCTTGATTGTTGGCTTAGGTCATGATCTCGCTCGGGGTAGTGGCATCTAGTCCCGCGTCAGGCTCTGGGCTCAACACAGAGTCTGCTTTCCCTTACCCTCTCTGCTCTCTGTCTCTCTCGCTCGCAAATAAATAAATAAAATCTTTTTAAAAAAATAGTTCAACAACAGAAAATCCATCAATAACAGTTGATCATAGTAAGGAAATTAAAAAAGAAAACCTATATGAGATGTAGAAAAATAATTAGACAGAATTTAGCATCATCTATGATAAAGACCCTTAGCAAATTAAGAATAGAAGAAAATGTTCTTATTTCATAAAAACAGCTACCAAGAACTTTCTGAATTATTAAAACTCATTGTGAAATTCTGACAGTATTCCCAATAAACTCAGAAATGAGACAAGGATGCCCCTTTACATGCATCATTATTTAACATTGCACTGAAGCCTTAGTCCATGCAATATGATAAGAAAGAGAAATTAATGAATAAAGCCTTGAAAGACATAGTCTCAGCTACCCTTGGCTATAACTGATGTGATTGTCCCTATCAAGGGTTCACAACTTCTATCTGTAAAGGACCAGATGGTAAATATTTTGGACATTTCAGGCCATATAGTCTCTGCCGTTGAAGCATAAAAGGAGCTATAAATAACACATAAACAAATGAATGTGACAGTGTGCCAATAACACTTTTCCTACAAAAACTGGAAGTGGATTAGATTTGGTCCATATGTTGTAGTTTTCCAACCCCTAGTTTATGTAAAAAAAAAAAAAGCAAATATTTAAATTAAAAAAAGTTTAATCAGGATATATATTCTAAAGTCCATATCAAAGAGAAAAATCCAAAGGTAGCCAAAACATTTCTTTAAAAATCAGGAAAAAGTAGGTATGTTATCTACTAGATACCAAGATACACCATAAAAAATAGATTAATCGCAATAGTGTAGTATGTGAAGAGGGATAGATGTAAACTTGATTTATGTTAAGAGAAGTATTAAAAAGCAAAGCAGAAAGTATCGTGTTTGGACAAATGGCTTTTCCTACAAAAAAGAAAAAAAAAAGATTATCTTCCTTATACCATTTTCCCAAGTATAATTCATATGTATCAAAGATGTAAACAAAATTGAAAAATACACTCTACAGATTTAGACAAAAATATTAGAAAATACCTTTTGGTCTCTGGTCAGAAAAAGCTTTCTTAAGGAAGAAACAAAAACATAAATTGACTTCATCAAAATTAAACTTCTGTATATATAAAAGACCCCAAGAACAAAGTTAAGGCAAAGAACAGATTAAATGAAGGAATTAGCAACATATAATAAGCAACAGAAAGGTATTCAGAATATAATTTGTAACTCTTACAAATCAAGAACAAAATAAACCTAAACCTATGCATTATAAATGGCAGGATAGATAAAATTGCAAAGGATATGAAGAGATATTTTATAAAAGTGAAAACCTGAAAAATCAATAAACATGAAAAATGCTCAATCTCTTTAGTAAACAAGAAGATGTCAATGAAAACAATAAAATTCCATTTCACAAATAAAAAAGATAGAAACTGACACGAGAAATATTGGGAAATAGAGATGCAAGCACACTTATATATTGATATTATGAGTATTAAAATACTAAGAGAAATAAGAGAATCATTTTGAAGAGGAATTTGCCAGCATCTGGTAAAACTGAACATGTACATAATCTACATAATTATATAGTTATCATGATGGGTTGTTCCATACTGTTGAATAAGGAGAGGTGAGAACCGGAATACGATATGATGGCCTCTATGAAAATTTTAAAACTATAATATCATATATTAAGTGCACATATTTATTTAGGAAATTGTTCAGAAAATATGAATGGAAATATTCCCTATGACTTCATAATAGTTGTCTCTGGATGGGGAAGATTTGGATTAGGGCTAGAAGATGTGTCAGTTGGTTAGATAAGATTATGCTGTCAAAACAAGCTCCAAATTCTCAGTCTCAGCGGCTTAAACAACGGGGTGTATCTATGTCTCACACCGTATGTCCATCAGACATTGCTGGTACCGGTGGGGTGGCTTCTCAATGTCACCCTTTCTCCAGGACCTAGGATGATGAACATCGCATTTTGCAACAGAAGGGATAAAAGTTTTTGGAGTCTCACCTTGTCAGTTCAGTGTTCCAACCCTGAAGGGACTTGTATCAGCCCACAAAGCATTGGACAGAATGGGTAACAAGATCCTGAAAGAAGGGGGAAGTGTGGTCCCCCCAGCATCCAGAAAGAGAGAAGAACCAGGATTTTCTTAGCATTAGAAGTTCCTACTACCTATGGGAACATTTAATCATTAATCTTTAATATCCTATTATTAATCATTAATGTCCTATTATAAATCATTAATATCCTATTATTTAATAGAAAAAAATGAAGCACAAATAACAAGATATTATTCTAGGTGATGGGAACATGGGTATTTGTTATATTATCCTTTGTATACATATTCCCCAGAAAGGGGTAAGCACTTCTTAATCATCGCTCGGTAGTGTGAAATTAAGTGTCTGTGCTTGGATCAGGACTTAAGATAGGAGAAAGGAGATGGGTGCATGCTGAAATCCAACTTTCCCATTCACTTTCGACAATTAGTATCAGCTTTTGAGAGTATCAGAAAGTGTCTCTGCAATGACTGCTATCTAAATCTCTCATCCCCAGTCATATCTGTCCAACCAAAGTATTCGTAATGTCCCAGGTACATCCACATGGCAGCGCATTTGTCGTTATTTCTAACTTTTCCTTTTTTTTCCCCTGAATCAGTCCTTCTCAGTCTTTCACAACTTTTCCTGGAAGCTCTTCTCACAGCCTGGGTTGAACACCTGTCCCTAAATTCCTTAAATGCTTCTCATATACTTTCATGTCTGTTTTGCACCTGGGCGGTGAATTCACAAGAGCGCCCTTCCTGGTATCTGTAGCACCTATCGGAGTCTCTGGCATATAGTAAATGCTAAGTAAATTCTTAAATATGTGAAAATATAAAATGTGTTCTGAACTTCAGTGATGCCTGGTAGGAGACAGATAAGGGCCAAGGAAAACCTGACCACCTGCAGGAAATTAGCATGAAATTACCATACATGACACTTTGGCAATAAACAGAGGCAAAAGAGTCTGCTCTGTTTCTGCTGCCGAATGAAATAATGATTTTCTTTGTTGTTGTTTATCTTTTCACATCTGTCATTTTATTTGATTCTCTCCACATCTCTAGGGATGGAAGGGCAGGCATTTATTATCCAGGGTGAACAAATGGAAACATTGAAACAAGATGAGTTACTGACCTGCCCCAAATCATAGAACAAATCTAGCAGATCTGTTCCTAGAACCCGGGATTAAGGACAGCAAGCTCTTCCCACCAGATCACGATGCCTGTTTGGATTGGCAGTTTCCAGTTCTCGTCTCCAACACTCGCCTGCGTCTCTCCCTCGATAAGCTCACCCAGCTTGAAGACAACACCCAGTGCAGTGCAATAAAATAGTTTCAGGATTTATAAAAAACTATGGAGGTAACTGGATAATTCATGTGCAGAAGATTAGTACTCTAAATATGTAACAAGCTAGAAATTTTAATGCTCAGATCAGAAGGGGGCGTGTGAAGATTTGTTCAGCATCAAAGAGAGAAAAAACCACTAGCCTATCCGGGTGCCCCCTTGGTGGTTTTGGGACCCCCGGGTGGCTCAATTGGTTAAATGTCTGCCTTGGGCTCAGGTCGTGATCCCAGGGTCCAGAGTTCCGCATCGAGCTCCCTGCTCAGCGGGGAGTCAGCTTTTCCTTCTGCCTGCTCTGCCTGCTCCCCCTGCTTGTACTCTCGTTCTCTCTCTCTGACAAATAAATAAGTAAAATCTTAAAAAAAAATTAGCCTGGAACCAGCACACCGTGTTTTAAATCTACCAAACCTCCTCCCCTCCAAAAATCCCAGCTTCTGCCATTTATTCACCATATGACCTTGGGATGTCACCTTCCCTTTCTGGGCCTCAGTTTTTCTATTTGTCAAATGAACAAATTGAATTAGATTTATTTCCGGGACCACTTCTGCTCTGAGATTCTTTTAAGACCTTCAAGTGCCTAAACGTGTGCAATAAAGATAATGTTCTTTTTATTTCTAAAAAAAAAAAACATATCAAATGGATTCATGGAAACCTTGGATATAGAGGAAATGTAGAAATCCGAAAACCAATTGCATTTATGTACAAGAACGTGAAAATCATCATATTTTCTAAAATCTCCCGTTTCCTCCCCATTAACAGATGGGAAGCAGTTTGAGAGAGTTTATTGGATGGAGTAGCTGCTGTCTGATCAGTCATGCCACATGAGTGACGCTAATGAGACAGGTGAAATATTCAAGAGCCCAGGACTCTCCCCAAGAAATCACGGCATCTCTACCAGGCCCTTGCCGGGCAGGCTCATGAATTAGTCTTCAGCTCCAAGAATAGACTCTGTAAATACTATTTCTTATAATGATGATGATTATTATTTATAGCTTGCCCCAGCCTCCCAGGCAAGTGTCCCGGGAAGAACAAAAAGACGCTTAGTGCAATTAAAACAAAACAAAAATGTAGAGGTGTTGGCATGTAAAGAAAGGGATCATTTCAACATCAGAAGCAGAGAACTATTTGTTGGATTTGCTTAATAATCACTAATGTGGATTTTATTTTAAGATCACACAGCTAGAAAAGTGCATTGTAGAAGGCTTTTTTTTTTTTTTTTAATTCATCAGAAAAAAAAAGCGCTCTAAAAAAGCATTCTTCTGTTAAAAAGATCCTGTGTTGGTTCTTTCAAGCTTGGTTATACTTTACTTTTCCAGAACTAACTTGAAAGGACAGTTTTTCCAGACTCTGGATCTTGAGGGATTCGGTTTAACTCAGATCAACTCAGTGGATATTTATCAAGTGGATCTTAGATGTCAAGAACTGAGAACACATGTTATATATATACATATATATGTGTGTGTGTGTGTAAAATATGTATATACCTATCAGGTATATTTGTACTTTATATGTTTATATATATGTATATATGTATAAAATATGTGTATGTATGCATACATATGAGATATATATATACATACATATGTACATGTATATATATATATATATATACACAATTTCTAAATTTCGGGAGCTCAAGAAGTGTGGCACAGAATTAAAACACTGAGATAAAGTACGTGTGAGTCAGTGGGCCTGGGCAGGTTGAAGATCAGGATTCAGAAAAGATTTCGTTACAAGATGATGTTCTCCAACCTGGAAGGGTAACTTGGAATTTGTCCATTTGACAACAGAGAGTGGGCATTCCAGGGAGAGGAAATAGCAGGCACAGAGAGAGGAGTGATATAATATTTTGAGTTAAGGAGTAGAAAGAAATGCAGCAGGAAGAGCAAGCAAGGCAGACTATAAATAGCCATGTGAGTTCTACAAAGACGTAAGAGCATGTCTGGGGGCTGCCCCCATCACATACTTCTCTTAGAGGGTCGCTGGGGCTTCCAATGGACGGTAGTGGGGTGGATTGAATGTGAAGGCAGAGGACCAATCAGAGAGGTGTCCTGGGAATTTAAGTGAGAGCTGAGAAGGGGTTGATCTGGGCAGTGGCTAAAGGGAGAATGAAAAAAATTAAAAAACAAAAAAACAAAAACAAAGCAGTAGGAGTTCTAAATATCTAAATATATCAAGCATCACTACTATAAGGTATTTTTCAAGTGATTGAAGAGTCAAAAGGCAAGCACAATAGGTTGAAAACCATTAACACGGCCATCTATGTGAATGTCACATACGGTATTTCTATGCATATAGACACGAAACCTTTGTGCATCAGTAGTATGGCTTGTAAAGAAGTTCAGTACAGTCAATCATTGTGTTTAGTGAGCATTTTTCCATCACCTTAGTACCTAGCTGTGTTTTCAGCTCCCCACATTGGACACAAAGTCTGATAGCAAGAGAGAGAATCCCAGCTTGCATCCAAATTAACTTGTTGGCTTGCTCATTGATAAACTTCCCGAAAAGCAAAAACACCATTTTAAAGAAAAACAAGAAGATCAGGTTGCCCAAGGAATTCAATGCTTAGTTCTCAATTGTGATTCATGACACCTATGTTTTATTTTCTTGGCTGTGGCTAGGACTCAACTGATGACTTGTACGCATTACATCAAGCCTTCATTTCCCTGGCTATAAAATGGGTATAGTCAGAAGTGAGCCCCACTTACCTGTTTATGCTGCTGCATAAATGACTAGGCAATGCCTATAAAATGCTCTCAGCCTTTGCTTAAAGGTCCCCATATACGTGTCATTACTTTGTTGATGGTGATTTTGGAGTTGGTGTGGGCTTTGTGGGTGGTGAGGCAGAGTCCCCTAGAGGGACTGACTCATTTTGTCTAAACTGCCAAAAATTGATGCAATCAGCAATTTCTGGATTTACCTGCTCAGCCAAATATCGAGATCAACTGACTATGAAAAAGTATCAGAGGGTTTGGACTTGGAAGAGACTAAAAGAAGTATTACCTTGAAGCCTTGCAAATTAAAGACGGAAGGAGAGAGAAGAGAAGAAGAATGAAAGCAGAAATAACTTAAGGGTGGAAATAGCGAAGATCATTTTTTAAATTTGGTAGCTAAGTTAACATTAAGCACTGTGTTAGGTACTAATTAATTATCTGCCTATATGTTATCTCATTTGTGTTTCTATCTGGCACATAGTGGCATCAGTAAATGTCAGTTCCATAAACAACCTTGTATGGTACATCCTATTATCCCTGTTTTATATATGTGATGACCAAGGAAGCAGGAAGTTGAGAAAACTGCCCAAAGTCATACTGCTCTATAAGTGGGAGAGAGGAGCCTAGATTTATATATTTTTTTAAAGATTATTTATTTATTTATTTGACAGAGGGAGAGAGATTACAAGTAGGCAGAGAGGCAGGCAGAGAGAGAGAGGGGGAAGCAGGCTCAGAGAGCCGGATGCAGGGCTCGATCCCAGGACTCTGAGATCATGACCTGAGCCGAAGGCAGAGGCTTTAACCCACTGAGCCACTCAGGTGCCCCAGGAGCCTAGATTTAAATCTTGACTTCACTGCAAAGTTTCGGCACGGTTCCTGTGACTCCCCTGCTTCCAGTCATCCACTTTCCTTCCCTCTCACCACTGTGTACTTCATCACCAGTGTCCCCCTTTCAGATCCTGGGCTATGTCATCTTTCTCCATTGTTGGTCGTCATTTGACACTATTTTTCCAGATCCTAGAAATGTATTGCTCCCTCTTCTCTTTGGGAGGAGATGGGTGGATGCTGTTGTGTATCATTTTTTTACCCATCTCGGAAGCCAGTAACTGTATTATCCAGATTTGGCACATGCGAAGGATCTATTCTGTATATACGCTCCTTAATTTCAAAGGCAGGGCTTTTCTCAAGTAACCGCAAAGAATCAAATTAGGCCCGTGACATTCATATGGGAGAAGAACCAGAGACATTTTGCTGCCTTATTAATATGTTTATAAATTGTTGGGGAAATCACTAAAGAAATGCAAGACGGGATTGAATGGCTCACTCATTCAATCAGCATTCACTGAGGGCAGGGTTTTTATGTATCAGGTGCTCTTCAAAGCACTGGAAAGATACAAAAAGCAATAAAACACAGATGCTGGCTTCAAAGAGTTCATTGTCCAGGCAGGAGGCTCCTATAGTCGATGTTCGTTATTGCAGATTTCATGTTTGTGACTTTGCCCACTCACTGAAATGTATTTGTAACCTCAAAATCAATACTCTGGGTGCTTTTCCAATGTGTCATTTTCCATTGTGCACCAGGCAGTGAGAAACTCAAGTCACCAACACATATGATCCTAGCAGAGGTCGACTGAGGCGAAATTGTCTTCCTATTTCAGCTCTCATACTGTGAACACGGGCTCTTTCCATCGCCTACTTAGGGCTGGGCTTTTCATATTTGTGTGCTTTCTGTTGGTGATTGCATGTTTGAAATGACCCCTGTGCATGGTGCTCCAAAGTGTGCAAAGGGGTGGTGTGTCTTACGGAGAAAACGCACGTTGGACAAGCTTCATTCAAGCACGAGTTATAGAGCTGTTGGCTGTGAGTTCAATGTTAATGAATACAACCATATAAGGTGCACATTAAATAAGGTGTTTTCAACAGAAACACCCGCAAGACACAGCCTGGTGAATGCGATGGTAAAGGTGTGAATGCAAATCTACAGAAGCACACAAGGAAGAACAATGGGGCTCCACCCAGGAGAGCTGAAGGAGGCATTATAGAGGGGTTGCTTATGAGCTGGGATTAAAATAATAATAATAATAAGTAGAAACTCAATGAATGAACCAGAATGGAAGGTTATTTGAGGCAGATTGGAACCATGTGCAAAGCAAGGGAAATCTGAAAGAGCCTGACATGCTCAGTGATTGAAAAAGTGATTAAAGTCAGATATTTTAAGTCACAGGCTCCAAATCATCCACATGCAGAGTTTGCAGGCATTACCAAGTTTCTCTACACAGTTTGGACCGTGATTTTTTTGCAACAAGGAAGTGTATGGTATGTCAGCTGTGAAAATTGGCTCAATATTCATAATCAAATCTATTATGCTCCCTCTGAAGCCGGGGCTATGTTTCCGTAGAAACCCCTAGTTACATAAAGGAACCCTGGCCTGTAATTGGCAAGAACATCCACCACCTTTGGAAGCCATTACAGTAAAGCCGGAGGGAAAGCAAGTGCTGTGTTAATTCCTGCTGGAGGAAAGTAAACTGGGAGGACAAAGATCAAGATTCCTGGGGCGCCTGGGAGGCTCAGTCAGTTGAGCATCTGACTCTTAATTGCAGCTCAGGTCATGATCTTGGGGTCGTGGGATAGAGCGTGAGACTCCACGCTCAGTGGGAAGTCTGCTTGAGATTCTCTCTCTCCCTCTGCCCTCCCCCCCTACATGTTCAGGCTCTCTAAACAAACAAAAACTAAATAAATAAATAAAATCTTAAATAAAATAAAATAAAGATTCCTTCCTGTAGAGTGGCAAGCAGAGAGCCCTGGAGGGCTTCGGGACATGGGATCATTCTGCCTTCACTTCACATCCTCATCTATGAATCAGTCCACTAACCAGCTCATCTGCACTTGACTCTAACTGTATGGCCAGCATTATTCAAGGCACTAGGAGGCAATGGACACACACACACACGCACGCACGCACGCACACACACCCACAATTACTCTTTCCTTCACAGCTACAAAGCAGTTTACGTTCGCCTTCACGTCAGCCTCCTGAGGTAGGTTTTATTACTTCTGTTTTATAGAAGAGAAAACCCAAACTCCGGAGTAACTTAAGCGCACACAGCTGGTGAATGGCACAACTGGCACTCACTCTCGGCTTTGATTTCACATCGAGTGGAAGTTTCAGCCGTGTCTCAGAGAAGGTCCTTGTCCTCAAGAAACTTGTGTAGTGGGGACTCAGAGGGGTAAGTGGCTTAGACAGTTAGTTTCATGGGAATTCCGAGTAAAGAAGCACGAGCCTGGATGCCACCACGGGCCCCAGACATCATGAGCCTCACAACTAGTGGGCTGCCATAGCTGGAGATGGGAGAGGAAACCATCCTAGGTGTACAGAGAAGCAAAGCTTCAGAAGCAGAAATGATCTTTTGGAGGAAGGGAGTTACTCTGAGAAAGAAAACCTAATTTGTCCAGGAATTTAGAGGGAATGTTCCCCTAGGCCTGGAATGGATCTCAGCGGTTGGCGAGGAGCCCCCCGTGAGATCAGTCCTTGTGACTAGAAGATGCTCATCTTTCATGACCCTGCCGTTCCACTCGGTAAATAGTAGTGGGCACCGAGGTTGTGCCGATATTGTTCTCTGCGCTGGGGATGCTTTAGAGAATGTGGTTTCAAATGTGAGAGAGTAGAACCTGGTCCCTGGGGGGGCAGCCCACGGGCCACCCCCAGTGATGATGGTATTTTTCACCTGACCATACTCATTGCTGCCCTTTCCTTCTCCACCCAATCCCCAGGCACACTTCACCTGTTGTCAGACTCTGTCGTTGATGCTCTGATCAAGGCCACCCCGTTCCCTGAAGCTGCCAGGGTCAAGGGCAGCCTTTTTGGGCTGGTGCTCTTGTTCTGCGTTCTCAGCCACTTTGTGCTGTCCCTCGGGCCCTGCAGCCACACCGAACCCTTTCCACCAGGGCCTCCCTTTTGTTCCTCTACCAGGAGTGTCCTTGACCCCATTTGTTGCCTATTAAAGACTAACTCATCCCTCAGGGTTCAGCTTAAAAGAATCTGCTTCCCATTTCCCCCAATCTCGATGAATTCTTTCTTGGCCTGGGCCCATACAGCAAATGCCCCTATTTTCTCCTGCTTTCTTTTCTGCCTTGTCATAAACCAGGACTGGCAATCTGTCTGAATCCTCCTCAGGGCCAACGACCTGTGTCTTTATGCCATCATTTAGCACAGTGCCTGGCCCTGTGTCAAAGCTCGAGAAATGTCTTTTAAAAAATAAATACATGAAGAGGATGCCCTTGAAACTAGAACAGTTCAGTTTAAAGTTAATTTAATTAAAACATTAAGGTTCATTTTTAGCAAACTTGTATTGTGAATGAAAACCATCTGAAATTTAATCTGAACCTACCTGCCCCTTCAATGACAGTTTAATTTCACTATAATCTTTATTATAGTAACCTCTCAACCTATTATTAGTATTACTAATGAAGTTGAAAGACCATTTCGTCTGATTATTGTGTCTTAGGAAACATTTAATTATTAAATTCCACACTAATAATTAGAAACCCTATTATTTCATAATGGGCTAGGCAATGCTCTACAGGTATCCATCAATTACTGAAACAGAAGCCATCTTTTAAGTGTGTGGAAGTGAAATCTTATCCATCAAATAGTCTCTTCTCACCAGCCTAAGCTATGTTATTATTAGAGACAGACCGTGTAAAGTAAGGAGTATTCCTGTGGTCTGAAATGATCGTGTTTCATGGGGTACATGGCATCTGTGGCTGGCTCATCCTGTCCTTTCCAGAGCCTGGCCAGGTCCAAGGTGGAGAGAATAAGCCAGAAGTTTTGTTGTGTATGTATGGGGATGCACTAAGAAGGGTCTTCTCATGGAGCCACCCAAAGGTAAAATGGATTGTCTTTGCAGGGATTGACAATTGGGGCTGGGCGGGACATGAGGAGCCTTGACTCCCAAATGAAGAACAGGAAAGTGTCATTCTAAGGACACTTCCAACTGGGAGACTATTTCTAACTAGACTGTGCCGTCCTGGGCCTTCCCTGAATTCTTACCAAAACCCAGAGCAGGAGCCATGCTAGGCAGCTCACAGAAGTTTCCAGAGTCTGAAGGAGGCTGGGATGGCATTGCCTTAAGTATGGGGAACTCAGAAAGGAGATGGCATTGACCAAAGTCTCCCGAAGCCCTTCACGCTCTGGGACCTGGGCACCTTACGCTCCCGCTCCCAGCCCACACACCCCCTGAAACTGACCTGGCTCTGGGCCCAGGGCTAAGCCCATTGTATGGGGTTTCAGAAATGTTTCATGATGCTCTGGCTGACTGACTGGGAGAGGAAGCAGGAGAAGGCGGCCCCCCCAACCCCCCAAGAAGAGCTCTGACTCACAACCTGTTTGGCACCGCGCACCCCTCCGGTTTCCTGAATCTCTCTCTCTAATGCAGAAAGCCTCCATGGCAGATGTTTTAAAACAATGATATGACAGTGACACCGTAATCTCCTACACTCCCCTTGCATCATAGAATTTTTTAAAGTGTTTTTGCAGGCTTACTCTTTAGGGTAGTTACTTGGATTCGAGCATTTGCAAGACTTTTTTGGTGGTCCCATCAGACCCCTGCAGCCCCCAGGGCTGTGACTCTGTTCAATGCATGAACACGGAAGGACAGGGAGGAAGGCGGCTTCAGAACCCAAAGTAACGTGAGAGTGTGGGTAGAGGTTAGGGTGGTCTGGCTGGGGGCGCGGGTACTAAATTGAGGGTGGGCGTGCGCGTCTTGGGGTTGATTCGAGGGCCTTTCTCCCGTTTTTCTTGGAGGGATAATGGGTATGAAGGAATTCCGTGTGTAGAAGCAGCAAGGGCTGGTCCCGGCTTGCTCGCGGAGGCCAATGCCAAGTGGCCAAAGCCGAAAGAAGGCCGGGGCTACCGTGTGCGGAGGTGGCCAGCACCAGCTCCCGGGCGCGGAAGAGATCGGGGCGCGCGCTGGCGGCCAGGCTGGGGCCGGCGGGAGTGGGGAGCCCCGGGGCCCGGGCGGGGCGGGGCGGCCGCAGCGGGCCGGGCTGGGGGCGGGCCGGGGCGGGGCGGGCCGGGGCGGGGCTCCGGGGCCGTCTCGCAGGCTGCGGCGGCCGCGGGAGAGGCGTCTACAGCGGCGGCGGCTGGGGCAGCGGCGGACGCGCGGCCGAGCAGGGCGGCGGCGACCCCGGGTGAGCGCAGCGCGGACGCGGCGGGGGAGCGGCGGGAAGCGCGAGTGGGGGTCGGGAGGGAAGGGGGCTCCGGAGGCGCCGGGGAGAGCCCTGCCATCCTTCCCCAGCTCGCGACGCCCCTGCAGCCTTCAGGGGAGCGAGGGAGGGAGGGAGAGCGGAGGACCCAGTCATTCAGCCCTTCTCCCGTCCAGATGTCGCCGTCCAGATGTCCGTCTGTGCGCCCGTTGCCCCGCTCCCCAGGACTGCCTCCCGATTGTGTTCCCGATCACCCCCGTCACCCCTCAGCCCCTCGGTCTCCCGGTCTCCCCGCCCCCAGCCAGGTATCTTCAGCTCCAAAGCCATTCTTCCAGGACACCCCAACCTTCTGCTTCCCCCTTCCCACCACCAGAGGCCCGGGTTCCCCACCTCTCTCCAGCGCCAGAGGCAAGGATGACTCCCCCCACCCCTTGCCTGCACACCTGGACCCTTCTGCGGCCACCTGCCCCAGATGTTCTTAGCCAGGCAGCGCACTGCTGTGTCTCGGACCTGGGCCTCCTGGCTCTGTCACCTTCCTCCTCCTGGGAATCCCAGTCTGGCAAAAGGGGCTTTACAGATCTTGCGCTTTGGGAACAATTTGACCCACTTCCCAAAAGGCTGGTCCCAGGCCAGCCATGCTATTTGGTGGAGACACCTGTCTTGCCTGCCAGCGGAAGGACTAAGAAGCCTCTGTCAAAATGGGCCAGTGGGTTCCCGGATCCTTCCCCAAGCTGTCCTGACTTGCTGGCCAGTGTCCCCAGGGACCGGAACCAAGACCTTTGTCATTTAAGCCCTCCAGGGGTATTTGCTGATCCCACCCCCAGATCCTCAGAAGTCCCCCAGCCACTGTGTTGGGCGTGTAGAGTCCTGCAGTGACAGGCCACTCTTCAGGGCCTGGTCTCCTCACCCATGTCCTTGTTTCCCTGCTTGCTCCCCAGGGACTCCAGGGGCAGGTGTTTCGGGCCTCGGTCACCCCCACAGCTCTGTGGCCCTCCTGCCTTACTCTGTTGGAAACTTTTCCCATCTTTCGCCATCACTGTCCCTCTGGATAGGGCCTGGGCCATCTGCATAGCATTGAGTCCTCAGGGCACAGCAAGCTGGGCTGGGACCGGGAAGGGCTGGGACCTGTGCTGCAGTGAGGGCCAGCAGGAGGAGGGTGGCTGCTAGCCGTGTCAGGCTGGGCATCTCGGCCTGGGGACTAGGGCTTTGGGGTAGGTCTTGGCTTTTACTGAGCTCCGAATGGGGTCCCAGGCTCGCTTCGCTGTGACGAGAGGAGGCAGGGCAGGGGCTGTTTTTCCTGTGTGCTTCTGACCGTCTTGTGTTGCCATGGTGACAGTTTTGCCTCTCTTCCTCCTTCTGACTCTTCTGGGAGCTGGTTTTTATTGGTCTGTTGTCCTGTCTTTTATGGCTCTAATTTCTCCTTTCTACTTGCTCTGAAATAAACAGTCATAAACATGGGCACTGGGCCCAGGCTGGGGGCTGGCAGAACTTCACCTCCTTCTGGCCCCGGGCTCCTGCGAGGGGAGAGAGGTGGGGACAGACCTGCCCACACTCCCTCCTGCCTCCAGCTCTGGGAAGCGGGCAGCGCCCCCGTCTCAGGCACACCGTGGTTCCCATCCTGCCTCCGTGCTCATAATAGACCTCGTGTGTAGTGGAGGAGCTCCCTGATGTCCACGACAGCCCTGTGGGCTAGGGGCTGTCCCCACTTTGCGGATGACAAAACCAAGCTCAGAGTGAGCCGTTTCCCTCAGATCACACTGGATTTAGCACGTAGTCAGAGCTCAGTTTTTGTTCGACGAATGGAATAGTGATGGAGCTGGCCGAAACGCCCATCCGCCTGACTTCCCACCCCGTGGGCTTCCTGCTCTTACTCCTCCCGGGACAGCAGAGCCCCCTAAGCCCCGTGTTCTGGGGGTGCCACTGACACCCACAGTGGCAAGCTGCCAGGGAACTGCCAATCAGGTCTTTGGTGCACCCTTGACCCCAACTGTTGGAGACCCAAGTTGAGAGGTGAGTGAAGCCACTTGTGACTTCCTGTTTTTTTACTCAGCACCAAGAAGCATTCGATTTGCTTTTGCTCTCAGGGCCTCCATGCAACTGGGTAAGTCAGGGGCACTGAGAGCCAAGTTGACCCCACCCCCACCCCCATCCCAGCCAGCCTGGAGCGAGGAGTTCAGAGTTGGCCAGAGCCATAGGTCACCAACTGTCAGCTGTCAGTGACACTCTCCAGAGAAGCTGCCCCCTCTCTTCCCTTTTATTTTCCCTTTCTTGCACACTCTCTTCTTTCCCACTGCCCTGCCCCTCCCCCCTTCCCTCCGCTTTGCCTTTCTATGCTCCAGGCTCTATGCTCCAGGCTCGGTAACTTGAAAAGACTAGAGAATCAGCAGCTTCATTGTCAAATGTTGGCCCTGGGGAAGTCGGTTCACTCCTATGGGCCTCAGTTTACAGTCTTTAAAATGGGGTTGAGAGCACCTGTTCCAGTAGCCGTGTTTGCTTGTTCCTGAAGGATGGCAAGGAATAGCCTGAAGGGGGGGCTTTGAAGGGTTGAAAGCCTGAAGCACCTATAATGTCCTCATCCAGCTGGGAAATCTCTGTTGAAGAGACCCTGAACTACTGCCCAGAGAGGGAAAGCTGATCTAGGAATCATAAAGCTGTGATATCTCAGGGTTGGGAGGCATTGTCTGAAGTCATCTTGTCCAACCTTGATGTTGAATTCACTTCCTTTCGTGCACTTGACCTTCACTGAGCATCTACTCTGTACCAAATACAGTTTTGGGAACCGTGCATTTAAAACCCTTTCCATTATTCCTCTTCTCAAAGAACATAGTCAGACATAGAAAGAGATCCTTATGATACGTCGGAGAGGTGGCGTGATGAGGGGCAGCCGGGGTGAAGTGGGGCCCCAGACAACTTGACTAGGTCACTCAATTGAATCATTAAGGTTGAATCAGGCAGCCTGGGTTTGGTGGCTATAATATAGTTGTCTTACCACTGCCCGCTTGGGGAGCCCGGGTCCAGCCTGCACAGCGATGGGGCGATTGTCCCAGAGCCCCTCCCTCAGCCGGTGAGCAGGAAGAGCAGAGGCCTGCGGCCGGGAGCCAGTCTTGCCTTCCTTGCTGAGTTTTGACTCATCAACTCATAGTACCCTCTGGTTCCTAGTTCATCCTGGTTAAAATCCTTTCTCCGAGGCTGCATGAATTACCTGAAAGCGCAGCACGGTGATGGGAAAGAAGTGGATTTTGGAGTCAGCTATGAATCCAGACTCTGCTGCTGCTGTATCCCAGCTATGGCATCCTGCAGGACTGTCTAACTGCTCCGAGCCTCAGTTTTTGTACCTGTCAAATGGTGATACTGACACTTGCCTTCTAGGAAGGAAATGATCTTATGTCTTTATGGCGTCTGGCATGGTGCCTACCTCACAGTAGACTAGCCCTTATTTACTTTCATTGATTGGAAAAGAGTTCTCAGTTACTGGGCCTCTGGGTCCTCTTAGAACGGCAGTGGGGAGCTCTTTGGACTAATTCTGGCCTTTGGAGATCTATTCATTATCTGGAAAGGTTAAAAATTGCCCATGCTCCGGTTCCTCTACTATTGGTTAGTCTGCGAGTTATCTCTCACCAGATAAACTAAACTTGACAACACGGGGAGTCTATGCAAATCACCAACACTTTGTTTTTTCAAAGAGGAATGAATTTGAAATGGCCAAAAAACACTCTGAGTTTCAGGAATATGTTATTATCTGTGAGAATATCGTAATTTGATATAGCCCCATGTGCTTATTTTTGCTTCGTCGCCTTTGATTGTGGTGTCAAATCCAAAAATTCATTGTCCAGACCAGTGTCAAGGAGCTTATCGCTTGTGCGTTCTAGGCCATTTATGGTTTCAGGTCTCACTTGCGAGGTTTTAATCAATTTCAAATCCATTTTTGTGTGTACGGTGCTAGGTCGTGGTCCAGTTTCATTCTTTTACATGTGGCTGTTCGATTTTCCCAACACCATTTGTTGAAGAGACTGTCCTTTCCCCATTGTATACTCTTGGCTCCTTTTTCAGAGAATACTTGAAAATGAATGCTTCAAACATTTTATATGTTTAGCTTCCTTTTTTTAAAGTTTTTTAAAGTTATCATGTATATGTATGTACATTTTTCTCAAATCATCACCAGAACTCTGTGACGTCAGTATTCTTGTCCCCTTTTTATAGTTAGGGAAACTGGGAAAGGCAAGGTAACTTGCAAAGAGTCTATCATCTAGTAAGGGGCAGGGCCGGAATTTAAAACTGGGGCCTGCTTGCACTTTCTACCATAGTATACAGTCTCGTCATTTCCTTGGCTGGTGTGTCAGTGACCTGAAATAATTGTGTTTGGAGAAGGAGAGCAGATTTCAATGGGAGTGGAACTGGTCGGTAACTTAGACTCATAGTAAATATTTAGAGACTTTATTAGGGTTTTGCTCTCAGCGTAGCATTAACGAAGCTTTGTGCAGTTGGCTAAGGCCTCATTCCTAGAAGTGATGAATGGAGGAGGAGTCTGATATGTCTGAGTTATGAGAAAATGTTTGATGATGCTAGAAGTAGCTTCCTTTGCACAAGAATGGATTGCTGGTTTGTCACCGAAAGAAATTGAACTGATTTTATAACCGAACGTATGAATGGAAACCATGACAGGTGCATCCCGGGGATATATACGAACCAAAGCAACAAGGTCAGAAAATGTGGGTGGATGGCTTTTAAATGTGAGGGTGATTTGGATTCAGGCTGGCATTATAACCCACGTCTTGGAAGATGGAGGTACTGAAAAGTGATTGCAGAATTGCTCACTCCTAGCCTTTCTCAGGTAATTTCGAAGTCTAATTCCCCTGGTTTGGGAACCTGTTGTTCCAGTGAATCCAAGTGCTGGAAACGGGCGCCATGTTCACCAGCAAGGTGCTTCCTGGGTCCAGCTTAGCGCTGCATACAGATGTGCTTCTATTTGCAATTATCTCAGGGCCCTAGTCTGGTGTCTGCTTATTTAATGACTTCACTTTCTAATAAAAATTCTGTATGGTGTAGATAATTAGATCTTTAAAATGAAACTGGGGAAATGATATGCCCCCAAAGAATTGAATTGCAGTTTTATGGTGGATCAAGCATTAAAATGAGATCATTCATTCATTTAACAAATACGTATGGGGTAGGTTCTTGCCCTGTGCTGTACTAGGTAGGGTACAATGATCAATAGGGCATTATCCCTGCCCGCAGCTGGCTGTCATTTCAGGCGAGGCAGAGGAGAAGCTGGGCGCCTAAGTGGACCTTGTCATTTGTCCTTTGAGCGCCGTGTGCCAGAGAAAGAGGGAAATGTAATCGTTTCGACTCGTGCTGCAACGCAGGGAGAGTCATTATTGCGTTATTTGTGGAGCCCCTGAATCATACCTGACATGTCGCAGGGAGAGGGCGAAAGCACTTGGCTGGGGCAGCTGATGATCCGGGCGTGGCCGTCATCTCTGCTCCTCGCTGCCTGGGTCTGTTTCTCTGTCGGGGAAACGGGAAGGTTGGATTTGAGGGCTCAAAAGGGTCCTTCTGCATCGAGCCTGAGGATTCTAATACGCCCGGGGCCTCCTTTTCCTGAGTGACAGGGGAAGGGGCAAACCTGGCAGCCTTAGCGGGGGCCGCCGAGGCCGAGCTGGGGATGGGGAGAGCCAAGGGCGTTTTCAAATAACCCTCTCGAAGAGCAGAGAAACCTTGCTCTCCTTCCCAGAAAGGGAACCGCCATTCTGATTGAGCATCAGATAAATGAGTGGAAGTCAAGGCCAATGACAACAGGGAGGGACAAAAGGGATGCAGGAGCTCAGCAGAGGCGGGAGGAGAGGCACCAGCTTACTCCCACTTCCCAGGGTCTCTGCTGACATGGAGATGGAGGGCTTGGCTTCACAGATGTCAACTTAAAGCAATTGCTTTAAGTTAATGTCCTTTAAAAAAATAATTTGGTTTCATGATTCCCGGGCTTTAGAATAAATGAAAATGCACAATTATTTTAGGATCATGAGGAACAATGACGAACACACAACTTCCTCAGCATTCCATCAAGTCCCGTCTTTCCCACTGACAACCAAACACAGGCCCTTCCCGGAGCAACCACGGGACCGGGTCCCAGTCGCCTAGAGTAGGGTGGCAGCGTACTGTGGCTGGGGGGCGAGCAGATTCTCATCTGTCTGAGGCTCATGGCCCTCTTGGTCCAACATGGGCCCTAGCACCTTCTGAGGCATGAAAATTATTGTTGGCAGCAATCATGAGTGTTTAGGGTCACTTTTGGCCGTCTTCTGATGAACGTCTGAAACAGATATCCCCATTCTGGTAGATGGGGAAACAGAAATGCAGGGTTGTTAAGAAGGAGCTTTGCATAAAGTCACCTGATTAAGGAAGGTTGCGGGCTGGTGCCTGAAGTCACATCTGTGTGCCTGCAAAGCCTGGTGTCTCTGTCACCCACACGAGAGATGAGAGCCGTGCATATGTGAGGAGCGTGCAGTTAATAAGCGTGTGTCATGGGTAAAATCCTCATCTCAAAGAGCTAGATATGCTTCCATACCTTGAAACTGGAAAAAAAAAAAAAAGAAGAAGAAGAAGAAAAGAAAATAGAGCTGTATTTTCAGGCTTCCCTGGGACCCTATCTCTTCATCGGACCGATGTCCTTGGAGGGTGTCCTTTGCTTAGCCTACTTCATCAGAGAATGCCATCCAGCAGGAATGAGCTGAGCCCACGGTGTGTGTGGCATATGGCCTTGCTGAGCTGTGGAGCCCACGCAGTTGAGGCAGGTTGTGCAGAACTTATTTTTCAGACCTCCCCCTGCGACAACTGGAGGTCACGGGAACACGAGAGAACTGTGGTCTCAGCTTGCAGAATGACGGACTTGCCTGTCCTCAAAACTGGAACGACACCTTTGGTCTACTTCCTCTATTGTACAAAAACTGAGGTCATGAGAAAGAGACAGACAGATAGATTGGGGAGCTGATAGCAAAGGCTTTTCCAAGGCTAGGGCAAGAATTCAGCTTCGCCAAAGCTGCAACTGGGCTATAGCTCTTTGAGAGGTCTGGAGGTGAAATGTGCATCTAGAAGTTCTAGGAGAATATCCCAAGACTACAGGGCAAGCAAACATACCTGAGTTGAAATCCTGGCTCTTCCCCTTGGCAAATTCCTCAGGCTTGCTAAGGTTTGTAATTTATGAGCTAAAGTTAATGATATTTGTGTCTCAGGAATATTGTAAAGGACAAATTAATTAAAGATATGTCAGTCTCCCTTTTTTGCCTGCTCTTCGAAGAAAATTTGAAAATTTTTTGCTACTTCCTTTAGGCTCCTCTTTATTTGTTGTTTGGGGTAGAAAATGACACTTGCCCTGAGAGTTACTTTCCTGAATCACCCCTGACAAAGCCCCCGAATCCACTCCTCTGGGTTGATATTTCTAGCTGTGAGCCTTCATTTTATACTTGAATTGAAGCTAGCTATAGTGTTTGCTGGAGTGTAATGCAAGGGTTGTACTTACTCTGTAAGTCACGCGTCTCCCTACCCTTAGTCTTTGTCTTACTCTGTGTGTGTGTGTGTGTGTGTGTGTGTGTGTGTGTGTGTGTGTTTTCTTTCTGGAGTGTTGAGGTTTCAAATCTGCGCCCTTGCATGCCTTCAGATAGAAAAATGAGTTTGTAAGCTGTTTTCTGCCATTCCCCTCTTTGCAAATCCAGAATCCAAAATCATCTGAAAAGTTAAAGTTTTGTCTCTCATAGCTCCTTTGGAAGCAAAAGCTGGCCTGATCATACAGGAGACTATTGATAGTTTTTATTTATACCATTCTAGGTGAGTAAGTTTTTCATCAGATGGATGAGTGCCCCCGACCCTGCCCAGGGTATACATAACATAATATATGCAGTATATTATTGTTTTAAAATCGGAAAGATTTTGAATTTGGAAGTACACGTGGGGAAGAGATTTCAAAGAGGTGTTTGTGGGCTTCTTCTTCAAAAACCCATAAGAACACACAGCATCCCTTGGGTTGAGGTGTTGGGAGGTATGGGTGGGGCCCTTGGGCACCCTGCCTTTGGTACCAGATGGTACGGGGACTTGGTTCATCCATTCCTCATCAAAAGCCTTAATGCATATTTCGTATGTGATATGTGTTACATGCTGTATTCCTACAATAAAGGAAGCTAGAGAAAAGAAAATGTTGAGAAAATCAGAAGGAAGAGAAAATATATTTATATACTATACTGCAATTGTAAAAAAAAATTCTATGTATAAGTGGACCCACATGGTTCAAACCTGTGTTATTCAAGGATCCACTGTAATAGGGAAAAAAATTAAATGACCATCCTTGGCATGGATCCAAAACAACAGCAGCAACAATGATAAAACCTTTTAAAGCATTGGTTTCATGGAGACAAAGTGATTTTTTAGAAAATTCCATAGAACTAAAAATAAGCTGGGAATTTTTGGTCCAGTGTGGCTTATAGTCCAATTTCATCATTGGCCTTTGGAGGAAGGTAGAAGGGAATTTTTCAATCTTACTCATCATTTTAGCCATGTGAGGAGGAACCAGGTCCTGAAGAGTGAGCCAGGGGAAGTGAAAGCAGCCGGCTGAGCGTGAGAAGGTCTTGCTTCTTATCTTGGGTCTGGTCTTGGCGAGTCAGCTTGGGCTGTTGCTTCCCTTCTCCTGGCCTAGGAACTCAGTTTCTAAGTCAATTAAGTCTTTCTTTCTCCCTCTCTGAGAGGCTGGGAGTGGAGGTGGGGGCCCTGAGAGGCTGGGAATGGAGGCGGGGGCCCCCAACAGAGTGAAAAGCGCTGAGCAGCTTGCTGGCTGTGTTCTGGTAGCTTCCATCCAGCCTCCACACGGACTGGAGAGAGAGGCCAAGAGACTTCCCGGCACTCTGCCTCAGTTTCCTCCGGCTGTTCCTTCTCCCAACACTGATCCTCTGATTCCCGGGGCTGGTTTGTGTGGGATCCACTGGGGCTCCAGGGCCCACACGGTCGTCCAGCAAGGGCTCAGTGATACTCCAGCAAGCGTTGCAGGTGACCGGGCCCCTGCTGGAGGTGGCCATCCCCGCGGTTGCTCTCATGACTGGGGTTGTCGTTGAGGCCAAGGCTCAGCCTCGCTGAGATGTCAGGAAGGAGGGTGAAAGTTCCCTCTTGTAGACCGTGGGACCAGGGAAGGTCCCCAAGGAAATGGAATAGTCTGCACCTTTGTGAGCTAAGCACGGGTTATAGAACCTGTAGGGAAAGGGCTTTGGGGAATGAATCTCATTCTCTCTCTCTCCTTTATTTCTTTGCCTCTTAAATTTACACTCCATGTGTCATAATTCTGGCGTTTGCCAGGGCAAGCATCTCACCTGTCCTCCCGGATCTCACAGCATTGGAGAAGTCAGTAGCTCTTCCTATCCCTGAGCACCGACTCTGATCATCTCATCTCTCAGTAACTCAAGTTAGGAACCAGGGGCCTGACTCTGGACAGGGAATTTCCGCAGTGGAGAAGTGACCTTGGATTTTAGGATCCTGAGGCCCTTCTGTCTGCAGAGACTGTGGGAGCCACTGGGGAGCAGGGAAGAGGGTAGACACCAGGGCACGCTGAGGTGGGGGTATTTCTGGGAATGGCTGTTGCTTATAAGTTAGAGAGGCCTGGACTCCTGTGTGTGTGTGTGTGTGTGTGTGTGTGTGTGTGTGTGCACGTGCATGTGTTAGGGAGTCCTTTCAGATTCTGGGAGGCGCTGACAAGGCCTGAGCCCTGCTAAGTGCTCTCTAAACAAGGCCCCACCTCGACCTGAGCCCTGGTTTTTGTGTAGCTCCCTGGGGGACTGACCACTGAGGTGCTCCCTCAGGACTAAGGAACTTTTTGTGTTTCAAGGACAGTGACCCCTGAGATTGGCAATTCTGGGCTTCACTGGCAGGAAGCAACTACATTATGTTTCTTAGGGGGGGATTAGCTCATCCTTTTGCTTGGGAAACACAGAGCTCTGTCAAATCTTATTCTAGACATACTTGAAAGCACTCAAATCCTTTGAGCTTATTACTTTAAAAATAAAATAAATGAAAGAAAACCCAAATATAAGGTTTCAAAAGTAAAAGACGAGGAAAATATTCAGTTTTGTTTAATAGCCAGTTGGGGGACATAGGAAAAGATGATGAAGGAGAACAGAAAGAGAAGGAAAAAGAGAAACCCAGACGGAAAACTGTGGCAGCTGCCTCTGCCCCAGGAAACGCGGGTACTCGAGTCCTCTAGTGCAAGCTAAGTGGAGTTGGGAGACTGGAGGGGAAAAGGCAGAAGGAACAGAAGTAGGGAGGTAGGGATCCTAGCTCAGTTTTGCTTCCTAAGCTTCCAAGGAGCAGGAAGACCTAGCGGGACATGGAGGGAGCACAGCCTGGGGAGTCCCTGGGGAACCGAGGTCTGCCACTGACTCATTAACCTTCTGCAATCATCTTCCCTCTCTAGATCCCAGTCACTGTCTAATAAGTGGGTTTCACCAGATGAAGTGTAAAGCAGTTCCTGGGGTCGATGAGGGAAGCCTGGCCCCACACTCTGGGCCCAAGGCTCTCTGGGAGAGGGAGAGGATTGCCGGCTCCGGTCTGCCGTGGTGGCCTCCTTCCCCATAGGGTCCATCCACATGGGGGCTTTGCTCCCTCGTGCCTAGGGGCAAGCGTGTAAGCACGTGCCTGCATGAATGAAGTGTTATGCTATTTTATCCTCCTTTTAAACCACTGTGTCAAGATGCTATCTCCCCTCCTCCCTTTTTTACACCGTTCACTCGCTAACCTGCTAGTGAGGTTGTGGGTTGTATAAATTTATCTGTCCAACCTCAACTTCAGGAAATACTTTGAGTAGCTCATATAAGCAAAAATAGCGACGGTGTTTTTGATATTTTATGGTATATGCACATGAATTATTTTTATGACCCGGAACCAGCAGGGCCCCTCATTTTTCAAAGCCCACTCAAATGTTCAATTGTATTAGTAGCAATGAGTTATGTGCTTCAGCATGCATTGAGCACCTATTCATTCTATTTTGCTAGGCTCTTTATGTACATTTCTCACCCTATAGACAACCTTGCAAGGGAGAGCTATTGATTTCTCTTTTGAAGATAAAGACAAGGATGTTAAGAGAATTTTACAAACTTGCTTTGAGACATAGGATTGAAAACGGGGCCCCAGGATTTTGACTCCAAACTGCCCGGCTCTCAAAATCCTACACTTACCCATACCACATAGTTCACTGCTTCCAGGTCACAATCTTATTTTTTAAGGAAAATCCGATCTTTTCTTTTCTTTCTTTTTTTTTTTCCCTGACATGACTCTCCTTAAGCCTCAGAAAATACAATCTGAGTTGGAGTGCACTGCCTTTTTCCAGAACGGAGTCCCATAGCTTTCCCTGCTATAATGTAAACTTCATGCAAACACTGTATTTCCGTAGAGCAAACTTTTACTATGCACGTCCAAAGTGGCAGACACTCCTCTAGAAGCTTTTCTGTGTCATTTAGTAGAAGAGGTGGACTTTATCTTACAGAGGGCAAAACTCAGACTCAGATGCAATGATTTACACAAAGGCAAATAGCATATGAAAAGTGGCGGTTTGCTTTGTGAATTAACAATTTAGAATATAGTTCTATAGCGTGCTTGGAATTTTGCTTTTGGCCTGGGACCGAGGCATCTCTTGTTAAACTGCAAGATCAAGTTCAGCTGACCCACCCAGCTCACACCCGCATTGTGCCTGGCTTCCTCAGTCTCCGCCTGCTGCGGTTGGAACTTGATTTGGTGGTTGTGGAGAAAGGCATGGTTCCTCTTGTCTTTCCCCATCTTGCATTAGCCTGCACCATCCTTAGCTCATTTTAGTTAGTCTGAACTCCTGTTTCAGTTTCATTGCTCATCATAGACTTGCCAATATTATACATTAGCCTCATATTACAGAGGAGAAAGCAGTAACATGATTTACCCAAGATCACGCGTGGCCTTGGCATCCTCTTTCTGAAATGAGTTTTTAAAATTTTTTATTTAAATTCAATTAGCTGACATATAGGACATCATTAGTTTCAGGTGTAGTGTTTGATAATTTATCAGTTGCATGTAATACCCAGTGCTCATCACATCACGTGCCCTCCTTAATGCCCATCACCCAGGTACCCCATCCCCCCACCCACCTCCCCTCCAGCAACCCTCAGTTTATTTCCCAGGGGCAAGAGTCTCTCATGGTTTGTCTCCCTCTCTGATTTCTTCCCATTCAGTTTTCCCTCCCTCACTCTATGATCCTCTGCGCTGTTTCTTACACCTTAAGCAAGCCTGATCTCATCTGAGGTGCATTTTATTTACCCAAAAGTTCCTTTGAGGGCACCTGGGTGGCTCAGTCGGTTAAGCATCTGCCTTCAGCTCAGGTCATGATGTCAGTGTCCTGGGATCGAGTCCCACATCGGACTCCCCGCTCAGCGGGGAGCCTGCTTCTCCCTCTCCCTTTGCCTCTCCCCTGCTTGTGCTCTCTCTCACTCTCTCTCTCAAATAAATAAATAAAATCTTTAAAAAAAAAAGATCCTTTGAGTTTCGGTTCTGGTGTTACCCTCTCCTGGATACATCCCCCAACTCCCTGCCAAATCCATCCATCCATCCATCCATCCATCCATCCACTTACTCAATAAATATTTATCAAGCATTCACAGTGAGCTGGGCATTTCTCCTCTGTGTCAATTTCTAGAGATCAGCAGTGAAGCAAACAGGCAAAACTCCTTGCCCCCGTGAAACTTTATTCCATTGGGGAAAGATGAGCCATAAACATGTGAACAAGTAAAATGTATATTGTGTTAGACGTCCTATGTTCCATGAAGAAGAATAAAGCAGAAAAAGGGGACAGAGTGAGGGGTGAGTGGGGGGGAAGGGTTGCTACTTGAAGTTGGGTGGTCAGGGAAGTCCTCGTGAATCAAGGTGAAGATGAGGGAAGGGCTGCAGGAAGTGGAGAATGAACCGTGTACCCTGCTAGGCAAAGCATGCTCCAGAAAAAGGGTAAGCAGGATAGGTGTACCCAGCCTGTTGAAGGACCAATCAGGAGACCAGGGCTTGTCGCCGAGTGGACAGGTGGGCAGCGGAAGCAGAGATGTCGAGGTGACAGCCTAGGGCTGGCCTGTGATTTCTTTCTTCTTTTTTTTTTTTTTAAGATTTTATTTATTTACTAGACAGACAGAGACACAGCGAGAGAGGGAACACAAGCAGGGGGAGTGGGAGAGGGAGAAGCCGGCTTCCCACTGAGCAGGGAGCCCGACGCGGGGCTCGATCCCAGGGCCCTGGGATTATGACCTGAGCCGAAGGCAGACGCTTAACAACTGAGCCACCCGGGCTCCCCTGGCCTGTGATTTCAGTGCTGCCCCGCTGTTCCCTCTGACTGAGAGCCTTCGCTGTATTTTTAGGGTCGCCTTTTCCGCAGCTCTGTCCCCATTACTGCTCTGTGCAGCCTGGAGGGAAAGCCTCTTGTATCCTTGGTTTTCACATCCCAGTCCCCAGCTCAGGCCTAGGGGAGAGGAAGAGTGCAGCATTTATAATTCTACTCCTTTTCTTCTGCTTCTTTCTTTAAGGCCAAGTGTTCTCATTAAAGACTATTTGTGATTCTTTTGATAAAAATGGTTATTTTGAAGGAATGCCACTTCTAAACTCCAATTAGCCACTTCCTCTTTGGAGAGCCATCAAAGGGACGGACTCCCAAGGGACAGAACAAGGTGCCAGGAAAAAGCTGGAAGCGAAAGTTGCAGAGAGGAGGGTGTTTGCTGGAGTCCGGAGGAAGAGGGCCTCACCAGAAGTCCCCAGGGATTTAGCAGGAGGGCCCAGTTCCCTGCTGGGGACCGATGTTTACAGAAAGTGACCACAGGCTGGAACGAGGAGTCTCTCGAGAAGCCCTCAAAGCGTGTCAGGAGCCCAGCCAGGACTTTCCACTCACTGCTTCTCAGAGGATAGCTGGGGGGAGGGGGGGACCCCCAGGCACCTGGAAAGCCTTGTCCCTGGAGACCTTTCTAGAAAGAAAAGAGCACTTTCCCTGCTAGAGGAGTTTCCCCTCATGGAGCGGAACTCTGGTCTCTGAGAGGCTTGGGCTCCTTCTGAGGTGGGGCAGGAACGTGAGAGGGCCGGGCAGAAGCGTGTGGCATTCGGTGATGTGTCTGCATCGGAGACCGCCCGCGGCTGTCGGCTCCCACCTCCCTCTCTGCTCCCAGTCAGAATCGTGCACCCTCAGGACAAAGGGGACTCAGCGCAACTTGGCCCAACTCTGAGACCTCAGCACAAGTAGCTCAGTAGGGTCGAAGCAAGGGGGTCTGGGGGAGTGGGGACTGAAGCCAGACATCCAGACATGAAGTCTGTGGGAAGCCCTTAAGGCATCTCTACAAGGCAGTGGTGACATGGGACTTTCAACCAGAGGGACTTGTGTGTCAAAGCATGTATGACATCCTTATAAGACTGCGGAGTGTTCATCCATGAGAGTTGGGGAGGACGGTAATTCCTTCATAGCTGGCGTGTCAGGTGGTGGGTTTTTTTTTTTAGAGGAATAAAGTAGGAAAAATAAAAGTTTGTCTTGTCATCAATGTATTTTTTTTGAGAGTGGACCGTGTGCAGGCACCGTGCTAGGTGCTTGTCTGGCTAGATCCCCATGGCCTCACGGAGTCTCCATGCTACGGGGGTTTCTAGAAGAACCATTCTCCAGGGCGCTTGAGATAAGATCACTTGAATGCCCTGGCTTCAGATGCGTGTTGCCAATCTTTAAAAGTGGGGGAATACACCTTCACGGTACCTGACACGCGATGAACAAGAGAGCGAGTTCTGTACCCGCCAATGACCTGTTTAAAGCAAGTCACAGTCTTGCCCGGCCCCCCTCTCCTCCCCGTCGGTGGAGTTGGCCTTCTTTCCTTGCAGCCCTCCCTTTCGGGGATCTGATGAACATAACAAACTTTGAAAACAGTCAAAAGCTCTCTACAGATCGAAAGGTGTTACTCGCCCGCCTGGAAGAGCCCTCCTCTAACAATGTGTCACCTGGGAGAGGTTTGGATGAAGCCTAACGTTTGTTTGCAGCCCAGTCATTACGAACTTTGCTTCCCTGGTGTCTCCGACTACCTGGATGGGCTTTCTTCCAGCTTTCAGAATGGCTTTTCCCAACTTTGTGTTAGTGCCTGGTTTCTGCAATTTGGTGCAAAACTTTAAAAACGTTCACATGTAATTGTGTACCTGAGTGCTAGGGGGCTGACTGTATTCTCGGTGGCTATTACACTAAAGAAAGAAGAAGGCCAGGATGGTCGCTGAGGATCTGAAAAGCCTGGGTGCTTTATGAAAATAGCGTCTGTGGGTAGAGAGCGGGGAGGTGGGGGGGGAGGGTGTCAGAAGTCAGCCTCGCTTGGGTCAGGATAGGAAACCAACAGTGTGAATAGAAAGCAGCATCGCAGGGTGCCAACTCTCTCAGACCCCCAAATATAGCTTTTGAAAACTGAGCTTTCTGGTGAAAAGATCAGCTGTGGCAGAATGCCTTCCATATATGTCAGTAAGCTGGGACAGAGAGTGTAAAGCCTGCCTGAAATGTGTCTAAATCAATAATGAAGGTGACTCACCCACTCCTGTTGGAAGGAGCTTTTTTTGAAAAGTGAAAATAAAAGGGGAAGAAGAGACTAAAGCAGAGACCGAGAACAATCGGTTTGGATTTAAAACAATAGGAAGAAGAAAATTGGAATTAGTCACTCCAAACAGATCTGTGAGCCTCTGTCCTGAATTACTACCTCCCTGACAAGGTTTTAAGGTCAGGGTTTCTTTATGGTCTTATTTCCTGGTAAAATGACACACCGTTCCCAGCGCTGGCTTCAGGCATGTGCTGGGCATCCTGGGGATCCGTGACACGGAGCTGCTGCGGGGCGACTCTGGAAACTCTGGGAGCCTTGCTATGGCCAGAGTACAGCCATTGTCCCTGAGAAGTTTCAGCGAGGCCACGGGGAGCCCCTCAGCCATGGGGCAGGAGAGCTGAGGCTAGTCCCCGACCCCCTGCCCGCTCAGTTCAATGCAGATGGGGGCTCAGTCCTTCGGTTCTGCATTTCTTTTACCGTAGATCTCTTGTTCTTTGGCTACGTCATCCATGATCTCAGGAAATGGCCCAGAGACCAGGGAAACCTGTGTGGTTTGCTGCCACTTTAATCAGTCTACAGTTTTCAAGAGAAATTTTTACACTGAAGATACGTCAGTCCTCTTTTTAATCACACTGGGCTATGATCATTCCTATGATTTTGTTTCTAATATCTTCATCTCTTTGCTGTTTGATTCTGGGCTATCACTTTAGCCACTCTTAGGTCTTGGGGACTTCATTCATAAAATGGACATAATTCCATTTTTTTGCTGTCCTCAACCTACTACCTGTGAATATGAAATGATTTTATATGTGATAATGTGGTGTATTTGTCAGCTTTGCTGCAGTAAGAAAGAGCCCCCACATTTCAGTGGTTGTAGCAACAAGCATCTCTCCTGTGTCCCATGTCGGGGGCTGCAGATTGGCTTCTATGATATCACTACACATTTTTTATTCTGGCACCTGGGCTGAAGGGACAGGTGCCTTCTGAGAGTGTGCCATGCTCATGATAGACGGAAGAGAGTGAGCAAGGTGACAGAAACTTGAGATGCTTCCTGAAGCTTCTGCTTTATTCTACTTACATTCCACTTGCTAAACAGGACAAATGGCCAAGTCCTCTATCAATGGAATCCCCCTCCCATGGGCAGGGAGGTTGGACATGCAAGTCACATGGCAGCCAGACAGGCAATATAATCTTTTCATGGTTGAGAAGACAATGTAGCCTAACCCATACCTTATAAAGCTATGCAACAAGATGGGCATGTTAGGTTCTTAGTAAAATAATATTGAGCTTCTCTTTTATGTTGATATTTTAGTTAACCGAAATATGCTGTCCTAGCCAACATTTGATTACACTAGAAGATTGGTGTTCCAGGATGGAGGAGATTTTATGCCATTTACCCCCATTATGCGGGAGGTAAAACTTAGCACCGAGCCTGGAAAAGAGTAGATTACAGAACATACTGGGTATTCTGAATAACTGTATGAGGTCACAGCTGCTCTAATTCTCTGGGAACTCAAAAGCCAAATATAATTAAGGTTTCTGCAGTCTATTTAAGAGGAGAAAATTTGGCAAAGCACGGATTTCAACTGCACACTAGATAAACAGGTTTATCAGTGTATTTCTTAAATTACAACATAATCACATCTCTGAAGCCTTTTTCTTCTTTTATGTTGGAACTCATGTCATTACATCAAAGAACTCTGGTGCAAACATAACTCAAGGTCCCCAGCCGTGTTGATGATCTCTGTCCTCATCAGGGGCAGCAATAACAGTGCCACTGGCCATTGTTGCGTCTTTCTCTGGGGCTTTCCAGAGCTCGTATTATTCTTCCTATCTTTTGTTGTTGTTCCTAACCTGCCTTGCTGGTAGTCTCTTGTATTTAAAGAAAAGAAAACCAAGCTTCCAGGATGTGAGGGCAGGGCCAAAGGCTGGGCAGTGGGCATGGGCCCCTGCTCCGCTCCCCAGCTGTGTTGTCTTGGGCTAGTTACTCAACCTCTCTGTGTCTCATTTTTCCCATCTGCAAAGTATGGATCATAATAGCATCTTCCTCCTAGGGTGTTGGGAGGAACTAATGGGGTGATACACACGAAGGGTTTGGAGCCCTGCTTAGCAGCAATAGTGCTCAGGATATCCACGATCCATCCTGTCCAGCCTCGGCTCTGAAGGAGAGCCAGAGCAGAAGTGAGGTCGTGGATTGCGGCTGGGAGGTGGGACCCCTTGGACTGAGGGACTGAGATGGGCCGTAAGGAAAGGAGGGCCCTGCAGCCCACGTGGCCATGCTCCTGTCTAGAACAATCTCGTGACATGGTGCAGAGACTGGAAAATTCAGGTGCTGGGCCTTGGTCCCTGCTGTCCCTGAGCCTCGCGGGCAGGGTGCCAACGAGACTTCCTGTTCGGGCAGGACTTCTAGTCAGTTCCAACTGTGGGCCTCACACTGCTGTATGGTGACTCAGATGAGAGCTTCCCAAAGCAATGCTCAGCTGAGATGCAGGGGACATCCACAGGGGTGGTGTTCATCTTTGTCTCGGACCTCGCGTGGTGGCCTGGGTCAGGCAGTCCCCAACTGTCTGTCAAAGGTGTGGTGCCTCTGCATGGGACGTGTGGCTCCGGAAGCATGCTCAGAGCTGCTTGAGGTGACAGCATTCCAGAAGAAAGGCAGGCCGGCGCCCCTCCACGCAGCAGGCGGCACCTCCCACGCATATAAGATCCTCTGGGGGGGGTGGGGTCCTTGCAAGCCCTCACCAGCTCTTTCCTTCGAAGACCTTGAGTAGACAACGATCCGAGAGGCCAGTGTGTATCGTATTGTGAACTTGAAAAACATGACGTGTCATTCTGCTTGTTCGTCTATCATTGAGATTCAGCTTTCCTCTAACGGCATTGAATTTAAATAATTTCATCGGGAACATCCAGAAATTTCAAAATCCATCTCAACCTCTAACCCTTAGAATGCTGTGTTTTTGTGACAATGGAAAATGGAGCCCTTATTTGCATTTTAATAATTTTCCCCTTCCGCTGGCATTAGGTGGGTAGGACATTCTGCTCTGAAATGTGTCATTCAGGGGAGCAAGGACACTGCTTTCCAGGTTGATTCTCACCTCCGTCGTCTCCCTTACTCAGCAAAACAGCTCTGGAAATGACCCCTTATTATTTAAGCCCATTTTATCTAAGAGGGAACTAAAGTTCAGGGGCTCATATGAGCACTTGGCTCAGGTTTTGACAGCTGATCAGTGGAGGGGCCACGACTTGAACCCGGAAGCGGACGTGGCCCGGAGTATGTGGTCTTGGCCCCGCACAGGGTCAGGATAGAGGTCAGTTGCATGAGGTTCACATTGAACTTTTTGAGGGTTCCGTGGCCCTCGCTGCTCGGGCCAAAGTGAGTTAGGATTTGTGTTTATGAAAACCTTTCCGCTTTGGCTTAAAGTGTGTATGTGAGGGTGGTTTTAGTGGTTGGGAGAAACGGTCGCCTGTGCAGAGGGCCCACTCTGCAGCCATGCAGGGGTGCGGGAGGGAGGAGAGCTCAGGATAATCCAGCCTGGGCTAGCTGGGGGGTGAGTTCTTGCCATCCACACCCTGTCGTCAGCTTCTACCCAAGACTGTTTTCTGTTCTCGTGTGCATTGGCAACAGGACTGCGATGACTGAGCCTGGTTCATCCATTCATTTATTCCCTCCATCTCTTGACAAATATTTATCGAGCCCTTGGCCCTGAACAAAGCGGAGCCCCAAGTTTTATCTTTCGCACACACGCACACGCACGCACTCTGCTAGGCCATGGGGAGCTCTATGGGAAGAAATGGAGCTGGGTAGTGCGGGGAGAGAGTGAAGGGGGTTCGTGTCTCCACGCGTGGCTCAGAGGAGGCGGTCTGATGAGCAGAATCCCGAAAGAGGTGGGAGAGGAGCCTTGGCAGTGTCTGCAGAGAGGGGTGGACCGTGCAAGGCAGAAGGAAGAGAAAGTGAGAGTGTGTTTTGCTGGGTCAAAGACAGACGAAAAGGGTCGGCGGGATGTGTGGGGGGTAAATGAAGCCAGAGTGGTGAGGGGAGGGCTGGAAGTCGGGCAGGACCTGAAGGGCCCCTCGGGACACGTCTCTAACAGGGTGACCGGAAACCGACATGGACCACGCACCCACTGTCCACTGAAGCTCTGAGCTGGGTGTCATCTGATTAAAAAGATTATTTTGGTAACTCTGCCAAAGTAGCTGGAATGGGAGAGAAAGCTGAGGGGCTTATCTGTAGTCGGGTGGCTCACCAAGGACACAACCAGCATTTGGACAAGGTCTTTCGAATTTCGGAACACATCCCAGACCCGCTTCACATTTAGACATTTGTTTGTTAACGTTGACCCTTGAACAACATGGGGGTTAGAAGCTCCCACCCTGTGAGTGGTCACAAATCCCTGTATCGCTTTTGACGCCCCCAAAACTTAACGATAGATGGCTTACTATCGACCGGGAGCCTTCCCGAGAACATAAATACTCAACACGTATTTTGTATCTTATGCTTTATGTACTGTATTCTTACAATAAGCTAGAGGAAAGAAAACGTTATTGAGAAAATCATAAGGGAGAGAAAACACACGTTCGGGACTGTCCTGTAAAAAAATCCACATGTAAGTAGATTTGCACAGTTCAAACCCGTGTTATTCAAGGGTCAACCGCGTTTAGGATTTGAATATAGTTGTCCATTTCTCTGCTTCGTATCAACTGTGATGATGTAGGAAAGCTTGATTTCTCCTCCCTGAGTCACATTAACATGGGTCGTGGCTGTAACACATCTTTTCGGAAGGGAGATCATGTCTCCCTTCAAGCTGTGGTTTCGCAGCTTGAGCAAATTAACACACCCCCTGGTACCTGGTACGGGTTAGTGTGTTTCCAGAGAAACAGAACCAATAGGAGATACACGTGTGTATCCAAGAAGTCCAAGATCTGTAGTCGGCAAGCCGGAGACCCAACGAAGCTGCTGGTGTAGCTCTATCCGAATCCAAAGACCTGAGAACCAGGGTAGCCGCTGGCCCTTCATCTTCAGAGCAATGTTCAAGTTCCACTTGATAGGTTGACCGAATAGGCAGGATTCTCTGAGATCACCTGGACTAAGGATTTTCTAACATGGGCTATGTCATGGTCACATGGAAAATGGTACTTGGTGTGCAGCCCACAGAGGACATGCTGAAGCTGCTTGTGGCCAAGGCGAGTGGCCGGGGTGGGTGGGGGGCTCTGGTCACCTTGAGCCCACCAACTGACTCCCCCAACTCTGGGCATACGGTAGCAGACCTTTGCTACATGATTGGAAAAAAGTCTGATTTAGCCCAAGCCATCTATTTTACAGATGGAAAGACTGAGGCCCAGAGAGGGAAGAGCAGGAGCAGAGCACCCTGTTCATTGCCCTGCCTGGCTCCAAATTTCTGAATTATTTATTAATCATTTGCTACAAATTGCCAGAGAGGGATGCCTTGTGTGTGTGTGTGTGTGTGTGTGTGTGTGTACATATGTATTACACACGCATGACCTCTTCCCCGCTAGGTTATCAGTGGTCTAGGGACAGAGTCTTTGTAATGTTCTCTTTCTTTTCTTATACCGTCCAAATCAGCAAGCATAATGGCTTGGACTCTTCTATGTGTTAAAGTATCAATGAATAATCATCCAACCGTAACCTTGAAACTGAACTGTGGCGTACTCCTACGTCAGGTGTCCCTTCTGCCAGAAAATGTCCCCTGACATCCCTAGCTGTAAATAATCTCTGCTCCGACCCTCCAGAGCATTCTTTTCGTGGCATCTCAGCGCTTTTATGACTTTCTCCCTTACGTTGGAGTCACAGGTGAATGCATTCCATCGTCCTTTCCAATAATACAGCCACTCTGAAAGGAGAGCTACATGGGGGGCATGAAACAGAGTGGCGTGGACTTAACAGACGTTCGATCTGGATTCGGCATATTTCGAGGAGACCCAATGGCGTCTCAGCCCCTGCCCACAGTCTGCTGTCGCAGGTGCTCGCGTTGACCTCAGCAGCCCGGTGAGGCAGTCGTGGCAGGGTAGCGTCATCTTACAGGCTGAGGAAACTGAGGTTCGAAGAGCGAAGGTACCTATGCAAGATGGTTTTAGTTGAGACCAAACCCTCTGGCTCCAAGTCCCCCGCCCTTTGCACCAGCACAGGGTGCGTCTTCCTGACCTTAGCTGTTGGTAGAATCGATATACAAGCCAAGAAGAAGGGAGCTGATGAACTCCGTGGCAAATAAATGTCGGACATAAGTCATGTGTGATTTTTGTTACTGGTCATAAAAGCACCCTCGTGCTGGAGAAACATGAAAAGAATGTTTGTGCTCGTGGATGCATTCTGCTTACGTCCCCTTGTCTCCTGGAACTTGTCCGCAAGTTCTACAGAAATGTGACTTTCAGATGCAAGGATGTCTCCCCCCTCCCCCCCCCCCCCGGTTTCTGCCACAATGAAAATGAGAATTCATACCTTTTCATTTGGATGTTAGTCAGTTTCCTTGATAAGTCTTGCCATTTAGGAAGTAAATCCAATCAGCTTCTGCTCTCTGGGAGGCCTGGTGGCCACTGCTCCCTATGTGTGTGTGTCTGTGTGTGTGTCTGTGTGTGTGTGTCTGTGTGTGCATGCTGGTGCGAGGGCAGTGAAACCCTGTTTCAGTTTTCTGCTCTCCTTTCTTATTTCCCATAGCAATAATTCTCCCCTTCCGTGGTAGAGACCCTCCAAAAGTAGAAGAAAGCAGGCCCAGCGATGCAGGATTCTTCTTTTTTGTGACTATCTAAGTGTGGCCTCCGAGGAAGTTGTTTCTCCAGCCCAGTTAGTTCCTGATTCTAATCAGAGCCCAAAGCCCCTAATCATGCTTCTGAGTTTGGTAATGGCAGGTCTCTGCACAAACATCTGCGAGGAAAACATGCTTGGAGGAGTCTTTGGATAGAGGACAGTAGTTAAACCCCAGGACCCGCACGACAGATGCCTCTGGAATAGTATGATCAGCTTCAGCTCCCTGGGGGGACGCGGCAGGGAGCGCCCAGAGAAGAAATGATCCTCCGAGGCTAAAATCAGTGGGATCAGCCTTCAGAGGGTCTTGCAAATCCCCACCACAGCCTATGAAGATGTCCTTTTTCTGGATGTAAACACTGAGGCCCGTGATTCAGCCCGTCCACTAAAGGGGCTGGTCCTAGAGCAGAGTCTTGCTGGTTCCCGTCATCACCTCCCTGTGGGGCAGGTGGACATGGCAGCTAAGCAGTGTCCCACCTCCCCCGAGGCCCGTGCTCTGCACCGGGTCAGGTCACAGCAACAGAGCAGAGAGGGCCGAGAGGCCAGCGTGGAGTCAACAAGAGGGATGTATGTCGGCGCCCTTGACCACTTCGGTCCTGCAGGTAGATGAACTTGATTTTAGGCATCGAATCCGTCAAATGTCTGCTGGAAGCTGGCCACGGGGCTGGGTGCTGGGGGCAAGCGAGGGCTCATGCATTTTCTGCCTCAAAGACAAGTCTGGTGGAGAGTTTTCTCAGAATATGTTCTTATATAGTGGAACTGGTCCTGGCAGGAGACATCCAGAAGGCATTTACTCATGCCTTCATTGATCAGATAAATACTTTGAAAACACTGTGTCTGGGCAGGCACTGAGGGAATGACAGGGAGCAAGACTGCCATGGGCCTGGTCCTGAAAACATACACAGGATATTGAATTGTAGGTGACTATAGACAGAACTGGGGATACTCTCTTTGTAATATCCTGGGGGAAAAATGTGGAAAATGTTTAAGGTAAATAAAATTACAGAGGGGATGTTTATACACAATTATTTACCAACTTGGGTGTGTTTTGTTTCATTTTGACTGTATCTATTTTTTACCAAAAAAAAGGCATCATTATTCACTGAAGTCCCTTGGACCTTTCCTTGGCTGGTCTGGACAAGTTGGGAACTATTCGGGTCTGCTCCTTCAGTGGTTTTATATAATTCGGTCAGGCTTTCAGGACACTGCTGTGTCTTAAGACGGTGGAGAAGGGTGTATCTCTAGGCCCTTGCTTCTTACATTTCCCCTGCCTACAGATGCCTTTCTCTGTGGCTAGATGCTGTTTATTTTTTAAGCTACAGTTCAGAGATCGTCTGCTAAAGTCATCCATTCAAACATTGGACAACTGTTTATTGAAGGCCTACTTTGTGCATGCATAGTTTTAGGCTCTGGGGAAAGGCTTACATCAGTGAAGGGAAAAAGTAGATAATAAAGGAATAGTAATAATAAATCAGGGGAAGGTAATAAAGTGATATTTATTACCTTCTTGTATATTAGAAGGTCAGAAAAGCAATGGAAAAAAATGGAGCAGAGTGTAAAGGGAATACATTTTGATCTACGCTGGATATATTTTAAAGGTAAGGCCAGAAGGATTTTTGGAAGGATTTCATGTGGGGCGTGAAATAAGAGAGGAGGCTGGGATGACTCAATGTTTTGTCCTAGGACACTGGATGGATGGAATTGTCATTAGCTGAGATGAGAAAGACTGGGGGTGGTGAGCAGTACGGAGAGAGGAGACGCGGAGTTCAGTTTTGGGACCATGATCAATTTGAGGTAGGCATCCGAGTGTAGATTTTGAGGAGGCTGTGGTTATTGTAAGTAAGGGAGAGGTCAAAGCTGGACTTATGGATTTGAGATTCATCAAAATAGAGATGATACTTAAAACCATGAATCTGGATAAGGTCACCAAAAGCTTGAATCCTGATAGAGGAGAAAGAGCCTGAAGGCCTGAGTCCTAGGAGATGCCAAGGTGAAGAGTTTGGGAAGAAAGTCAAGGAACAGACCTTAACTAGGAGGAACAATAGGAGACTGCGATCTAGGGGTCAAGTAAGTAAGACTTTCTAGAACAGACAAGGACTCAACTATGTCACAATTGATGATGGTCTAGTAACGATGAAGGTTGAGAACTGATCATTGGATTTAGGCTCCTGGAAGTCATGGGTGTGGTCCACTGGGTCCCCGCCCACCCAACCTGCATCCTCCGCGTGTCGTGTGCTCCTTTCATGATGTTCTACACGGCCGCGACGTGATCTGTTCAAATAGCCAGGCCCCCACAAAATAGCTTACGTCAGCAAGCCTGGAGCCGTCCCTACTAGTGACTTAGGTAACGTTAGTGAGGTACGCTTGCGTACCAGGACCCATCTGGGTGGCATGAGTGCGTTTAAGTCAAATGCACACTCCTCTGTCTTCAGATATCTTACCATCTAAAGGAGAAAACCGAGGTGTCTGGTCTCTGTTACAGCACCAGGAAGCGATTGAGGTAGGATAAAGTTATGGAGGTTCTGAGGCCAGCGAAGTTTCCCCCGGGGGGTCAAGGTTGAGTCCATGGCTGAAGTGGCCTTTGAATGTGGTCTTGAAGGATGGACAGGATTTGGAAATGAGAAGGCAGAGAAGAGAGAACTATTTCAGACAGAGGGAACGCTAGAGCGAGGGAGACAGCTGGAAAGGGGGCACTGAGCTGGAGGGTAGGCTGTGGGAAGGAGAGAGACAAGTGGGAGACGAGGCCTGGAAATTTGGCCAGGACCTGATGAAGAGAGTCTTAGAAATTAGAGTCTGGGCTTTATTTCTTGGTCAACAGGGAAATCATTAAAGGCTTTGGAGCCACCGAGTGACGTGGGCATAGCTGTGCTGCTTCGGGAAGCATCATCTGGCTGCGTGTGCAGAACCGTCCAGAAGAAAGAAAGAGAAGGACCTAATTTAGGGCAGTGGCAGTGGGAGGCGGGAGGAGGGGTGGGAGGAGGAGGAGAGACGTGAGACTCGGCGGAGGCAGAACCCGCAGGACGTTAACGCTTAGGAGTGGGGGGCGCCTGGCCTGTAGCTGGGGCTCTGGGCCCTCCCGAAAAACCACGGGGGCCTTTTGAAGTGCAGTGGCCTAGGCAGCCGCTGGTCACTGGTACTTGTCACCTCCGCCCCCGTCCTCATCTGAACCAGGAGTGCTTGACACCTCGTTCATGACATAAAGCGTGCTTATTTTTGGAACTCCGTGATTAACAGTTTCTGCATTGGAGAAACAAAGGAGCTCTGCATTCCTGGACGGTGCGCCTGCCCTTTAGGGAGGTCATTTTGGACATGGGAGAGGTGAATGCCGGCAAGGGCCCATCCAGGCCACCTCCCACCCTGTCTCTGATTTTTCTGTTGCGTCTGGGCTGATCAGCCACACGCAGCATTTCCCGAATTGTTGGGCGAAGCCGTTGTCAGAGCCCGGGGGGGCAATGCACGGTGCCACCCTGCCTGGCAGTGCCATAGGAAATGCCAAGTGACCCAGATGGGGCCCGGGCAGCCTGCCTGCTCATTTTCCCTAGCAAATCCACCCCAGGAGCACGGCCTTTGTACCGGAGGACAGAAGCCCTCCCGCTGCTCCGCGCTCTCCCAGCCTCAGCTCGAGTGGGCTCAGACTCGAGCAGGTAATGGCACCCAGGGGGATCATCCCTGATTTCGGTGAGGTTGGAACCCTAGACTGTGGGGGAAGGGGCTGGCCTGCCGCCAGCGCCAGCATCCCAATTCCCGTGGCAGCGTAGGGGGACGAGCCTTTGTGGCAAGGCTGGCTTCCTCCTGACTCTGCCCATAAAAGGATAAAAGTGCTGCTATCTGGTCGTCATTGGGTAGGATTGCTGATGATAAATTTTTTAAAAGTGTGGATTTTTCCCCCCTTTTTGCAAAGCACGTGGGGGGAGGGGGAGGGGGTGGGGAGAGAGAGAGAGAGAGAGAGAGAGAGATTGCTTTCACACAGTTTCCAGGCTGTATGTGCTAACAGATGGATTCAGACTCATCTTTTATCTAGTGTTACAGAAGATAAAACTGAAACTGGATGATATGCTGCCTCTTCAATTTACAAGAGGGGGAAAAAAAAATAAAAAGCTTTTTAAGGGAAGCCCTTATGGTAGAAAAGAATGGTCCAAAATATTGTCTGGCTTTACTCAAAAGGCAAAGTACAGCAGGACCATTTAAAAGTGATTTTCTTTCTCTGCCTCCCTAACTTCCCCAAAATATATGATCTCTGTGTCAGAAGTAGGCCAAGCTTTAAGGCTATCATGAATTATATATCAAGAGACATCATTACCCAAGAGTCTTGAACAAATGCCCCATGGTTTAAATTTTACAGACTTTTTTTCCCCCTCTCGGTGGCAGCAATTTTGGTCTCTGCCTTCTTCCTTAGATGGAAAAGGAAAGTGTTTTACAAAATGCACGAGGAGACGTTATGCTAATAAAGGTAATTGTGCAATGATTGGAAACTGCTCTGTTCTCTTTGGAAGGAAGCTTTTGTCCCGCAGGCACTGCCCTGCGCTCCAGGTACGCAGCCCGCTCCGGCTTTGTCTGGTCTGATTTCAGCAAGAGTCAGACACCCGCAGAGTCAGGGCCGACTGAGAGGGGCAGCGCGTGAACTAGACATTCGTACACCCACCCCTTAGGACAAAGACCTTGCCATCCTCTGAATATCAGATATGCTTTCCCGACCTGTATATTCTCTCAGATTCAAGAAGGGCTTTATGAAACTAATTCTTTGATCTGAAATTGGAGCCATCCACTGGGTAAAGAGGAAAGGCAGGTGTTTGGCATTTGCTTTTTTGCCTCCTTAGAGCCCTCAAAGGAATCAGAACATTAGCCCAGAACACAAGTGCTGAGGGCACAGTGCATCCCCCCAGGCACAGTCCTGGGTAGGACGTCCAGACAAGAACGTCTGTGGCTGTAGGAAGCGGTGTTCTCTGCTCCAGGCCCCATAATCTCCCTCCCAATTCATCCTTCCAGGGTGGGTATTTCACAGGGCTGCGCTCTCCTTGAGATAGCCTGAGAGAAGCTGGTTATGATTCTTTATATAGGCTTCTCATCTTTTTTTAATCTTCAGTAATCCTTTTATTAACTGTCTCCTTTTATTCTTCTTATGCTTTGGGATAGGGTGGGCACACCACGTTTTTAGCATTTTAGAGATGAAATCATTGGAAGCTGGAGTGGAGATGTAATTGACTACGGTCACTGTCCCTAGAGCAGTGAAACATACATACACGTCCACACAGGCATCTATGTGATCTAGAATACGAACTTGATGGTCTCACCCTGCCTCTGGAAAACAATAAAAGGGGAACCCTACAATCCAGCTCCCATTTGGAGGGGAGAGTCCTTTACGAGGCTTTGCCGGTACTCTGTCTTCTAGCTCAGCCCCTGCCTCAGGTTTCCATTCAGGCTTCCCTCCTGCTGCACCCCATCGTGTTCTTAGACCCCAGCCTTAACCCACCGCATGGAGTTCCTTACTTTGTGAGCCTCATCACTTCCGTCCATACATACTGCCTCGTCGTGACCTGAGCCCAAGCACCCTCCTTTCCCACTCTCCTGCGCCTGTTCCTCATTTCTGTGGCTACGTCCTGCGTGGATTCCAGACTCAGGCCGGGTCCCCCTGTGAACCCTGCATCCCCCAGATTCCCACCATGTGGCTCAGGTACCCATCACTGGCACGGTCACATCAGCCCATTCATTCCCATTGCAGCAACTGCCACACTGTACCTTCATTGTCATTTCATGTATGTATCTTTTCTCATAGCTCAGGAGCTACTAGTGAACATGAGTGAATCACCACGCTTTGCTCTCAGAATCTTCATCCTAGAGAAATTCAGGAGGATAGCAATCAGCTGCAGGGTGGGCCTTGGTGGGATTCTTCCTCCCTGTCACTGTCCCTCTGGATGCGCCCCAAACAAGGAGTCAGCCCACCAGGCCAGGTTTGGTGACTGTCCTGTGTACCATTCAGGTGTGTGGCTGCTTTCAGGCCCCAAGATGAGGTCACCACTGCTGCTCCATTTATCACCGCCCCTAACCCAGGCCTTTGGTACTGTGCCCAGCTGACACATTTGAGAAGGTTGGTTTCCAGGATCTGTGGTGTCTGCTCTAGCGCTGAGTCAACAAAGTCCCTGGGGGAGAAGCAGGCCGTTAGGATAGAAGGAATGCAGGATTCAGACGGACAGACAGACCTGAGTGAGAGTCCCACTTCTGCCACGAGTGGGTGGTCTGTGTGATCTCAGGAAATTGACCTTAATGCTCTGAGCCTTTGTATCTGTCTCAGTGAAATGAGGGAGAGGTGTTGTATGAAGCTATTTTTTTAATAACAAGAGATTATTTTGTAAAGTACTTGGTACCTAAAGGAGATTCAAAGCTATTGAGCGTTAGTAGTCTGAAAAAAGTCCAGCTTCCAATCTAAGAAATCAGATTATTAAAAATATAGCAAAAGGATTTTACCATTAATGATGAAGAAAGTCATCATAGCATTGCTTTAGATATTACAACTTAAAAGAAAAGAATCTGTTCAAGGCATGAGCATTAGAATAAGAAAGAAAAATCTCCAGCTGTTTGGCCTTCCACGTATTTCCTCATTTCTCTTAGCCTGGGTTGCCTTACCTCCATTAAGGGCATAAGGAGACCCATGTTGCCAGGGTGTGGACGTGAGAAATGAATGAGAGATGAGCGGTAGAAAAGGCCACACGCAGCCAAAGACAGAGCTGGTTCTCAGTGAGTGGTTTTGAAATTTCTTCCCCTGAAGTTGCTCTACTCCATCTGAATTCTGCCTGGATTGTAACCAGCTTGTTCCTTACATACTAAGCCTTGGAGTTTAGTATCGAGACCTGAACAAGAGCCTCTTCCGGGCACTCAAAAAAACTGCATCAGCCGGAGAGTCAGTAAGAAACTCAGCAGCGGGCCTGGGGCAGCCCACCCCCAACCTGGGCCTCCAGCTCCTCATCCACAAGGTGCAGGGGGAGGGCAGACAGTTGCCCAGGTGGCTTCCAGCTCTGGCATCCTCTGAGTCTAATTTATAGCTGAGTGAGTTGTCATTCACAGACCAGGAAGGGCCAAATTACCCTCATTATTCTGCTCGCGGCTCTGGTGCCTGAAAAGCCACTGGGTCCTGTCACATCTAGAATTAGCTCCGAACCCTTGGGCTTTTAATTAAAGGGCTTTGTGAGTCAGATGGTTTATGGTCAGATTCAGATCTTCAGGGAGACACGGAGGGAGGTCCTCCCTCCTGTCATCTCCTCCTTGAGAAATCGGCCGCCTCTCCCGGTGCAGGGATGGGGAGCTGGGAGATGTGCGGGGGCCGGGGGGGGGGGGGGGCGGCTTCCAGAAAGGGCTTGTGGCTCAGCCTGGCCCGAGGCCCCACGGGCTTGAGGCTCCAGAGGCTCAGGGACCGCTGATGTATGGCCCGCCAAGGCTCTTTTTTCCCTGGGAGTGTCTGGGCTGTGCCCGCCCGGGCTGCTTCGGCTGCTGCTCCCCAAGGTGGCCGGTGCCCTCCGCGCCTGGAGTGGATCTTACCCAATGCTGTTTCCCTGTTTCCGCTTCGGGAGGCTTGTGCTAAGTGCATTTACAATCCCATGGGGTAGAAGGGATAAAAGGATTGTCTTAAAAAAAGTGGTTTCTGAATGTGTGGAAAGCAAGTCTGCCTGCTTGCTGTGTGTTTTTAACAATTGCCTCCCCCAGAGGGGGGTTGAAAACCTCACCTTTCAAGATGTTTCAACTCAGATTAGAAAGTGACTGTAATAAAGTTGCTCTTCTGACCACGGCTGCTGTGATTGCCAGACTGGTGATTATTTGTCTCACCCGAGCCTCCAGGGCTGAAACTGGACACCATTTCCCTCCCAGAGGAGGTGAAATTGTGTTAGTTACATTCTTCTACCTGGTGTCACCTTGGGGGAGGGGAGTGCGCACGTGCACTGGAGTGCGGGCTTTTGGGAAGGAACACATCATTTTTTCAGACCCATTTGCTTTTCCCACAATGTATTATTGAGCAACTACTGTGTGCCCGGCACCGTATCCTGTCCTGGTCCTCTCTCCTGTCACCTGCGTCACAGTGCTCCACACCCATTGGCTGTCTAGATAGGATCCCCGCAGACTGATCCACGTCCCCTCAGTGTTTCTCCTGGATGCCGATGTGTTGAGGGACCTCGAATGGGCCTTTGATCACCTCTTCAGATAAGTACAGAACAGTTAGAATGTGTGAATATCTTCCATCAAGGTTTTTCAACGTCAGCGCTACTGACGTTTTGGCCAAAATTAGTCTTTATTGTGGGAGACTCTCAGGGCTTTGTAGGACGTTCAGCAGCATCCCTGGCTTCTACCCTGGATGCCAGGAGCACCACACACACACACACGCTCCAGCCAAAAATGTCCACACACATTGCCAAATACGTCCTCCGACTTTACATTTCCCAAAACGCCCTTCTGTCCATTGTCCTAGTTTATATAGTTACACGTAAGGATTTTTTGCTCCTCTTTTATAGCGAAGTAATTGAGGGCCAGGAAGGGAAGGCTTGCCTATCAAACAGTGAGTCAGGGAAAGAGCTAAGGTTATAATTTAAGTCTCCTGTCTTCCCAACCCAGTGTCCTCCTTAGGGATCCACTCAGTGGTGTGCTGGCGAATGTTTAGTCACTGATTCTCTGGGAAAAACAAAAGCAAAGCAAACCTGATTGGGGAGTGGTAACCAACGTCACGGCACAAGTATCCCCACCATGGTTGGTTTCTTCTCAAAAAGACATCCCTGAACCGGAAGTTGGGAGGAGACACGCCTGATTGGCTCCGGTCGGCTCGTGCCAGCTGGTTCCAGGATGTCACGGGGCCCACATGTGCTTCTGCTTAGATAGCTTTGCTCTCTTCTGGACCGCTTCTACCCCTTTCCCTCTTCCCCATCCACAGATACACTTACACTGGAAGATGCCATGGGGAAGCATTAGCCTGGTGAAGGGTTTGATCACCTCTTTGGATAAGTACAGAACAGTTAGAGTGGAATTTTCTCCCTCTCCTGTTAAATCAACATTTGGTTCCACAATCTTTCCACCTGAGGAGCTGCAGAAGCAGGAAAGCTCTGGTCTTAGAGCAGAAACCTTAGGGAGCTCATCAGTAGGATCTCCTGGATTGAATCAGCTTCTGAGCAGGAACTAAGTAAGGGCTGCAGGTCAGCATCAGTCATCTCAAGTGTGAGGTACCTGGAGGTTTGGGGCAGTGATGGCCACAGGGCTATTGGACATACCGTTCTGGGGGATGGGAGTACGGGGTAGGCTAGAGTTTTAGTCCAGATATGAGCTTGGACATCTGTAAGCCTCAGTTTCCACACCTGTGAAAGGAGAACTAGCTTATGCCGGGAGCCTCGGGTGTGTACTCACCTACTCGATTGCTCGAGGGATTGGCTGGTTGTCATCATGGTATAAGCTCATCAGGCCTAAGGACTCAGGTGGTCTTGGCTTTTTCCACTTGGCCGTGGCTCAGTGCTGTACGCTCTCTGCTGTTCTCTCTGGTCCAGCCTTAGACGCTGGGGAGCTGGGACTGTGGGAAGAACCTTCAGGTGGGTTATCGAAAGACCTGGATTCCCGTCCCAACTTTGGTTGGGACCTCATTCCATAACCTTGGGAAGCAGTTCAGTGCGACTAGAATGTGGGTGGCCCCGCGGGAAGGGTGGGAGCGTGATGTGGCATTTGGAGTTTATCCTGAAGGCGGTGAGAAGTGCTGAAAGAGAAGACACATCGTCAGACGTGTGCTTTAGAAAGTTCTTTCTGCAGAGCACAGGGCCAGAGTCTAGTTAGGGGGTGGACAACAGTCCAGTGAAAAAGTGAGGAGGCCCCCCACAGGCACTAATGCGGAGTGGTGCAGACAGAAAATGCTGTGAGAGTTCAGAGAAGGGAGAGGTCACCAGAGTATCAGGGAGGACTTCCTGGAGGAGGTGAGGCCGCTGCTGACTTGGAAGGATGGAGATGTATGGAGGTATAAGCCTAAGCCTGCAGAACAGGCAAGAAAACCCCAAACTGCAGTAAATCACGTTGGGCTTAAACTGAGAATCTGTGTAAAGGAAAGCAATGTAAAGGGCCCGGTGATGGAGAGACTTAAATGCAGGGCTTAGGGAAGTGGATTCTATTAGTAGGCAGTGGGCCTCACAGGAAAAGCTTCCACGTGGCTCAGATCCCAGGCGTTTTCCTGTCTGCAGCTCCCACTTGCTTTTCTGCCTTTGGCGAGGTGTGGGGTGTCTGGGACCCCGACAAGGGGTGCCCACACTCCCCCTCCCCCTCCCCGCAGCCCTGTGCTGTTGTGTGAGCACAGTCTCCGGTGTTTGTCTCCGTAGGCCGGGGTGGCCGTGGTCCCCCGCAATAAGCCGTCTCCCAGCTGTCGCAGGCACGTTCTCAATCACTCCGCCCCGTGTTGACTGTGACCCTTTGCCCTTACTAAGAAGGATGGAAAGGCCCCATTGTCTCGCATGCCAGGTTCGTGACAGTGTGTCTGTCCCTGTCCACGAGGCGAAGGACGGCCAGCCTCATGGCATCCGGGGTAATAGAGATGGGGGCTTCCCGTGAAGTTTGCTGGGCAACGGCATGAGCTAGGTGGCACAACCGCTGAGGCTCACATGAGTAAACAGGGAAGGGAAAATGGCTCACGCCCGGTGGAACCGTCGGGAATAGGTAGCATGAGGATAGAATCCAGACACCGTCTGGACCTCAGCGTGTCCCTGCTGGATTTGGATTCGGGTCGGCCATTCCGCACAGTAGTTTAGCAGAGGCCTGCCTTGGAAGAAAATTGCTTTCTCAAATGGCAGTATATATCCTAGGTTAGGCTCTTACTGCATGGATGGGCTCCACTGACGGGATGTTCTAGACATCAAGAGGCCCGAGTTCCAAGGCCTTCTTCATTATATGGGTGGCAGGGAGTGATTGCCCACTGCCTTAGAGATGTGGGGGTCAAAGCAGAGCCGGGAGCCCAGGTCACTAGCTTCTCAACCCGCAGTGCTCTGCCTCCCTCCGGTCTCACGGCAGAGGCGCTGTCTCTATAAAATGCCCCACAGAAGCCGCCTAAAAAGTGCCCTCTGTTGTTGTAGGCCAGGGGCTGGTGGGGAGTTCACAGGTGGTTTGTGGCGCTCAGATGGCATCGGCCGTGGGGGACGCGTGCGGCGTTGGGAGCGTGAGTGCCGCAGATGTTGGCACAGTATGCTGGAACCCTCCCCATTTGTAGGGACTTGGACAGCAAATGACTCCAGCTGGACTGGCGTTCAGATTACGCTCAGTGCAATCTGGTCATGGCACCATTTCTTAGCTTCTTCCTCCTGGGCAGCCCTGCCCTTGAACTTCAGAGCAATCCTTTACTCTCCTCGTCCAGCTCAGCTTTGCTCACGTGATGAGGAGCAGCTATATTTGCTAAAGTTCACATGAAATGGACAGACAGAGAGGCCAAGTTGCAAAGAAGTTCTAGTTCACAACTGATGGGCCCGAGACCCCGGGCACTTGCCACAGTGCTATCCTCCCACTAACACTTAGAAAAGTATTTGATGGGAGCACCTGGGTGGCTCAGTGTGTTAAAGCCTCTGCCTTCGGCTCAGGTCATGATCTCAGGGTCCTGGGATCAAGCCCGCATCAGGCTCTCTGCTCAGCGGGGAGCCTGCTTCCCCCTCTCTCTCTGCCTGCCTCTCTGCCTACTTGTGATCTCTCTCTCTCTGTCAAGAAAGGAAGGAAGGAAGGAAGGAAGGAAGGAAGGAAGGAAGGAAGGAAGGAAGGAAAGTATTTGATGTCCTAATGCACGGTCAGCATCACAGGGAGCACCAGTGAAGGTAAAGTCCTTCATAGCCTGGCACCAGTCTCTTTTCCTGCTGTCTCTGCTACCTCTTTCCTATGTCCCCAGCCACGCTGAGCCTTCAAGGAAGCCAAATTTTACAAATTCAACCATCAATCCTTGCCATTTGTGTGGGACCCTGGGCTAGTTACAAAAGCTGTAACTACCCTATGAAGATAAGTAAGACATGCCCTTCCTCTTAACCAGATCCCTGTCTAGTGGCAGAAAGAAAACATGAACGTAAGTAGCTTTGATGCTTTAGAAGACAAAGCTCGTTAGATCTTCAAAGTGGCCCAAAGAGGCTGCTGGTATATATTGCTGAAAGATCTGCATTTCATAGACTTTCCATCTACAGATCAGAGAGAAGCAGTGACTAAGTAAAGGTCACACAGCCCAGCCAAGGGCAAGTTGGGAGTAGACTTAGGTTTCCTTGACCGCCTGTAAAATGTTCCTGCTACGTCAAGGCGTCCTCCCAGCTTATGTCACTGGGGATGGTCGGGCACGGCCTCTGCAGGCCGGACTGTCTCTGTCTTATTGCTGCCTGCCTGTGGTGACAAGGCGGCTATCAGATGTCGATGCCTCAAACCCGTTAGGTTGTGCCCCTTTCCCCAAAGAAGGGCAGCAATCCTATGGTTGCAGCCCAGGGAGGGAGGAGGGAAGATGAAAATTCCCCCATTGTCTGAGATTTAATTGTACTGACACTCAGGGTCGTCAGGGAGGGGACGCTGGCCCCTCTCATTTTCAGAAGTGTCTCCGCCCGCCCACCCCAGAGAAGGGCCTCCGGTTGATGTGATCAACACTATAAAACACCTTCTTCTCAAAGAGGAGGGAGCCACTGTCCTGGTGGTGTACAGAGAGTGAGATGTGAACTTCTTGAAAAACTGGGCAGTTTTCTGACAGGTCCAGCCAATTAAGCTGGTGTCCTCCTGTCCTCCTGCCGTCCACACGGGAGGCACTTACCTTAGGGCTGTTGAGGTGTGACAGAGATGACAGACAGGTGTTAAGCCATGACCCTGGGAAATGAACAGATGTGAGCTCGGGAGTAGAGACCCGGGCTCACGTCCCGGTTCTGCCGCTGCCTACCGCTGGCGATGGCCCTCTCACCCTATGTCAGATACACCAGCTGTGAGCTGTAGTGTGCAGTGTTGGAGAGAGAACTTGGGCTCAGAGGTGTTCCCCGCCCCTGCCCCCCCCCCCCCCCGCCCCTGGCTCACTTGTCAACCTTGGCCGCTCACTCGGCCTCTCCAAGTTGCTCTCTAAGTCCTTATCTGAATGATGAGGCTAAGGGGAGCACGGCCATTTGGAGGAGGGCCATGTGATGTGCAGCACAGGGCCTGGCGCAGAGTCAGTGCACAGTGCAAATGAGTGCCATGTTTTGGTCCCCTCACCATCATCCACTCATTGACCTCTGACAGTCTAGGCTTGCCTGAGCCCGGACACTCTGGGCTATCACCATCTGGACTCCGGCCTGCTCCCAGGTTGTGTTCTCAGCACAAGAGGCTACTTGCCAAGATGCAAGAAACCGGAATCAGTCAGGAGAGCTGTGTCCAGTCCTGGCTTCTCCGCCTACATGCTGGGTGGCAATAGACAAGTGCCTCCCCTACTCTAGAACTCAGGGATCCCCTGCATGGCATTAACAATCATATTAATAGTAGTAATGATAGTACCGATGGCAGTAGTGGGTTTATTGGTGGTAGGCCCCAAAAAGTCCACGCCCTAACCCCCACAACCTGTGCATGTGACCTAATTTAGAAAGAAGGGTCTCACCTATTCATCAAATATCATCACTTGCAGAAGCTCCTACAGGAAGCAGGGAGCAGGCGTTGCTATCAGTTACTACAGGATGAGGCCTGGGGCCGGGGTCTCGGAGAGCAGCCCCTTTGGGTGCGGGTAGCCTTCCTCAGCCCCGCGAGCTTCTCTAGAGTCCTCAGAAATCACTGGACTACTAGGGCTGTGATGTTCCTTGATTAAATGAATGCCGGAAACAATCTCTTCAGAGAACCCACTATGGCCTGATTCTTAAGTAGGCCTTCCTCTCCAGGCCAGATCCCTGGCCAACGGCTCCGGCTCAGCAGCCCCCGGGGCAGGGTCAGTGGCTGCTGGTCTTGGAGAAAGGCCGGCTCGTCCTAGCAATGCTATCCCTGAGGCAGTGGGGTCCACCTGTCAGTGGGCCTCAGTTTCTCCAGTGAGGCTGGGTGGCTGCTCCCACGCTGCCTTCGGCTGCTCCGGAGAGGAGAGCCGCTGAGCCCTCACGTTTGGGGGACTGGCTGGTTGTCAGAACAGCTGCACATTCAGGTTCTGGGTGTCAGGGCCCAAGGAACCCAATGGTCCTTTTAAAATATATTGCCGAAACTCGCCACGCCTTGCTTCTTGAATCATAGCGTGACTCTTTTATAATCAAATTACGTCAGCCTGTTTATGTGCAGGGCCTTGGAACCCAGCAGATTTAGAAGGCATTCTGCTGAGCAAAGGAGAATGAGGGGCTGCAAAGGGGCATTTGTGTGGGTTGGAAAGCGGGGGATCACTCAGGAGAGTCCAGCACAACTAGGCGTAGAAACAAGCAGCCCCACGGGGCTGTGGATTATATTGGGGTTGACCAGATGTCTTGTGTGCCCGGGACACTCCCGCTCTATGTCTGTTGTCTCAGAGGCATCATTAATATCCCGCTTTTCACTCTCAGAAGGATCTGGGCTTGGCTGTTAATCACGTGCTCACCCTCATTGCGTGTCACCTTGCATGTGCACTTAGCGGAGATGCGGCGTGGATGACATATTTGAAGAAACAGCTGTACGTGTGTGCCTCCGCAGCTCCGAAGCCGGCTGTGGGTGAGCAGCGCTGCACCCCTGGACTAAGGCATGTCCCCGTCTCGTAGCACACGTGGCTCTGAGGCGAAGTCATGGGCCAAAATGTCAAGTAGATAGTGGTTTACAGCCTTCCTCACAACTTGCTGGCTTTTTGACCTTGAGGAAATTCCTTAGCTTATCTCAACTACACATTGGGAATAATCATAGAGACTCAGCAGTTGGTGTCATTATGAAATGACCCATGTCAAGCAAGTGCTTATTTCTTGACTCATAGTAAGCCATCAACATATGGCATTGCCATTATTATTATTGTTGTTGTTGTTGTTATTTCATGACCGTTATTATTTTGGCTGTAGTCCCTCCGTCTGGGACATGGTGACAGATGACCCCCATCCTGCCCTGCTCCCCGGGTCTTTGTGAGCCTAAAAGTGAGTAGCCTCCCCAGACCCAGGTCCCTGGGAGTGTGCGCACTGTCCGAGGCGAGGACTTTGGGCCGAGTCTCACTCATACTCCTGCCTGGTGGGGCCACCCCTCTGTGACATGGAAGATGGGTTCCCAAGGCATCATCATCCCTTCCACCCGCCCTGAGGACTCTCCCCTTGCCGGTCCTCCTCGGCCCAGCCTACCTCCTCCTCCCGTGAAGAGCGCTGTATAAACCAAGGCCAGAATGGCATTTACTGTGTGTGTGTGGGGGGGGAAGCGGTGTCACCCAAGAGGGGGCGGGGTCCAGATTCCTGGGGGGGCCTGCAAGGCACCTCTCAACGTCCTCTGCCTGGGGAGCTTCCTCTCTTCTTGTGCCTCTTGAATAAAGGTGTCCTGTGTTTCCAGGGTCCTTGCTTTATTCTCTGGCTCTTTCCATTAATTTCCTTTCTGCATGCTTTGCCCTTTCTTTCTTTCTTTTTCTTTTTCTTTCAATGTGACTGCTCTAAAAGGGAGGATTACCTAGCGGTTGAGAGCAGGACATCCACCCAGGCTGCCTGAATGGAAATCTTGGCTCTCCCTACTGCCCAAAAGCTGAGTCGCTTGGAGGAGCACATCAGTGTCCCTATCTGTGAAAGGGGGCAAGAGAGACGCGTCCCTCGTGTGGTTGCTGGGTCAGGGGTCACTAAGCCTAACAACGCCTGATGCCCAGTGGGTACCTGCTGGATGGGGGCCATTCTCATTATGTAAAATCCTGCCCGCTCCTGTTTCTTCCTGTCCCCTGGCGTTCTTGGTGCCATGGGACAGAAGCTGCAGGGAGGTCTCCTGACCCGAGTCTAGGCTCTGATGCTGGTTAGTGGGAACTCTAGGGAGCATGCCACCCATGCGTGGCCTTCTCACCGTGGTCTGCCTTCTCTTTGGTTTGCCCCTGTCCTGCTCTTTCACTTCCGGAACCTTTCAAAAGTGGAAGATGCACAGCCGTTCTGAGCTCCCAGTGCCTCCACTGAACGGGGCAGGGACACATGACGTGGAGGAAATGTCACAGGCCGTAGACTGGAGGTCAGGAGATGCCTGTCGTCCGGGTTCTGTGGTGTGACCCTGGAGAAGTCCTTTCATGTCTCTGGATTTCAGCGTCCCCAGTTTCAAAATGGAGGCAATTACCCCTCTAAAAAACGACCCAGAATGAGGGTGCTGCAGAAGCGAGGGCTGCTGATGGTCTCGGTTGGAGCAGAAGGATGTGGCCACAGCTCTGGCCACGGTCCACGCGGCTGGCGACAGAAGCCGCTCAGCACTGGGGTTGTGTGAGGTTGTGCTGCTTGTGGGGACCCGAGGCGGGAGTTGTAAGTGTCCTTCCCTGCTGACGTCTGTTCTCTCGGAGGGACATCTGGCCCATGGGTGACTCAAACAGGAAACCACCAGCCGTCACTTCAAAAAGCTTGGACTCCTCTCAGAGATAGGCTTATTTCGTGTTGCCATTTGTTTGGATGGTGGGGGGACTCGTTTACCGAGTCGAGGGTAGATCCTCAGAGCGAGCCCCTCCCTGGGAAGGCGTCTGTGACCAAATCGGTCAGATGGAAGGAAGTAGGGTGTGCTGAGGGCTGGGTAGGCTCCTAAGTTACCCAAATGCTGGTCGGTGGCCCAGAGCCAGGATGGTGACATCAAAACTCTCCAGAAGCTTTGACCGCTGCTCCAGGAGGGAATTATTCTTCGTGTTAGCTTCTCCGGGTGCACCATGAGTTTAGGAACTGCTAGCGTGGGTGGGACTGGGTTCGCCTGTCAGAGGGTTCCTCGTGACCGGCCCCTTCCTGGTCCCCATCAGGAGGCTGGAAAGTGTTGACAGTATTCGGTCCGTGGAATGATTAGGTTACGATTAGGGTTATCTATTCATGTGGTTGTTAGCTTAACCAGGTGGCCGTGTCCTTCATGAGGCACAGTGGGAGTTGGGGGACTTTTGAGGGGACACCGTGGGTAGAAGAACATTCTGGAAGGACTAGAGAGTCACGGTCTGGCAACGACCTAGCATTCTACCGGCCTGACCCTCTTAGTTTTGTGGTGGAAGAAAGTGGGATTCTGGCTGGGCCTCAGTGGGAGAATCAAGTTCCTATCATATACACAAGAAACGGATTATAATTTTGAGAGTGTTTGAGGGAGAAAGCGGTGGGGATGGGACAGTGCCCCTGATACCCAGTCACTTCAACTTCTGCTCTCTTGTTTCCAGGTCCTTCTGTGGCACACCCGGCAAGAGGTGAGAGATGCGGTCTTACCCCCTGAACCTTCTTCAGAAATTCACCTTCTTCGCTGTCTGCACGCACGTGCACAGGAAACAGCCCCTGTGTCAAGGGTTCCCTTTTCCTCAGGCTGTGCTCTGTGCTGGGACTTTATGAACACAACCTTTATGAACAAATCCACAGGAGGCAAACCTCTGTCCCCCTTTACCTCCATGACCCGGTTTCCCAAAATGCAGGGCCGGCCCCACAAAGGCGGGCTCAGGATTCACTTTCTCATCAGGCCAAGGACTTTTCAGAGTCGCTGTGTTTTCCATATCATTTCCTTCCTTCCTCCCTCTCCCCCCCCTTCACTTCCTGTTTTTTCTTCCTCTTTCTCCACCCCCTAGCCTGGCTCTGCGGCCCTGTCCCTTGTTGTCTGAGAACAGGAACAAAGCGCAGAGCGTAGATAATCATGATTTCCTGATGGGCCCTCTCTCACCGCTGGGAGCGAGGGACAGGCTCAGCTTCTCTGGGACACTGGAGCCTCTGCTGGGAGCACGGCAGGAAGCCCGGCCTTTAGAGCCCCCTGTCCGAGAGAGAATCTAACAAGAGTAATCCTTCATGTCCTTGCAGTAATTCATAATTTCCTGAGAACTTTCTCCTGCATTCAAGCTGAAACACTGGAAAAATAAGACAACTGCTAGTGTTTCGGCCAAGTAACTGAAGTCTAGGTTAGATGGACAAAACACTCATGTGGGAGTTAGATAGGAGCTCATTTCTGGTTCTGCACTTTATTCTCTTTACGACTCTACAGATCATTCAGCTTCCCTGAAACCGAGTTCCTTAGCCTTTTGGAAAAATGGAGTTACGGTTACCTCATGGGGAATTTTTGAGGACAGATCAGGAAAATGCATCTGTCAGATTCATATGGTAGGCCTGGCAGATCTTATTTGCTTAATAAATGTGAGATCCCCTCTTGGGTTTTGGTTTTCTGCACAGAGGAGTGACTGTTCAACCAAATAGTAGCCAGAAAAATCACATAATAAATGACACCCCTGGGAGGAGGGTCCGTATCTGTCACCGTGTTTTTCCTGAAACATGGAGAGAGAGAGAACGGGAGACAGAGAGATCGACTGGCTGGGTACGAATCATTGAAAAACAAAGCCCACCCACTGCTATGCTCCTGGGGCCCGCTATTCCACAACGATATTTTTCTGATGGGAAATAGAACAATCCCAACCACAAAGCCTGAAGTAGACTGTTTCACTAATTTAGCTCCCAGGGGCAAAACTACAAAAACAGCAATCTGGAAAAAGTCCCACCTCCCTTTTTGAAAACCTATTTAAAAAAAAAAAAAAGACTTCCCAACCAGAGTCAGTGACCACTCACTTGAGAAGTCAGCCTGACCGTGAAGCTACTTTTTAAAAAAATTCCAAAGGCCAGAGACTCAGAGACCTATTCCAATTTGAATTCTCCAAGTGGCTGAGTCCTTGAATGAGGCTCTTAGCTTCTGAGCCTCAGTTTCCCAAACTACAAAACGAAAGCATTACACAAGTGGTGATTGCATCAGTTTCTTGTAGCCCGGGTAATCCGTAATTCTGGTATTCTCTCTCTTCTCCTTAACACATGTATTCTTTCTAGAAGAGAACAGGAAATGGCCTCTCAAAGTAACATGACTTGCATTCCCTTTAACAGATTAACACTCACTTGACGGCAGAGAAACAACAGGACGCTAAGGGGGCCAAAGCCCTGGTTTGGGAGCCAGACTTGCCAGCTGTTTTGTCCCATCAGCCCAGACGGGTGAACCTGAACCACAAGAGAGAGCACTAGGTAAGAAGCAGCTGACGTGGGTTCTAGCAGAGGGCACAGGGATAAGCAACACGGTTGGTGGAGAGAATGTGCGATAGGCGTGCTTCTAGAACACTTGCAAGTGTGAAGGGAGGTCATTTCACCAGATTTGCCATCTTCGATTAGAAGTTGTGCCTCCTCTAATGATGTACTATAAGTTGGCTGATTGAATTTAAATTAAAAAAAAAAAAAGTCATGCCTCCTAACGCCACATACACATAAAAGGAGGAAAAAAATAAAAACAAAACAAACCCAAGGATATAGTTTTGAAGTGGTTGAAGATTCCTGGGTTCCACAAGTGCATCCTGAGTGGGAGCTGTTGTTATCCTGGTCTGGAGAGTGCGAGGCATGAGCTAGAGTAGCTTACAACCACAGGCAGAGGAGAGCAGACTCGAGCTGTACTTCTAGGTTGCTGTTCCGTGCAGAATTCATTTGGGATGAAGAATACTCCGGGTTCCATTCTGTCTATCCTGGCCATGCAGACTTAGGCGAGCAGGAGATGTCCTTCAGTAGCAAACCCGGGATGGGATTTGAGTCTCGTGCCAGAGGTCTGGCTTGCATCGCACTCGCTACAACGTCTTTTGAGGCATTTTCCGTTTGTGCAGTTAGCATCTAAGACAACCGCAGTGCTCCAGCGGCAGGTTGCCAGGCCTTACCGCCAAAACATGGGTTCTTTGTTGTTCCTCCCTCCCTCCTCTGTCACCTCCTCCCAATCCATATGGATACTTCTTATCTGCAAGGGCTGGGCCACACCTCCCTGAACTTCTTCATTGAACTTGGACCCGACATGAGCTGACACCCCTCCCAAATGACTGAAGGTCTCCTGAAGGGCTCAGCGCCCTGGGTGCTGGTGTTCTAACACATTTCCTTAAGCTGGCCTGGGGCACCCACCCTGGCAAGATCAGGAGTCACAGAGGAGGTGCCCATACCCTGAGATGGCCATGTACCTGTTCATCTCACCACCAGTTGCTAGCCTTCCCTTCTGCTGTCCTCTGTCCTGAAGCTCTTCTTCTGCATCTAGATGTCCTGAGTTCCCTTAAAAACTAAAAGCAGAAGTATTTAGACAGCTGAGCTCAGCACAGAAGGTAAGACTGAGAGATTTCTCGGGTGGTTTCCAGTCCCAGTTCCCATGATCATTTTATCCTAGACTTGTTCCTGATACCATGTTCTCATTCGTTGGGAGGGATAGGATTATCTGGTGCTCCCTTCCTTTCTTCCTCTTGTGGTTTCTTTTCCTAGGGTGGCCACCAGGCTACAGCACAATTCAGAGGAAAGAGAAGAGCTTTTGGAATCATACCTGATTTCAAATCTCAGTGCTGCTATTTATTATTTCCATGAATTTGCTGAAATCACCTTAAATTGCTGGGATTCTGTTTCCCACTGGTAAGATGGGGACAGTATGCCCTATGTTGTACCCTTGTGATCAAGATCAAGGGAGATAATCTCTTCCTCAAAAACAAAAACAAAAACAAAAACGTTGGGTCCTTTTCCTCCCCAATCTTATTTAGAACTACTTAAATGTAGCTTTGATCCCCCATCGGGTTCTATTAAAACCTTGTGCCTTATGTGTCTAGAAGCTTTAGGCACTCGTTCACCCAGCCATCCATTCCACAGATGTTGGTGGAGCGTGTAGTACGTGGCAGGTGGCATTCTTGGTGTTAGGGACACAGCACAGAGCAAAATGTAGTTCCTGCTCTCATGGGGCTTGCATTCTAGTGGGATCGTGGGATGGTCAACAAGTAAACATATGTAGAATATATCAGGCAGTGTTAAGTGTTATGGAAAAAAATAAATCAGGAAAACGTAAATAAATAAAGTCAAGCCAGAGAGATGGGAAGTGGGGAAAGTGGGAACTGGATCCAAGGAAAGGCCTCCCTGCTTAGGCATTATTGGAGTAGGATCCAAACAAAGTGAGGGAGTGAAGCTCGAAAGATCAAAGGTCTGAAGTGGGAATGTGCTTGGTCTTTAAGGGACAGCGAGCAGCCAGTAGGATTGGAGCAGGAGGAGCGAGGGGACAGGGCAAGGAGGTGAGGATAGAGAGAAGCAATCAGATCATGTAGGGCCTCCTCGGCCCCTCTAAGGACTTGGACATTTATGTTCTGGCTGGCCTTTCCAGAGATCTTTCTCCCTTTCCTCCCTCTTTCCCAGATCATCTCCCCATCCCTGGAGCATCCCTAAGTAGAAAAAGGGATAGATACTCTTGCCCAGTAGATTATGAACCACCCATTCAAAAACCTGCATTGGGCATTAGGTACTCAGACTCCGGAGATGAATAAATGAGATGGGGCCCAGTCCTAGGAGCCCATGGTCCAGCGCCAGTTCCGGCTGCTTGAAAAAGGTGCACTGATAAATTAGGCCGAAGGGAGGAGTTGATCTAAATTGGTCCTCATGGAACTAGTTTGCTAGAGTGGCCATTTTCCATTGGAACCTCCCACGGGTCACTTCTACCCAATTTCTTGGAATGCTTTCACGTAGCGTGTTACCAAGTCTGGCCTTCGGGGTAGAGAGGGGATCAGCTCCTTCAGCAAAGATTTGAGTGCTTATTCTACATGAGTGCAGTGTAGACCCTGGCTACAGATGATGTCTAGATTCGCTCCCTGCCCTCGAGGGGATGTTGGTTTTCCTGGGAGGCCTGCTGGGACCAGATGATACTGTCCGCGTTGTAATAAGAGTGGGGATGAGGGAGCCCGAGGAGAGGCTCCTGACCCACACAGAGGGGGCAGAATGGGGCAGCCCCCCTGGGCTGTGTCGTCTCCACTTAGTCCGAGAGGGGAGGAGCCGTCGGGCAGGTGAGCAGCAGGGAGGGTGGGCAGTGTCGGGGAGGGTGTTGGGAGTTTCCAGGCAGAGGAAAGGGATAAGCCAGGGCTGCCCGTTAGAGGCGCTGTGCCTCTCAGTCACTGCGGCCGGCCGTGGAGTGAGAGGTGAGGCGAGTCTGAGGGGCCCAGTCAGAGGGGGGAGGACGGAAGGCTCGCGGGGGCCTCCAACGCCCACCAAGGGTGTCGAGTCCACACGAGGGCAGCTCAGAGCTGTGAAGAGTCTTTTTTAAGAAAAGATGCATAGCCTGATGAGATTGGAGTTATATGAGGCAAAGGGTCTAATTTTATTGACCCTAAATTTGTTCTGATTTATCAAAAGCGGTTGGTTTTTCAAGTGCTTATTTTATACGTACTTCCTAGAGAATTGTAAGATCAGAGTTTCCTCAGATGTTAAGAAAGTTTGTACGGAGGGACTGAATGAGGTAGTCGTCTGGGCGGATGGATTCGCGGCCCTTTCTGTCACCCAGCGCCCGAGTGAATGGTTAGTATCGACCGATTTGTGCATAGCCTGAGTGTACAAATTGCTGGGAAGTGGTTAGAACGTGAGCCTTGTTTCTCACTGGAGAGAGTGGCTGCCAAAACCCTGCGCTGTTTTAGTAGGAATGATGGAATTCAGGTCTTGATACATTTTCTTCCAGTCAGAAAGCAAATAGGTAATATCCATCTCTTACCCCTCTCCTAGTTGAAGGGGACAAAGAGAATGTTCTCTTTAGAAAGGATGCAGTCGCTGGCCAGGTGATACCGGAGTCCCTACTGTGGGCCAGACGCTGTGCTAGGCCCAGAAACCATCAAGACAAATCAAGCGTGTTCACCCCTCCCAGGAGGTCGTGTTTGTGACAATGACCGGGGAGCCAGCAGTCACAGATGCAGATCGTGGGCAGGAGCCCCTTGCCCGAGCTAAGTACAGAAAGGGAGGAGCACCCGGGGGGCTCCATTGGTTAAGCCTGTCTGACTCCCGATTTTGACTCAGGTCATGATCTCGAGGTCATGGGATCGAGTCCCGTGTAAGGCTCTGTGCTCAGCAGGGAGTCTGCTTAAGATTCTCACTCTCCCTCTGCCCCTCCCCCCTAAAATAAATAAATAAATCTTTTTTTTTTTTTTAAAGTGCAGAAAAGGAGCATGTTCTCTGCCCAGCAAAGTCAGGGAAGGCTTCCAGGAGGGGCCCAATGAGCTGGGCATTGAAGGGTGAGTAGGAGTTGGGAGCTGGGCAAGAGACACCCCTAGTATGGAATGGCACTCTATAAATACAGGCCAACATTTGAACGTCTGTGGCGGGGATGGGGAAGAAATAGCCAGAGTGAACAACACACACAGACAATGCCTCCACTCTGCTTTTGAGAACCCATTAGTAGCCGCCTCCTCAGCCTCCCACCTTGTTCCCAACAGTGACTAAAAATAATCCGATTGACTAATTTGAGTTTCTCTCTCCTCTGACCCCCTGGAGAGGTCAGTGAGCGGAATAGGATGAGAGGGACCATGGAAAGACGTGGAAAGAGGAGGAAGAGGAATCCCTCCCTGTCATCCAGAAACACTGACGTAAAGGTGTAGCTCTCTCCGGGGCTCTCTGGTAGCAAAATTCAACTTTCCAGAAAACTAGGTCTGCTGCTTCCCCATGAAAACTGCAAGAGAGGTTTAGAACTGTGTCTGTCTCTCTACCTTCCCCTTGGGGGCAGGAAATATATGTGTGTTTCTGTGTGTGTGTGTGTGTGTGTGTGTGTGTGTATACCCAGACACATGTATACATGTGCACACTCTGTGTGTATATATAGGTATGTGCGCGCGCGCGCACACACACACACACACACGTATGTATTGCTTAGAATCTTTGCTAGCCTAACAGAGCCCGGTGGCGAGGCCTTCCAGCCACCCATGCCGGCTGGAAGCGGAATGGATGGGGCAGTAGTGGCCTTGCCGACCCCACACTTCCCTGTGTGCTGCGGTCCGCGCGCTTCCCGGCCCCGGCGTTCACAAGCCCCCCAGGATGCCCGTGACAGAAGAGGACACCGAGACTCAGAACCACGGAGCAGCTTATCCAAGGCCCACAGCTCCTAGACCGTCAGGAGTCAGGCTCTCGGGCAACTGTCCCCTCGTCTGCTCCGCATGCTGTGCCGCCCTTCTGGCAACCCAGTGAGGAGCAGCAGAGAATCATCCTTGGACGTGGCCCTCACCTAGAGCTCTGAAAGTCAGCACTGGGCAGAGCAGTGGCATCTCACCATGGAGTCCACTCCAGATCCCTGTGGTGCCAGCACACTCTCTACTTCTTGCCCTGCAGGTGTCTGTTTACTTGCTTCCAGGGACAGGGAGCTCACTACTTGATAAAACAATAGGTGCTCGTTGTGGGCACTAGGGACCCTTCCCTCCTTACAGAGCCATGTCTGAAACTAACTTTGTCCCATTTCTAGTAGGCTTACTCCCCGGTTTTTTTTGTAAGTAATCTCTGCGCTCAGTGTGGGGCTCAAACTCATGACCTAAGATCAAGAGTAGCATACTCTACTGACTGAGCCAGCCAGGCACTCCCTCATTCCTAGTAGGCTTAAACATCTCAACAGCAAGCAGCTTAGCGATTGAGTGCTTTGCTCGGTTTGGAGTCTGCAGGAGACACAGGCAGCCCCAAGACGCACACCCCATCTCCGTTTCTCCTCTTGGAGAACCGGGAGAATCAGCTGGGGCTTCCTCATCTCTTGCTTTTGGGGGATCTGTGTGTTCTTCCTGATGGGCTAGGCTGAGTGGGAGACAGAGCAGCTGGGTTTCTTCTCTTCTCCCTCTAAGGAAAGACCTCATCCTGAGCTTTCTCCTGCCCTCTTCGCTCCACAACCCTGGCTATCCCAGGGCGAGTAAGCGTTTCCTTTGGATGCCTTTAACAGACAGAAGGTGAAGTTTGAAAAGAAGGGGAAGAGAAAGAAAAGGAAGGATGAAAAGGATGGCCGTGGCTTCAGGGTCAACTAGGGTTCCAGACGAGGCTGTGGCAGTGACTGACCATTTGACCTTGGATAGCCCTTCCCTCCTCCATCGTCACCTCGAGGCAGTTGGGCTTGACAGTTCAGGGCTTTCCATTTCCGAACTTGACCCCAGAGAGAGTCCTTGAATGAGGCCGAGTCCGCACACGGCCCTGCAGGACCCCGGTGTGGGGGTGTGGGGCTCACATCTGCCTCACCCCACCAGGAAGAGCCTCTGGAAGGTGAGAAACTAGACCCCTCACCTGACGGGCCTCCGTCAGCCCTGGACCTCAGAACAGCTGATGTGGTTCTCAGACTGAAAGGGCTTAGCCTGCCCCACACCCCCGTCCCGAAGCCGTGAGCCCTGGTGCAGCCGCCACCCTTGCTCTGCTCCTTCTTCCAGTTTTCCAGCTTCCTGCAGCTCTGTGCTCCTCTCCATGCTGGAAGGTAGGAGAATCAGCTTGGGGTGCTTGGCTTTGCCCTGAGAGCGAGCCTGCCTTTCTCTGGGACTTGGAACCTGCCAGCTCGGTGGCCCGGGATAGGGACTTCATCTGACCTGCAATCCAATGTTAGGCGCAGGCTGCAAATGGGCAGAGGAGTTCTGGGGAGAGATTTGTTACTGCGGAAAGCAGGCTCAGGACTTGTCTCCTCCAGAGACCTCGCTCCCCAACACGCCAACCTGGCCGGCTCTTCTCTGGACCATGCCACCTGTCTAGGAAGAAGGGGATCGGGGAAATCTAACCTCCTGTCTTCAGTTGCCATCACATGGGATACCTGGAGCCTAGACACGTGATAACATTTGCAAAGGCACGTGTCCGGAGTTTTTGGGAAAGACATGATAGTGTGCCTCGGCGAGGACTGCAAGTGAGGTTTGGTTCAGTGATGCCGTGTTGCGTTATGGTTCGGAGCGCAGACCGGAGCCACACCGTCTGGATCAGAATCCTCCTGTACTACCGCTAGCTGCTGAGCTGACGGTGACCGCGTCTCCTATCCAGCCGCTTCCTTGTCTGTACAGTGAGAAAGCCGATGGCCCCTGCCATTCGGGGTTGCTCTGCTGGTTCAGTGACCTGGTCTAGGTGTCTGCTCCGAGGGGCGTCCAGCACATAGTAGGGACGCAATTCGTGTTAGCTAGTTTTATTTTGATCTGAAGCCTTCGTTGGATATTTTATTAAAAGTAAGTTTTCGGGATGCACCGTGGCTTCCAGCACTGACAGCGTTTCGAAGCTGAAGTCAGTAAGAGTGATGAGCAGTCCGGCCTCGGACGTGGGGCACCGTCTGGCCGTCAGAACAACCGAGCATTTGAGGAGACCAGAGGCAGCAGGAGGGAGCCCCGAGCCAGGGGGCTTCTCAGGCCAACGGCGTGGTTCCAAGTGGGGGTGGGGGCCCGGAGGGGGTGGAGGCAGGCCGCCGGGGCAGATGGTGGGTGGTGAGGAGGAGAAGGAGCTCCAGGAGGACGATGGAGGGATGGGGGAGCCGCTGGGAACGGGAGGTGGGAGAACAGCTCAGGAGAGAGGGATTGCTTGGGAGCGCTTGTTGGTGTTGGTACCGGCGGGCCTGAGGGCACCCGGTGGGGATCCCTCCACTTCGTCCAGCTCCGAGGTGGGGGGAGGCAGAGGGCTCCGGATGTGCCCATGGAGGCTCCACCGCGCAGGCAGGACGGGAGCGGGCCTGCTGGCCTGCGCCGAGGGAGCACAGGCCCCTCTGTGTGCGCCCAGATCCCTGGCCGGGCCTCCTCTCCTTGAAGGGCCCGACAAAGACTCGCTTGTTCTCCCCTGACATCAGACCTCGCCCTCGGGACTTCTCTGTTCTTCTGGGGCAAGATCTCACACAGTGATAATAGCCTGAAAGGGAAGCCAGGGGGCCAGGGAAGACTGGCTGGGGCGTCGCCATGCCAACGCGCTCCCCGGCAGAGGGCAGGGAGATGACGCGGGCCACGTGCGCCTGTGCCCCTCGCGGGTCCGGGCTGAGCTGCGGAGTTCCAGGTCCCAGCCCCGGGGGAGCCGCTGGGCGCGGTTCTGAGAGGTGCCAGCTGCGTGGGCAGTAATGGACAAAATGTTGGAAGGCCAGATTAAGTATCGCTGCATACAATGAGCTGATTTCTGGGTTTTGGGTTTTTTTTCTTAAGTAAGCAAGTGTTGCATTTAAACGCCTGGGTTTTCTATTTTAACGAAGATTTATATAGAATTTTGCCTTCGAAATTTCATAAAAACTTACTGTTTAGGGGCTCCTGGGTGGCTCAGTCAGTTAAGCATCCGACTCTTGATTTCGGCTCAGGTTATGATCTCGGAGTCATGGGATTGAGCCCTGCATCAGGCTCCGCGCTCAGAGGGGAGTCTGCTGGAGATTCTCTCTCCCTCTTCCCTTCCCCCTGCTTATGTTCTTGCTCTCTCTCTCTCTCAAATAAATAAATACTTTTTGAAAAATTAAAAAGAAAAGCTTACTCTGTAGAGGAATCTGTGAGATGAGCTGGTCTAGCTTCTGTCTGATCTTTTTTTTTTTTTCAGGTGAGTAGACAGAGGCTGGGGGAGTAGGAGGCAGTGTGAACAACGGGAAGGATAAAGCCTTCCCAAACATCTAGTCCTGGGCTCCAGGATCAGGCTCCTGTGTATAAGGCACATAGCCCAAGACCTGGCCCACAGCGGGGCTCAGATAAAGCTATCCTTGATTATGTTGTGAATTTCCACATGTGCCAAGTGGGATCAATAAATGAAACACTCATAAAACAAAATACATGTTAAACCGGTACGGGAGAAACTCCTGATTTTCTTCATCCTAAAACAACAGCTTACTTTTGAACTACAGGGTGAAAAGGGGATTTGACATTGGAACTTCCAATCCTTAGTCTAGGGCAGAGCTTCTCAAACGTAGGGCCAAGGCTACTGGCTCGTCCGGGAAGGTAAGCGTGTATCTCCACTGTCTCTCCGCGGAGCTTCCCACACTCCGCTGGGCACCACAGGGCTGAGGTCATTTCATTTAGCAGGGTTCTCAGCCAGTGCCAACCGCAGAGCAGCCTCAGACCTCGTTTTGGCATAAAAATTTGTCATCTTCAAGTGGGACTGAGATGCAACCTAAACACTGTATTGAGCTTCTGCGGGGCGGCGAGCCCCAGAGCAGATGGAGAGCAGAGCTCTCCAGTGTGGTCATTTGCGGCCACGGACACCAGCCCGGGAACCCCAGCTGCAGGGTCAAGTTGAAATCGGGATAGTGCCTGGCTGAGTCATCAAGAGCAGGGCTGGCCTTTAACATAAATTCGGATATAAACTCGGTGAGTTTGTTTGTTTGGTTTAATTGTGGTCTTGGTGGATCATCCAAACAGGGAAGTCCCTCAGTGACTTTGCTGGGTTCTCTGTGTATTGTGGATTTCCTGCAGGAGCTCTGTCTGTCTCTGAGAACAACATTGTATGTGCGTCCGGGTAGAAATAGCCTAGCATGGGGGAGGGTACAATCACTAAGGAAGGCTCTCCCACTCTCCTAATTTACACTTCCAGAGTATTTTCCAGGTGTGCCAAAGTAAACTATAGAAACCCATTTTGATGAGCTTGGGATAGAATTTCAGCCTTTTCCCCCCTTCCCCTATTTTTTCTTTCTCTTCCACTCCAGCTGGAGTCAAGGTGATTCAGCCACAAGCCACGTTTCCCTTGGTGGAAAGCGTGACTTAGGAAATTAGCAAGAGCAGCTGGGGAGGATGATAACTTACCCAAATGGTTGAGTCTGTTGAATTTTTTCCCCCAACTGCCATGGCTCCCCTGTTGGCAACCTGGTTAAGACCAGTGCTTTGGAAATGACCTTGAACAGGAATTAAGTGAGTTACGGTGTGAAGTAAGCATTGGGTACTATAGCTGGGAATCTGAATACTTTTTACTACGAAGAGGAAGAAGAGGAATAGCGTTTAGAAAATATCCAGGACTTTGCACTTGATCCTGCTGCTTTGTCCTTTTTACAAGCTTCTGAGTTTGTACCAAGGGCCTACCCTGACCTGGTCTGGCAATTCTAACATGGGGCAAGAATGCCTCTTAGTGGAGAGCCTATTCACTGCAGGCTTTTGTATTTGCCCAAAGAAAAGATCCGTGTGAGCAGGAAGACATCCCTTTCACAATTCTTTTTTTTTTAAATTTGATTTTATTTTTTCAGCGTTCCAAGATTCATTGTTCATGCACCCCACCCAGTGCTCCATGCAATACGTGC
>CM052885.1:9871195-9903213 GCA_028534135.1 Potos flavus | reverse complement strand
GCCAAGCCCGAGCTGGGAGTCTGCTTAAGATTCTCTTTTCCTCTGCCCCTCCCCAGCGCACACACACACTCTCTCTTTCTCTAAAAATAAATAAATAAATAAAATCTTTAAAAAACAAAGAGGCATCCACAAATGGGAATCACAGCCTTGACACATGTTATTTTGTCATTCCTGTCCCTGACCTCGGCCTTCTCCCAGCTGGGCCTCCGCAGCTGATTGGCGGGGCCCAAGGCTGGCCGGTCACAGGCTGCTCTTTGTGAGAGTGAGTCGCCGGCTATCTCCTCCGAGCGCTGTTCTCGGAGCCCGCCGCCTGTCTTCAGTTCACTTGTGCATCCCTGAGGCTGTAGTTTGCCTTTCAGATGACTCAAATTTTCTTTCTTTCAGTTTTCAAGCATAGCATGAGATCCCTGTCTGCTTCTCCATATGCCAGAAACTAGTTATATCTTTATTAAACTAGGCGAAGTGGGGAAAAACATTTCCTCCCTTCCTCCCTCCTTCCTGCCTTCCTTTCTTTCCTTCCTTCTCTCCTTCCTTCCCTCCCTCTTTCTTTCCTTTCTTCCTTCCCTCCCTCCTTCTTTCCTTTCTCCCTTCCCTCCTCCCTTCCCTCCTTTCTTCCCTTCTTCCTTCCCTTCTCCTTTCCCTTCTTCTTTCATCCCTCCCTTTCACTCTTTCTCCCTCTCCTGCCTGCCTATCCTCCTTCCTTCCCTCTTTCTCTTTCTAAGTAAATGGCCGGGACTCAGGAGATCTTGGGTACCGATTTTGGCATTCATGCTGTCACTTCTCCACTCATTTTTTTTTTTTTTTCATTTATTAGCAAACACTTATTCCCTGAGTGGCCTGCTGTGGATTCAAGCATAAGTCTTGGCTCCTGTCCTGGAGGTTTTCACCTTCTAGGAAGAGAGGCAGACAGGTAAGCAGGAACGACTGGAATGTGGACGGGTGGTATGTGAGGGCTCCTGGGGTCTGGTGAGAGACAGAGGGCAGGGGACACCGCCCCCATCCTGGGAATGGGACAGGCATCAGGACAGGCCCCTGGCCAGGGGATGATGGGAGTCTACCTGGCAGAACTACCGTGAGAGCAGGTGTAAATGCACATAGCGAAACCCGTCCCACTACTTCATCATGAACAGAAGACTGGAATCTTCCCAGGGATCGCAAAGCTGAGCGTGTGACAGCTGCCACTCCCAAGACCCCTCATGTCCACCCCCACCAAGAGGGTGTCATCTCAGCAATGAGGGACCTGGGCTTGGCTTCCATCCAGCTCCTGGGTCTCACCAGTAGCCGGATGTCCACTGAGACCTTCTCCCTCCACACTCCACAGCCTCCTTCTGCATGAGACCTTTCCGGTTTATTCCAACCCAGATGAGTCACCTCTTCTCTTGCACCCCTTTTCCAGAGCACTTTCCCTTCACCCAAACCGCACTCCTCCCCAGAACATTCCATCCTTTATGGTGGGCTTTGAACATGGCTTCTTGCCCTCACTGGATTGTGCTCTCAGACCACTGCCGGGACCAAGTCTTACTGAGCGCGGGTCTCCAAAATGAGCAAATGTTCACGTACTTATTCCTTAGACCATTTGCCAACTTTCTATACTCTACTAAGGACTCGGCTAGGTGTTGAGGATATTAGGGTGCTCGGAAGGAGGAGGTCATTTAAACTTGGGAGCAAGTGGCCTGGGTGAGGAGAGGCGTTGGAAATCCTTGGCGGTGGGGCATCAGTTAAATTATATTGAATATATATTGATAGATAGCGTGACAGAGCCAGTTTAGTTTTGCCAATAAACAAAATCTTTGGTTATAATAGTACTTTCTAGAAATGTTGAAAAAGCTTATTACTTATTCCAACGAAATGCTGCCTTTTCCTGGGCAATGTAATGAGACTTCCAAAGCCTTGGGACCTGTATTAAGATCGCTGCTTTGTTATCACGTGGATTTTTTTTTTTTTTAATTTGAAAGCCAAAAGACAGGGCTTTCATGTTTGCAAATTATCCCCAACGTAGTGCCTTGATGTTACAATCGTACTATTATTACAATTGCAACGAGAGCTGATTCGAGCTTCTTGGGCTGGGACATGGCAGATCTTCAATTGCTTCTCAAATTCCAAAGGAAAGGGGTCTGAATGAGAGAATGCCCTATTAGACCTTTGGAGACACAGGAGAAATGAAACCAGGCTGTCCGAGCATTGCTTCATAGAGCTACTTTGGGGCCACTGTGTTGAAGATACGAAAATCATTTGTCGTTTGCACACCTATACGTTTCATGACATTTGCTGCCTCCAACATACGCAAGGGCTTGAGACCAATTTTTCTGGAGTCGTATCAGCATTCCACCAGATTCCAGAATTACTACTGTTTTTCACAGGCTAATTCTCTAGCACTCCCTGATGGCTGCAGCGGCCAATTCATGTACAGCAGGGTACATTGGAAAGTGCTGGGGGCTCTATCACCACTGTCCTTGCCAAAGAACTTGAAACCCAAAGGGCTTCAAGGAGCAAGACCAGGGCGACTTTTGCAGAAAGTGTCGGTATGCAATGCTGGGACTGACATGGAAGGTGCATCCCCGTTCTAATTAACCTAGCTCATGATCTGACATTAGGTCGCCTGGATGTGTCTTTGGAAATTGTTGCACATCTATCCTGTATAAAACCCTAGGACGCTGGGAGAGGGAGGACTTCGTAGATCATTGAGCCAGTCCTGGTGGACAACAGACGATAAGGATGAGGCTCGGAGCTGGGAAATGACCTTCCCCAAGGTTCTGCAGCAAATGAGGGGCTCAAATGAGATTAGGATGCAGAGCCCATGGCTCTCTGTGCACTTGGTGGCATTACAGAGGCATTACGGTCAAGGCGTGTCCTGTGTCCTTCAAGCCTTGGGTGACACGATAAGCATCTGACTTATCCGAGGTGCCAGGCTGCATGTCTGCCCAGGAATGTCCTTGCTCCTGCTCTCTGGTTGCAAAGTTCCCACATCATCAGTCCTCAGCTGATTCTTCTGACTTTCTCTCCCTCCCTCCCCTCCCCTCCAAAATACACTTTCTATTTTACGGTTTCATATTGTTCCTCATTAGGAATCATGCTCACTGGCCAACATTTCCCCATCCCCTGCAGTGGCTACTTCTCCCTCATTCTTATGCAAATGACCATGTCTGATCAAAATATCAGCTGATATTTGATATTATCAAAATACCCGAGAGCCTCTCCTCCCATGGGATATGGAGGGGAAAACATAGGTTTTGTTGACAGAGAAGCTCCATGGGGTCATGGGAGTTCTGTTCATGAATGAATGATTATGTGTGGTGTTCCTACTATGTGTCAGGCCCTAGTCTAGGAGTTGAAGGTACATATGTCAATGGTAATAGAGATTTAAAAGAAAAATAAAGACAGTGACTGGGGGGGGGGTGGGGTGGTGGTGAGATGAGATGAAGTGAAATCCTATTTTGGACTTAGGTTGGGCTCCACTGAAAAATAAACCCTGAACAGAGGCCTAAAGCAAAAACATGCAGATGTATTAGGGGAAAACATTCTAGGTAGAAGGACTAGCAAGTGCAAAGGTCCTGTGGCAGAAAGATATGTGGTAAGTTAAAAAATGAAAAGGTGAAGAGGCAGAGGTGGCTGAAGCAGAGTGAAGGAGGGGAAGTTGTAGGAGATGAACCACTTTGGGTACCATCACAAAGGGATTTGTTGACTGTGATAAGGCTTTTGTACCTTACTCCAAGTAAAATAGGACGCCGCTAAAAGGATTTAAGCAGAAGAGTGACACAATGCAACTTTTAAAGCATCATTATAGCTGCCAGATAGGCAATTAACCAAGTGATTGAGAGCCGGCAAGAGCAGAGCTGGGAAATCTGTTTAAGGGGCAACTATGATACTCTGGGCAAGAGGTGATGGCTCGTGGCTTGGTCTAAGGCACTGGTGATGAAGGGTTTGAGAAGCAGGTGGATTCAAGGTACATCTTAAAAGTATAGCTGATGGGATTTGTTAGCTTGGTTATGGGGTATGAGAGAAAGAGAGAGGTCTAGGATAACACCAGCCTTATCGGACTGAGCATCTGGACACGTGGAATTGTCACCGGCTGAGTTGGGGAAGACTGGAGCAGGGCAGTTGTAATGTTGGGTGTGTTAAGTTTCAGCTGTTTATTAGAGTCAAGTAGTCAAATGGATATACAAGTCCGGGAGTTCAAGCGAGGGGATCAAAGCAACAGATATGAATTTGGAAGTCATCAGCCTCCATCCATCTCTAAGATGGCATTGAAAGCCCTCACAGATCTCAGTAACTGTGCAGGAAAGAGGAGCTCTTCATCATGGCTGAGAGGACAGAACCAAGAACGGTGGTTGGAACAATAAAAATAACGAGAGTAACAGTGCATTATGGCAACTACCGTTTATGCATCTGGCTGCTTACCTATGTTGTCTCATTATTTCCAAAAGCCACCCTGGACAAGGTTGAAATAATCCCTGTTTTACTCATACTGAAACTCTGGCTCAGGGAGGTTAAGTAAATGTTGTTAAGCAACATTGATGAAGACCACCCAGCTCATAAGTTGGCCGAGCTGGGATTCGACCCAACTCTGTGTTCCTGTTACGATGCAGAGCATCAATCAGAAAGCAGATCACAGCTCAGTTGAAGGAGTTCAAGGGCATGGTCTTTCTCTCATCTTTGCGAAACCCCTTTCAGCTGAGAATGTCTGCCAGCTCAGCACCCCTACCCCCGCCACCTTCAAGGTAAGCATGGCCTGAAGATCGGGCACTTCAGGCGCCGGATGAAATAAAGCCTGAGGGGACACACAGTGCTGCCCATGCCAACACGGCACATGATGTAAAGCAAGGCGGGGGACAATTTGAAAAAAGCATCAGAGATGAGACACAAGACAGAGTCATGCTTCCGCTCTAAATGCTGGCTACAGTTTAAAGCAACGACACTACCAGGAGCCGCTTGTTGATTTCCTTTCCTAGTTCCATTGGTCAGAGGACAACACCTACCCTCCCGGAGGCAGGTGTGCATTACACACTGGCCATCTGCAGGCACCCCGCCCTGCTGGCCTCTACGGTAGGCCAGGCCACAGGCCAATGAGTGCTGTGGACCCCATCTAGGAGAGTAGGATCTGACTTGTCCAAAGGCTGCAGCTAATGCATGGTGCCGTGGAGATCTGAACTAGGCTCTCCAGACCCCCAGCTCCTGCCTGTTGCACTGCACTGCTTAAGAACGGAAAGGAGAGAAGAGGCTGGGATCTTGAGAACAGCACCATCAGCCACTTATCCCCGACATGCAGTTCCGGAAATGGCCAGCAGAGGGGGCCACGCACCCGGGTTTCTCCAGCCCACTGCCCGAAGCCATGTTGAATGAGCAAATGTCTGCAGCAGACTATGAGATCTAAATGTCTCCTTGGCAGGAAATCCTCGAGGAGCACTGCGGGGTTGTGCAAACAGCCTTACAATGTCCGCTTGTGTGTGTGCACTCGGCTTCGCCTGCGTCGCCCACAATGCTCTGTTTTTTTTGGATAATGGGACTCTGTGGACCCACACGCCTTGTCATGCAAAGGGAGGGACCTGTATTTGTCATAAATGGGCTCTTGTATGATTAATACCCAGGCAGTGAGCGCGCAGCAGCCGTTCAGCACCCCGCTTCACGTCTTCACTGACGCGGTGGTCTGAGTTGGCTTTCTTCCCTTGCTCCGAAGCGGCAGTGCAGTATTTATTGCTAAAAGGGAAATGACTTGTTCGCATTGTGGCTGCAGTTTTTGCTCTGCACGACAGGAGGTGCAGAAAACTAGTATCTGTTGTCAGGGGCTGACTGCGCGCCGGATACTCCACCAGCTCCTTAATCGGCGTTACCTTCATTTCCTCAATAGCAACATGGCAAAGGAAATATTATAATGTGCGTTTTATAGATGTGGAACTCCAATTCAGAAGAGGAGAAGGACTTGCCCAAGGTGTCCAGAACACATGATATTCCCACCAAATGACTCTTTCCTTTTCAGTGCGGTCCATGGTCCACACGCTTGAAGATGCCTTCCTCGTCCTGTCTGGCTGCCTAGACACTGAAATCGGTGATTTTAAAACAGATGAGGAATTTCCATTCCCAGGCTTCGGTGTGTTTATAGCACCTCCTGGAATTATATACAAAAAAAAAAAAAAAATGTGGGTCTGTGGATGTGTGCATTTTCCTGAGAAGGCTGATTTCCTTCAGATTCTCGAAGTCATCTGCGATCACGAAACAACAGAGGCGGGCACCCAGAGATATTTCTATTTTGGGAAATGCTTCTTTTTCTCTGACCTCTTCCTTTTACCCATGACTGTCTTCTCCGTTGAGTGGATTCACAGCTGTCATCTCACTGTTGTTTCTAGGCCGTGACTACCCCTCTTACTCTTCCGATCCGTGTCAGCAGACCTAAGTGAAGAAGGCTGTGGGGGACCTGCGTTTGGTGCCCCGTGGGGAGGAGGAGGAAGGATGGGGTGGAATGGGTAACATTCTGAAAATGAAGAGGACTTAGCCCTTGAAAGAATTCACAGCAAGGAGGGTGGTTTATTCAGCCTGGGAGTCAGGTAGGAGGTTTCTGGAAAGATATGCTATTTGATTTGGGTCTTGAAAGATAGAACATCCGCAGGCAGAGGAGAGGGGAAGGGCATTCCAGGCAAAGGGAATAACATAAGCAAAGGAGAAAAAAATAACCCAAAAACACAAGAAGGAGGCCAGAGCTGTTGGCACTATCCATATTCTGGTGTGACCAAAGTACATAGCTTTCAAAGAGCTGAAACTTGAAAGGGAGCTCTGGGTCAGATTTTTATGGCCCCGAATAGCATGTTAAAAAAAAAAAAATTGTACTCGTCTTAGTTTGACAGCCAGTTTGGAAAACATTGATGCTAAAACGTGCCTTCCTTCCACCCAGCTAACCCGATGTCCCAGTCAGCCGTGGAGTCTGCCTCAGGAAGCAGCTGGTTTGATGCCACTTCTCCCAGTGCTCAGCAAACCCTCCCTACCCACCTGTCCTGTCCCTGCTTAGGTCGATGGTCTTTGGTACTTGCTTGGGTTCAAGCCAGGGATTTATTTGAAAATGTTAATTTAGGGACGCCTGGGTGGCTCAGTCGGTTAAGTGGTCCTGGGATCGAGTCCTGCATAGGGTTCCTTCCTCAGTGGGGAGCCTGCTTCTCCCTCTGCCTGCTGCTCCCTCTGCTTGTGCTCTCTCTCTATATATATAAATACATTTTTAAAAATCATAAAAAATTAAAAAAAAAGAAAACGTTGATTTGGTCTGCTGTGGACAATACTTTGAAATTAAGCTGATGGCTGCCTTCAGAAACTGGAAACCAAAGCAGAACCACTCCTGTCTGTGAGATTTCAAGGGAGGTCTTCAGGCCCTTTGATGCCCTTCATGCTTCAGATGTAATGGGGCATGCCAACCTCCTTTGGCTTCTAATTCTTCAGGTTTTTAGTATGCGAAATTGCTTTTGTTGGTCTTTTTGGCACTTAGACCTAATTTTTGACATTCCAGCCCCCCCAAAATAAATTTGATCTGGGAGGTAATACCCCTAATGCTTTGACATGTCAATTCCAAGTCTCCTTTGGTATACAGGTGGGCCCCAGCTTAGGAAAACTCAGCATCTGAAAATCTAGACTTACAAATGAAGTCAACCCACAGCACTGGGGTGGGTGGGATTCTCCAGGGGGCTTTCACTTCCCAGAAGAATTTCTAGCAATAGCGCCTCCCTCTGCGTCAACCTGCTAGGTCATATTTCATCCCCTGACAGTGAACTGTGGAGGCAGAGAAACTTCAAGCACAAACGTGTGACACAGCTGCCCATGGAATGAAAACCAGGCAGAGACAAGGGGAAATCCTTTTTTCTTTTTTTTAAATGTTATATTGTAAGATAACAGACATGGAAGAGATTTAATTCACCAGCCTTTGTTCCGCATGTGGCATTTTTTGTGACATGCTTGGAGACTAGTCGGTGATCTGGGGTGCTTGGAGTATCTGGTGTTGCATTAGTGGGGGTGAAGGGGGGACTGGGGATGGTGACTGGAGGCGATAAGGAGATACTGTGGCAAAGAGGAGGCATGGAGAGGGGTGGATCTCTGGGAGATGTGAAAGTTAAGTGGACAGTTTGGGATAGAGAATGGATCTGTGGAGTGTAGTAGGTGCAGAAATCTCAGGTGACACTCAGGTTTCCGGCTCATACAATTGGTTGAATGATGATGCCTTTCATTGAACAAGGGAAGGGAGGGATATTTGCGGCAGATATTAAAACCCAAACCCAAATCGCTGTGCTTACAGGAAATTCACTTAGATTTGCGGGCCTGGAGGTGAGGAGGAAGGTCAAGTTTGGGGCTAGGGGTTGAGAGTTTGGGGCTAGGGGTTCAGCATATGGGCAAAAACTGGGAGTCCAGAGGGCGGAAAAGGTGTGAAGAGAGACAACTGGAGATCGACAATTAAAGGGTAGATGGAGGAGGTGGAAACTTGAGAAGGAACACTCAGGGCGAGGAGGGAGGAGCAGAGATCTGGGAGCAGAGTCAGGGAGGTGGGTCTGACCCAGAGCGCATGCGCCAGGACTCCTCGGCAGCTCTTCCCTCGAAGGAAGGGGGGCTGGTTGCTTACTGAGATACTCACCCGAGAGGGAATTCTGGAAAAAGGAGATTTATAATGCAAGAGGACGGACAGTGTTTAATCTAAATCGCTGATGGCCTGGACAGCCCAGATTTTAAGTAACTTCTTGGTGTTTCCTTTCGGTTTCTAGACTGACTGAGGCCATCCCAGAGAAGTTGAATAAATGAACTACCCCACGAAAGGCATTTCCAAGACGAACGCTTAGGTCCCCAGGCTGCTGGCTCTGCAAGGGATCACTTTCCCTTTGAAATTAGGCAGAACTGGCCTGGGTGGGCTGAGACTGCCAGCCCACCTCCTGGGTCAGGGGCAGGCTGATCAACCCATTTGCTCAGAACCGTGTTCTTGATTTCACAAGTGGAAGGGAACAAATTCTCTAATGACTTCCCAGCGGTGGGCTGGTCCAGAGCAAAGCCCCAGTCTGATTTTCCATATTCACGAACATTTGAAATTGGGGGGCACGTTGACTTTCATTCCCTAAAAAAGACTCGGATTTTGCCCTAGTTTCTTGGAGGCTTTTTGCTGCTTTAATATTGATGTTTATGGGGAAATTAGCTATGATGAGGTAATAGTCTATTTTAGAAAACTGAACTCAGATATCGAAAGGGCTATTTTAAACCTCACTTAATCATTCTGTTCCATAATGGTCTCTTGGTATTTTTTTTTTTTTTTTTTGAGAATTCCCACGGATTGTCTTAACGACTGGACTCTAGCACCTTGAATTCCACGGGGAACGCCAAGCCCTTTTGAGGGACACCATGGTATTAATGATCGATGAGAATATTCAAGGCATTTTCCCATTTGAGTGCCATTACTCGTAGTGTTAAAACGTTTTGAAAACACATTTTAGCCATTAACTCATTTTTATTGTCAGATGAAAGTGCTTTAATAGACTCACTCTACTTCAGTTTTCCTCCTTCATCTCAGAATGAAATCATCTGTTGGATTCTTGGCGACCCGTTCGGGAACACAACCAAGAACCTTACAACTGTGGTACAGAAGTGGCGGATGGGGAAGGGGAGTCCAACCCAGCCCAGCGATCTAAAATCGCTCACCTGGTTTAGCAAATTCCGGCTCCCGGAGGTTAGAAGCTGAGCTACTTCATTCCATTGGTGCATTTCCCCCCCAGCAAAACAGGTGCTTATTTCGTTTAGGCAAGGTACCTTTATTTTTTTAAAGCCCCCTATTTTGTATCTGATGTATTATAGGCTGATGGTTAACGGGTTTTACTTCTAATTCAAAGCAGTCCAGTCGTGTAAATGTTGTACTGGGGGTTTCTGTGGTTACCAGAGAAAGTGTCTGGGAGCCCTGTGAATAGCAGACTATCATTGGCAGCCGCTGCCGTCCTGGTCCTTGGCGTGATTTCTCCAGCTCTGAACCTGGTTGATCAGGTTGAAGGGTAGATTATCTTACTAACCCTCCTAAATTCACAGATAGTCCCAGAAACATTCCTAACGCCGGAACTGGCCTGCTTTTCTCTATTCTGCTGGGGCAAATCTCGGGGCACTGTTGTAGTTAGGAAGTCAGACTGAGGGTAAAGGCTGGAGGCATTGGCTGAGAGCTGAGACCAGGCTCCCCCTGGAATTCTGTTCCCAAGTCCGGGCAAGTAACTGACCCGGTTAGCAGTTCCGAGATTTTTGAATTTCATCAACCTGTAAAATTCCCAAATAAACTTTGGGGATTTAGGATGCAACTCTCACCTTTGCTTTGTAAAATAAATAAAAACACTGCTGCATAAAAATGTTTGAATAACTTTAGCTTTCTGCAAGGCTCATGTCATAGCCTTTATTTTTCTTATTTTGCCTTAGACTGATGCTTTGGAAGCACTGAGCAGAGCAGTTAAGGATGACTTATTATTTTTTAGTGTTAACTGTGGGCTGGGAACTGCGCGAGGTTTTGGGGATACAGTAAGGTTTAAGAACAGCCCTGACAAGGAGACCTGACCTTGGGAGAGAGAAGGGAGAAAGCGTGTAAACAGGGGCCAGGCTGATAGGCACTGTGACATAGCCAACACAGCGTGTTGCAGGGTGAGCAAGGAGAGGCAGAGCTCAGTCAGGGGAGGGGATTTTGTTTTACCTGGTGAGGTCCAAGAGTAGGGAGGAGTCAGGGGGCTCCTTTTGCAGGCCTTGGTTTCCCAACTCGTACTTCAAAGGGAATTCCAGGGAGGCACTTGCCAGAACTAGTGCTTAGAGGTCACATGGAATTGGATTCCAGACCCTGCTCTGCCACTTGTGGGCTTGAGCAAGTTTCTAAATCTTGAAGATTCTTTCTTTATCTCTACAACTGAGATAATAACTGTTCCTACCTCATATGGTTGTGGTAAAAATTAAGATATGCTAATACATGAGAAGCTCTCATCACTATGGCCTGCAAAGCATTAAAAAGTGTTAATTGTCATTATAATTAGAAGCAGCCGGAGAAGCATGTGCAAGGGCCCTGAGGCAATAAAGAGCAGGGCTCCTTTAGAGAAGCACAGGGTGTGGGGGGAATGCAGGGTCCCTGGATAGGGAGGAAGACAGGGGACAGAGGAGATGAGCAGAGGCCAGAGGCCGGGTTCTTCTGTGCCCAGTGCATGTATTTGGATGCATTATATCCTGCAGGCACTGGGGAGCAGTGGAAAAGGAAGTAACAATCAGGTTTGTGCTTAGGGAGAGGGTGCTGCCAGTCGTATGGAGATGAACAGCAGGGTAACAGATGAGTCGGGAAGATCAGTTTGGGGGCTATTTGCTGATGCAGGCAAGTTCTGCTGAGTGTCAGAATTAGGATAATTAAGGTCTGGGCAGAGAGAAGTGTGCACAAGTGTATGAACCACCCATGGGGATGTCCTCGTTCGGTCGCCGGTTAGCACGTTCTGGTGAGACCTTATGAACCTGCCGCAGAAACCGTCCATTGGCAGCAGTACACTGCACTGTGCTTTTAATGTCCTAAAGAATGGATTGGATGTCCCAATTACTTTCTGTGTTGGCAGATGGAGCATGAGATCGAGAGGCAGGATATCTCTGTTCTGGTCCCTTCTTTGGCCCTAATGTATTTTGGGTCCTTGAGCAAGTGCTTTTTTGTAAAAATAGGAGCTATATAAAGATGCTCCCAGTTCTAATATAGAATGTATTGTGGTAACATTTGGGACTCTGGATCAGGAAGTCCAGAATCTATCCAGAAGACTTAGGGAAGGACCTGACTCATGAATTCTCGTCTGTAAAATGGGTCGAATAATACCTTTTCTACATTTGACACATGCTGGTATTGAGGGTGAATGTGGCCAGACACCTCTTTGACAAAGATGTCATATTATATAAATATATCATTGTTGTATTCGTAATTGGTCTGTGGGTTATATGCTATGTTGCAGAAAAATGTTAGGATGGACCGGGCTTCCTATCCTGCAAAATACTGAGTTATAGATAAAGAACCAAAGTCTTTGATTTCTTAAAATCTTTGCACCAGGGTCAGGGATGCTAAGTATTGTAGATTCTGGGAGATATTGGCTCATTCCAAGTGCTAACAAAACCCATCCCTTCTGAGAGCGGCACTGGGTATTTGCTGTCTTAAACCTTAAGGAAAATATATTAGAAAGTAAAACCCTGTAGGGCTACTGTTTTACCTACTTTTTCCCTCATATTCTCTTCTCTATTGGTAAAGGTGGTCTTGGCTTTGGAATTCTCCTTTCAAATAGCCATAGCTCCTAAGGAAATCTTCTGAGTGCCTATGCTCTAATCAAGGACATTGGGCGCTGAAATTCTGGTGGATGCAGGAAAAGGTCAACATTTCCAATAACGGCTGTACCCTGGCCCTGGGTCCTTTGTTATGTCTCACTTACAGTAAATATATTAATTTCCTCACAAACTAGGACCACGTTTTTTAAAAGCAAGTTCAGATTGGTTTTATTTGGTTTTACACTCTGGGAATACAGCTAATGCTGTTATTCAATTTTTCCTTCCAAACAAAGGCAGAGTTCCAATTAAATATATATATTTATATTTGTGTGTGTGTGTCCTTTAATTTTCTCCTCTTTTGGAACTGGAAATGTTAGCAGAGAACTATTTTTTAAGAGTCTTCGTTTTCTACTGAGCAGGCTTAGAGCTAATTCCCGTGGAAGTAGTTTTGCGCCGGGAGCCAAGAAAGTAGTCATAGAAAATACCATGTGCACATTCCAAATTGCCACCCCTGGGAGATGAGAGCCTCCCTTTGCAGGAACGTGCGGGGCTGTCTCTACAGGCACTGTTAACACTCCTACAGTGACTAGCGCAATGCCCTCCTTCTAGACTACTTAGAAAAAAAAAATGTGAAAGGACCCGTTTCAAAATTATCTAGCAGTAAAAGAACCTTGAAGAATAACCCTGTGTATTTGGAAGACTTGACGAGTCACTCAGCTTGTGCCCTTTGCTCTCCTCTCATCCCTAAATCCCTCTCCTCCCCCCGACCCCAGCTGGGAGGGCTGCTCTTGGCCAGTCCGGATCCATAGGGTGCTTCACGCTCTCGGGGAAGCTCATTTTTATTAAGCCAGCTTTTCTGGGAGACTCCACCTGCCGTGGTTTTCCCATCCCTCCCTATCCGTGGCATTGAGCAGTGCTCGTGTGGCACAGGCCACTTTGGGATGGAACAGAACTATGGCTCCTCTTCTAAGAAAAGAGAGCGCATGCGTGTGATACCAAGCTAGGCTGCGTGCAGTCTCCCCAGCTCATGGACTCCCAAAGTCCCCAGACAGAGACCACCTAGGGGTCTGGAGCTCCAGGTCTCCTCCTGTGGGGAAGAGGAGGTCTAGACTTCGGGGTCCCAGACTCTCATCGTCAAATGTGACTCTATCTTTTATTCTCCTTCAGTGCTCAGAAAGACGCTCTAACCACCCGAACCTCTTTTTCTTCCAATAAACATGAAGATAATTATAGCGAGCTCAAGGATTGCTGTGAGTTTTGAGTGAACGAAAGTGTGTGAAAGCTCAAGTATAGCACGAGGCATACAGTAGGTGCTCAATAAAATGTGATGTTCTTGTCCCTCTCGTGTAGAGTATCATAATAATAAGCTATAATCCCCCTGATTGGTTCTTAATATGTACCAAGTACATGCTGTTACTTTCACATTCATTTAACATTTTTGAGCACTTACCATTTATCAGAAATGTGTTATAGGCTTCCTGGGCAGATCACAGTCTTAAGCCTATTGCTATCTCCCTAAATAGAATATGCCTTCCCTGAGTGCTGAGGCCATGCCTTCTGTCATTGTGTACCCCACCCCATGTGGCCTGGGTAGTCAGGGTGTTCAACAAGAAATTGACTAATTCTCTCTGGTAATTATCACAGTGTCTTTTTTTTTTTTTTAAACAAAGAGAGGGCGGAGAGAAACTTTCCACCAAACTACTGTCAGATTCCCTTGTCTTGGGATAGGAGCTTGCTTTTTCCTTTTATTTAGATAGGTCACTGTCATCAAGAGAATCAGTGTTGAAGAAGGCCAACACTGGAAGGAATCGAGTCTCCTGGGACCGTGTGGGCAATAATCCTAACTTCCTCTTCTTTAGATTGCTGACAAATCTATATGTTAGTCATTTGGCCCTTCATTCCTTTACAGTAGAGATGTTTCATGAGTCACTTTGGTAGGATTTTCTTCATTAGATATTGATATTTTCCTTGGACTTTATGCTATGTTTATGAAATGGAATATGATCATAGACACAATCATCTGGTTAAAATTTGAGGTTTTTCAATGGTGATTCTAACGTTTACTAAAAGAGTGACCTAGTTGTTCCTATTTTCAAAAGCATTTATATGTGCTTGGAATTCTTGTGTTGGAAATGGCTAATAATGTATAAAGAGTTATCTGAAGACCTCAGCCTCTACTTATTACAAACTTGTGTAAATACTGTTCTTCTGAAAATTTGGGTTTTTTTTTTAATAAGGATTTATATTTTCCAATCAGCTTCTATATTTAGTTTTCATAATCTGATATTTTTTAATCCTTAGAAAATATATCTTACTTCTAGGTATATTTTGAAGATAAAATAAGAAAAATATATCTAGGGACGCCTGGGTGGTTCAGTGGGTTAAAGCTTCTGCCTTCGGCTCAGGTCATGATCTCAGGGTCCTGGGATCAAGCCCCGAGTCGGGCTCTCTGCTCAGTGGGGAGCCTGCTTCCCCCTCTCTCTCTTTCTGCCTCTCTGCCTGCTTGTGATCTCTCTCTCTCTCTCTCTGTCAATTAAATAAGTAAAATCTTTAAAAAAAAGAAAAAGAATAAAATATATATCTAAAATACAATGTTTGGCGCATAGAAACATATCTTGCAGTATCAACTATGAATGCCTTTAAATATTGACCTGACGGTAGTGAAAGTGATTTGCATAAAGAACCATGGATCTTACGAGACCAAATATGAAAGACGTAGAGAAATGGAACTTATATTATGAGTCAGGGGATACTATACTTCTTTGATTCCCTGAGTATCTTAAACTATAAAATGAGTTATAATGCTGAATAATTGTAGCTGATATTTGCATGGCATTCTACAGTATGCACAATCTTTTCACACCCGTTTCATTTAGTCCTTGCAAGAACATCATGCAGAAGATGTTATTATAGGACTATTATGTAAGATGAGGAACCCAAGACTCACAGCTGAAATGGATTGCTCCATAATAATGGGAGAATTGGATGGTGCTTTATATTTGTGCAGCTCTTTCAAATTTTTCTGGGTAATCTCCTTCATCTACTACTTACGGTGTCCATCTTTTGAGAACACCAGTGGGCCATATTGTTATTTTGACCTACTCTGTGCTTCAAATTCTCAAGACCATGTCTTAATCTTTTTCAGTGGATCCTAGCTTACAATGCTGTGGGAAAACAGGTCCAGCCAATAGCTAAAGCCAACATGCCAAGAGCCCAGTAGACCTTTGCTTTGGTAAAGAAGGGGTAGTCCTGGAAAATCCAGCTGTGGAAGAAGAGTGGTGCCTCTAAGAGCAAAGGGCCATCCAGAGTGGTAACTGATGGCAAGAGAACCACCTTCCAATGCTATTCTCCAAAAGCAAGAGACTTCCCAAGTAAAAGAGTCGGAGAGTGTATTTGCAGGGCTCACCCCTTCCTAAGTTCTTATCCAACTGATACACCTTTCCTTTCTCTTCATCTGATAGCCAAGACCTTGTCCTCTTCCCTTGCTGCACCCCTACCAGATTCTTCTCGCAAAAATAAATTCAGATCTCACAACCCTGAGGTGCACACGGTATCTAGAGCAAGTCCCAGGAAGGCTTACTTTAAAATGATCTCTGAAGATGCCAAAGTAGGGGTGTGTGTGTGTGTGTGTGTGTGTGTGTGTGTTTAAAGTAAGCCTATTGCTCACAATAGAGACAACATACTCTTTTGAGTAATAAGCATGCTCTATACGTTATTACTTGATCTCTTTTATGCCCGGAATCCCTCTCTCTTACCATCCTCCTTTGTGACTTCTATTTCTAGTAAAGTATATTAGTACTTTAGCATCTACATTTTTGGCTATACTTCCCTCCTTCACATTGGTTCTCCTCCCCCTCTTGCATTACTGGGGAGACCTTTCCTATTTCTGGAAATTCCCTTATAGAAACTGCCAGGAATCATCATCAGAATCATCATGACCATTTTAAGGGACTCAGGTTAAAGTCCTCCTAAGAGATGCAGAGCACCTGCCGGGTTTCTGTGTTCGTTCTGATAGAAGTTCCCTCACCATAGGGGAGAATGGCAAGTAACTGGCGTTCCTTGGGACAGACTCAAATACAACGTGGAAACCAGAGTTCCCACTTTCTCAAGCACAGCCCCAAACTGCCTGTCAAGCAGCTCTGCCCCCCATTCAGCTGCAAAACCACTTCTGTGCCCACGGGATCTCGGAGCCTTGGCTCCTCCTCAGATATGAATGACTTCCTCTGTGTACTCTTAGCCAGAGGAGATTTCTCTTTGTCTCAGCTGCCTCTTAGCTATGATCAATTTTTCCTTTTTTCTTTTTAATCAAAAACAAACAAACAAACAAAAAAAACCACTACTTCTTCAGCATAGCCCTTTTGTTTTTATTTTCTGGACACCAAATCTTGAAAGAGACCATTTTTTTTCTCATTTGCTTTGGCCAGCAGAAGCACAGGTCGAAATTGACACTCATCTCCAGTAAACACGAAGACCTTACGGCCCAAATGTCCTATAATTCATGTGCTCCTTCCCTCTCTACCTTCATCTTCCTAGTCTACTTTTATTTTTCTCTTCTCCTCACTCTTGCTATGTATTTGCATCCTCTAATAGCGTATAATAAGTATCTTACATTCATGTATTGAACAAGATAAAATATTTTTAAAAATCTTCATATGAATGAATGAAACTATCTCACTAGAAATGCGCTGCATCGAGATGTGTTTTCTATGCAGTGAAGAGCTATTTGCAAAGATTGCAGAGTCACTGCCAGGAGGATATGGCCGGGGTGGTGGTGGAAACCCCACGGATGAGAGTCCCTTCCAAGTGAGCCCTGGGGTCTCTTCTCAGTGACCGTCTGTGTGATGTTAACTCACTTTGCAGACCTGAAACCAGAATACACTTCCCTGAGTTCTTGCTGACCTTGAAGAGGAGCAAGAAGCCTCAAACCTTTCTGTACTTATTCAAGGAGTGTGTCTGGAAATGCAGGTTCCGTGGGACTGGCCTTGACCCCTAAGACTACATAATGTCCCACAGTCATCATTCCAGACAGTTCCTTTTGGGGGATATGAAACATCTAGGATAATGGGAGTTCCTTAATTGACCGCAGTTGATGTTAGAATCATGTTGCAAAATGTTTGACCATATCAGCCAGCTAGCTGAAATGACCTTTTGAACAGACAGAATTCTGTAGTTCGCTGGTATTTGAGTGTGTTCCTTTCAGTCTGTTACCAATTTTAAAGGCTTGACATAGTTCCCACCCAGGTAGTCTGACAGTAAAATCACGCACAAGACAGAATTTTAGGAGGGAGCTAAATCCATTCAGGTCTCTTGCGACACATTAATAGCTCTAAACCAGGAAAAATCAAGAATATTTAGCTTCCATTAAGGCATTTTATGTGAAAGTTGGGACTGCTACTAAACCGTAGAATCATCTTCTTACCAGAAATATCTCTGGGTCTGAATTGGAATTGTTCATTAAGCTGGATACAGATTCTGTCCAAGAGACCCAGGAGCGTTTGTGAATGTTGCCCAGTGGCAGGGATGGACTACACCAGTTCTGAGCTTTAATTTGGCAGAATCTACCTCATACAGAGCTTTGCTCGAAAAATATCTTAAATAGAAATGTGCATAAAGGCACAGGAGGAAGAGGAAAATGACGGAAAGAATAGGGAAGATTCTTTTGGAAGAGGGAGGCATGGTGTTTGGTTCCCAGCGCACGAGTGCGGGTGTGTACGTGGGTGTGCATGCCCAGATGCCTCAAGATGGCAGAGGTCTAAGACGTATCTTGGCCAACCTTCTGCCCAACACATCATTCATTTCTATGATATATTTACAGGCTGCTAGAGCACATTTCTACTTAAACACCAGCAGTTAGAGGAAGCTCACTATTTCACAAGGCAAATCCCTCAGTATTCAGACAACTGGAATGGTTAAATTTCTTTTTTTCATGATGTTGAATGAAGATCTTCAGTTATTTCTTCAGTGACCCTAGCTCTCTTCCCTAGAGCTGCATATAACTTACTAACCCATCTTCCATAGGATAACCCTAACTAAGTATCTGAAGGTTGTTGTAATCATGATAATGATGATGGTGGAAATTATCGTCATCATTATCCATACTAGTAGTACATAACACTTTTTGAGTACTTCCTTTAAGTGATGTGCAAAGCATTTTCTTTTTTGATCTCATTAATCCTCAGGACTCAATGAAATAGATACATTTCAAAAATTCATTTTACAGATGAGAAGACTGAAGTTTGCAGAGATTAAGAGGCTTGTCCTGGCTAACAGAGGCAGCAGGACACAGAACAAAAATTGAAACTGGGCTTCCCCAGGCTCTTTTCTAGCTTCACATTAGTGGCCTATTCCGTGGATGATATGTGCAAGTGTTTTCTCAGGGGAGGATTATGAGGACTAGAATATCACCTTTTGCATCCAAGGGAACTGCTGGCTACATAATGTCGCACACAAAGCACTCTCCACTCCTCCCATCTTTCTTACAGTGGTGTATTTTTAGGAATTCCTGTATCAGCATAAACACTGTCTGAAGCCCCGTGCACAGAAAACTGCAACCCTGCAGTTTTCTTTCACTGGTCCAATGATTTTTCGAGTTGATCCTTTACAAGCTGAGGGGTCTGAGTCAGGAGTTAGAAAAATGCCTTCCAAAGAGCACACTACCCAGCATCCAAGTGTGGCTCCACCAATATGTGCCGAATGAATGAATGGACCAGTGGCCTCCTGAAGAAGAGAATTTAATGTCTGGAGCTGAGAGCAGTAGAAATTTTGCCAATTACCTAAATACAACTATGTTTTCCCTATTCTTTTTTTTTTTTTTAAGTTGGGGTTGCATATATGTATCAAATCTGTATTTCTCTGTTGGTTTGATCCACTCATGCAATTACACAGTAATTTTTTTGAAAATAACTTTTTGGATTAATAGCAATACCTTTTCATGTTTGCACTTCATGAAGTAGCCAATCTTGTTACCACTGAAATGTCAAATTATGAGTTACTTTAAAAAAAATATATTTATTTTTTGGAGAGAGAGAGAGAGAACATGAGTGGGGGTAGGGGTGGGGTGGGGGGAGAAGAAGACTCCCCACCAAGCAAGGAGCCCATGTGGACTTGATCCCAGGACCCTGAGATCATGACCTGAGCCCAAGGCAGACGCCCAACTAACTGAGCCACCCAGGCATCCCAAATTATGAGAGTTTCTGACTTGCCAGGAAGTTGAACTTCTGGGAAATTTGGCTTCCTGTACAGACCATAAGGTGTCCCTGGGACTCTAAATCTGTGTTTTCTAAACTCTTTTCCTCAGAAGTTTTAAGAAACTTTCCTTTCTGGACAGATATTTTAATAATGCCTTCTTCGTGCTTGTCCATTAACATGGTATGTTCCCACATCAGTGGAAAGGAAACAAAGCAACGCTGAAGTATTAACTGTAGAGATTCAGGGAATTGGTGAAGGGGAGAAGGAAACAGTGTAGAATATACCTAAGCTCTGCCTCCTATAACTAAAATATCTGATTTTTATTTTTATTTATTTATTTATTTTTTTTAAATATCTGATTTTTAGAATAGCATGTTCTTTGATTAATTGTCATTACAGAGAATGATACGCAAAACACAAGTGTATTCTCCAGAGACAGCTTGTGACGTTCTTCTCACTGTCATACTTCATATGGCTTAGACCAGATAACTTACTTTTAGAGAGCCAGAACCTCAGAGATATTTATCTATCCCTGATTCAGGAAGAAGTTGGTAAGTTATTAGTCATCACTTGCTATGGAGATGCTTTTACCTGGTCTTCAGATGCAACTATTGGGGGTCCAGTGTAATTTATGCAAGGTAATAAAATAGGTCCAACCCTTTAAGAAGTCTATTTTTTTTCTTAGAAGAAGAAGGACAAGAAGGAGAAGAAGAAAAAGAAGTCTATTTTTCATCTTGCTAATGGTATTTGGTTTTGTGTTTCCTCTCCTAGGTTTGCTGGGATGGGAAACCTGCTCAAAGTCCTTACCAGGGAAATTGAAAACTATCCACACTTTTTCCTGGATTTTGAAAGTAAGTTCCAAAAATTAAAATATGATGATGGGAACTTTTCTGCTTTCTTCATAGCTTGTTAATAGAGAAGTTATAGCATAAAGATTTTATGTGATACTTAAATCCAAATGTCACTATGCATTTCTTTGAGTCTTCAAAGATTATTTCATTTCTTTCTTTTCCTATTTTTTTTTAAATCTAATAGAAAATCTTTTTAATGTGTCTGTGGTTTTCTTTGATTGTAGAACCAATTACTTTCATCAGCTAGCATCAATCATCATGAATTTTTCTTAATAAATTTTATGAAATGCTCTATCATATTCTAAAGAAAAATATCACATGTAGTAAATTACAGAGGTTAATATAAAACAAGTATCACTAGACATGAAAAAAATATCAAAAGTAGAAAGTAGGCATAGAGATTATTTATTTTTGAGTTATTTCTGTCTGTTGTTTATGTTATTTGATTATATAAAACTATATAAAACTTTTGAGATATACCCTTTTATCTGAAGGTTATGTTTCTTTTATCAAAAATTTAATTTTTTTCCTAAAGTAAAATGGTTTGTGAATTATGACTGAAGAAATATTGTTTTTATCTTGTTTATTTTCTTGATTGAATATATTTGCAGATGAGTGAGACATTCATGTTTTATCAACTAAGCTCATGTTTCCACCTTCACTATTACGTTCCCCTTTTTCTAAATTACAATTCCACAATAGCAAGCACATTAAATATCCTTTTTCCCAGTATTCACCCATTTGTTTCAAACTTTAACCTATTCTAAGCTTTAATTTTTCAAGTATTTATGTATGTTAAAAAATAAGTTAGAATTTCCTTACATATAGATTAAACTTGCAAACAGAGATTTTCTAAGTAAATGCTAGAAGACCCTTCAAAAATATAGTAAAGCAAAAGGTGACTGCTCCCTAGAGATGTCTTTTCAGAATCTTTGCCAAATCTAAGAGAGCTGCATGAAAAGGAAAAGTGACCCCGAAGCTCATGTGTTCTAAAAAAATACTGAAGATTCTAGATTATATTCAATGAAGGATATTTCACTTCTGACTTAACTCATTTTGCTGTTGCTGCTGTTTGGTTGGATTTGGTTGGATTCAGTTTGGTTGGATTGGGTTGGGTTGGATTGGGTTGGATAGGTTGGTTTGGGTTGGGTTGGATTAGGTTGGCTGGGTTTAGTAAGTGACATAGTTGGGATCAATACCAGATTGATATGACACATCAAAAGGAATGTTTTTTTTTTTCCTAGTGTAACTTTTGCAAACACGTATCTTTGTTGTTGCTCTTGTTGTTAATGAAGATTTATTAATAACTTTAAAGAATTTTACAAGATAAATGACCTATTATCTCATCCCCCTAATCTTACTACTTGCATGTTTAGTTGATTTCTTCCACTTGTCACATGCATGTTATAATGTTGTATCCAGGATGTACAAAGTCCAAAACAGTGGCGAAGGTAAAATACTCCATTCACCAAAACTTGGAGGGAGGGGCATAAAAACCCCTAGGGGAGTTAAATGCCTGCACTTTTCCTGAAGCTCTAAATTCCACATGCACCTGCATATCCTGTTCATAAATGCCTACCCGTTCAGTGGCCCCCATTTGTCTATTTAGCTGTTCTTGCATTCATGGTTTTCTATGCTTTTACAAAGAGTAGTATTGAGTTCTTTGTCAAGTCTAATTTGAAAAGTCTTCCAAGTGAGAAAATCACAATCTATAGGGATTTAAAGCAGTGGTTTTTAACAGGTGTTCTCTGGAGTTCCAGCCTTCTGGGGTTATGCCCCAGGGGGTCCCTGGCCCACTGCTGTCGCAGAGGGACTGTCGCTCTTCCTGTCTCCTAAAACTCAGCACTCTAGTCTGCTCAGTCTTGTACTTTGGATAGTTTCTTAATTTTTGTTTGTTTTTAAAAAGGTCATGGTGGCTAAAAAGGACATTTAAATATCTTGAATTTTGATGATTTTTTTATGATACCAAAAACTCTATTTGTAGATCTGCTATAGTTTCTTGCACAAGGTTCCTTGTGGACTGGATTCTCATGCCTTGGGGCTCATTAGGACTGGAGCAGTAGTATGTAAGGAAAACAAAAAAACTATAAATTTACCCCCAAAATATGTAAACTCTTTATTTCCCCATCAATCCCGAGGAGAAGGTTAACATTATTTCGCTGAGACTCTGAAAAGATAAATAGCTAGCTGATGTCACATAGGGAATGAGTAAGGCCCTGAGATGGAACACAGGTCTCTGGCTGTCCTCCTCAAGAGCCCATCACAAGCAGCCTCTTAGAAGTGTGACAGCCATCATCCTGCTCCTGACTAGAGAGCATCTCCGTTATCTATGAACTAAGACTTCTCACGGAAAAAATACTTTTTTCTTGATCCTGAAAATCCTCTTTCTTGACGGTGGTTTTCAAAAAAGAATTGTGATGGACCCGAGGGTAGCAAAGGTGGGCTGTGGCCGTGATTTCTCTGTAGGCTGTAGATATGAGCTCAGCACAATAGTGGTGTGTGCAATATGGTTATGGACATCCACGTAAGCTAGGCAACAGCACGCAGGCAGAGCTAAACAAGGATAGTCCCTGGAATCTCAGGCTGGAGTGCAGGATAATATAGACACATTTTTCAAGACAAGATAAAAATAAGGGGCTTAAGACTACCCTGGAGCCTGGGAGTAAAGAGGAAGAAAGAGCATGCATTTAGTTTCAGGAGAAAGAAAACAATGGAAGGAATTGGAGAAGTCTTCTAGCAAAAGGTGGCCTTTGGAGTGGGCCTTAAAGAACGGGTGACTTTTCTACAAGCACATAGGGAGAGGAGTTTTCCAACAGTGGAAATAGGGATAGGAATAGGAAGGGCGTGTTTGAAGCAAAGCAAGAGGCCCAATTTAGACAGAGCAGCACATGCTTGCTAAAAGGAAGTGTGGGCAGAAATGGAGGGCTGGCTCGGGCTAGACCACAGCTGTCGCAGAAGCTCAGGGCTAGTGGTCCATAATTGGGGTTCACCTTCAAAGAGAATAGCTCAACTCCCTGAGGGAAAACTCGAGAGCATATAAGAGTTTGGCAGGGGGGAGCTTTAGGTATGCTCATGCTTAACGGAAGGCTGATGAGTCAGAGGATCAGGAAAAGAGACTACACTGTAGAGGAAAGAGAACATCTTACTAAACTGAGACTCCTGATGGCAGAGTCCGGGCCCCACTCAGGTTTGCAACCCGGCATCTTCTCCCCATGCTGAGCGTGGAGCACGGCTCACCGAACGAGCTTTAATAACAGATGCTGGCCCTGTGAAGGAATGGCATAGAACAGGCTAGATCGAGGCAGCCAGGGGAGCGCAGACAGCAAAGAAGGAGGGACTGAAAATGGATTCACGTGCTGCAGAACACTCCAGAGGGATAAGGCTTGGGAAGGGAATGGCGGCATGGGCTGTGAGCTGCACGGCTACTGTGGCTACTGGCAGAACAGACTCAAGACGTATTGCTTTGCCTATGGAGGCCGGACTGCAAAGAGTTAAGGAGAAAGCAACGGAGGGAGGAAGGAAGGCCAAACAGCATGTAGCCACAGCTTAAATGAATTTGGCACCTCTGCTCTGAGTGTTGAATATTCTTTTTGAAGTCAGTGATGGAATATAATTGAACTGGGTCAAATAGATATAATTAAGCTGGGTCAAACTATAAGACAAAATTAGACACATCTGTCCTAAGGTTTTTCAGTTGTGTAGATTTAATTTAAATTCTCGTCTGACCTTTGCAATGAGTTCTACACTCTGTGCTCACATTTCCACACAACTATTTAACATCTTTTTTATTGTTGTTGGTTTCTCTTTTATCCTATTACTTTTTTTCTTTTTCTGGCTCTACCCCCTTGTCGTATTTCCGTTTCCTTTTTGAAGGCTGGGAGGCAGAGGGGGGAATAAAATGCAACCTAATCTTGCCTGAGCGATGGCTTTGGGGACAGTGTACAGGAAGATGTATGCCTGAAGGTCTGGCGATGATTGTTCCATTGAATCTACTCGTTATGGCGCCCAAAGTGGGCAGCGGGCATTAGCGCTCCAGCGAAATAGTTCCAGGGATTCCCAGACTGAAATGATCATTAGAAACATCTGATGGTTATAGTTTCTACGTAGTTGCCTGAGCCTCTCCCAAAATTCTGATTCAGTGGCCTAGTTCCAGGAATCCGCTTTTGCCCACATTTCCCAGGTGGTTTTGATGATCGGGAAGTTTGGGAACCACATTTAACTAATGCATTCAGGTCAAGCATTAACCACCCTAGGATCTGGGACAGCGGAGCTGACCAGGCAACCTTTCGAGTTCCCAGACCCGGAGCTGAGGTCTCCAGAATTGGTCACAGAAGACTCCTTTTAGTTCTTGGTTCCGTATTTTTCCCTTGCCAGGCGGGCAGTACAGAGGTAGCCATAACTCAGAGCTTGGACTCTATAGAGTGACACACTTCCTCAGCCCTTCACACAGTAGCCACTTTGGAGTAGAAGGTCTCCGAGACCGGCAGAAGGCCCAGTAAGTTCCAATCTATGCAAGGGCTTCAAAGACACTCTGTCTCAGCAAACAACTCTAGCTATCAAAATATTCCTTTGGGATCCGAGTAAATATTTCTCCGAAGATAAACAAATGACCACTAAGCACAGGAGAACACATTCACTGTCCTTAGCCAAGAGGGAAATGCAAAGCAAAACCACCATGAGAGAGCACTTCACAAGAAAAATAATAAAACGTGTTGGTGAGGATGTGAAGACATTGGAACCCTCCTACACTGTTGGTGGGAATGTAAAATGGTGCAGATGCTTTGGAAAATGCTTTGGCAGTTCCTCCAATGTGAAACATAAAGTTACCCTATGACCCAATGAGTCCACTCCTAGGTACATCCCAAGAGAAATTAAAACATAGGTCCACACATAAACTGGGACATCAATATTCACAGTAGCATTATTCATAATAGCCAAAAACTGGGAACCACTCAAATGTCCATCAAGTCATGAATGGACACATAAACTATGGCGTAGCCATTCACTTGAATATTATTGAGTGATAAAAAGTAAATTACTGATGGAGGGATACCTTGAAATCATTCTGCTAAGTGAAAAAAAGCCAGTCATAAAAGAGCACATATTGTATAATTCCATTTATGGGGAATGTCTAGATTAGGCAAAGCTACAGAGATAGAAAGTTCATTAGAGATGGCCTGGGTCTGAGGGTGTTGGGAAGAAATGGGGAGCAATTGCTAATGGGTACAAATTTTTTGAAGGATAAAAAATGTTTTAAAATTAATGGTGGTGATGATTGTACAGTGGCAATATACTACATATCATTGAATATTTGGGACGGGTGAATTGTGTGGCATGTGAATTATATCACAATAAAGCTATTACTGAAAAAAATGCTTCTTTTAGAAAATCCAATTTCTTGCTGCTGGTTAATTCTGAAGCCATTCAATCTACTCAAAATAGATAATTTTCTTCTTTTCCTGAGTATTCCAATTTTTTTTAAATTTATTTTTATTGAGGCATAATTTACATGCACTGAATTGGACAGGGCTTAAGTGTGTATTTCAGTCAATTTTGACCAATGCTACACTCTCTGTCAAGACAGGATATTTCACTCCAAAGAGTTCCAGCATGCCTCTTCTCTGTCAATCCCCTGCCCTTAATTTAGATTAATTTAGCTAATCTTTAAAGTCTTGAACTTCATATAAATGGAGTTATACAGCATATGCTTTTTTTGTATCTTTTTCTCACGTAATGTAATATTTTTTGGATCCAACCATGTTATTACATATATCAGAATTTGTTCCCTCTTTTGCTGAATACTCGTATTATGGGATAGTTTTTGCATCCCTTCTCCTGTTGGTGATCATCTGGCTACTTCCAGGTTTTTGCTACTATGAGTAACATGGTGTGAACGTTCTCGTAGAATCTTTACATGCATCATTTCTCTTGTATACATACGGAAGAGTGGACTTGCTGGGTCGGTTACATGCAGCTTCTCAAGAAACTGTCAAATGGTTTCCCAAATGGGATGCACTATTTTCCATTCCTCCCCCAGTCTAGAGTGCTCAGGTGGAACTTCTTCTCCAAAACTTAGCATTGTCAATCTTTTTTCTTTTAGCTGTTCTAGTGACTGTGGGGTGTTTTCTCCTTGTGGCTTTAATTTGCATTTCCATCATAACTCATACTGTTGGGCACTTTTGCGCGTGCTTATTGAATATTCGCTTGGCATTTTTAGAATATATTGTCCTCTCAAGGCTTTTATCCATTTTTAGTTTGGTTGTTTTTCATCGTGTCACTAAGTTGTAAGAGTTCCTTACTGTGTTCTGGATACCTATCGTTCGTGAGATAATAGCTTGCAAATGTTTTTACTCTTGCAAATGCTTTGCCTCTTTATTTCTTATTTTTGCATGAAGAGAAGTTTTAAATTTTGATGAAGTGTGATTTATGATTGTTTTTCTTTTGTGCTAAGCGCGTGCTAGCTCCTCTGTAAGAAATCATGGCCCACCCCAAGGTCCTAAAGACATTCTACTGTTTCCTTTTGGAAGTTCTAGAAATTTAAGCATTACATGAGGCCAGTGACCAAACCTGAACTAATTTTTGTTCATTTTATGAGCAAGGTGTTGGGTTTATTTTTTTCATTATCAGCTTGTTCTAGCACAGGTAGATTGCTTGGATGCCATTATCAGAAACCAGTTCACTGTAATATGTTTGGGCCTTCTATTCTCCCCCATTGATTTATTGACCCTTTTCACCAAGTAATACCAAACTATAACAAATAACAATCTTAAAGTCAAGACGAGTAAGTCCTTTAAATTTGTTTTTCTTTTTCAAGATTGTTTTGACTACTCAGGTTTCTTTACTTTTCTAAGTAAGTTTTATAATCAGCTTTCAATTGCTACAAAATCACCTTGCTGTGATATTGATTATAATGATATAAAATCCAAAGATCAATTTGAGGAGAATTGACATCTAAACAATGTTGATTCTTCTTACCTAGGAAGTATGCTATATCTTTCCATTTGTTTAGATATTCTTTGATTTCACTTAGCAGTGTTGTATAGTTCTTTTTCTTTCCTTTTTTTTTTTTTTTAAGATTTTATTTATTTATTTGACATGGAGAGAGATCACAAGTAGGCAGAGAGGCAGGCAGACAGAGAGGAGGGATCAGGCTCCCTGCTGAGCAGAGAGCCCGATGCGGGGCTTGATCCCAGGACCCTGAGATCATGACCTGAGCTGAAGGCAGAGGCTTAAACCACTGAGCCACCCAGACACCCCTGCTGCATAGTTTTTAGAGGTCTTGAATAATCTTTTGTTAAGTATATCATTAAGCATTTTATATTTTGACCATACCAGCTTTTTTATGCTTACTGTTTGTATGACGTATGTTTCCACATCCTGTCTGTGTCTTTATCTTTACAGCGTAATTCTTGTAAACAGCATGTAGTTGGCCCCAGCTTTTCCATCCAAGCCGATAATATCTACCTTTTAATTGGAGCCGTTAGCCCATTTACATTCAATTAATGTTTGTATCTGAGCCTATCTTGATGTTGATTTCTACTTGTTTTATTTTTCTCTCTTGGTGTCTTCATGCCTTTTGATTAAATAGGATAATTTTGGTATTCTCTTTGATCTTTTCTGTTGGCTTTTTAGTTCTGCCCCTTCATGCTTATTGCAGAGATTACAGGATACATCTTCAACTTATTAGAGTCGATCGTTGACATGTAGTCTTCACTTCATGAGGAATTCAAGACTCTTGTCACAGATCCTTCCACCCTTGTGCTCTTTTCTGTTTTGCTTCTACATCTGCTAGAAACTCCCCAGTGCAATGTGTGGTGGCCTTTTCCGTTCCTTTAAATTCTCGTGCGTGTGTGTGTATGTGTGTGTGTGTGTGTGCAATTTAAATAGATCTTTTCTATTTAGGGACCCAGTGGCTGGGTCTGGTGTCCCCCGTTCCTTCTTACACAACTAAGTTTCTTTGGTATCATTTCGCTTCTGCATGAAGAACTTCCCTGTAGAGAGGCCATGGATGCATAGAGCTGGACATGAAGTATCTGCTTAGAAACTTTGATTTTTTTTTTTTTTTGGTACTGATGCTAATTCAGTAATTATATGCAGGGCATCTCCTGCATCGTAGCATCAGGCAGGAACAACAGGAATGGAGGTGTGGTCCTAGGGGGCAGAGAGACACAGAGATGACATAGAGCACATCGATATAGGGGGGACCTTGGGAGAACATGTCCTCTTCTTCAAGGAGTATAGAACTGTACTGGGGAGAGACACAAGCACCTTGAACAGACAGTAGTACGCACAGTGTAGAAACCTACAAGAGGAGGGAGAGCAAGAGGCGGGCTAGCCAGGAGAGAAAGTGCAGCTTCCAGGGCTGGGTGCAAGAAATGTTTCTTGGCAGATAGGATCTGAGAAGTGATCTTCTTATAAGTCAAATCCACCTTTATGAGCACGATAGGAATACCAGGAACAATAAGAGTGGTCAGGGGACAGGGGTGGGGGCTAAGTTAGGAAGGAAATTCTAAAGCCTCTAAGCCATGCATTATACTCACAGAAAGGCTCTGGATATTGTGACCTATTAGGACGACAGTCTCCTACCTCTTGAAACGAAGAGGAGTGTTGGATGAACCCCTTGCCTGGGATGATCTTGGAAGAGCAGGCTACCTCCTGCCACTGCTGAGCTCCTTTTTTTTTTTTAATTACGTTTTTTATTTTAATCCCTGTATAGTTCACATACAGTGTCATGTCAGTTTTAGGTGTACAATATAGTGATACTACTGAGCTTTTCTTTCATCCCGCCCTTCCCTGGTACCCCCACTTCTGCTAAGGTTCTTCAGAGGAGGCTAGATAATCTTGGGAGAGGAACGGGGGAAAATAAGAGCTGTTTTCTGGTCACTTTACAAATAAAACAAACAAGCAAAAAGCAACAGAAGAGACCTGCCAAGCAATTAATTTATGACAACGCAGAGATTCAGCCACAGAGACTCATTAAATCTCCAGCACTTTCTCTTTTTAAGTGCCTTTGATCTATGTCAACATCCCATTACGAGCCTCCAGGCCATAGTCCCTACATGACTATGTGGGGAGAGGACAGGGCTCTTGTGAGCGTCCCTCCCTTTGCCAAGAAGTAATCTGAGAGCCAGAGAGATGAACGGGTTGGGCCTTGAAGTCTCATGTTCAGTGAGTGGCAGAGGGGCCAGTAGGACCCAGGCTCAAAACTCTGCGTCCTTGAAGTTCTCTTCTCTTCCCGTGACATCACAGGGATCCCACTGCCTGGGGTTGAAATAGATGAGCCTTCCAGCAACCTCAGCCCTCCCTGCTTTTCACAGGCCCTCATTCACTCTTCCATAGGAAAGGGCTCTAGTGTAGGATGACTAATGTTCCTTTGCAAATAAATATGTCAGCCCAGTCACACTTACATTTTCCAACAGACCTTTGCAATTTTATGTGGTTTCTGCAAGCAGCTGGTATGCTGCTATAAATCATTGCCACTTTATATCCCCAAATGTTAATCATAGATAATTGGTTATGTTTCTTAGTCCATCCTGAGGGGGGAGGGGTGGAGGAGTAAGGAAGTGGTGGGAGAGAAGAGCTAGGGACTTAATTTACGGCTGTGGCAAATCCCTTTGCTGCACCTTCTTCAGAGTGTCTACAACACCGCTGGGCACAGGGAGATCAGTATATCCTATGGATGAAAGCCACGGCTTCCTTCAAAGCCAAAGACATCTCCACATAAATGGTGTCTTCTGCTCACATTATCTTCCGTTAATTTGTTTGATTCTCTGTCAGATTTTCCAATACAGTTCTGAATAAGTTGTGAGGAGAAAGTATGTGTGTTCCCCAGCGCTGGTGAAGACAGAGTGTGTCCTTGGCTGATTTACAAAGATAAGAACCTGGGGTGCCTGGGTGGCTCAGTCTTTAAGCATCTGCTTTCCACTCAGGTCATGATCCCAGAGTCCTGGGATCGAGCCCCGCATCAGGCTCCCTGCTTGTCAGGAAGCCTGCTTCTCCCTCTCCCACTCGCTCTGCTTGTGTTCCCTCTCTCGCTGTGTCTCTCTGTCAAATAAATAAATAAAATCTTAAAAAAAACAAAAACAAAGATAAGAACCCTTTGATTTGACAGCCCTACTCTGGTTTGAGCCCTGCTGCTGTGCCCTGGGGTATGTTCACCAAAGATGTTCCTTCCTGACAAACAAAAACACTCAGCTACCTTCCTCTCCATCCGCCTGGTGGAATGTGAGGCATTCTGCTTTCAGTAAACATCACAGGGCTCCACAGCAAAGCCTCCAGCTGACCCGATGACACCAGAATCCTGACAGTTAATATCCACAGTCTCTAGCAAACTGAGCCAAGGGAGGGTAAATAGATCCCCTGTAAACAAAATGAGTACTGCCCCACTATCTTCATTGATAAGAGGGTTATTTTTCCATTAAAAATTCTAGGCACTTGGAATTCAGAGAGTTCTTGACAATGTATTCAAGGTCACAATGCACATGATACATTTTCATACTTTGCACAATAGCGAGTCCGGAACAGGGGTTTAAATCATCGCCTGGGGAATGGCCTGGATGGGCTTATTCCGGGGCTCCTCAGAGGACTGGTTTCAGAAATTGCCTGTGTAAATCACAGGGTGGGTGTTTTTTGGGTTTTGGTTTTTTTTAACAGCTTCATTGTCAGACAAAAGCAGCCCAGCTTGATGTAACCATTCTTCTCGATGGAGATGAAATAATTGACAACAATTAGAATTTTAGACTGCGATTCTTAGAAGAAACATCACCAAGGGATTCACTGGCTACAACTGAAAATAAGGACTCGTGTCCATCAGTAATATTGGTGGGCATGTGTATATGTGTGCACCTTTGAGTAAAGGTCAATCTTTGTGTTAAAAGTAGAAAAACAAAACCCATAATTCTGAGTTCCTGTTCACTCTGCAGATGCTTTAGAAGGTTACTGATAGGTTCAATATCAGCCTATCTTTTCAGTCACTAATTTTTCAAGATGTTTCTCTTTGACATCTGAAGACACAATACATTTTTAAAACATGGCTACAACAGAGAGAACCAGACATAAAGACCCCAAAGCCTCTCAAAGGGATATTCCAGAAAGCAAATGGTAGAAGCCTTAGGATTGGGATGGTCAACACAGATGCAGTTTTTCACTCAACAAATATCCTAATAGTGTGTTAACCGTACTGAAGAGACATTGAAGTTGTAGAAGAACGGTGGATGATTAAAAAAAAAAAAGTGTTAATGAAAGGGTGACTAGCCAATTTTATTGTAGATAAATATACCTATATATAAACAATAACAGTGAGAGATGTTAACGGTATAGAAACCATTTGGAAGAAGAAACAGAGAAGAGGATCCAAAAGTAATAGGATCTTCATTTCTTTCACTGCTTCCAAACATCCACATCCTCTATCACCTGGTCGATGTCCTCATATGTCATTGAGTCATGACATATTTATTGAGCGTCCCCAGTGGGTAGGACATATGGAGGCACTGAGGATAAGAATATAGACTCTGTCTCCAAAAATCTTCCAATTCAAAGACAAGCAGAAAAATCATAAGACGTAGTGTGAGAAGTAAATAATTCATTCAGGTATTTTATTCAGCAACTCTTTCTTGAGCATGTACTATGTGCCAGGCCCTGGAGATTTAAGATCACATGAAACAGATAAAGCCAGAGTCCTGCAACCTAATGGTTCAGATTCTCATTAATTAGTCTTGGCTGTCTGATCACATG
>CM052885.1:9745394-9870695 GCA_028534135.1 Potos flavus | reverse complement strand
TGGCAGCACCCCATGTCACTCATCCAGCTCCTTTGGTCACATCAGGGGCAGGGTTGAGTCGTAGCAGAAGGTGTCACCGCCCCCGGGATAGAGAGCGAAGCTTGCCAGGACCACGTTTAGGCCTCTCTATGGGAGATGGTCTTCTTTTTGAAGCACTTAAGAAAGGGCTTCCGTTTTTAAAAACTGACTGGAAGTTTTCTCCTTTTGTGTTAATCCCTAGAAGAATGTTTTTTTGTGTTTGGCCCTCGTCTTCCAGCCACTTCACTTTAATTCTGTTTTGTCTAAAACTTCACCAAGTGGCTACTCACTCAGATGGAACCCCGGTGACGGCCATGATCAGAAGGCTCCTTTTCCTGGTCTCCAAGCGTCGTCTTCTTTTCATACTGTTTTATAATTACACTCAAAGAGGCTTACCCCCCAGAATCTTGGTTACAGCCTAGTTTTCCTTTCCTCCTCTTTAAATATCTCTCTAGGAAATGGCCTTTTTTAGCTTGTGATTTTTCAGTGCATTCGTCAAAGGGGGAAAAGGATTTGAGGGAATGAGCTTTTTCTTTTTCTTTGTTTTCTAGGACCTTCGTGTTGCATTTTTGTCACATGTTCTCTTCACGGACTTTCTTTTTTCTCAGAAATTGCCCTGGATTTCTGTTCACTGAAATGCTCTCCTCAGTTACAGGCTTTCTAACTCATGAGGTTTTAAAGGTTTCTGTTGAAGACACCCATATCGCTTTGAGAAAAGTTTGGGAAACAGGAAAGGATAGGCTATAAAGTGATTGATATTGTGTGTAACACTGTACCTGAGAATCTTCCAGAAACAGTGAGAGGGTAGAAAAGGATAAAGGAGTAATCTAGCCTCCCAGGCTAGGTTCTCTACCATAACCTGGTGGGTCTCTGTCACGTTCCTCATAATGCTTTCATGAGTGTTATACCTGACATAACTCTATCTTCCCTTTTCATGAGTGGGGTCTGCTGAGAGAATTCACTACCTTAGGACTTGGATTTTTAAAAATGAATTTTTAGGACATGACATCTATCCCCCTTCTCCATTAGCAGTACCTTTGTTTGGGATGGAGATTAATTCCTTATTAGCCCAGGCAAGTAACCTATTTTGTAAGTATTGGGAGATAAAACCCAATCTTCGCCCCCCACCAACTTCCACAAAATACTCATGGGGACAAGAATATATATTGGCTACAGGATTGCAATGTTTAAGTGGGAATTCAGAGCTAAGGGGATGCTTCTATGGCTGTTAGAATATGTCCTTTATTTGTATAAACCTGAATGTGTCACTTATTCTTGTGGGAAGTGTTTGTAGTCAAGATCAAAGTTGAACAGTACAAGTGTCTTCAAAATGAACCTCCTGTTAGGGGTGCCTAGCTGGCTGGGTCAATAGAGCGTGCAAGTCCTGATTTTGGGGTCGTCAGTTCAAGCCCCCACATTGGGTGTAGAGCTTATTAGAAATAAATAAACAAACAAATAAATAAATCAAATGAACCTCCTATACTTCTTTAGTTCACGTTCAATGATAAATCTCAATGCTTTCTCCATGTCTTTGTGTTCCAGAAAGATACATCTCTGTCATGGCTCTGAAGGATTAGCTAATATCTTAAGCTTATTTGTTTCTATGGTAATATAACGGGGAGTGTTTTTCCCACCTACACTCGGATTCACAGATTTTTAGTCATAACAGAACTATTCAGTAGCTTCTCCTATTAAACATGGCCCCCAGAAGACAATATTTATTCCTTCCATCACCCAGTTAATCATTTGGTACATAATAGGTGTGCAAAAATATGTTCTACACAAATAAAGTGCCCGCAGTGATTCCAACGTGCTTGGTGTAATGTGTACAGAGAGTCGGATGACTGTCTCGAACTGAGTCATGGGCAGCAGTTGTGTTAGTTTCCTTTCCTAGCAGCTTATTACGTTAAAGAGTAAAGACCAAACCTGCAGGAATCAAACAGGACTGTCTAGCAGGTAAAACTGAATTCTGATCTTCTTTCCAAGCCATTTGTAAACACCAGCCCTCTGTGTCTTTTGGTTTCCCTTCTGCTCAGATGCCCAGCCCACAGAAGGAGAGAGGGAAATATGGAACCAGATCAGCGCCGTCCTCCAGGATTCGGAGAGCATCCTCGCAGACCTGCAGGCGTACAAGGGCGCGGGGCCAGAGATCCGAGATGTATGCCAATGATAACACTGGGCTGACAACATCCTTGGAGAAGAAGGGAAACCCACACACGCACACACACCCAGCAAGATTAAGCAATAGCCCTAGTATTTCCTAGTGTACTAGGAAGAACAAGGAGGGTAATGTGGTTTTCACAAAGTATGAATGGTCCTTTTATTCTAGTACGTTAACCTGAGCACAGGGCGCTGTAGACCATGTAAAACATTAGCCATTCTCTTCTCAGTCATACATACGATAGCACAGGACTGACGTTTAAACGCTGATTGGTCAGCATATTACTTCATGTAAGGGAAACATACATATAAGGTCTCTGGACAACAATTGAAATAGAAGTCACGAGAAAAGAAAAAAAAGAACTGTAAGTCATGAGATGTGGGTTTGCACGAATTTCTCAGCACTTATAATAATTTTGGCAAGTCCCGCAGTATCACAAATAGCAGGGTCGTGTTAAGCGAGGTCACTATAAGTAGCCTGCAGGTCTGTCATCTTGAAATGACTTTGAACTTAAAAAAAGAAAATCCCTGAAAAACAAAACAACAACCAAAACAAAAAAGAAGGTTGTCAGCGTGACTTTTAAGACTTCATAATGCCTTAAAGGCAAGAAGCTTCACATTCCTTCTATTTGAAATAATTAGTTTTGTGAAAGTATCAACACATACATGCATGCGCGCACATGCGCACCCGTACACGCACGTGCACGTGCACCCTACTGCCACCGCCACGGTCTTTCTGGGGAAAAAACCCACTAGCATAATCTGTAAGCTGCTGAAACCAGACAAAACTGCGTTTCCAAGAATGTGACAGCCTCTTAAGAGGTGGTCTTTCTACTTAGAGGTTGGCGTTAATTTAGATAATTTAGGTAACATCACAGAACGGAAGGCACGTAATACATATTACAGAGAGAGGAAGATGTCTGCAGGATCCGCACTTCCTAATGAGCACTGGCTCTAGTAGAATCAACATGTGATGGAGGAAGGCTGAGTGGCTTCTAATTAGATTTGCAATTTTTTGCGTTTAAAATCAGAGAAACAAGTAAGATGACACAGGTTCTAATTGTAAGGTCATTTGCATTATGTTCAAGGGCTAAAATCTCCATTCTAATTGAACATCTTGGAGGACAGTCTGGTGAACTGATGTCAGTTTACCAGCACAGTAATGAAGTATATCAGGCATTATATTTTCTTAAACTAAAATCCCTTCTCCATCTTAAGGCATTTTGATGTGGAGCTTAGTGCTTCTTTTTAAACAGACAATTTTATCATGTTTTTGTAGGCGATTCAGAATCCCAACGACATTCAGCTTCAAGAAAAAGCTTGGAATGCAGTATGTCCTCTGGTTGTGAGGCTAAAGAGATTTTATGAATTTTCCATAAGGCTGGGTGAGTATGTGTTTATAATTTTCATCCCACGTGTGAAGTTCTGTTAGGGAGTTTGCTTAAGGAGCAGGGAGAGCTAGCTCAGTGAGCTGGGGAGTGGCCCACATCCATCCGTGGTGTCTTAGGAGAGGCCATTCATGGAGAGAAACACCTGTCTTTTTCATTTCCTTAAATTCATCTCAGAGTTCCTTCCCCTGCAGTTACCTGCACATTGAGCGTGTCTCTACTGGTGGATGTCCTCTGGTCTTGTTCTCAGCTCACAATTTTGTTGTAGGCTGATCCCATTTCTAAATGACAGAGAAGTTGAAACAAACAGGTCACCTTCTAAAACCCCAAAAACTTGATTTGCTGGAGTCTTGTGATAAATTTACTGTAGTAAAATATGGGGAAAACAAACAATATTCTACCCTTAAGCTTTAAAAAACAACATATACAGGTACAAGATGGCTTTGCAGAAGCAAGAGTAAAGTCAAGTCTGGTTAACAATAGGCTCGATGTGACCACGTGTATGATCTAACCACTCCCCCAAGAGTAAAGCTGTCTGAGGTTTCATTAGTTACTACAGCTAGAACGAGGAAAGGGATAGTCATGTTTACTTTTGCTGTAAATGAATGCCACATTTTAAGAGTTAAACAGGGAAATTGAAATACTTTGGGGGAATAATAGTCACAGTGTTGGGAAAACTTGAAGCTAAGACCCTAAGGGAATGGTTGAATGAACTAAAACCGTCTTTCAAGAAAAGAGAGCTTCTGGAGACTCTCAGTTAGCTTCTTCCTGTTTCCTCCCTCTCTGTTTCTTCAAAGTGTATATCTAGACCCAATGAACTGAAATCCTAATGAGCCAGATTTTTAATAGGACAAAGATCCACCTGTCAGAGGAGACCAAGGTAGAACTGGCTAGCTCGGAAGGCAGTACGTCCCCATAAATGAAAAAGGCAAGAGATGTCCTTGTAAAGATGCTATAAAAGACAGCTCAGGACTGTAGGTCAGGTGCCAGCAAACTTGTCTGTAAAGAACAGATAATAAATATTTTAGGCTTATGGGCCACCCTGTCTTTGTTGTAGCTACTCAACTCTCCCACCTAATGTAGCACATTAGTAGCCATAGTCAATACATTAAGGAATGGAAATAAAGTGGGGCTATGTGTTAATAAAACTTTATTTGTAAAAAATTGACTGTGGGCCAGGTTTGGCCTGTGAGCCATCGTTTGCCAACCCCTTCTATAGGGGATTAGTTATATGAATTGGTGTTGTTAGAAATATGTTGAAGGGAAAATGGGAGGGAAGGTTTCGGGATGGACAAGAGGGAGTAATGAGACTGTTTCAAGGACAGTAATGGAGGTCAATATGGCAGTGGGCTGGCAGAAAAGTACTGTACGGTCTCATGCACATGATCCAAAAACATGTGTCTGGTTTCCAAACAGTGGTAGGAGTCGGCACTGTGGAACACTGGGAGTTGAGCTGAGCGCTGAGAGACACGGGCAAAATTGTGCGGCCCCGGGGGTCTTCCACAGGTGGGGGGCCACCTGCTCGGGCCTGATGGGCTGCTGCTTCTTTCCACACACGTCCCACTGTACACGGCTGTGGGAAAAGACGTGGTGAAGAAAGACCCAAGCAGGTTATCTCTGAGAATGTCAACGGGGCCTAAGAACTGTGCTTCTAGAAGGATCTCTGTGGGCCACCTCAAATATATATTTATCACTTTGACTTTCAGAGAAAGCTCTTCAGAGTTTGTTAGAGTCTCTGACCTGTCCACCCTACACGCCAACCCAGCACCTGGAACGGGAGCAGGCCCTGGCAAAGGAGTTCGCTGAAATTCTTCATTTTACCCTGAGATTTGATGAGCTGAAGGTTAGACCACACACGCTAAGATAGTTTAACAAACTTGTCCTGAGGACCTACTGTGTGCCAGCACTCTGCTAATGCCATGGGGGCGGGGAATAGATGAGTAAGATGTAGCTCCTTCCCTACAGAGACATTGAATGTGGTGAAATTTTGCATTCCTTACAGTCCATATGATGTAGGATGGCGGTTTGTGCGTGGAAATTCAAAATCCGCCAAATACGAAAAGAGGAAACCTTTTCAAAGTATCTTTCCTGATGGAGAACAAGTATTCTTTCCCTGAGATCTAGCTGACAGGAAAAGCAGGGCCTATATTAAAACAATGAGGCTCTGGGTATTTATTTTTAACCAAAAGTTGCTGTGATTGTTATATAAACAAGAAACGTCCTGGTATATTTCCCGAGTCTAGTGTCTGGGCTCCTAATGCATATCCTCCCTGTGACGCGGAGAGATGAACTTCTTTCCTCTCTTCTGAATTTCAGATGAGGAACCCAGCAATTCAGAATGACTTCAGCTACTACAGAAGGACGATAAGTCGCAACCGCATCAACAACATGCATGTGAGCCCCTGGGTCTCCTGGTCTGTGCACCCCTTTCCACACCGTCCTTTGACTACTGCCTCAGGCAGGGCCTGGGGAAAAGACAGCCCTCGTCTGTGATTCCCTTTCCAGCGGACACTGTTTGGGGATTGTTGACCCTGTCTTTATCAATTGCGTCTTCTCTTTTTATTTTCATCAGCTAGACATTGAGAATGAAGTCAATAACGAGATGGCCAATCGAATGTCCCTCTTCTATGCAGAAGCCACACCAATGCTGAAAACCCTTAGCAATGCCACCATGCACTTTGTCTCCGAAGTAAGTGAAGCTGAACCCTGAGGTGCTTTCTTCTTAACTGCACGGAAATGCTGCTAGCAGGGCTAACATAATTTGTGTCTCCCATTTAGAACAAAACCCTGCCAATAGAGAACACGACAGACTGCCTCAGTACGATGACAAGTGTTTGTAAAGTCATGCTGGAAACACCGTAAGTGAGATCAGAGGCGGATTAATGGTTTAGAGGTCTCCTGGAGAGAGCTTGTTAATATGATGTTGATGATGATGATGATAATGATGTTGATGAGGTTGATGATGATGTTGAAGATAATGATGGTGGTGATGATGTTGAAGATGATGATGATGGTGGTGATGATGATGTTGAAGATGATGATGATGGTGGTGATGTTGATGATGTTGAAGATGATGATGATGATGTTGATATTGATGATATTGATGATGATGATGTTGATATTGATGATATTGATGATGATGATGATGTTGATATTGATGATGATGACGATGGTGGTGGTGGTGGTGTTAACATTTGGGTCAGCATATTGACATTTACAGGTATATTATCTGAATTAATTTTATAAAGAACTCTAGGTGATAAATGTAATCAGCCCCATTGTATAGTTGAAGAAATTGAGGTCCTAATTGGTTAGCTGACTTCCCAAAGCTCTCATAGCTTGTTAGATAGCAGAACCAGGACTCAAACCAAAGGCGCTGTAGGAGATAGGGAAGGGCCAAATGGAAGGCGGGCTTAAATGACTGGGTGTTATTATTATAAGTATATTGGAAAAGGGACTTGGCAGAAGATTTAGAACGAAGAGTAGATGGGGTAATATTGTTGCAAGAATGATAATGGATTATCAGATTTCTCTCCCTCTTTCCTTCTCTTTTTCTCCCTTCCCTTCCCTCTCTGCCTCTCGCTCTGTCTCCCTCTCTCAACAGTTCCTTTGTGCTTAAACTAGTTGCTGGATTTTAGAGGTGGCAGATGTGGTTAATGACAAAGCAGCGTGGTAATGAGGAAGTCCACACCCACAGGCCAGGGTCCCAGTTATCTCTTTAGCTACTTCTGTGCCTGTAGACAGGTGGGATGGTCTGTCCAGGCCTTGGTTTCCTTCCCTGATGAGGTTCCCGTAAGGTCATCTATGCAGCAGAAGGCTGGGGAGGGCCAGAGACTTCAAAAGTGTCGTATGAAATGTGACGCTCCATTTAAATGTAAGACGGTGTTAATGTCAAATATTTCACTTATACCAAAGTTAAGATTTATTCCAAGACAGAAATAGTAATCATCTTCATTGTGGGCCCAGTTCGTAATGAAATAGATGTTAAGAAAGCCTCTAGAATTATCTTGAATTATCTGAATCATCAGGGACCGTGTCAAGGTAAGTGAACAAAATTCAAACTCCACAAATACTCCCAGCCCCAGTGAATGGTACATAATTTCTTTTACGTATCTGTGCCAATCCAATTCAATCTACAGCCTATGTCTTAACAAAGGAAGTTCCTCTGACTGGAGACACGATAGCAGCTCTGAAGAAATGAGCCTGATTCTTTTTCTCCATAATGAAGCCATTATTCTCTATAATCTTGGACAGCCAGAGGGACCTGCTATAAAATATTCAGGATTGATGGGTGGGGGGGGTGATGTATGTGATGAGCCGTCCCGCTGAAGGGCAGAAGAGAAGAGAATTTACTGCCTTCTAATTTACCTTATTTTCACACTGAATTGCTGGTTGGATAGATTCAAGGAGAATTATCATCGTGGGCTTCTTTAAGAGCATATTAACCTGGTTGTCACAGGTCCGGGATTGTTCTCAGGAGATGATTGGAGGAGCCTAACGTGGTCAGAAATGGACGTGCTCCGGCGAGGAATAACGAGGCTGCCATTTCTTCTCTCTTCCAGGGAGTACAGGAGCAGGTTCACAAGCGAAGAGACACTGATGTTCTGCATGAGGGTGATGGTGGGGGTCATCATCCTCTACGACCACGTCCACCCCGTGGGAGCATTCTGCAAGACATCCAAGATCGATGTAAGAATAGTCAGGAACGCTGCTTTCCAAATAAGAGCTCTGGTGAATGGTGCCAGGCAGACCTTCCCTCTCTCTCTCTCTCTCTCTCTCTCTCTCCCCCTCCTCCATCCACCCCTTGGAGGTGGGGATCTCTCCAAGACGCAAGCCCCCTCATGGCAGCTACCCTCCTAGCAAGAAGCCCAGTCTTCTTCGTGTGCTTACAGCAAAACATCCAATCAAAAACCGTAGCAGGAGCTCAGAGACACTAATCCCGTCAGCCTGCAGAGGAGCTGAGCAGATGCGAATAGTCATTAGTTGGAAACTGCCCCTTCAGTTTGGGTACCCAATGTGCCATGCGAATATATAGATATTAATACTTTTGATGTGTCTTAAAGTGAACAGTATTGGGAGATACTGGATTACAAGACATTATGGTCAAATTTCAAACAACATTCCAACTTCCTGTCCTACCATCCCGCACTAGTGGCTCTCTCCTCTGGCCTTGCCTTTTCTTGTCATTGAGATATGCTTGAGCCCCATTCCCTGCCCAGAGGACCCTCCCTTCTTTCCAATGGATAGATTCCTTTAAACCAATGCACACATGTCACCTCACTTAGGAACACATCTCCCATACCCTGTGTGGTCAGAACCTCCCTCCTCCTCTGGCCCCCAGATCACTTACCATTTTGGATTTTCTGATTCCCTCACAGACTCTTAAGTCTGTTTGTAAGGGCCGAGACCGTGATCTATATGCCCAACATCTGCTCTACTGCCTAACGTCCTACCTGACGTAGAGCATGATACCCCATAGATACTCCATAGCGTTTTTGCTGAATGAATGCATGTAACTGGAAAACACATGCTTTTGGTATAGGAGTGACTTCCATTGATTGTAGCATAAAACACATCTCCTCTTAGCCCCCACCTGCAGCATCACGCCAATAGCATACCCCACGCACTAATATACAGCCTTTTAAGGGCAGAATAGGCCCCTTTGGGATTAACTCCTTCTGACCGTGCTCAGTTTGGGAGGCATACTCTGTTCTCAGTCATCTGCACAGAACAACATCTCTGATACTATAGTACGGTGCAGACAGAAAGTCTCCATGCCCAGAGGGACCACGAGTCTGAAGAACGTAAGGAAATTTACCAATTAAAGTGAACTTAGATTATTTATTTTGAAAGTCTGGTTTCCTAGCACAGCTAGTCATGGTTCTTCATAGAGTCTTCATTGTAATTTTTTTATTTTTTAATATCACTTTGTTATTTTTCTGTTTACCAAGGAAAAAAGTATTTCATATAGAAGAATTAGGAAAACATAAGAAATCAAAATATAGAAAATTGAATGTGTCTTTCTGTAGTAACCTTACCATAGGCGATGACCATGGTCAATATGGCAGCATATCTACCTGCCTTCCTTTTGTGTGGTTATTATGGAATTTTTTTTCATACCAATGAACATTTTTACTCTATTCTTTGTGAGCCTTTAACATTTTTATACTATGGATCAAATATAAATAACTCTATTAATAACACCATGAACATCATTTGAACGTGGATTGAGTTTATTACTTGGTACCCACAGGACATTCTCATTGACCAGAGCCATTTGTTAACTTGCCTAAGAGTCAACAATTCAAAATACACTGGGGACAGCTATGGCTTGTATCCCTGACCTTTTAAAAGTTTGTCCTTGCTGGTCGTTTACTGAGTCTTTCTGTTGAGGTCATAATCATTATATAATGTTAAATCTAACCACCCAGAGTCTTCGTGAAATCTGTTTGTTCCTCGGTCTCACTAAGAAAAGCTTGTTCATACTAAAGTGTGCATGTTTCTCCAAGATAGTTTCAGACTTACCCAATACAACACGTATTCAAGATGGGCCATGTTCTTTGACGCCATAAAGGGGCTCCTTCAGATATCAGTCTGCTGCTAAGCCAGCAGTTACATGCACTGGGTTTATACATCCTTCAAGTAGCATCAACTGTGAAAAAACAAGTATTTATCTGTGAACCCCCGAGATGCGTGTCATTTATTATGTGCACTTACAAAGAACATACCCTGGGAACCCAGATGAGGAAGAAGCTTATTCTGCTTAGAGAAGAGACAGAGGGTGATGTTTGCAGTGGATCTTGGAGAAGGGCTAGGATTTCCCCAAGTGGGCAGAGGGGAGAAGGAAGGTTCCTGGAGCAGGAATCGTCAGAGCCAAGTCACTGAGACCCAGAAGGGTTGGGTCCTTGAAAGAAGAGCTGCCATTCTTGGGTGCCAGAAAGCCAGGTTCTTTGTGTTGCTGATAGAATATGGGCACTTACCAGAGAAGCTTGGGGTCTTTTCTACCACTAGACCATGAGCTCCACTGGGAAAGGGACTAAATCTCTACCTCCCTCGGCTGGGAGCCCATTCTTGGAAGTGAGCAGCCTCAGGGTGGCACACATCTGGCATGTTTTAGCCTCTGCTGTCTTGCACCCGTGACAGACAACTCTGAGGGACATTCTTTCTTGATGAGCCTATAATGTGACCCCCAAATGATTCTCAACCCTGTGCTTCTGGCTACCTCCTTCAATCTACCAGGGTCTATCAGGCCACAAGATAAAACTTCCTACCTACCAGAAGTATTCCCACAGAAAATATTTGAAAGAGACCATCATAAAAGAGGCCCTTGGTCTACCCAGATTCAATACAGCACAAGAACATCTGAGTTTAAAATGAGCGATTGTATTTTTTGCTGGAAGGCACTTCCTTTGTCCAAAAAAAAAAAAAAAAAAAAATTCTAGGATATGCATAATATAATGTGATCTATGTTTTCATACACTTCCCAAATTATGAATAAATTATAATTATATTCCTAGTGCACAACAAACTAAGAAACTTGCCCAAGTTCATGCAGGTACTAAATGAACAAGGATGGAGGAAACCCAAGCCATCCGCCCCCAAGTGGCTCATGTTCTTAACCTCTGTCCTTCACCGCTCGCCTCCTGCTGAGGGAACCCAAATAATCCGGGCACTAAAATCTCCAAGGTCCTGATGAATGCGAGCGTGCTGTTAGGAGTACAAAGAGGTGGTGGTTACTTCTATCTGTTGAAGGTAACGAGGTGTGCAGAGGCCTCCTGGTTTGGGAGATCTTTAGCTGTGCCCTAAAATTAAAAAAAAGGAAAAAAAATGTTAAAGGTTTGACAGTCAAAAAAGTGATACACAACTTTGAGAAGCGCCCCGAGGAGCAACTCACTAATGGGAGGGAGTAGGAAGGTCTGCAGGTCGTTTCTGTGTTGGATTTCTCTGGGCAGAAATAACACGATCTGATTAGGGACCGACGGTAGCGTGAACGGATACCATCAGGACACCGTCGCTAGACTGTTCACAGAATGTTGTGCTTTCTTCTCGCAGATGAAAGGCTGCATAAAGGTTTTGAAGGAACAGGCCCCGGACAGCGTGGAGGGGCTGCTGAATGCCCTCAGGTAGGCCTCAGCCCTGCGACCCTTCGGAGAGACTTCCGATTCATTAGGGACTAGAGCACCAGGCTCGACCCCGGGCGTGTCTTCCCACATTTAATTTTCCCAATAGCCGGTGGAAGTCAGCACCATTTTTCTCAGATGGAAGAAACTGAGATGTAGGGGAATTGAATAACTTGCCCAAAGTCACATAGCAGACGACAGAGCTAGAGCCTAACCCTGGGTCTTGGTCACCCCACAGGCTTTGAGCCTCACTCCAGGCTGCACCGCCTCATGGTGAGTGGAGACTCAGCAGAAGAAGCAGCTTCCCGAGTCTCCCTTTCCCCTTCCTCTGGCTGCGCATGATGAATTGTGGGTGCCTTTTGGAAACCCTGATGCTCAGGCTCCAACCTGACCGAATGAATTAGAGTCTCGAGGGTGGGGGCACGGGCATCCACTTGGCGTTTGTTCAAAAGCTCCCTGGGGACCTGCTCGACCCTGTCTGGATGCCTAGGTATTCGGTAGCCGTGGCTCGTCTCAGCTTCTCCCTGCTAACAGCTGATGCCCCAGCAGCCTCTCTTCCAAGGATACTTGTGCTTAATTCACTCCAGAGAAGGCATTCTTACTTTTTAGCCGTGACACATGGGCAGGAATTTCTTAACTCATTCTACCCCGTGAATCATCCCAATGCTGGATTGCAATCTGGAAGGTTTCTGGTCCTCGCTGTCTTATTCATCTTTGATTTTCCCAAGTCCCACTCACTGTTGCGTGTGCAGTAAGGGTTCAATAAGTATAAGGGGAATGGATCAATAATCTTCTACCGTATACAACACTCATGTCTTATGCTCCACTCCCAAGTGCGTTGTCTCATTTCACGATCACAACTCAGAGAGGGGAGGTGATCTGTTACCCCCATTTAATAAATGAAGAAACAGCCACACATCTAATGAGTAAAACCGAGGTTCATGCTGTTCTGTGGAGTTGGTAGGTCATCGCTCTTCAGAACAGATGCAGCATTAACAGAGGAGCTTTCCAGATTCCGTGCATAAGCCAACCTTTTCTCCACTGGTGCCCATTTCTTGGCACCCTGGCTTCCCACACAAGTAAGACTCTAGTGCCCGAATTTTTTTTAACTTTCCAGTTTCATTCAGTCGAGCAAGGCTTCGTGAAGAACCAGGCACCAGGCTGAGCAGTGAGTCCCACTGAGTATGGGCATCTGTGGTGTCTTGTAGGTACTGTGATGAATGGCTTTGCAGGCAGACAGGTGTGGGTCCAAATCAAAAGCCACAGATGGCTCACAAATCACACATGGGCAGATTTGTGGTCTGAAATGGGTCATTTCACCTCTCTGATTCTCAGTTTTCTCACCTGTGAAATGGAGACAGGAACCTCTCCCGCAAAGAGTTAGTGTGGGTGAAATGAGAACGTACGCAAAGTGCCTAGGACTTGGCAAGGTTTGATGACATGTTAATTCCCCTTCCCTTCTTTCCACACCGCATGCCTGTGCCAGGTTAATGCGAGCTCACAGACTGTGATGCTCCTTTTTTTTGGTGCTTTTACCTGCATTTGGGCCCCCTTGTGGTGGCAAAGAGCATAAGCATTCCCAGGAGAGTAGAAAACCATCAGCATTGAAGTTTTGGGGGGAATGTTGGGATGCAGATCCACATTCTGAAATTCATAACTCAGCAGGGGGAGCCAAGATGGCTGAGATGCTGCATGCCTTCACACCAAGTCTCCCTCCCCAGAAAATGAGACGGCTACTGTCTCCTCCGTGTATTTATTTGATTAGATCAAAGGTCTAATTGTTGAATAACCACAATCCAAGATTCCTTTGGGAAGAAGAATCAAATATTAAATCCATCCGAAAATACATTGGGCATCAAAGTGTGGTTGCCTGTGTAAGGAACGAGCTCAAGTTTGATTTTTAAATAGCCATCGTGTCTCTCACAGTAAAGATGGGCTGAGAGCCATCATGAAGCTTTGGTAGAGTACAGTTCACACGCTGACCCCCGTCGCTTTCTCTCCATCCAGGTTCACTACCAAGCACTTGAATGATGAATCAACTTCCAAACAGATTCGAGCAATGCTTCAGTAGAGCTCTGCTCGGAGAAGAGGATCTGTGTACTGACCTCAGAAGATGTATATGTTTACATAATTTAATACAGATTGATGTTAATACTTGTGTATTTACATAACCGTTTCCTTCTTGTCACTGAAATATATGGACTTTAATTTGTATCTCGACTGACTCAACCCAGCAGAGCATAAATTGACGTGAGAGCCTTATCTTTGATGTCTAAAACAAAACCCTCTTCTCCAAAGCCAAAATTTGGAGATGTTGATCTTTGCTACTGGAGTCCTTTAACTACACCTATAATAACCCGAAATTCCCAATAGTTTGTGGTAGTGTTTTAATTCTAGATGTGTAGTCTCTCTGGGAAGTTTACTTATAGAAACACGAAGTATTTTGATTTCCTGTATCGGCTTGGCTACAAGAAACACAACCATTATCCTGACGGAGGGAGAGAGGAATCCAAGAAAAGAAAAATGCATGTGAAGACACAAACTCAAGTGTTTGGAATTCAGCACGCCCCCCCTCTCTTTCCTCAGACTGCAAACCACATGTGCAGCCTTTTTGTTTGCACGTATTTTATTTATCAACCTCTTCCCCTTCTCTCTGGATTTATATTCCTCTGACATTCCCTTTTGATTCTGCAAGAGGAAAATCACCTGTGCTTGAATCCATTTGTAAGAAAGAAGTGGGAATAGATAGATGTGCTGTCACAGCTGAGCTGGGAAGGTGGTTGTTGTGGAAGCAGGGGACGGGCCGGGAAGAAGGAGACACAGGCAACAGGACAGTCCTCTCTCCGCCTCAACCCTCTGGCTTTGGGTAACTTTACTGACACTCCAGGTGTCTGGGGGGTGCTGGGTGCCCAGCCCCCCTCCTAAAATGGGCCCTGCCCTTTGCGGACTGATCATGCGGCGACAGAGGTCTTGGGTACTTCACTGATTTCCAGAAGACTGGGGAATTCATGGGGGGGAGACTCTACATTTTCCAGTTCCCTAGTATTTAAAAGGTAGTCCCTCCCTGACTGCACAGCTAGCTTGTTGCAATGTGTACAACTTTGGTCTGAGTACCTGGATTTAGTCCTAGCCTTATTGATCCACCGTGTGATCTTCGGAAATTCACTTAAGTTCTTTGTGTCTTGCTTTCTTCATCTATAAAATGGGCAATTAGAACAGACATTCTCCAAGAGCCCTACAAGACAATGAGCCAATAGAATGGCAGACTCTTACATGCTTCCTTAGGAAATAGAGTCCAGGAAGCATCACCCCACCTTGTGTTGGTGATTGAAGATAGGACAAGGCCTAGAGTCATTCTGTCGGCAGATCAGAGCTTATGATGGAATCTTGGAAATCTTCTATTCCAACCTCCAGTGGAGAGACGAGACGAGGGTGAAGTCAAACAGGATGAACCCCATGTAGGACTAGAGCCCAGGATCCCTCACTCCTGACTCTTTTCCTCTTCACCATGTGGCCTATGCATACATACTATGGAATGAGATTGGACACTTTGAAGTCAATCTTCAGACTGGCTTATATTATTACTTGCCTATTTCTGGTAGAAGGAAAGAGTTGCCCAGTGATCGATAATCCCAGAAGCTGGGCCTGGGTACGTCAGGGTTTCATGCACCATATCCCAAGGAAGGAGCTGTCAGACACAATTGATTTCCAGACTTTAGTATCCAGCTGGCATTCTCGCGAGTCCTCCAAAAAAGGGGAAACATACTTTTGTTTTGTTTTATTTTTAACAACAACGGCAACAAGAATTCCAATCTAGTGGCAGAACAGATTCTCTGGTTTATATCTAAATGTCAGTCAACAGAGAGAAAAAAAAAAAAGACCCTTTTCCTTAGAACTTTTCAAGCTGAATGAGTATAGCTCCTTGGATGGGGGGTTCTCTCATCAGGAGAGACATGCACTTCGATGGCATTCATGATCTTTTCAAATCTAGGGATTTTAATACCTTAGAGGAAGCCGGGAAATGGGGTAACAACGGGTGAGCAAATTCATTGACTATTTAGCTTAAGAAATGCTCTATTTGGCAGCCGCGTGTCATCTTTGGGCAGCAACTTTGGGCAGCAACATCAAGACAAGAATTATAGAGGTGCTCAGTGTTTGTCATCATTGAGTCCATTCGTTCCCTTTATCAGATGAGGAGCTTAAGTCTTGGAGAGAGGAAAGGGCTTGCAGAGGAAATAGTTGAGCACATTTATAATTTTTAATTAGACTTTCATCTTTGGGACCAAATATACAGGAGGGGCTGCTGGCCTGCCCCAGTATAGCCAGGCCACCTTGTTTCAAAGCTAGGATTCACCTGTACATGGATTTTCAAAACCCCAGGGCCAGAACTGTTGCCTCTGATGATCAGGAGGACAAGTTAATTGAATGTCTGTGATCACTAACAGGTAATGGATCTTGGATCCACTCCTGAGCTACTGTGGGAGACAAATTCTTTTAACAGCCTGTCCTCTGGGCATCAGGAATCCGTGAACAATCATGTTTTTGTTTTTGTTTTTGTTTTCCCTGTGTGTGCTGCATGCACATGTGTTTAAGACCCATGGGTGGTTTAGGGGGAAATGCTAGCCACAGTATCCATGTTGACGTTAACTATATTTCATATTTGATGTTTCATAGTTTTCAAATAAACAGTGTTTTCCAATACTCAGCTATTTATTTGGGGGCAGACAACAGGTGAAAATTACTTTGCTCAGATGCACTGCTATTTTGACATCATGACTTTGTTCTCAGAAGTTTTTCATGCATCACTAAGAACTGCTAATGAAAGCAAGTGGCGATGAGTGTTTGTGGTAGCCCATTAGGGCTGGAGAATTTATCAACCAGAAAGAAAGTCTTGATAGTAATCTCTTAATCATTAATCTCATGCTTCATCATTTGCTTCTAGTCATCATCATTACATCAAGACATTAATGGTAAACTGAGGTTTTTGATACATCAACACACTTAAGTTAAAAAAAAAAGTAAGAATCATGTTTCCTCAAAAGAAAAATGAAGCCTACCCAGTCTTGGAATCCAATTGTGCAAGTAGAATTCAGAGAATTCTCATTCAATCTTGTATCCACACAGCTACAAATTTTTCTACGTATTAATAATAACCAGTGGAATTTTATCTTAAAGACATTTTGGAACCTAACTTCCCCATTACATCTATAAAGGCTGTTGCATACACAAAGCTATTTTAAAGTTGTCATATGTTGTTTGCTAAAGTCATTGTAATTTTTTTTTTTTTGCCTGCTTTGCCTCTTTTTGTACAGAAGTTTTGAGTGTGAAATGAAAATTAAAGTTTGGTACATATATTTAAAAATATACCTCTATTTTACATGATGTTCCACGTGATGAGCACATGATCATAGATATTTGCTAAACATCAATATTTGCTAAACACCTGCTCTGGGGACCAGCAAATCACACCATCTGCCTTTCACCTCTCTTTATATACAACATAAAATATGCAAAGTGTTCTGCTCTTGGTACCAGCTATAGTTATTCATTTCAACAAAGATCTTTCATTATTTAAAAAGGTATAGAGTAAAAAGAAGTATGATTGATATCTAGAGAAGCATGAGACCTACTCGTCCAAGGATACTAAGGAACACTGATAAATACCCATGCATTCTATCTTTTCAGAGTAGTAGCCCTTTATGGATTCAACAAAATCAGCCATTACTTTTTCTATATATGTACCTTTTTCAGGCAACTTAAACTCTAAAGCAATTCTTTTAAAGATTGAATATTGAAACTGATTAGAGCATCCTTAGACATTTTAAGCTTTTCACCTGAGACCTCATTGTGTGTGCTATCACTGGGTCAGAGTCCCCAAAAGAGATCTTCTCTATACAAAAGACAAAGGTACAATAATTAGGACGATTTGGAACTCAAAGGGAAATGAATAGAAATGGGAAATTTTCTGTAAATTGGCACACCGATGAATTATAAATGGGCACAAGCTGGATGGAGAGAGAAGAAAAGGGGCCAAGAGAGAAAGAGAAATGCTAATTAAATGAGCGTTGACTTATTTCACCCAACGTAATCTCTTCCAGTCCCATCCATGTTGATACAAAAGTTAGGTATCCATCCTTTCTGATGGAGGCATAATATTAAATGAGTGTTGAGAGTCAAGAGACATGAAAATAATGAGTGAATGTGTGACTGTTAAGAGGAATACAGCTAGTGAGGAATACCCTTCATGCCAGCCAAAAAGTTGGTTGTTAATCCAGGCTTTCTTGGAAGGATGGAGATGAGGAGTTTAGCTGGCCACGTTCATGAAACCTGGTGAATGGTGACTATATGCAATCTTTATTCACACTGACTTCATCCTCTGGGGTATCACTGAGTAGATAGAATTTCTAGGCAGGCATTTCCTGCTTGAAATGTATGTACTATATTTAGTCACCACAGCTTAAATGATTAAATAATACTAAGTAATATGTACTTATACTTTTATACAATTTACTTGTACTATTCATATTCATTAAGTACATTATTCCAATCCAGTGCCAAAATCCTGGTCTCTAATAGTAAAAACAAAGCAAAAACAAAACAAAGAAACAAAAAAAAAGCCTTGCTGATCACACCCCCCTACACCTTTTATACAGCAATAAAGAGAGGTATTGACTGTTGTGTCTCTTCAGCTCAAAGTCAGACTACAAAGAAGGGAGTTTTTCTGCTCTGGTCACCTCAAGTTACAAATTCTATAAAAATACTGTTTGAAACTGTGGTAAGTAGGATTTTAGATAAATCCCAGAATTTTCTGTAGAGTCATTTAGGCTGAGAGATCTTGTAAACTCATTTAAGAGAGTCTTTTCCCTGTGAATCTTCCAGTTTTCCCCACAAATTGCATATTTCTAGGTTCTTTTTCTCCCTGCCTGCACTTACTGTTAATTTTTTAATTGTCCTTGCTTGCCCCATGACAGGCTTTGTTTCAAGTCAGGAGCTATATTTTATTAGCCATTCCTACAATGTTGAGATTTGAGGATCAGTGGTTTTAAAAGGCTCCTTCCACATTGAAAAAGTGTCTTCCTTTTGTATAAGAGAAATAATGCAAACCTTGTAGGGCGGGGTATAAAGGTGGTAGTGTTATATGTGAATGTGGGTGGGGAGGCTAAAAGGATAGGGAGCTCTAGGCTGAACCAGGTGAGTATTTACTACCTTCATGTGCCATGGGCATTTCCACTCCTATGATATTGTCATTAATGCACCTCTTTTTCTTCCTTCCCCACCTGAAGTTTACCTAGACATCAAGGCCTGGGTCATACTCTACCTCTTCCAGAAGCTTTCCCTAACCACCCCCAATTCATGCTAATCCTCTCTGTTCTTGGTCTCTAATGCATTTAATTTACTTGATGCTAAATGTAGGGCACTGAACAGCACTTTATATGTTTGTTTCTTATACTAGATGTTAAGTTCCTAAGGGAAGAGAATGTATCCCTTACAGGGTCAAGCTCAATGTAAGCCAGCAGCCAATAGAAGATGCCTGTAAAGGGGAAACTTCAGGGTTCTGAAATGAAACCCAGAGAATTAATTTCTATAGCTCACAACTGTCTACAGTAAGAATATCTGCTCCCTTGGCTGGTCAACTTTATTCCTGGATGAAATATTTACCTACCTGCCAGGATATTTTTAACCTCTGTGGACACAGCTTGCAGCTTGCACCTGATAATGCCAGGAGTCCAGTTGAGAAATCAGGCCGTTGTCTTGATCAAAAGTCAGAGTCAGTTAGTCCTGGCAAGGACAGGCATGCTATCAGATGAAGTCTAGTTTGGTCTGGGACAAGGCTGCCACTCCATTAGAGAATTGAGCTTGAGGCAAAGGCAAAAGGGCAACAGAAACAGAGGGTTTCCAATAACTAGACAAATCAATTCAGCACCGTGGATAGCAATCTAGGCATGTTGTCCTAAGTCCATAGCCATTTATCCTGGAATCTGTAAGTTCTATTACTTGGTTTCACTCTGTCTCTAAAACTCTGATTATGAAAGACTATATGTTCATTAGAAAAATTAAGTTGCTAGGTACCTGGGAAAGCATTTTTTCTTTGTCCTGAGAGTTCTGAATATCACATAAGATGGGCAGAAAATAGTTTTGGAAAGGCGCGGGTATCATCTTAGGTGTTCATATTCATAGTTTTAGATTCAAGCCAAACTCGTAGGAATGACTCTTCTTTCTTCTTTACCCTAACTCCTTCAGCTGATCATTAAGTCCTAACAAATATCCTTTCTAAAGAGATCTCAAAATCAACTTCTCCCAGTTCATTTTGCTTTTTTTTTCTTTTTTTTTCTTTTTTTCCATTTTCCTCTATGCTTCACCTTTTCCTAAGCAGACCATCCAGTCCTTACTATCTCTCCTGCCCATTCTCTATACAGCCAACACTCATCTTCCTGTGACATATATCTGACCACCACTGTGTCATACGATTGCCTTTAGCAAGTTTCCTGAAATATGTTCCCAGAGATGTTAATTGATGTTCTATTAAAAAAAAAAATTTTTTTTCAGTTTTCAAGTACTTGTGAAACAAGGTCAGACACATTATATTTTTACTTATTTTTTTGCTCCTAGATTTTTTTATTCATTGTAAATCTCCACAGGAAGGTAGAACATATTCTGCATGGGAATCAGCTTGTTGATTTCTACACACACACACACACACACACACACACACACACACACTAGCTTATTGGAATTTTATTAAGAGTTCTTTGAATCTACACATCAATTTGAGAAGAATGGACATCTTAACAATATTGAGTCTTCTGATTTGTGAATATAGTAAATCTCCCCCATTTGTTTAGGACTTCTTTGATTTCATAAGATGTTTCACATAAACTATCTGTGAGTAAAGATAGCTTTACCTTTTCCTTCTCAATATGAATCCCTTTTATTTCTTCTCTTTGCCCTATAACACCAACTAATCTCCGGCACAATGTCAAACAAAAGTGATAAGAATGAACATTCTTACCTAGTTCCTGATCTTAAGAGGAAACATCTAGTCTTTCATCATTGTGAGTGTTAGTTGTAGGCTACATGTAGATGTCCTTTATCAGATTGAGAATCTCTCTTTTATTTTGCTGAGAACTTTTCTCAAGAATACATATTGGACAAAAACACTAATTAGATGGGATATGTGCACCCTATGTTCACAGCAGCATTATTTACAATAGCCAAATTATGGAAGCAGTTCATGTCCATTGATTGATGAATGGATAAGAAGATGTGGTATATATATACACAATGGAATAATATTCAGCCATAACATGGATGGAGTTAGAAAATACAATGCTAACCAAAATAAGGCAGTCAGAGAAAGACAAATACCATATGATTCTAGTCTTATGTGCAATTTAAGAAACAAAACAAGCAGAGGCAAAGGGAGAGAAACCAAGAAACAGACGCTTAGCTATACAGAACAAACCAGTGGTTATGAGAGGGGTGGTGAATGGGGAGATGGGTGAAATAGGTGGGGATTAAGGAGTGCACCTGTAGTGATGAGCCCCAGGTGATGTGTGGAATTATTGAATCACTATATTGTACACCGGAAACTAATATAACACTGTATGTTAACTATACTGGAATTTAAATCAATCATCAATAAATCACACAATAAAAGCACTAGACTCTCAAAAATATAGCATCTACAATATACAACATATAGTAAACTTAGTTGATCTGCAGAGAATCAGGGAACATTTATCAGTACAACAAAGACACATCCATAAATATCAGAGATGATAAAATTAGCAGACAAAAACTTTTAAAAAGCTATTATTAATATGTTTAAGGAGTTAAAAAAGAATACATGTTGGATTTTGGCAAGTGCTTTCTCTGAATCTATTAAGATAATCATCTTTTTTTTTTTTACGTTTTAGACTATTAATATGGAATTATATTTTTGAATGCTTCTGAATGTTAAACCAACTTTGCATTGCTGAGGTAAACTCTATTTACTCGTGATTTTTTTGTCCTTTTGACCCATTTTTGTATTTGACTTTTTAAAAATTTGTTGAGAATTTTTACACTTATGTTCATGAAGGATATTAGCTTTTGATTTACTTTTCTTGTAATGATTTTGCCTGTCTTTAGTATCAGGATAATTCTGGCCTCATAGAATGTATTAGGAAAGTCATCTCTCCTCTTCAATTTTGGAAGAATTTGGACAGAATTCACCCTTCACTAAACTCCTTGACCTACCTAATTCTTTCTCAATCTTCTTGTGTTAGCTTAAAGATCACTTTCTTCTGAAGCCCCATCTCCAATCCTTAGACTTTTGCATTTTTCCTAGGTGTATGTTGCCATAACCCACTATATTTCCGCTTTCATAACCTATATTATACTTCTAATTGCTTTATTACCATTATTTTTGGCCAGCTATAAGCTTCATCAAGTCAAAGTCCTTCTCCATCTTGCTCACCATTCTATCACAATTGCCTAGTAATATACAGCCCATAGTAGACCTAGACAACTTCCTTGTTAAGTAAATTAATTTTTAACTAAATGTCCATTTAAGTATCTAATAAGAAGATTATATGTTTTTCCTGTGAGATAAAATGTTATCAAGAATAATATTGACAAATTTCTTAATATTGTACCATCCTTAAATCCTGGAATAAATTCTATATAGTCATACTGTATACTTTTTTATAAAGTAGTATTACATATAGCTGAATTCTCTTTGGTTAGTTTTATTCAGTATTTTTCTCAATATTCATAGTGATATTAGTTTTGTGTGTGTATGTGTATAAGTATGCAGGTACAAGAGCCTTATTATAGAATTTATGCTAGTTTCTTTAAAAGAGTCAGGTTTACTTACTTTTTCTATCAACTCTAGAATTAAAAAAAACGTGGAAAGACTTAAATGTTGTTTGAAGACCTGAAAAAAATTACTTAAGAGACTATTTCAACTGATATTTATATGGAGGCATTCTCAGTCAGTATTACTGATTTCTTCCATATTTGGGAGCCTTGTTCATGCACCATTTACATTTCTTTTGATTTTAGCCATTTGTATTTTCACAGAAAGTGATATATTTTATCGGTATTTAAAATTATTTAACAAAAACTTTTATTGTGTATTATTTAACACAAAACCTTTTGTGTATTGTCATTTTTCTGTGGCAACACCTTTAATTGCATCTCGTTACCATTTTTACTAAGCTGTTTTATACTGTGGGTATAATTTGTAATCCATTTAAGTGTTACTTAGGAGTGATCTGAAATAGCCAAGTAGTTGAGGATTTTGTTGGGTTTTGTACTCTAATTTTGTCATTAATATTAGTATTATTGTATCATGATCAGAATGTGTAATCCCTGTGACTGCTACCAGTTTGGAATTCATCAACGTTGTCTTTGTAGCTAATCGCGGTTCCAATTCCCCCCCAAAACACAGCCCGATACCGGGATAGTATAGGCACAGGTAGTTACTGAGGAAATGAACCGGGCAGGAGGAGCAAGGGAGCAGAGAGAAGGAAACAGGAAAAGAGGAGCACCTAACAACTGACATCTTGTTGAACAAATTACATTATGTGGCAACTGAGGTCCAGTCTTCTTAAAACCCTCTAAGAAACTGCACAGGAAACTCCTAAATATTCTCTCGCTGAAGGGCTGGATGCTGGAGCATTCATCCACAGTTTTCCTGCCTCCATTAGTTGAGCTTTGTCTTTGGGCTGTGCCTGTACGTGAGTTGAGCAAGCTTCCTTGACTTCAGAGAAAGTGAGAAACAAAAACACGAAGAGAGAGAGGGGTCAGCCCCTGAGCAGACCACTGGCAACATGCATGAGAACTGCCCACCTGTCACAGTCAGCTGCCTCTGACATCATGGGGTAGACCTACGGGGTCAGGTGTGGGGACCCATATTGTACATTACTCATAAAGTCATCACCACTTGTAAAGTGTGCTAACAATAAGAGTATATTTTGAGGTATGATTTCCAGTCTTGGCTTCTAAATTTGCATAAAGAAGACGTTCAATACTTCACAAGGCAGATAGTACTATTTAGGGATATATGAGAGTATTAAGATTCCAAAAGAAGTAGAGATAAGCTCTATATCATCTTCTGACTTAACAAATGGTAAATAATTGCTCATATGTATTTGATGAAGATTTTCTTTATGTTAAACTGGAACTTGAAGTGTAAATAACTCTCTAGTACCCATTAAGAATAGAGAGAATAGACACATTCTAAAATCATTAGCATTAGTAATTTCCTGAAAATGTATTTTTTTCTTATTATTACAAATAGTAACACAGATCTTACAGATGACTTCTTATTAGGTAAAAGTAACAAACCTGTAAGAAATCATATTTATAATATTATATGAAAGGAGAGGAAAACTTGATTGCCTCTCCTTAATTAAGAGACTTATAATTTTTTCTATGTTTTCAATACAAGTTGTTATTGCACTCTATAATACTTCTGAAAAATCATTCCCAAAGGATTTTGGCTAGTCCCATAATATGATAAAGTCAGCATAAAATTAATTGTGGCAAGTAAAGAACAGATACTTAAAAAAACAGAAAGAAGAGCTAAGTAGGGTATATAAAGAACAGCTAAAAATATTTAGGACAGATGATGGATTAACACTGCTACTGGTAATTGGGGATCTTATGTAACATAAGATGTTACAGATGGTAGGAATTACGGATATGAAAGGTCTCACTCTGACAGACTTTGCCAGTGTTTTTAATAAATGTCCTATTCTAGCTTTAGACGAGTTGGGTTGTTTGAGAAGCAGCCATGCGTGGCATATTGACTTAAACTACCTGTTATTAACTCATTTTGTAACCTCAAGATAGCTAGACTACCTATAGAATTATAGTTTCCCTTACCCAATTTTTTTTCTGAGGATTGTCAAATTAGCATCTCTGAATTCCTGGGGTGATAAGGGAAGATCATTGACCCAGGGATAAAGGGAGGAAATTCTACATGACAACATTTTTCATCTCTTCTCTGAACTCACGGTGGTTTTTTGGGTCCATTTTTCAGTTACCAAATGACTTATACTGAGTATAATACCATGTGCTAATTGCCAACGATATAATTATGAAAGTCAGAGAATTCACATTCTGATGAGGGGAAGGATAAAAAACATGATTCTATTTGGTAGAAATAGAAATAGAAATAAATTTAAAAAAATCATGTCGTAAGAAGAACATGGGAAATCTAATGTAGCCTGGTCAGCTTGGGGGAACATCAAGGAGGTCATCCTGGTGATGGCAGCTAGCTGAGCTTTGAGGACTGGAAGAAGACCTCCAAAAGGACAAGGACAAGAGGGTGACTATATCAGACAGAAGTAACAGTGTATGGCCGAAGAGCATGACACCATCAGGGACTTCATATGGCTGGAGCATATAGTTTTTTCTTCTGGGGTATAAATGGTAAGAGTCCAATGGGAGGCTGAACAAGAAGGCAGAAATATATGAGGGTGATAGGAAGATATGGAAAGATTTCACACTGAGAAGTGACATGGCTGAGTTTATGCCTTCCAGAGATTATTTTGATTGCTCTATGGGAGGACGACTTGGAAACTATGGACTGAAGAGAGGGAACTGGAGATGGACCAGCAATTAGTAATGAGGATAAAAATAAGTATGAATGCTTACATATAGCACCTACCAGGAGGTAAGCCCAGAAGGTGAATTATGCATATTAACCTTTCTAGGTGATCCCTACTATTTAAAAACCCCCATTTTTACAGAAAGAAAAACTGAGGCACAAAGATATTAAGTAAATGCTCCAAGCTCTCAGAGCTGTAATTGCAGGTTGAGAATTCTAAACCAGAAGCTGAGCTCCAAAACTCATGTTTTCAATCGCTGTGCTTTACTTAGCAAGGTGAATTTTCACAGGCACTCCATACAAGTAGGCCGTGTGTTAAGCACTGAGAGTGGCTTCTTCCAGTTACTCTTCACAACGGCTGCTGGTAGGTAATAGTTTTAAATATGTTTGCCCCAAAAAAACCTTTTCTTAAACAAAAGCTTGTCTGGAATGCCAGCAGGTGAAACACAGACAAGCAGAGCTGGCTGAAGTGGTAGGCGTAATAGGTCTGGCTACCTAGTTGCTCACTGCCCAATATCCACGGAACACAGAAGACCAAAGATATTGAACTCCACATTTTAGAAACTACTGGTCTAGAAGTTATGGGAGCTTCCCAGAAACTCTGAGGTTCTAATTCCCTACAGAACGAGAAGATAGATAATGTGAAGATGACATTATGAGTGCCATCTCCAGAGGGCCCATGGTGTATAAACACCATGGCTGTTTCCAGAGGCTGGAAACAGAGGTCGTATTTTGAATAGGACTGTCTGTACAGCTAATACATACCAAGGTTTAAAGGTCACATTGTCCCCCTGTAAGCCAGGCTCAGTGACAAATCACCTGGTGTCAATGCGAAGTGAGGAATTGGGTCACACCACTGCTCTCCAAGCCACCAGTTCTCCATGGCTCCCATCACACATCTCCTGGGCAGTTTTTGACAGCTGTTATGGCCCTAAGAAACTTCAAATTTGAATCTCAGAGCTTGGGGACTCCACAGCCTAGGGACTGATATGTCACAGAGTAAGGGAAAGGACAGCTTCAGGAGGTGGTAATGAGATATGAATAGAGGGTCCGGGAATGGAGACTTCAATCAATCTCTCTGATCGTTCAAAGACTGGATCAAGGATAGCTCAGAAAGATGTACAACTATCACCTCAAGGGACAGATTCGTGGAGGAGGACAAGGGAATCCTTTACCAAGTGAATATGGCCACACTGGCTGGTTCACATAGCATACACCCCAGTGCTGGAATCTTGCCTCCTGTTGGGGTCCTGAGGCTGGCCCACTTTCCTACAGAAGCCAGGGTTAATGTATTCCTCTCAGCAAGCTCTGGGCTGGGGCTCGAATTGGTTCATGAAGTTTCTAAACTCACTGGGCGATCTGTGAAGGATGATTGCCATGCCGTAGTGGGAGAGACAGGCACCCGATCGCCCTCATTCTTTCACCCCTGGCTCAACCTAACATAGTCTTTGGCATCGATACTGGGCAATTCATCCAAACATGTCAGATAATGTCTATAAGGCCCCTGTTACAGCAATACCCTTGAAGAAGATATATTTTATCCTTGGTAAAAGGCAAGTGCTTCTGGCAGCGGGTGTATCTTCCTCCGAGTGTCCAGTGTGTGATGGAGGAGATAGTCATCTGTGCATGCAGAGATCTGTACTGAGTTCCATCCATTGTCCTAGATCCTTCCAGCTCTGACATTTGATACTATGCATGTCCTATCAGGCTATAGTGAGGGCAGCGAATGAGCAAATGAACAAAACAAAGACAGAATGTTATTTTTTTCCACTATTTTTATTTTCAGGGTTTCATTTGTAAACTACAGGGCATACCATATTTATTTAACTTAATCTATCAGAATGACACTTACTTCATTAAATTAAGAAATTTTAATTAACTAATGAAGATTTCATTGTCTACTCTTTTATGTTCATATTAGGGTAGGTCATTTTGATGACAACTTTTATAGCTATAATTAAATATTTCTAATAGATTTAGTTAAATTTGCAAATAATAAGGCATATTTCATCTTTATTTTATTATTCATGACATATCCAATTTAGCTGTGTGGCAGTCGCCCAACTTCTGGTGTCTTCTCTTATTTCTTTTCACAAGTGTCTGCTTTACTTAAGAAAAAAGCGTCAGGTCCTGATAATATCAGGGTTGTAAGGTCCATGCAATCCAGAGATGGGCCCAGGAACGAAGGAAGTATCTTTTTCTCTGCTGTGGTATGTGGAGTAAGGCAACTCTATGTGCCCAGCACACATATTTATCTCATGGATTAATTAGCATAAATCCAGAAAGTGGCAGGTTGGCATGTGTTCCCTGGGTTCTAGGCCATTCCAAAACCTTTTACGACATGCCTAGAAGAGAGTCATTCTGCTGATGTCTACACACCCCAGGGCTGGGGAGCTTATACCTCTAAAGGGACACTGGTCAATTACCTATTTAACATAGATTTTTAATGTGTTCTTTATATTCAGCTAAAACAGAGGATTGTAGTTCCTTTAATGGCAGCTTTGCCTCACCAACCCCTACCAATGCTCAGAAGCCGAAAGTGACACAGGGCCATGAACATCAGAGTCTGGGAGACAGAACGAGTAGAACGGATTGACTCTTCTTCCCCTGCCGATCCATATGTGGATAGTGTCTCTTCTGAGACAACCTAGCACCTCTATTCCTAGCTTACTGATTTCCAGACCTTCAGATAAGATACTTAGTGTGGACCAAATGAAATAACATAAGGACTAGAATCCTAAATTCTCAGAGCCACAGCTGGATGTGGGAGTTGGCACATGATCTGGAATATTTAGTAATAGCAATGAATTTGGCCCAATCTATTGTTATATTCCACCCTCTTTGGTCTAACATCCTTAAAATCCACCCCAATTCGTGTTCCTGGGTTTCCGCTTATATAGAACACAATTTAAATCCTTTTTGGTTTAAACTATCTCTACCTGGGCTGTAGTATATATCTGCTGGAGCATATGGGGATGTGCCCTCTGGGTGTGGGTCCAGTGGCAACAGGAGTGGTTGTGGATTTTCAAGGAAAATGATCATCCACTATTAATCCACAGGATAGGAATAACCTACCCCCGATCAGGTTATGATAAGGTTTTCAGGTAAAGGAAGGCTAGTCTAGAAGACACTAATTCAGTGGCAAAGGGACCCCAGAGTCACGTGGAGGCTCAAGATTGCCAGTTGCATCTGGGTTCAACCAGATATTCTCACTCCAAATTTTAGTAGCCCACTATTTCCAAAAAAAATGTCATAACTTTCACGTAAGAAACTTGGTAAGACTTTGAATTCAGCTGTCACTGTCATTCAGCACAATAAATTTTTGCTTGATTTTTCATGTCAGTCCTGTGGCTATAATACATACCAACGGCACATTTTAGGGCCTTCTTGATCCTCAATATAATTGAGCTGAGAGTGAAAGGACTAAAATTTGTCATTTTCTTTGTGTAATTGCTCAGTTGTGCTCCAAAGAATGCTCCCGCACCACAGTTCCTGTCGTCATCACTTCCATAGTCATCCTGCGCAGAAGCCACTGGGGTCCCTAAGACGTGTCTTCAGTTGGCACTTCCCCATGTCCAACCACAGGTTATAACTTGACTAACCAGGATGTCACTGCATGCCTGCCATGGACTACTAACATCTCATACTCTATTGCAAAAATAAAAACAAAAATAAAAACCTAGCACTACATTCGAGTTTGAAGACCCAGCCAAACCAATCCTTAGATCCCATCTTTGTGGTCTGTCTCCTGAGACTCCCTCCCACAACGAGTCTATATCAGTCAGGGTACGGTCAAGAGAGAGAAAAGTTTAACACAAGGAATCACTAACTAACAATAACTAGCTAACAACAGTTATAGTTAATCTGTAAAGGAGTAACAAGTAATCCTAAAGAATTCCCTAAGGTTGATGGAGAGCATCTATGGGGGAAATAAACCAGGAAATAAAGGGCTTTCTCCAAGGATAGGATTCACCTCCTTGGAGAAGGTGCGCTTTGTACTCAGTGGACAGCCTCGGTGGAGGCTCGGTGGGTTGACATGCGTCAGAGCAGAAGCAGAGACACCAGGTTGAGGGTGGTGGGCATGGAACTGTGCCCGAATGTGGCAAAGAGGAAATAGCCCTCCTAGGTTCAGAGAGGCTGAGACGGATGGGAAGGGCCACACAGCCAGAACTGGCAAGAAGGAAATGCCCCTCTGGGGCGCTCGTGGACCCAAGATGGAAGCGAGGAACCACAGGCATGACCCGCAGGCTGGAAGCCTACAGTGATGCAGGCAAGCAGGCAAAGCTGGGAAGCTGGCCTCTGGAGAGTCTGTGAGACCCATTGGGAATCTGCCCTTAGAGGTGGTACTGAAAGTCAAAGGGAAATCATCCACAGGGGTGCCACCACAATCTGATAGAGGGGAGCACCAATAGATGTCCCTAAATGTGACTCTGACAGCAGAATGGTAGAAGAAGGAAGCAGCTCACCAGAACAGAGAGAGGTCCCCTTCTTCTTGACCTGTCCCTTTAGCGCCCTCTACTGGAAAAGCTAAACATTGCATGAGCTGACAAAGGGAAGATATTTGCAGGGTCCTTCCATTATCATAGAGCAAGCAATGAAAGGTAAATTTGGAGCTAAGAGGCAATATTTGACACAGTAGCATCAATTATTATGATAATAGTTAACATTTTATATAGTCTTTACATTCTGTCAAATCACCTTTCTATTTATTACCTTATTTCACCCCTCCCATTATTAATTTCATTTGAAGGATAACGAAATTGAGGTTCAAAGGTGTTGACCCATCCAGAGTCCCACAATTAGTCAACAGTAAAATTGAAGTTCAAATGAGATTTTTTTGGATGGCCACTTGAATTCTTCCTACCAAACCCACTGTCTTCCTCCCAGGGGAACTAGAAAGAAGAGAAAATTGATTGATCAGTAAACCAGTATTTATTGAACACCCACTACACGCCAGGCACCGAGTCACGTACTAGGTACGCAGAGGAGATAAAAGACACATGGCCTATCATCTCATGGCGCTTACAGTCTAGAGCAGGGTGAGCAAACTTTATCCTAAAAGATAAATATAAATAATAGTATTTTAGGTTTTGCAGGGCCAAGAAGTAAAATCAAGGATATTATATAGGCGCTTACGTAGCCATTGACATAAAAATCATTTTTACTCAGGCTGTAATAAGCTGTTTATTATAGTGATAGATAGTTTGTTGATCTCTTGTCTTCATGAAGGGATAGATAAAAAGAATAAACGCGTGTGTGAGTCCAAAGTGTAAGAAGGACACAAAGGAAAAGAAATGGCTCCACGAGAGAACAAAGGAGATGTAGAGAGAGATTAATTAAGACAGAGGATCAGGGAGGTTGTATCTGAGGAAGAACACTGGGACCAAGGCCCCAAAGATAAGTTGTTAACTGGGAAGAGTGGAGGGTAGAACATTCTGGGCAGAAACAAGAGCTCTTAGGAGGGGAGAGCATTCAAGAAATAGTGAAGCCACAACACACATACACACACACACACACACACACACACACAGCAGTGGAATTGGAACTCCAAGAGGAAAAAGGACAGGAATATGGAGATGAAAGAGGAAGCTGACCAGGTCATCAGATCGCCAGGGGCTTGTGAAGAGGGGAGCCGGGAGGCAGTCATGCCCGGGAACAATCCGAAGTCAAAGGGAAGGAGGAAGAGGGGGGAGTGAGCAGAGCTCGATTCGGCAACCGCGGGGACCTCCCAACCTCACAGCCTTGTCCATGAAATGCTGTTATGCATGTCAGCCTTCAGGGAAGGCCCGCCTCTCGAACCTCCAACCCTCGGCAGCACACATTCTTTTCAGGTCTCTACTTTGATGCATTCACAGAGAATTCAAACCATCTTTCTGTTTCATAGTTCAATCTGTAGCTGCAGGCCTGACCAAAAGGGCAGGAAAGCAGCTTGGCCATCTGCCCCCGCCCCACAGAAGCTGGGCAGTCAGGACACAAGAGCAAAGGTGAGGAGTCAAGAGACCTGGGTCTCCATCCCGGCTCAGCCCACATGTCACATTTCACGTTCATATCAGGGTTCTGATCTAAGTGGTCACTGAGACCCGATCACATCACGGTCAAGAGCACAGACCCTGGTATCAGACGCTTGAGGTTCAAATCAAGCTTCTACCACCCTCCCACGACCCACCTGTGGTCATGGTACTGAGCCATCTGAGCCTGGTTCAGCTCCCTCATCTTTAGGATGGGGACCAGTCTATCTGGTAGGATGGCTGTGAGTAGTAGGGGGTGTGTGAAGGCTTACAACAGTGCCTACACTCAGAAATACTTGTGCTAGTAGCTGCTCCTTCACTGAATCCTTCCATCACTGTACAATATGGGCAGGACAGCAATCTTCATTATCCCATGTCATAGACAATGGACTTGAGACTCAAGAAAGTTGGGTCTCTTGCCTCAGGTCATGTGGGAGAAATGGTTTTTAGGCTCTTGCGTTCTGAGCTCCATAGCTTGGCCTAGTTACCTTTGGCAAGTCATTGCAGCCTTATGGGCCTCAGTTTACCTAATACTGAGATGAAAGGAGTAGAGGGGGATCAGTTATCTCTAAGTTTTCTTCCTGACCTGACCATCCACACACCTACCATCCAATTTGGGGATTTAGCCGACGGAACCTGCAGGTTCTACTCGCCTGCTTTCGGTGATTTGCTTCCAGGGTGCCTGGCCGGGTTGTGCCCGGCCTTCGAAGCACCGAGGCTTTCCCAGGCCCGCATCAGCTGCCGGCCCCGGCTCTGCAAGTTCCCTTGTCACATAAAATTCTCCTTCTGACACTGTTTCCCTTTAGAAAGAAAGTAAATCATAACTTTTCACTTAAGCGTTTCTGCTTCTAGTCAGACCTGCTTTAGCCTGAAGTTGAAAAAGAGTACATTTGGTTAGATCACATTTCAACTCAGTCTAATAGATATTTGCTTAAGGGGGAAAAAGGTTGAAGAAAAAAGGGAAATGTCAAAACGGAATAATAAAATGGTCTATAAACAGAAGCAGGTTTTCTGCGATACGTTACCCCGATAAACCCGATAATAGTTCCCAAATGCACTGTCCTGGTTTGATGCCAGGCTGCGCGGCAGGGGGGGCTCCGGGTTATTTTTAATTTTACTGTAGCCAAACCATGACCTCATCCCGGAGGAATTCTCTCCCACCAAAGAGCTGTATCGAGTTATTTGTCGGCTGAAATTCATTTGAATGTGGACTCATCGGAAACATGTGTGGCCACAGAAGCAGCCAAGAGGGAAATCTGGGGAAAAAATAGGATTTTCAAGGAAACCCTTCTCTTTGTTTTAATGAAACTGGCTGGTCCTTGAGGGGCCTCAGGGCTTCGAGAGCGTCGTCCCCGAGCCTGCTGCTCCCCCTGACCGCTCGGTGCCCTCAGCAGCCGGAGCAGAACACCCCCAACAGTAAACGTAGCCCTCTCCCGCCACCCATGAGGGCAGGCCCTGGGCAGCCACTCTGTGAGCTGGACTCAGGCCTCCGAGTGTAGGCGCTTGGCCAATGCCCACACATAATGAGGGTCATGAATAATAATAAGGGTCCCCACTCTTTACCAAACACCTACTACGGCCATGGTACTAAGCACTTGGCACGTGTTGTCTCGCATCCTCATAACAAATGTATGATTCATCCCCATTTCATGGATTAAAAAAACTGAGGCTTGGAGAAGTCAACTCCCTCACAGCACCTGATTATTTCATGACTTAATCAAATTTCAAGTACAAGCCTGTTTTATCTGAAGTTTCGAGTCTAGCCACCGTGCTTCTAGGAGAGATTTGGAGATGAAAGATGCCTTCGGACGGGGAGAAGAGGCAAGGCTTCATGGAGGAGGTGGCATTTGAGTAAGTGGGGAGCATGGGGAGCATTTAAATGGAGGGAGATACACACCAGATGGAATAAAATTCAAGAAGGGGAGCATCAGGGAAACAGAGCCGAATCCCAGAAGGAGGAAAGGAACTTGCTGGAGGCCTCCCACAGGAAAACAGTGGGAAATTCCATGGGAAATGTCTCATGAGCCTGCATCAGAGGGAGCACCTGGTTTTCGGATGCCTAGGTAGGCCTGACCTGGAAGGAGATGGGGAGCCCTTGACATGAGCTGTCATCGGGGAAGGGGAAGCATGGGGAAATGGGGAGAGAGGTCACGCAAGACAGTTGATGGGGCAGAGCTCATGACATGGGGAAGGAGGAACGGAAGAGTAATGTAGAGGATTTAGGACGTTATAAGAGGGGGGAGGAGGGAACAATCCATGAGGAATCCCACATCTCTGGGAAAAGGGTTGGGGGTGGGGGTGAAGGGTGAACGGGATCATTTGCAGAAATAGGCATGAGTTTGTGGGTAAAATGAGAGAATCTTGCTTTGGAACAGGTTCAGCTTAAATGATGTTGTTTGTCTCCCTGGCTCCCACATGAAAGGACCCCACCACGTTCCTCTCTGTTTCTCCCAGGCTCCTTGCACAAGCCTCGGCATGTAGAATGTACTCAGTGAAAAACGATCACCCCATGTTCCCCTTGTTCCCCACCCTATGTTCCCCACCCCACATTCCCCGCAGCCTAACAGATTTCACCCACCAACAGAGCTGGGTTTGGCCACACTCAGGCTCCAGATTATGCATGCATAGAAGCATCACGTCAGCAGCTAAAACTAGTTTCTAAATCCAGAAAGAACCCGAGGAGCAGCTTTCTGAGATCGTTACATGGCTGCCTTTCTGGGGGACGAGATCTGACATTAGCACAGGACCCTGCCTTTTGCCAGGCTCGGTATAGAGAAGGATCCGTCTACCAACAAGCCATTGTGGCCAAGATTTCAAAGAACCAGAAAGAAAAGCCTCCTCCGAGCAGATGGGAGATGGGATCAGTGGCTTTGGTTTTCAGTGAAGCTCTTTCCTGTACAAAGCGACCTTTCCTGTACAAAGCGACCTTGTAGGAAATTGATTATTCTCTTGCCTTCTCAGAAATGGAGACTCTGATATTGAAGAGAATGGTTTCCTGTAAAACAAAAGAACAATGGTCTAGGTGTCTGGAGGTATCATAATTTTTTTTTCTAGTGCCTTCTAAACAATCATCATAAATAGCACATGTATCACAGAAGGCTTGTAAATGTAAAAAGATAATGTACTCCATGATGTCCCGGTTGGCAGAGGCTTCGCATTCCATGTCATTCTCCTGCCCGTGTCCCATATGTGTTGTTCATGTTATTCGGTTCCTCCTTTCTCTAGGGCCATTTTTACCCCTACAACCGTACACAAGAACAAGGGTTTATAGGGACAGACCTGTTCTGGTGGGGTCTGTCTTTAATTTCTGAGAATGGATGGTCTCTATTTTTGAGAATACTTAATTTTAAGCCACCTGACATGGCATTTCCAAACATTAGCCCGGTATGACGAAGCAGTATAAACCTCAAGATAAATAAACCTCAAGATATCCATCACTCAAGTTCAACAACTACCAACATTTTCCCATTCTCGCTTCATCTGGGACTCCCATCCATTTTTACTTTGTATGTTTCCACCCAAACTATGATCGGATTGTGCCAAGCAACGTGCTAAAGCAAAATCTCAGCAGGATCACAGAGGCTTGGCTGCTGCTGGATTATGAGAGCTTAGGAGCAAATGGCGTATTCATCTCTGCTCCCCAGAGCTTGTGCAGGACCTAGCGTCTCATTGGCACTCGAAGAATGGCCTGGTGACTCTTAAACTAGATGTGTAAGATTTTGAAAACCTCCTTTGATCTCTCCAGCCCCGTATTTCTCATCTGCAAAGCAGGAATGAGAAAAATCTGCCAACAGAGTGAGGATGAGCATGAAATCAGGCTATGTATGCGAAGCCAATGGTCAGCTCCGTAGGGCTGCTCCCTCTGCCTACTCAGTCCCCACTCAGCTGCAATAGCTCCAACCAGCCCAGGTCATGGGAATCAAAAGGCGCAGGTAGAAAGGGAAAGGAAACGAAAGGCAAGGTAAAAGTAAATGAAGAAGAAGGAAAAAGGAAGCAAGATAAAGGAAAAACAGAACCCAATGTGGAATTAATAGAAGGGGTGCAAGAAGGGAGAGCGAGTCCTCCCAAGCACACGTACGCCCAACTTCATGACACGGCTACTCGTGGTGGAATGGTGCTTGCCAGAAGATGTCCTCTGTGTCTCCAGCTGAAAGAAAGCCAGAGGGCTTGACCAGAGGGTTTGTCCCCAGACAACGTCCCTTTTCTCCACCGTCCCCCATCCCAGCCATCTAGGGTCCTCCTGTCCCTTCCTCATGATCCATGCAGGGCCTGCTCCCTAGAGAGTGTCTGGAGAAGGCAGCACAACTGGGGTGTGAAGGACAGTGAGCCCCGAAGTGACCAGGGAGGAGGGCATGGATTCCCTTCCATCTGGTCTGTATGGAGTCCAGGCATGGACAATGAGAACATGGTGGGATGGGAACTACGGTGGAGCTTATCCAGGTGAGAGGTGACCACAGACATTGAAGAGTGACTAACGTACTCGAAGTCAGAGAAGACTTCTCGGTGGGGGGGGGTGACAGTTATGTGGTGTCTTAAGTGGTGAGTAAATGTTACCCAGTAAAGAGAGCAGGAAGAGCATCTACTTTCAAAAGAGGTAGAACTCCTATAGTTGATTAGCCCACAGGTTAACCTACACTTTCAATCATGAAGAAGGTTTTTCTTTTTAATTACACGCTCACATCCCTACTTGCAAATAAAGATGGCAGTGCCTCTACACCACGGACCTCATAGTCTTTGGCCTTACCGTCACTCTAGCCTTGGACAACTCGAGGACTTCTTCCCATTCTACAGATTGAACAATTGAGCTCTCAGAGGCTATCTCATTGCCTTGACGGACGGCATCTTCCAATGTTCCCGCTCACTGATGGTCTACGTACCTCCCCCCTCCCCAATGCAGCTTCTGGAATCTTCACGTAGCACTTTGGCCTTGGATAGAATCAACTGTGACCTTGTCACCCATTCCTGTGGTCTGCCAGTTCCTCCACGGTGGGAATCATTCATCTCTAGATCCCCTGCCACCGGCACAGGGTCTAGCAAAAGGTTGCTGTAAACAAATGTTTGTTGAATTTAAAGTAACTGAACCTTAACTTAAGGACACAGAATGAAACTGCAGCCGTCACCAGCTGGTCTGCGTTCTGCTGGCAAACCCTCACATGTGAAGAACACCCAACTATGTGGTCTGGCCTGTGCATATTCCATCCAGATGTTTGGCTTCAGGTAGAAGCAGACTAGGAAATCCTTAATGAACAGACTAGTGTTTCTTATCATGTCGAATGTCCAGACCGCCCTGTTGTCTCCTCTGCTGGGGCAGCTGGGAATTTCACATTTTAAATGGACTGCACAATCAAGTTGCCTGCATAAGGATGCAAGCAATGAGGGAAGAGGAGAGAGAACAGAGACAGTGCACAGCCCCCGCGTGGGAGTGCGTCTTGTGTTGGAAGGGGAGCAAGGAGCCCTGGGGCCAGAGTAGGCGAGGGTGCAGACAGCAGCCAGAAAACTAAGTAGGACTGGGTCGGACAGAGGAAGATCCGGCAGCTTTATAGGTCATAGTAAGAATTTGGGTTTCCACTTTGAGTGAAATGGTGAATCATTGTTGAGTTTGAGCTAGGAGTAACTTATTAGAAATTGCATTTTAAAAAGAATCCTCTGACTTCTTTGATGAGACTAGCCTGTGAGGTGAGCAGGAGTAAAAAAGGAATTTCAGAGGATTTAGGGGACCACCGCAGTTATCCAGAGAAGAGGCAGTGATGGGGACCAGGGTGGGCTTGGTGGGAGTGCTGGAAAATGGTCAGATCCCAGAATGCACTTTGCCTTCTGCTTCCAGATTGTCTGTCCTTTGACTCCAAGCAAGTGCCCATTCAAGAATGCTGCCATATGCCTGAAACTGCATGTTCATTCAATGAATGAATGAATGAATGAATGAACAATCTGGAAGATCTAGAAGCTGGTTCTGAAAAAAATACTCCCAGACATCTCACTTTGACCTTAACTTGCCATTTTGAGGGACACAGAAGCCAAAAGAACAGAAACTGTGAGTGATGCCCCTATCTGAGGTGTGAGACAAGAAGACCTGTTTTTGAAGAAAGAGAAGAAGAGGAACAAGAGGAGGAAAAGAAAAAGGAGAAGGAGAAGAAGGAGGAGGAGGAGGAGCGGGAGGAGAAGGAGAAAAGAGAGAGCTGGTAGATTTCATATTTTGGTGCTTTTTCCAATTCATACAAAAGGAATTAGCAGAGGGGCTCAGAATGGGAATTCTGACCACCCCCCACCCCCGAATGGAAATAAGAAAGAATTAAGTTCCTACCTATGAGGAACGCAGATAGGAGGGTGGGTTCTGGAAATCTGACTGATGGGCACAGAAACCACCAGAAGGAGTCTCCGATGTGGTCAGGCTCCATCTGGAGGAACTGGGCAGGCATGGGGTTCCCACAGGTAGGGAGATTAGGGGCGAATCTCAGGACAGCCCACACAGGTTAGCTCAGCATCTCCTGGACCCCTCAGTCTGTTCCTTCTGTCTCCCTCCCTCTGGTAAAGTGTAAATCAGTCTCTCTCCTCCCTCGCTCAGCACACTTCGTGGGTACGAGTACTTTATCCAGTACAGAGCACAGCGGGGCTCTGTCCACACTGTCTGGTTTGAACCTCACAGCACCCCAGTAGGGCAGGAGTTGGTATCTTCATTTCGCAAAAGACATTCAGGTCCCTGAGTTTAGAAGTGACACAGACAGGACCCTGCAGCAAGTTAAAGAGACAAAACCTGGCTGTCACACCAGAGCCTCGGAAATAATTAGACCTTCGAGCAGTGCCAGCAGACTCATCTGGAGGAGGCACTGATCAGGGGAGTTGGGTTGTTGGGTGTGAGTATGACATAATGGAAAGATCCAAGTGCCAAACCCCTCAGCCACTGGGGTACCACTGCCAAGGAGTTATCCTTCGCCACAACAGCCTTGTAGAAAGCAGGTGGTGGGCTCTTTCTCTTGCCTCCCTTTCTGAAGACCATGAGCTGGATTCATTTTAACAAGCCGTTTTCATGACTATAAGACTTCTGGAACAATGGCTCATAACCTTGGCTTTAGAATGAGAATCACTTGGGCAACCTGGAAAAAAAAAAAAAAAAAAAAAGATGCCGGACTTTTCTGAGCCTCAGTAAAATGATGATTATAATGCCTTTCTCTCTAGGGTTCTTGAGATAACTGAAATGTTAATTAGTATGCAAAGCCCCTAGTATGGGACTTGGCATATAGTTTACAATCAATAAGAGGTATCCGTCATTACATTATTAATTTGAACATACTTCTATCCTTCACTTTACGCCGAGGTAATTAAATGATAGAAGGATGGTGATCATGATAATTATAATAATGATGATAAGAACAAGCACCTATTAAGGACAGGTGTGCCGGACATTGTATAAATATAACCCCTTCTATTTATCTAGCCCTTCATAATTATCTAAGCAGCTTTATCTTCATCAAAAAAACAAAACAAACAAAACAAATTTCCTAGCGTATGTATTATAAATACAAAGTAGATGAAGTATGTATTATAAATGAAGTATCAAGTGGGTCTAATGATTTACTAAGAGCACAGAGAAAGTAAACGTTGATTTTACTAATATTAAGTAAATTGAATCCCACTCTAGGTCCTATAATTCAAAGTAGTCTTGTAGAAAATGCCTTGTGATATATTTCTATCCCCTTTATATCAACATTTTAAACATTTACGATCACTTGAATTTTTTTAAATAAGGCTCATCTCGTCCTGCTTTCATCTAACTTTTGCATTTTTAGAGTAAGAGTTGATGTCGAAGACACTGTTGGGGCTCTCAGCGTGTCTGGTTTTTGGGTCTTCCCCCTATGTTCCAGGAAGTTCCATTATTGACTCCAGACTCCGGGAAATCCCCAGAGCTCAGGCCTTTCACGTATCTGTGGTAGGGAGAGACAAAGAGCCTGCTTCCCAGGCTGGGTTCTGTTTACACGTCCTTGATCAGGGATAATGATTTGTTTACAGGAGACATTCTGTCTTCATTAAACTCATTTCTGGATAATCAATAAAGGGACAATGATGACAGGACACATGTGTATTTGAAGTTCATATCCTGCCTTGCTCAAGAGGGACCAAGGGTCAGCCAAGACTTTCTGATATTGACACCGAGGAGCAAGACATCAAATGTTCTCCTTGAATCAAGGAGAGATGACTCTTCCCCAAAGGACCATGAATATAGGCTCAATAAATGATGGTGCTGATTAGTCTTTGACTCCTGGTACCCCTAAGCCCTGCTTAGCATGTCACCTTAGAGTCTGATTGTCCATTCCCATTTTAAAACTATTTGAAGCTGTTTAATGAACAAGTTAGTGGCATTTATGCAATTAACTCGGGTGCTTATCTTTGCCGGCACAACATAGAGAAGTGTCCACCAACCTTAATTGGCTGATATGCTTTATAAACGTCAAGCCTTATGCCTTAATCTGAGATTTGGATCAGAACAAAAGAATTTATACTTGTCTTTCTTTTTAAAATGTGAAATATTTTTAATTACCTAAATATAACATTTTTGAAAGCCTCTTATTTTTTCAGATACTTTTCAGTGCAAAGTTACAAAAAATAAGTATAATGTGGTTTATTTATGAATAATCACTAGTTCTCACTCACTTCCTTTACTCTTCTTCCCTTTTTCAAGTTCAAGTGCCGTTTGGCCTCCTCATTTGCCTTAGGTCTCTTTATCGTCTGCCTTGTGCATAGGCTCAACCCTTGTTCCGATGCCAGTCTGCAAAACAGTGTTATTGTTGTTTAAAAAAAAAAAAAAGGATTTTTGTGAGTGATGGATGACCTAGCACTGAGTAAGATCGTGGAAACTGCCTGCAACCTCACCTGGCCATAGTCTCCAGGTAACTCACAGTCCAGAAGACTCAAAGATTGGTAGCAATGACTACTATGGGGAGTCATTTTTGGTTGAGCAATCATCTTAACTTTGGACCACAGGGGTTATCTCCCGGGGAACCTCTAATAAGCCTCTTTAGATCTGGAAATTAATGAAGGCCTGGTCCATGTATTGGCAGCCAAGACTAAGAGGGCCCTGTTCCCAGTAAATCAGGAACAATGTCAGCCTGGGTTTTATACCTAAAGGAAAGCACCCCGAGTGTTCAATCCAAACCTCAGGTCTAACTATAGATCCTAAAATTACAGTGCAGCTGGCATCAAGCAACAAGGGCCAAGGAACAAAGACATTTATTAGCTTCTGGAAACTGGGAAGGACACTGTGGCTTGAAGAATGGTGGCTAAAATCATGGGAGTGGTAAGATATAGAGTAAGGACTTAATTTCAGTCGTTCTGGCACCAAACCTGAGTCCTTTTCCCCTTGCCATGATCTATGGACAAAAGGCAAGGAGGTGTTGGGTGTGAGGTGAGTTGGGTTCTTGCTGAGCCAATGCCCAGAGGTCTCAGCTTCTCTGCAATCATACTAAAATGTCACTGTTGTGTCCACAGAAAGAGTCAGAAAGTGGCATCAATCTGCAAGGTTGACAACCCTTTTAGGACTTCACTCCTGGCTAGGAGAGGCAACAGGAATAAACACCTCCTTGTTATAAAAGACCTGGATCCTAGTTCTGGCTCCACTAACAACCAGGTGACCCTGAGCAAGACATCTCAACCATCTGGGCCCCAGCACCTTGTTTACAAATTAGTGATATTAATTTATACCTATATATTTTTCAGTGCTAATATATTTGTAAGATAGTATCTGGAGAGGTCAATGCTGAATCAAAGAGGCTTCATGATACATGTACGTGTGATCTTTGTATTCCTTCCACTTCTGTCAAGAGTTCTGTGTGGGCAAAGGAGTATCATCTTCCCTCCCTCGGGCCCAGTCTTTTTGACTGTATAATTAAAGGGGTGATCCAAGTGTCTTTTGGGGACTCATTTAGCTTTGATAGCTTATGACCCTTAGTCTCTGCCAAGACCCAGCACATTTTGTCCATTCACCCCATGGAGATGTGAGCAACCCAGCAAAGAAGAGATTGGAGGTAGGTCTATCTGATAAGCTAGTGTCATGTAAGCCCATCAGAGACCACAGACTTTGGGGATCGGAGAGCAGAAACAGGACAGCTGACTCTAACATACCGTGACCAGAGTTTGGGGAAGATGAGTGTCCTTTAAATAGTATTGGCAGAAAAAAATCGAAATGTCCAATTGACTGCAAGCGTGGCTCATCCTTGAGACAGCCAAATAACCCTACCAGAAAGAAACCCACCAGTTTTAGGGATAAGCAGACCCAGATTTGAGTGCCAGCTCTCCCCCACACTAGCTTTGTGACCTTGGGTAAAACTCTCAGCGTGGCCGCCTTGCACTTCCCCATCTGCTGTGACAAGGTGTCTGGGGAGTGGAGCTCATTATTTGTTTGTTTGTTTATGCTCGTGAGGGGAACAGCAGGAAAGCTCTGGATGGCCCAGGACATACTCTGTGCTCAGCCAGCCAAGAAGCTGCCTTTGGTTAGGTAAAACTTCGGTAAGTTGTTGCCCACTGCTCTGGGAGGAGAAAGGAGTTATGAGACTTTTTCTGGCCTCATGCAACAAAGCCAGTGCCTTCCGATACCCTTGGTTAGTAGAATTGATTCACAGGATTGCAAGGGGCAAGGAACCTTCTGGAAAGAGGCTGGGCTCTTAACTCCTCTTTTGAGATTTTCTGTTATTGGATCTTCTCTGGAAGAATAAGAAGGCACCTATGCAGTCACTGACAGGAAGGTAGAAAGGTCTGGGCGAGCCAGGCTCAAAGCTAGTACCTTGTGAGGGAAAGGGAGATCTAGGCTAAGGATGGATAGAAGTCCCTGCAGACCCAGCTTTGGTGGTCCGGGAGATGGCATTTATTTGCAATGACTGAGTGTGTGAGTAGAAACTACATGAGCTGTAGCCTGGGGAGCATGGGGGCCGGGGCGGGCCAGGGGCCAGTAAGGGCACCATGGGAACAGTGGCTAGAGACACATCTGTGTGTCCACACCAGTATGGACGGGGACTGCAGTCCACTCTGATGCCTATCACACTCCAGCTCTCTCTTCATCTGGCCTTTGTTAGCAGGACCTATCGCTTCAGTCTGACTAAGACCTAAAAGTCCTTCATACGCTGGGGAACCAGTGGCAGGGAGGAGGGCGGGGAGAGGTTGGCCTCGAAAGGGGATGGAAAACTCCCTGCTAAGCTGGGTAAATGGAGCTTGGAAGACTGACTAGGAAGATTAGAAATATTTGACTGCATCCATTCCCAAGCTGGTGAGATAGCTCCTATCAGTCACAGGTGTGGTGGGGTCGGCCTGCCTGTACGAGGCTGGCGGAAGAATCTGCCAGCATATCACCTAGGTCTGGCAGAGCGCCTGGCACTGGGAGACCCTCAGCCAGCATCTGCGGCAGGAAGCCCCTCGAGTGACTGCAGATGTCAGCAAGGGGTTAAAGTGCTATCACCTCACTTCACCTCAGTGTTTCTACAAGATTCTTATTAGCACCGTGCTGGGGTAGGAGTTGGGTATGTGGGGCAGAGAATGAAAGAAAGAAGTCTGGGAGGTCCCGGTCCTAGGGACCACGACTCACACCAAGGCCATGTCTTCAAGAAAGGACAGAGGACGGTGGCGACCTCAGTTGGGTCCTTGGGTTGTAAGAAGCAAACTCATTGCTTCCCTGGAGATGGCGTTTACGCAGAGCTGATGGGAGAGGGTAGGGGGCATCTACAAAAATGGCGGCCCTGCAGTTCCGGGGATGGCCTGGGCCATGCTGTGCATCACAACAAACCTGCCCTCTCAGGGAGGGGACAAAGATGCTCTCTCAAGTTGCGCCCATGCTCTTGGCAACCACAGGCATATTGTCAGGAACCTTTGAGAAAAAGGTAAGGATGCCAGAGGCCAGACGAGCTCAAGGAGGTGGCGTGGGCTGCAGGCAGCTCTGGGAAGATCATCACACATGCCGCTTGGCGACAGGACTTCCTCTGTCTCTGCTTTTGCTCCTTCTTTTGCTAAAAATTGATCACTTCGTCCTCCATCCCCTGCCCTGTAGATCACTTCTCTGCCTCATTCCTTGGCTTACTCATCCATGTGTCAATCCTTCTGCTATTTAGAGACAGACTTTGTGTTCTGCTGGGTCTTCTTGTTTCCAGACCAGACCCTCCCACATCCTTCTTCCTGATGCAGACTCTCCTCAGGGTGCCACCCTCCATCCGGGCCCCAGCCGGCCTTGTGCTTTCAGACCACTTGAGAATCCTCGGAGGGGAGCCCCCCCCCCCTCCCGGGAGAGGAAACCTGAGCAGCGGCAGGCAGTGACCTCAGTCTTGGCTCACCTATGACGGCAACTCTGGGAAAACATCTCTGGCTCTTCGTGCCTCGATTTTCTCAGCTGTAAAATGGAGATAATGACAGGCTGTTGGCCTCAAAGCCCGGGTCTAAAGGAGGTTTGCCTCCGGCTGGAAGGCTCCGGAGCTCGGCGTGTGTGGGAATGGTAATTTCATATATTTATGAAGCTAGCTCTTTTTTCAGAGGGTCTTTCTTCTTGATCCTCGCATGGCTCACAACACCTGATTTCCCTGCTTGGAGTGAATTTTGACTTAGAAACCTTCCCATGGCAGACAGATGCGTCCCTGGGAGCTGGGACAAAGGAAGGTCTGGGGGTGATCCCTAAGGGTGAAGGACATGGTTCGGTCTCAGAGGGGTTGCGTGGCTTGGCCAAGATCACACAGGAAGTAGCTGGCGGGGGACGAGGAACAAGCAAGAAAAGCTTTCCCATGGACATGTGTGTCAAGAGAAACAGCCCTCACCCAGGCAGTGCAAGGTATGGGGTTCAAGAGCACTTGGCTTTGATTCTAGGTTCTCCCTACCCCTGCTGCGCCCTTTGGGACAAGTTACTTAACCTCTCCCAGCCTCAGTTTCCCTCCTTGACCGCCAGTTGGCTGTTGATTGATCAAACATGATTGGGAGTACGACGGCACCACACGTTAGGAGAGCCGATAGGGTTGGGGATGCGCGTCACCTCCACACGGATGCCGGAAACCAAGGGCAGGGCTAGAGAGGCCACTTGCCCAACCCACGGGGTGACCCAGGGGATGAGGGGCAGAGCCCTCTTCGCGCTTTCTGGGCGCCACCCCGTCGACCCAGACGGCCCCTAGATGGTGCTGGTGCACCGGGCAGCGCCGCGGCGCGCCCCGCCTGCAGTCACTCTGGCGGCTGCCGCAGACCGTGCACCGGGACAAAGGAAGGACCGGCGGGGGCGCGGCGAGGTGAGCGGGCGGCCCGCAGGGACCCCTGCAATGCGGGGCTCTCGCGTCCCCGCAGGGGAAGCCGCCGCCTCGAGTGCAGCGGGAGTGGGCGAGCCTGGGGGTCGGGGAGTCGGGGCTGCGCCTGCCCACCTGCCCCGCCACCCACCCCTGCAAGGAAGCAGGTGGGCCGAGCTCCACAGGAAGTTCTCCGGGGAGCTGGGGCGCAAGCCCTTCCTTCACGCAAGGCCTGCGTTGCTCCTGGCATCTCGAAAAGGCAGTTTGTGCCACCTGCCAACTGAGGCTCCTCTGTCGTTCCTTCATAGATCATTGATCCGCAGATTCTGGGGTGCGAGGGCCATGAGCAGTAATTCCCGAGAAGAGGCCATGCCAGCCCCGGGGCCTAGGCATGTCACCACCGCGGCCTTCATTCGGCCCACCTGCCAAATGGGGGTGCAGGTGTCTGTCCTGCCTTGCTCACGTCCACATCCAGCGAGCCTTTCCCGGTGCTCCCCCTCCCGCCCTCAGGCAGCACTGGGCCCAGGGGGAGCTCCCTGACGCGGGTGACGCAGACCTGCCCCGGAGAGGCCAAACCGATGGACCCCCAAAGCCAGGTGTCCAGGGAGAAGCCGCTGAGAGGAGGGAGTGCAGGGCAGATAGCAGGAAAGCCGGGGAGGTGGGGGGGGGGGCGGGCCTTGATCCTGGTTATTACCGATTAATGAAGGCCAGCCTGCTTGCTTTTAAAGGCCTTTTCACCACTCCCTTTGCTTTACTTTGAGTGCTAGGTTTGGGATTCTCGGCAACTCAGTCTCTCCCACCTGGTGCAAGTGAGGCCCGCTGGGTACTCCTCCAAATCCGACGGATTTGAACCCCAGCCCTACCCTCTCAGTACTTGGTCCGTTCACCTCCCCAAGACTCCACTCCCCATCTGTATCTGACTGCCTTGTCCACGTGTCTTGGGGAAGCTTCTTCTCCTAACAGTTCAATTTACCCATCCAGGCACGCTGCGCAGAAGGGACAGGAGCCCACCTGGTAGCCGGTGTCCCCCGTCCCCCCGACCCCAGTCTATTTCTCATGGACCACTTTCTTCCAGTCCATAAGGAGCCATAATAGTGTGATGATCAAGGGCGTGAACTCTGGAGCCAGACTGCCTCAGTTTAAATTCCAGCCGTAACAGTCTAGATGGGTGACCTTGGGCAAGTTACCTGTGCCTCAGTTTCCTCATCTGTAAAATGGGGATGATGACGATGATGATGGTAGTATAAAGCCGGGATAGAGGAGACCAGGCAATGATAACAGACTCAAACATGCATTAGCTCAACAGAAAAGTTTCTCATCTGCAAAATTGGGCAGTTTCAGATGAGCAGGGAATTCTGTCCCAGTGGTTCAGAAGCCTCAAGCTGATAGTTGCTCTGCCAATAATAACATTTGGTTTCCCAAGACCCCGTGAGGGGGAGGACCACGGGCGTTCCATGGTCTGGCCTGAAAAACGCACGTGTCCCGTCCACTCACATTCCATCTGCCAGTGCTGAGGGGCGCGACACACCTGACCCCAGGAGACAAGAAATACAGTCCTAGCCGTGTGCCCAGGAAGAAGAGAATGGACGCAGCAACCAGCCGGTGGTCTTGTCACAAGGACGTGTGCTGTAGGGGGTCTTGAGGATGAATTAGTTTAATATATGGGGATACTTAGTGCCAGGCACCTGGTTAAAATGACAACAATATGTGGCGGTTTTAGGTTTCCTGTTATTCTTGTCTCCCAAAGAATTCATCAAAGATACAAAGTGGGAACCCCGCCTAGACTCTCCAGCCAACAGTGCAGGGGACACAGTCCTCTTTCACATCCCAGCAAATTGGGCACAATGTGGCCATATGTGTCCCGAATCACTCCTGTTTCTGTACTGACAGGGAAGCTTCCTGGAAAGCAGTCATTCCGGAGGCTCTTTAAGTCATTCTAGGGGGTTGAGAAGAGCCTCTAGTACCGCTGACTCGGTACTTCGCTTCTGTGGACACGAACAGACCACAGGCTACGAGAACACACACTCTCTTTGGCTCCCATTGCACCTGTTCTCACGTCCCACCTCCCTACCACCCTCACCATGCTACAGGGGCGAGAAAATAGACATTGAGATTGGAGAGGACTATAAAGGAAGGCAATCAGATCTGCCAAATGTTAGTTGTTAAAAATGACTTGACATCTTTGCCCCTTAGTTTACTTATCCATAAAATGGAGTCAGTAACACTCACGGCTGCAGCTAGGAAAGGTGGAAGGTGATGGCTATGAAACACCAAGCACTGAAGAAAACAGGGAGCATGCTCTTAATAAATGGCAGCTATTTTTGATTGATCGATTTTGTGTTGACTTCCTGTGAACTCTGCCTTTATGGTGTGATTAGTGTGTACCCAGCTAGAGGTAAATAGGTGGGTGCAAGTGAGCTTCCGGGGGTCTAGGTTTTTAAACTAGCCATCAGGCTTGTTCTGGCATGGACCTCACTCCCTGGACACACAAGTGTTCAAGGGAGAAAACTCCCAACCTGCTCTCTCCTTCCTGGGCTATACTCCCTGTCTCCTCTTGCCTGGAGTGTTCCTACCCTGCTAGGAGTCCTCTGTGCCTAAGACGACTGTCAGAAACTTTTGTTTGGAGATGAGGAATGTCAATAGAAAGCAGTGGAGACAAAAATGGTAGAGTATTTTAATATAGTCTAGTAACATTATGGAATCTTGATAGAGTCTCCAAGTCACTTAACTAGAGTATCTACTCTGGGCCCCATGCTATCCCGGCCCAGTGTTATAAACAGTGACACTAAGTGTCCATTTTCCTACCTGTCAAACGATGATCCCAAGAGTCAGTGGTATGCTGGTAAATATTTTTGCTAATCAGCTCTCTAGGGAGAAAAAATATATGTGTGTGTGTGTGTGTGTGTGCGCGCGCGCGCGTATGCATTCATCCATAAGTTGATTATAAATTTGCTAATGTAAAATATTGTAGTACATAATTGACAAATAATAAGAAAACATATAAACGTTCCTTTTGTAAATTTCATATAGCCAGTTCACTCTCACGGAATGCCTGCCTTGATTTTTGCCAAACTCATGCATCTGTTGCCAACCTATGGCCGCTATTCCTGAACAATGCATGCAGTCTAGATATGAATATTAGTTGATATTTTCATTTTAGTTAACAAGTAAGATGGAAGTGAAATAATAAAGTTGTGTGTTGGAATCTCGCTTGCATATCAAAGACATGAACCCTTTGCTGACTCAGATCGTGGTTTTTGAAAACTAAAGGAATATTCTGGAATGTTTTCGTGGGTTGCTCACAATGTAAAAGCTACAGACACAGCGGGCTTTTAAGTTTAATTTGCATTATTGACATCTATCCAACACTCTTACGTCTCAAAAATCAACTAATTAATCAAACCTTCATGTGTGATGTTCGCAGATTCCCATGGTGTAAATGCTCCAACCATGACCAATTTAGAGCTAACCAAGATAATTCTGCTGAACACAGAGTTACAAAGTTATGTGTACACCATTGAATAATATTTTCATCATATAGACTTGATGGATGGAAGTGACTTAAAGAGCAGAGAAAATGGTAAGATACAGTGCAATAATTAGAAAGTGATGACTTTGAATATGTATTATTGTTGTTTTCACTGTAGTTTATTTAATTCAGTTTTATCATTTAACTTTTAAACAATGGCTATGTTTAATCATCAGCCGGCAAAATTTCTGACAGTTTAGCAAGTGGCTCATGAGTTGGCTTAAGAACACTGCTGTTAAGGGTCTGATGTGTTTTTCCCTGGAAATGGGTAAAAATGGTACTATTTCTTAATCTGGTTCAGTAAAGCGTGAGGAAAGAGACAGGGAAAGTGGGTAGGAGGAAACAGAGTTTATGGAGAAGTTCAGTTTCAACTGAATAGACACTGTTTGTGCCAACAGAAACCATCGGTGTGGGCACCAAACCCTTTGAAAGTCCTGTCTGAACAGAAGTCCATTCTCTGCCTCAATTTTGCTGCCGCCCAGACGTGTATAACAGCTCTGCCTCTGGCGATAGCCGGGTGTTCAGCTTTCCCACTCACCCACGCGGAGTGCTGGCTGGAAGACCCAGAGTGTGAGTGGGGAGAAGCGTGCGGCTTCCCCACATTCACTTCCACGTCATCCCCATCTCCCGGCTCGTCATTCCCCATCCCCAGTGCTGAGAGCGGAGGGCCAGGCTCCGTCCCCAGGCTTCCTGTATGTAGTCTACCACTGGGCCTTTCTCTATTCAGATAAAGTGAATAGGGCACTCTGTTCCCCACACTCCATGGAAATATGAGTGATGTCATGGGCCCCAGGGAAGGAGGTCTGGTCCAGGCTCCCCATCTCGTTTCCCTTTGAGCTTCCTCAAAGTCATTCTTCCGGGACTCCAGCCTCGTGACTCCGTGTGTCACACGTGAGGGATGGGCTGGAAAGCGGTAGAAGAGATAGCTCATGGGGAAGAGAGTAAGTAGCAAAAAAGGCCAGCTGAGTCTCCCTCCTATTCACTTCCTGTTGTTGGTCAGCCCACTGGGATTCAGTTTGGCCATGTGCCACCACCAGCTTGGAGATGGAAGGGACTTTGGGGCACTCTGGGTCCACTGCTCCTGGCAGAGGAGAAAACCCATTGAGAGAAAGTCAACTGCCTGTGGTCACGTGGGATGTAAGGAGCAGCCAGGATCCACCCCCAACACTTAGTGGCTCCACCCAGAGCCCTTCCCCATGCCTTCTTGCCCTGTTGGAGACGAGCAGAATTCTTCAGAGTCAACCACTTTAGCAGCTTGGGATTTTCCTTCTCCTTGGACTCTGTTCCATTTCCAGAGGCTCTAGGTGTGTCTCTACCATATACGTCTCCCACCCCCAGCTTTCTAGACTCCGAGCCCTTGGGTCACAGGAGTCATGCCCTAGTCATCTCTGCTACAGTAGAAACAGCCAGGCTTAGACTCCACACAGCTGGATTTTTTTTTTTTTTTTACCAGTATTCTTTTTTTTTTTTTCTTTTCTTTTCTTTTTTTTTTTTTTTCTGCTCCCCGCTGAGCAGAGAGCCCGATGTGGGGCTCGATCCCAGGACCCTGAGATCATGACCTGAGCCGAAGGCGGAGGCTTTAACCCACTGAGCCACCCAGGCGCCCCTCTAATACCACTTATATACCATCTTCAGCATTAGCAGAAGTTTAGCAGGTTTATGCTAACAAAAATAATTATATTTCTGGTACTGTACTAAGCCCTGTATAGATATTATCTCATTTAGTTACTATAACAATCCGATAAAGTAGGATAAAAGCACAAGTTGTCACATGTGTTCTAGGCATGTAGACATTCTTTGCCAAGTTTCGGCTAAATGTTGGGTAATAGTGGCAAAGGCATGCTTAGTCTTATTTGGGGCCCTGGAAACATCCACTAAAATAATGGAGGGGTCAGGCAGGGATGGCCAAGAAGATACCGTCATGGAAGTATCTTTGTAGCTGAGTGGCCTTGAGCAAGACTGTCCACACTAGATCTCATTAGCAACTCACAGTTGGTAGAATTTTCCACCCCTCCCCCACCCATTGTTTTACTGAACTGCAAGTTCCTTGAGCCTAGAGAGATGGATATCTTGGTCTTTATTCGACCACAGCAATATGCACGTAGAAGCCTCAACAATATTGGCTTTTGCAAATGTAACAGAAACAAAGCAGGTATTATTATTCCCATTTTATAGATGAAATAAATGGCCTCAGGTAGGTGAAAACCTATAGCTAGGATGAGATCACAGGCTTCTTGCTATCTACTTGGGTCCTCTGTCCTTCTTTAAAATTATTTGTCATGGGTCCTTTGGATTTGCTGCTGCTGCTGATTTTGGAAAACATTTGGAAAAATGTGACACAACTGTGAATATAATTCTATGGGCTTTGTAAGGCCTCTTATAGGTTGGCCCTTCGTTCATTCAGGAAACCCTGGTCGAGCCCTTTCATGTGCCAGGCACCATTCGAAGCACTAGGAACGTAGTGGTAAAAGGCAGAATTTCAGCACTTTAAAGAACTAACACTCTGGACGCTGGCGGGTAGAGCAAGACACTAAACAGATAAACAAATACATATATAAAGTATTAGCTGATGATAACTGCCAGGAAGAAAAATCTGAATCAGCATAAGAAAGAGCATTCCACAGAAGTGCTGTCTTGCATCGGGTGGTCAGAAGAGTGCTCTGATGAGGCAACATTTGAGCGATATTAGAAAGAAAAGAAGAGGGGCACTTGGGTGGCTCAGTCAGTTCAGCATCTGCCTTTGGCTCAGGTCATGATCTTGGGGTCCTGGGATGGAGCCCCACATTGGGGAGTCTGCTTCTCCCTCTCCCTCTGCCCCCACCCCCAATCTCATGTGCTCTCTCTCTTTCTCTCTCAAATACATAAATAAAACCTTTAAAAAAGAAAAAAAAAGGAAAGAAGAACCAAGTTCTGTAGGTGTCTTGGAAAAAAGAATCTCAGGAAGGAGAAAATGCAAGTACAAAGGTCCTGAGGTGGCAGGAGTGGAGGCCAGAGTGGCTGGAGTCGAAGCGTGGTGGAGCGTCTTAGGAGACAGGGCAGATAATTCAGAGCCTTTCAGGCCTTTATAGAGGCAGTGTGCTTTGCTCTGAGTAGCACAGAAGGCCACTGGAGGGATTCTAGACATTGGGGGCCTTTATCCATACCATGCCACCAAGCCACTTGTGACCAGGCTATGTAATAGCAATTAGGCTAGATAATCGCCCCATTCATGGAACAGTCTATTTGTTTCCTTGTCTTGGCCACTGCATCTAGATGAAGTACTTCTGCCCACCTGTCAGCAGTCCCTATTATCTGACATCCCATGTAACACATTGTCCTACCCGCTACTCTACCAAAGTCTATGATCTCACTTCCTCTGGCCAGTCCCACCCCAGCGTCATTCCTTGAGGGGTCTCCATCAGCTATCTTCTTTACTAATCTTGATCCTCTCCAGTCTGTAAGGGTTGGCCCAAGTCCCACTTTTCTTCCCTATATCTTCCAGGCTAGCATGACGCCTGGGGTCCCCTCCATCTGCAAAGGACTACGATCCTCGCGATCTGGGTCAGTCAGTTGGATGTGAATTTGCATGCTGTCCATTTTAGCTGTTTCAGCTTTGTCTCTTCACTTCCTTGAAAGCATAGTCTTTGGTTCTTTATTGTACACGCATACAGGGCTGGGCGCACAACAGCATCTCATCAAACCAAATCGAGTCAGTTTATGGCTTGAGGTAATGTCCGATTCCTCTGGCATCTTGGCCTTTTCCAGATAACCGAAGTTGAGCCTGTTGAACACCAAACAAATATATTTAGCTCTTTTTAATAGACATCTTTCTGAAATGTTTTTGACATTTCCAGAAATTCTGAATTCCCATCTGCCATACGAAACTATGTAATTTCAAAATCACTCAGAGATGTCATTCTAAAGACCCATTAGCATCCTGAGCAGTATCACGGATCTGCATCCGGTTTGAAGACTTTCTGTCTCCTCCCTCAGTGTCATGCAATGTCACCTGGATTTAGCTTGGGGCTCACGTGTCTGTCTCTCTTGAATGCCTTCACTAACCTTTCCTTTCTGGGGTACTGTGGTTCTTTAACTCAGGCCCGGGAAACCAGGTCACTAAAAGTCTCCAGAAAACACTGCCTGCTCACCTACTCAACACCAGGCTCCATGCTAGGGAGCAGGGTAAATAGAATGTAACACCGTCCTCAACAAGCTGAAAGTCTCAACCCACATGACGGTAACACAGAGTGACAAACTCTGTGATGAAGGCAGGCACGTGATCAAGCGACAACAGATTCCGTGGGCAGCAGGATGAGGTTATAGTAGCTACTTAGAAGAGTACAAATTTGAGATGAGCTTGAAATCTATACAGGGGCGCACTAGCAAGAATAGACAGGGAAGACGATTTCCAGCAGAGGAAGCAGCACCCCTGAGTAATTGATGGAAAACAAGAATCTAGACTCTATAAGGCTTTGAAAGAGGGTATGGGAAGCTATGCACATCATCTTTAATGCTGGGGCTTTCTGACCACTCATGGGGGTACCCAGGGGACTCTTTTGATGAGTTTAGGATCAAAAGGTCCTGAGTGAGTCAGATTGCTGGGAAATGGACCCATGGATAAATGGGGTCTAATTGTGGCCTGGCGTGTTGGCTAGTTGAAAGGACCTTGGCCATGGCTGCGGTAAAGAACAAATTTCCTACAGGTCTGCAAATGCAATGGCATTTCTAAAATCAATTAACACTAGCCAGTGGCAAGAAGAATAGAACTTAAGAGAATATTTTATGACATTCTAGGATGTCAGAGTTGGAAGGTCTCTTGGAATTAATCTGTTTTACCCTTTGATTGATTATTTGGTGATTAAGTGAAGATGGAGATCACGGATGACACTTGCCTACAGTGATGCAGCTGGTGGTAGAGCAAGGATTAGCATTCCGGGACTCCTGGTGCCCAGTTCGCTGTGCTATCCTGCTACAAAATGTACCTTTTGAATTTATGATTGTATCAGCTGCTTCATTTACCAAACATCTGTTGTGTGCATGGGGTCAGGGACCATTTGAGTGGAGTGAGGCACTGGAAATGGAGAGCGGAGCAAAGAAACCATTGCATCTTCGGTAGCATGAACTTCTGAGCTCCCGGTAGTAGCGGGGTGTATTGTGCCATTGGAACCCTCAATTGAGTCACCTCTTAAACAGCATCAAACACTTTCAAAGATGTCATTGAATTAGGCCTTCAGAAATATCTGTTTGTACCCAGTAGATTCTGGGGATACAGAAATGGACAAACTTCTAAAGTCTTCGTCTTCAAAGAACTCACATTTATCGGGGAGAGATGTATATGCCTCTATAACATAACATACTTATTTTGGTATCTAATATGTCAGCATACTGGGAAGTGCGAAGAAGAAAAATAAATCAGGAGAAGGAGATAGATCATGGCGGGAGTGCTCTTGTATACAAAATGATCAAGGAAGGCCTCCCTGAGGAGGTGACGTATGCACAGCTACCTAAATGAAGTGAGAGGGTAGACCATGCAACGATAAGGAAGAAGAACAGCATGGTTGGTGGACTCAGGGAAAGCGCAAAGGTCTTAGAAGAGAGTTTTCTTGGTATGTTTCAAGAGCAGTAAGATACCCAGGGTATCTTCCAGATACCCTGGAGCCAAACAAGCGAAGGGGAGAGGTGCTGAAGAGGGCACCAGCCAGGGTGTAAAGAAACACAGTCCGTAACAGAAGAGTAATGGATAGAGGGAAAAAAAAAAAAATCTCTGGACCAGGGAACCAAAGCCTCTGCTTCTAGAATTTTCTCTGCAGCTGACTTCCTGAATGACCCTGAGTGTCCGGTTTCCCTTGCTGGGCATCAGGCTTCCTATCTTTATGATGAAGGGACTGAAGGTGGTGACTAAGGACCTCCCCGCTCTGCGGTCTGCAGACCTCGCTGATGCATCTCAGATGTAACCCATGGAGCAGAGAGTAGAATGCGCGTCCCGGCAAGAGCTGCAGCATGGCCTGTACGTGTTCCGGAACTTTCTGGTTGTCTCTTTACAGGCAGTCAGAGGCGGCTGAAGTTTCAGGCATTTCAAGAAAACCTAATTCTTTTCACAGCGTGAGGGGGACTGAAGCCACAGAAATGATACAGGCCACAAGCAAACATGACTCCTCTTGGTGGGAAGTTATGGTACGTCTCCCTGTGTAATGGGTGAAATCCCATCTTTTGCAAGTTGTGCATCATCTGTGAAGACTTTCTTCTTCTAATGATCAGCTGTCACTCTGTCTTTGTAAAGTGGGTAATGGAATTATTTTTAAAGCTTTCACTTAACAGCCTTGCTCTTTGTAAAGACCCGTCTGAGGAACGCAAGCATCTTTAGCTGGGGAAGTGACAAGTGTCTCTGACATTAAATAGATCTCTCTCTTACCTGTCCTGTTAAACATGCGGGATATCAAACTCCTCTTCCTTCTGACAGCGGTTTAGATTCCTGCTACACGTTGTACAGAACGTAGGGCGCACAGCTGGTGAACACACCGGGAGGTACGTAGAGCCACATCAGGGTTACATTTAAAGGCCTTTTAACAGCACGTCTAAAGATGAAAATGCTGCCTCTGGAGGTTACAAGCTTCTCGTTACTGGAGATGATCAAGAAAAGACCATTAGGCAGGATATTACAGACAGAGGGATGTGTCAGTCGGAGAACTGAACAAGCTGCCTTCAAAAAGCCCTTCCCACTCTGAGCTCTCCCCCATTAGCATAATCTTCCCTTAACCTGAATTCCTATGACACAAGAGCAGGTGGGGGACCGTCAATGGCATTTTAATCGCCATGTGCCTTTGCCAAGAAGATAAAACAGGCAAGGTCTGACTACAAATACGTGCAGCCCAAGAAATGGGTTTGAAGTCATGTGCAGCGGTCTCGACGGTCCTGACACCCGCAGGGAGAGAAGAGAGTGTGTACGTGTGTGTGTGTGTGTGTGTGTGTGTGTGTGTCGGCGTGCGTGTGCGACTCCATCTGTACTACTTAGCTGTGTTGGGCTTTGTCTTCTGCATTTAATATTCTATTTTTGAAAGTCACAGGCTTAAACTGGTCTTAATGATTCGTACTCAGAAATGGTTTTGGTATTACGTTTTAGCCTAGCATTACTTTAGGGTTAACAAATATAACTCACATTTAAAATTTTTTTCTCATGATATACCATTTACAGACCTATGAGAAAATGCCAAAAACTTCATATTATCCTTTCAGAAGTTTAGAGAATTTTTAAAAAATATTTAGGGGTTTCTGGTTGGTGACAAAAACCTGAACATACATGTTTACCTCCTCTTCCATCCAATTGAAAGTTACAACAGAAAAATAAATGGCAGAGCATAAAGTCATGGAAAGGTAGAGAAGAGAACTAGGGATACCGGCGTCCCAGGACACTTAACAGTTTTCTGAAAGATGACAAGTGGATGGCTTGTCAGGAAGGGTTAACCCCGAGTGGAGAAAGTAGATGACCAGAAGAAAAGGTTGTAGCAGAGGGGGAGTTGTTTTAATAAAAGTCTAAGCAGATTCCAAATTTGAAGTCTGTGGGTATGAAAAGCCAAGAACTAAGGAGTAGTATCTATGCGGTTTAATAAAGAAAAAACTCTTCATGGTATATCTCAACTATTCATCTTCTCTCCCTATACAGAGCGACCTGCGAGACACAGTAGGCAGAGAATATTCCATTTTCTGTAGAAATTGACACTTGCTGAGGGAAGTTTTGATTGCAAGTGTTAAGCCTGGCCTCTGAATAACCTTCTTATCTGGCGGGCTGGTGGGAGGTGGAAAGGTAGAGGCAAGGCAGTCTGCTCGAAAAATTCAACCCAAACCCCACCAGCCAGCACAACACATAGATTCACACACGGTTTACCATCAGTCCGCCCATCCTGAAGAAAGGTAGGTGGGCAAAACAAGCCAACATCGGGGGGCCTGGGTGGCTCAGTGGATTAGAGCCTCTGCCTTCAGCTCAGGTCATGATCTCAGGGTGCTGGGATCGAGCCCCGCATCGGGCTCTCTGCTCAGTGGGGACCTGCTTCCCCCCTCTCTCTCCCTGCCTCTCTGCCTACTTGTGATCTCTCTGTCTGTCAAATAAATAAATAAAATCTTTAAAAAAAAAAACCCAACATAGTATTGGAAGAAACTCATGCCGGCTATCTGCCCTAGTCAAGCAATTCCTCATTCGTAAATATGAACGGAGGCCTAGATTTACCCTACATTCAAAAAGTGAGATGCATGAGAATAACTCATCTCCTAGAGAAGAAATAGAGTTAATCCAGGGAACAAACACACAAGCATGTAAAAGTATAATGGTTATTGTTAGAGTTAGGTAATATTAAAATTATCTTTAAATGGGAATATCTAAGAGCAGAACACTTGGAAAATAAGGGAAAAAAATAATTTGAACTTTATAACAAAATCGTCACTGGCCAAAAAATATCCATAGAAATCATAAAAGATAAAATCACGGATATCCCCCAGAAAGAAAAACAAAAATTAAAAAAAAAGATGAAAGAAGAAAATTAAATGATAAGGAAGAATAATTCAAGATGTTCATAATCTAATAGATGCTCTAAGAAAAAAGAATAGAGAAAAACAAAAAGGGAAATCATCAAATAAATAATAGAATTAAAATTTCCACAATGGAAGATCACCAATCCTCAAGTTGCAAAGACCACTAAAGGCCAAGAAGCAGAATGAATGAAACACGATCCACATTTCAATGCATATATCCTTGTGAAAGTTTAGCATGTTGAAAATAAGACAAGCTTAGATGTTTAGAGAAAGAGAAAGAAAACTAAACAAAATTGCAAAACCAAAAGACAAAACAAAAACAAAAACAAAAGCTAACCAGATTATTAACAGACCTCTCATTAACAATATCAGATACAAATGGAGAAGCCCTTAAACATTATGGAATGAAGGCATTTTCATTTATACAAGAACTCAGAAAATTACTGTTCATCCACTATTTCTGGAGGCAAAATAATTGAGGGTACACTGCAGCAAAATAATAAACACAAAGACACTAAAAGGGAAAAAATTAGATTCAAGAAACAGAGAAACCAACCCAAAAGTAAATGAAAAAAAATCTTATTCACACTGCATAGAAGCATTCTAGGAAAGCAATCGATCCAAATGAAATCATTAGGTAATTAATGTGATTGATTGAAAATATGGGATATTATGTATTATAAAGAAGGCATGTGCTTGTTTGATAATCAAGAAAAAAGCAGTGGGGAGCAGCAAGAGAAATATAAAACTATACTACAAATTTAAGAATCAAACAAAGCAAACTAAAATATTAGATGACTTGGAGTATTTCGTGAAGCAAAAGAAAAAAATCACTTTGAATATATTGTCTGGATCTCTCTTAATCACACACTATTAGTGACAAAGAATTCTATTTTCTTTCTTTATTGGTCCAGATACAGTAGTTGGTCTAACATTGGAAAATGTTAATACGATCAAATATTTAAAATTCTGCTTATTGGTTTCCGTGTGTAAAGTTCTCATATAGATTAAAAATGAAAGAATTAATCATAGTACAGATAGAATGTAACTATTTTATAAACCTCAACAATGTAAGTCATTATGGAGCTGCCATATTGGACCTTGGAAAGTGTTAAATGGATGAGGGACAGAAAGTGACTATGTTCTCAACCTACCACACAGGAGGAGATGATTGGTGAAATAAGAAATAGAAGTTTAAGTATGTCATTTAAAATAGGCAAATGGATAAATAAATGAATAGACCTATAACTAGGATATTTAGAACTAAGGCACGAACTCAAAGACTGACAGAAGTCAGAAAAGGCTAAAAATAATTAGCTTTGGAAAATGGGCTTGGAGAGAGAATTACCATTTCCTTCCATAAATTTTCTGCACCTTTTATAAATTTTTCATATGTGCATGAATTGTTTTTGTAAATGATAATAATAATATCTAAGAATTAAATGACTCTGTTCCAAGAGAGTAATGTTTAACTGAGACCCTCATATAAAGGCCTCACATATGTGATCTCAGCTTACTTGCCATAAAACAAGTACAATATGGTCATTATCTTCTCTAAACGTGATTTTCTTCATTGGTAAAATATTGATGGCAAGTTGATCAGTTGACCAGTTGTGTGATGCTAACTAAGTGTGACCACAGCTTCGCCAAGTACTCTCCCCTTAGCCGTGCCAGGCATCCTCAGGAGGGCGCTCTACAGAGACCCATGTGTCAAGACTAAAGAGGCAAGTTCTAATCCTGTCTTTATGGCCAATTTGGTTCATGGCTTTGAGCACCTGTTTCATCTCAATTGTCTTCTTTGAAATGAATGGACTTGGACAGAGAAATATCTAAGACTTTGTATCTTTAAATATAGTCTATATTTCATTCATACCCCTCCATTCCCACCCCTACCCCCACACACTTGCAGAGAAGTACAGACTTCAAAATTAGCTAATTCTATTAGCTCTGTAACCTTAGGCCGACTACTTAACCTCTCTGAGACAATTTATTCATTTATAAAAGAAAGTCAATAAACACTCTAATTTCTTTATCACTATTTCCATCTTGCTTCTCCTGTCTGGCCAGATGGGGGCGTTGCCTCCCTTGGCATTGGTCAGCCAATAATTTGAAGTTGTGTAATGCCTGGCATCTGGAAGGGAGAGAAGAGGCTATTACCACAGGCTCTAATTCAAGAGCAGAGAGTCCCCTCCTGGATTATGGGATTGTAATGTGAACTCTACACTTAACTTGTTGATCAAGCACAAACGAAGACTGTGCTTCCCAGAAATGGTTGATTTCATAGTTCAATGAGATTAAAATAAAAATAGTGCAATATAGGGCTCAAATAGAGGAAGGAACCAAAATGGCGATCTTCTCTCAAGATAGGAAATCTTCAGGGATGTTATTCCAATTGTGCCCAAGGTCCCAGGACTTGTAGTGTGGTGTGGGCTGCTCTAGGCATGAGGACATAGAGGAGTCTCCCTGCGAATGTAGCCTCCCTTCCAACTGTATATCCTCATGCAATTATAATTTGACTTTTTGTGCAAATATCTCAAACCTACAGCCCTTAGGAGGGACATTTCTTCTCTGCTCTCCTAAACTCAGGGTCTGACAAAGAGAGAGAAAGAGAGGGGTGGGGGGCTTTAATTGGGTTTTATAGATTAAAGCTTCCTACGCCAACTACTTCAACAGAGGCAGCATGAGAAGCAACTGGTCTCTCCAAGCTTCTCCAAGAAAGTGGGCACGAAGGTATGTTGTAGGTATGTTTATAAAAGTATCAAATGAGCCAATTTCATCCCTAGTCTTGGATTCTCAGGTTGATATCAGAACTTTCAGGGCTGTGGCTGATGACTTTGACACCCCCAAAAGATGCTTAAATAGTTAATGTGACTTTTCTCTTTCACTATGCAGTGGATTCTTTTGCCTCTGGGCAAACATTTGAGCCCATGGGTCTTCTGAAGTAGATATAAACAGAATGGCTCTACCTGAGATCTTTGGAGTTGAAGTTGTTTAAAATGTTTGAAATAATAGTAATTATTATTATAAAAACCTTTGGATTTATAGAAGTTTCTTAGCCAACCTCAGGGCAACATATGAAAATGGTTACTGAATTTCATACCCATAAGTTGCCAGAAATTTAAAGGGAACTTTGACATCACTTAACCATATTGATACATTTTTAAAAATGATTAAACTAAGGCTAAAGGAGGTGATATGATCTATCCAAGTCCACAAATCCTGAAACAGCCCCAACCCACTCACTTATCTTTATATTTATTTAAGTAGAGAATGTCTACTGAGCACCCACTCAGTCCTAGTGATTACACCAGGCTATGGGAAAACAAATATGGGTATGTGATCGCTTCTGCCTTCCAACAGCCTCCTATCTGGAGGAGAGGCAGCACATGTTAGTCCCAGGGTAACAGAAGAAGACCTAACAGAGAGAAGTAGCCATGAAGTCTAGGACCTCTAATTCTTGTAAGGGGCTGGGAAAGGCTTCACAAAGGTCATCCTCTTTGAATAGAGACTAGTAGGAAAAGAAGAGGGAAAGAGACACTTCGGGTAGAAGAAGAATATGTGCAAGATTTTGTAGGTCAAGACAATTCAAGTGTTATTAGCCCAAGTTTGGTCTCATGGGACATTAATACCCAGGGAGTCTAGAAAATGCATCCAGACTGCAGAATTCTGCAGAATAACAGCATGTCACATAGAAGTGGAAAACTTGGACGTGGGCCAATGTTGGTTTCCAACCACTTCATCGTGGGGCAAGCAAATTAGAGCAGCTCCTGAATGTAATGAGAAGAGGTCATTGCAGGGGATCCAGAAAGAACCTTTGCCCCAAAAAAGAGCTCTACCTACTGTACTCTGAATCTCAAAAATGGGACCCAAACATTCAAAGCCACAACTCCTTAAGGATGGGGATAAAAAGGTAAATGCTCTGAAAGGTAGAAGACCAGGACATCCAACTCCTCATAAGAAATGTACCAATTAATATATGGAGTGTTGTGATATGCAATATTTTAAATAGTAGAGTTTAAATCCTTCTTTTCCTTACCCTCAATGGAAGGCATCTCGATTTACAAAGAAAAAGTTTCCTTCTTTAATGTATTTCAAAAGACACTCCTCTTTTGTTCCCCTAGAGAACTGAAGGGAAAGATCTTTAATGTTGTGGTGTATAATCACAGCTATAAGCAGAGTGGGGAGGTGGCAGTGTGTGGTGATCAAGGGCAGGGGCTCCGGAGCCAGACAGCCTTGATTTAAATCCTGGCTTGGCCACTTATTAGTTGTGTGAATTTAAATAAGTTGCATAACCTCTCTGTGCTTCAGACATAATAATAATATTTATCTTATAAAGATTTTGAGGGTCTTTGCTTATGAGTTCGTTCGTAGAAAGCCTGGTACCTAGTATTTCATCAGTATTTTTTTCTAACATTATTTTTTAATTACTAATATTACTTTTTTTTTTTTTTTTTTTGCAAAGCACTGCAATGAGGACTGGTTTTTCTTCCTAGGTCTCAATTATGTTTAAATGGATTGCCCAGTCAATGTCCAGAAGATTGTGTTCCTTCATCAGGCATTACAATATAATTAGCAATATGGAAGAATCAGACATAATATTTGCCTCAAAAAATTATAATCAGATTGAGTGTATTTATTTCATTCTTACAAATTAATATAAAATATGGACCTTAATTCCTTCATTCTACTGTGAATATTCATTCTTCTTCCTCTGTGCCTACCTAAATTCTACCCATTTCTCAGGACCCCATGCCATTGCTGGGTGTATCGGTCAGGGTTCAATCCGGGAAGCAAAACTATATGGTAATTTTAACAGGGAAAATCTATTGTAAGGAATTATTAACTATAACAGGGGATTGTAGTAATGAGAGATTGACTAGTAAGAAATAAAGAGAACATCAAAGGCTATAGGAATAGCAGATATAAGGAGCGGCCACTAGGACTGAGAGAGCAGAGCTAAGGAGAATATTCCTTTAGGCCAAGGTCCAGACATTCCTGGAGAGTCCAGGACTCATAGGATGGGAGACAGGTGGCAGTGATGCCATACCAATGAAACCTCTAGGGTGCCACGGACTAGAGGTACTTTGTAATAAAACCAGCTGAGGCTGGGTGTACCATGAGATGCTAGTCCCTGGGTGCTGTAGGCTTTCGATATCATCTGTTCATGGTGAAAGAGCCTGATGCTATGGAAGCCACCACATTACAGGAGGTTAGTGCTGGGACAGCAGCACGCATGGTAGGAGACTAGTCCTGGAGAAGTCAGGCGCATACAGGAGGCTACTGAGCAAGCATCCTGGAACCAGGAAGAGAAGACTTTCCTCCTGCAATTCTCTCCACTGTTCTCTAATGACAACGCTTAACATCCATTTCCTTTGTTGGTTAGCAAAGGAAAAATATTTAAAGAACTCAGCTCCGTTTCCAAAGAACAGACCAAAAGAGGGAATTTGGAAGTTAGAGGCAACTTGGTAACTAGCGCAGTCCACCCCTTTGACCATTGAGCTTCCATATGCAATTCTTTACAGGAAGCTAATGTCTAGTTGACTGCAACTTCCACCAATACGGTCCTAAGGTTTACCTCTTGGGCCACTTAAAACATGTCTCTTATGACATACTAAACATGATACTTACATTTCTTGAGCACTTTTTTTTTTTTTTTTTTTTTTAGCATGGATAGCCCTCTGGTACCAAAACATGGCATCATGGTATGAATTTTGGCTGCCTGGCCATGTTGGTGGCTTTTATTGAACTTACTTCCAAACAAAACTTTGAGTAATGTTTTTGAATCCATGTTACATCCTTTTGTGCCATTTGTTTAGTTTGGATATTCATTTGTACAACCAATTAGTATTCATTGAATGCCTATTCTGTGATAGGTAAGAAGGGCCGCTTCCTTGTAGTCTTTAGAGCTGGGGCACTGACTGGGTCCTTGGGTCTTTGTGAGCCCCTCCTGGACCTTTTCTAAGGCTTGCAAACCTACCTTCTGTCCTTTGTAAGAAATGACATCTTTATCATTATGGGAAGTGAAGATTTTTCCCTCTTTGCCACCTGCTTAAGCCTTGAAACTCTGAGTAATTATAAGATACTGTTGTTTCCAATTTCATTGGGTCTAAATCCAATGAGATTTACCCTCACATGGGAAAAGGTATGAGAAAGGTTGGCGTAAATTATAAATGCCTGTGCCAAGGCATGCTTTTTCCATTACTACAAAGTATTATAGAAGTTTCTGGGCATGAGCCAGAGATTTCTCATCCCAAATTCAAAATCAACAAAAGGCCCAAGAGTAGGATCTCTAGTGCTGGAACAAATAACGTTTTCATACCATTCTCTGTTGAAGTGGGATTTTAGGAGAGCCTGGAGGTAGCCAGAATTCAAGAAAGAAGAGAGGTGGTTCCAGGTAATGGGGCAGAGTGGGAAAGGTCAGAAGGACAACAGGTAAGGAAATGGGAATGGAAAGAGAGCCAGCCCTCTGAGAGAAAGGCCTCCCCACTCAGTGGAGGGAGCCAGAAAGTCTAGCATTCAGAGAATATCTTCACCTTATTTCCATTTCTTCTCTACCACTGCCGAAATTGTGAGCTGTGAACATTGTGTAGGTGTTTGCCTAATAAAATTCCCACACTTTGTGCTTTTATTTTGTTTTTTTGTTTTGGTTTATTTTTGTTGTTGTTGTTTTTTTGAAGTTCAAACTATTTTAGGGAGACAGGTGCCTCTCTCTTTTTGCAAAGCAAAATCGCAGGACAAATTTCCATGTTTCATCTGGTTGATTCCCAGAAGGTCCACATTCACCTCTTAGACTCTGAGCTCTCTGAGGCTTTCATGAGGACATGGCCACCCTAGCATGAGGCCGCATCTCAGGCTTGTCATTGCTGCTGCATCTACAAATGTTGTTATTCCCAGTTTCCTGCCCAGCTCTCTGAGATAGGAGTGAACGTTTGTGGTAATTAAAACAGTGTGAAATTTACACTGTCAGGAAACACAGCTATTTTTTTTTTCTTCTGCCAGCCATCATGCTATTTTTAGCAGTAGGCTTCACCATTTATTTGCTGGGCAATGACATCAAGAAACAGATATTAAGCAAGGAAGCCAATTTACTCCACAAAAACATCCATTATCTTTATCATCAACAGAGACTGAAAAATAATCAATTAGAATGCTTCACTTGGGAATGACTAATTGAATTGTTAAATCTGTGGTATTGGGGAAGTCACCCTGGGAGCCTAAATATTATTTCGTGTAATGGGCAAGACCCTATGCTAAAGAAGCTTCAAATTAGTACCAGTCTGTACATCAAGATCACGTTCATCATTCGACTCAAGTTACAAACCAGAACTCTTCATTCTGAATCTCATTTTCCAATTTGAGCTTATCCCAGAGGAAGTGTCATACTTCCACTGAAAATGCACTTACCAAGGAACATTCATTTCTAGCTCTTAAACACCCTATCATAAGACTATCTCCCAAAAGATAACGCCCATAATCAACCCACACTAGGACATACAGTTACACAGGTAGGTGTGTGTGCATGTGCACACATTAGTACGCGTACTTACACATACAAAGACTAGTACACATATCTACCTACACACACACTGTTGTCAGCTTTTTACTATCTATAAAATGGGGAACTTGCCTATTCTCCCACAGAGAACTTGAACACAAGTAGTGTGGTTTAGCCAAAGAGCCAGCCCAGAGCACAGAATGATTTTTCATCATTTCTCTTTCATTCAATTTACTAAGAATTACATACATAGGACCATATAAGGCTCTTAGGATATGTGGACGAGGAAGAGATGATCCCTGCCCTCGTGGAGTTCACACGTAGTGAGAAAGACAGGCTGAGAGACTAGTCATTGCCATGCAAGGTGACAGAAGCTGTGAGAAGGCTCTGCCTAGGCAGCTTTGGGATCAGAGAGAGCCCTTCATTGACATTTTAGAGGAGTCTGGCAGTGAACCCAGAGAAGTGAAAAAGTATGGAAGAAGGGCATTCCAGGCAGAAGCTGTACCTATTTCAGAAGGTCACAGTTTGAAAGAGCCTAGAGTATGTGGAGAATATGGTATGTGCAAAGTATAGAATTTGAGGTAGCATGTGGAAGGCTTGAGAAATGGAGGAAGGGCTTGGTGTGCAGGCTAAGAGGGTTATCTTCCTTCTAAAATCCTTGAGGAGCCTCTGAAATGTTTTCAGCAGAGAAGTAACTTGATGTGATTGTTTTAGAGAGATCATTCTGGCACAAATGTGGGTCATGGATGGGAGAGCGAGGGCAACACAGAGAATGAGTGGGTGAAGTGAGAAAGAGCACAGAAGGAAAACCAATGTGGGAGACTTCTACGGAAGTCTCAATAAGAAATCATCCAGACCAGAGTTTGGTGACTGGAAGGAGAGGAGAAGATAAAGGTGTCGGGGAGAGCGAACTGACAAGCGACAGGTACAAGAGTGGAGAGAGGCACTCAGCTTCCTGTGTTGATGAAGATACCCTTCATAAAGCTATTTACTGAGATAAAGAGCAAGCGAAGAAGCTGTCCTAGAAGGAAACTATAGCTTCGGACATGTTGGATTTGCCAAGAGCGTGGGCCACGGGCAAGAGATGTGGGGTAGATAGAGATGGCAGTCTGACACTAGACCAGAATGAGGGGATTCCTGCATGGCCTTCCTTGAGCCTTCTGATGGGATGAAAGGATCATCACTGCTTTGGGACCCTCACATCCCAGAAAATCCCCTGCTCAGTGGCGGGTGAGAGAGGGGTTCCTCCTCTGACTTCTCTTTAGTTAGATGGAAGGTGCTTAGCCCAAAAGAAGTACCAGTGTGTCCAGCAACTTAGAAGAATCTAGAGCAGAGCTAACTCTCCTCTTCAAACAGGACACTTTTAGAATGAAGTGATTCTTATGAAGAAGATTGTATAGATAGATTAAGATATGCTACATTGAGGGTCCAGTTGCTTTTTTTAATTTTTAAAAAATTTATGTAAGAGGATTCTAATTTTAGAATTCAGAGGATTCAGAGAATAACCTTCTCTCTTTCATTTTATTCCAACCCTTCTCCTCTTCTTTCTTCCTCCCTCCGTAAACCAGGCCATGACCTATTCCGGGGTAAGGTGGAAGCCCTCCAGGGGGCCCATATCAAAGGTCCTTGGCAGAAAAGCACCAACCTCAACAGCCTCCCTGCCAAGTACCAGTCTTTTTCTTTTCTTCTTAGACAAAATGACCTTCAACGGAAATCACTGTTTTATAACTCAAGGAAGGGACAGCCTGTCTGTGTTTTGCATCGGCACATATCTACCTTAGTAATAGAGAAATAAGATTCCATGCTAAGAAACTGAATTATGTGGGACTGGCCTGGGTTTTATTTTGTTAAGTTTTCAATCCTCCCAAAGCACTGGAAAAACACATCCCATTCAAAGATGACTCTGATTCTTGGGTCCCCCCATCTCCAATTTCATTGCATGTTTTCCCAGAGAGAGATTTAAAGTTCTCACCCTCTCACATCAAGAAAGCACCCTTTATAAGTGAGAGGGAGAGGTTAGCTCTGAATCCGATTTCAGTGTTTTGTGTTTTTTCTTGAAATTGAGAAGAAGGCAAAGGCAGACTTTAACATAATCATGAAATAAATTAGGCCAGGATGGTGGAATTTGGAGGCCCTTGACCCCTGCTCAGATCTCTGCTAAGTAGCCATCCTTGCTCATGGCAGTCTTTCCAAGTGTGTGTCTAAAAACAAAGCCAGGGTAGGAATTTAGAATCATTAAGTGCTTAGACTCTTTTGCCCCAGCAATCGCAATTCTGGAATTATATCTTCAGGAAACTACTACCAATGTAAGAAAGGTTTTGTACGCAAAGATGTTCATCACATTGTTGTTTATTGCAGCAAAAACGGCAATGGGTAAAATACTTCAGGCAAATATTTCTGGCAAAAAAATTATAGTGTAAGGTCAAGTAAAGAAAGCAAGGTTTAAAAAAAAAAAGCTTATTTTCTATGCAATTTCTGAGCTACAAATACTATTTACGATAAAAGACTTGAAAGACACATACCAAAATATTAACAGTTGTTGTTTCAGGCTGGTGGTATTATGAGTTCCAAATATGCAATGGGTAAAAAATGGTATAAGAGCTTTTCTTTTTATTTCCCCCCAAATTGTTCAACATTGGGGAATCGAGCTCAAGGTTGAAAAGTAATTTGTCCAAAATAAAATATGTGTATTGTAAGCATTGTCGGTTTCTTCTGCTTTCAGTGGAGTGGAGACCAGAGGAGTAGAACACTTTGTGATAATCCGAGAACTCCAAGAGATATTCAGGGAATATATATCTTTTACCACAAGCTGAGCCACATACTAGGATCATCAGAAGGAGGTGAAGGAATTCAGTAATGACTGATTCATGGTCTAGATTGTTCAGATATCAGTCAGGAATACACATGAGCATAATGTAGGTGCCAGAGGAGAAACATAACTGAAGGACTTCAGGAAGAGTCCACAATCTACAAGTTCTGATGGGTAGAAAAGGTACAGAAGTGACGTATAGATTATAAGAAGGAGAGGGATGAGGAATCATGCTCGGTAGTTCTTACACCTTGCCCAATGCCTAGTACAGAGCAACACATGTTAGCCCAGCTGCCGACCACTACTTAGAGCTAATTTGGGTTCAGCCAGACTGTCGACATTCAGGATGAGAATTTGTAGTTCATTTCATAGACAATGGGCACCCCCAGAAGTGTTTAAGCAGAGGGAGTAAAAGGTAAGAGCTTTGTTTTAAGAGAATCTAGATGGTGGTGACAAGCAGGAGGAATTGCAGGGATAAGGCTGAAGGCAGATGTTGGGCATGGGGGGGCCTGGGGAATGGTGCTAAGGAACCTTGTAGCAGAAGTAATTATTAGATGGGTTGAGAGAGACGATATAGATGGAATGGCCAGACTGAAGATGTGCCTGAGAGCAGGGCGAAGGAGAGGAAGGAGTCCAAGATGGCGGTATGGGTGCTAAACATTACTGCATAACCTCTAATTTTGAACTTGAGTTACCTGTATCTGCCAAAAGTTGCCTTTTAATTTCACAACCATCATGCTTTCCTGTGAATTCGGAGTTGAGGAGGACGTGTGGATGCAAGAGGAAAACTTGCAGAGCAAAGTCATTGCCAAACAGGTGAGTTTCCTCAGGAAATCATCAAGGGGTCTCTTTCAGTTTCCACTCACACCCATCTTTCACCTGGGTTCCTGTCACACACTGCAAGAGCTTTGGCAGAGGGATCTCACAGAACTTTGATCGTTTTATGAGGCAGCTCGTCCAGACTTGTAGTGCCCGCCTCCTCCCTTCCCAGGCTCGCACTCTCTTTCTCAGATACTCTGGCTATCCCTATGGAATTCATCACATTTTACATCTATGTAACCTCTGAGCTGGGGTTTTTTTAAGGCACAAACAAACATGGAATCTCCTTGAATAAAAGCAATCCTCGGGGCGCCTGAGTGGCTCAGTGGGTTAAAGCCTCTGCCTTCGGCTCAGGTCATGATCTCAGGCCCCGCATTGGGCTCTCTGCTCAGCAGGGAGCCTATTTCCCCCTCTCTCTCTGCCTGCCTCTCTGCCTACTTGTGATCTCTCTCTCTGTCAAATAAATAAATAAAAGCTTTAAAAAAAAATAAAATAAAATAAAAAAATAAAACCAATTCTCAACCCTATAAATATAGTGGAGACATTTTTGGTTGCCTACCCAGAATCCATTTCCCCCTTAACCCTGACTTTTACTCAGACATCCACACAGTCTGCTTCTGTACTTCAAAGAAACCCAACCGAACTCTCAGTACCGGAAGTGGGATGGATTAGCTAGAGCAATTCTGATTGGTTCAGGAATTGTAAGGCTACAACGTGATCCAATGAGACCTAAGGGATATGTCCTGCTGCTTCTGCAAAAGCAATTCACTCTAAAGAGCCCACAGAACATACGGTGTTTCTCTTCCCCTGGGTGAGGTTTTCTACAGGTGATGTCCCAGACCAACCACAGCCATCTTGCTGCTACAATGAGGTTGAAACTGTCGCAGAGAGAAGAACTGAAAGAAAATCCTAGCAACCCCTTTCATATTTTAAATCAGTTTGAGTTGACCTAGAGTTGTTTCTCAAGGGATGTTGTTCTGATAAATGTTAAGGATGTTTTTGTTGTCACAGTAATTGGGAGGCGAGCCTGGCATTTAATGCAGGAAGACCAAGGAAGCTCGATGGAATTTATGAGATAAGCTCGTGTGACAAATATTCCCTCATTCTGCACAATCTTCTAAAGACCCATCGGGCCTCTAGGCGGGTGACAAAACCATTTATTATTATCTGAGCTGAGAGCCTAATTCCATTTTACATACACACAAAGCATCTTCCTTTGTGTATGGTTTCAGCGCACACTGAATTTTCCGTTGTTTAAATCAAGGGAAGATTGTGCTTTCATATGAAACTCTTCCAAGATTTGGTCACCTCTTCAGAAAATCATGCCTTGTCACCAAAGAAAATGGCACTTATGGGGGTTTGAGTTGTCAACACAGTACTCCCTTATTACTCAGCATTTGTGGCTCGCACATTCATGGTGACTCTATCCCATGGTCCAAACTTCTGACAACTTCTTCATGTGTACTAGTGTGATTGGAAGCCAACGTTTACATATTCATGGGTACGTATCTTTCTGTTATAAGTTGACTTAATTGCTTTCTCCACCATCCTGCTATTAAGGCATGATGTATTTTCTTAATTATATGAAGTGGATTTAAGCACACTGACACAATATGACAAACTCATCAGATTATGGCAGTGACCCCCTAGTCATGTGAAAGAGCCTACAGCACTGGTCAAAGACCTGTTTCCCTGTATCAGGGCCAAAGATGTCTAACCCCCATCTATCCTCATTAGGCATATGCATTAAAGAAATGCAAATACACATGCACCAAAACACGTGCACAAAAAGTTCCCAGCCACATTGCTGATAGAAGTCAAAATGTGAAGTCCTTCCTACCTGAAGTTGAGGGGATTCTGGAAATAGTCAGAAAAATAAATCTCTAATGGGACTACCAGTCCTATCATGCAGTTACTCCAGGTGCAAAGTTACTTCGTAGAGCCTGAATTGCCAGGAAATAAGATTTTTCCTGATGGTAACCATTACCGTAATTCTTCAGATTGATAGAACATATTGGTAGCCAGTCTCTCATGTGACCCTCACTATAGTCTTTAGAGAGAAGGTGGGTTGGGGGTGTTCTTTCCCATTTTATAGAGGGAGAAACTACAGCCCAGATAGGTAAAGTCCGAGAATTTGTGGCTACCAGGGGAGAAGGCTGGACTCCAACCCATTTCTCCTGAATCCCAGGAGATAGGTGTTTCCACTCAACCTGTTGTCTCTGACCTGAAGTTTAGATCCTCAGAAGTATTCTATTTGTGTCCATAGCTCACTATATGTAACCATATATTTCCATTTTGGATGAAAATATTTTCACCATATGCTAACAATTCCTGGTCTTCTTAACGATATGTTTCTTAGCATAAACCAATCTTATTTTGATGTCTTATGCATTTATTATTGGAATATATGTTATCATGGTGTGAGATAGCTTAATTCTACATTGAATTTAGGTTGCTTTTTTTTTTTTTTTGGTCTTCAAAGTCAGATGATCTATTCTATAGTAATAGTTGTGTCATTTCTTCCTGTTTTATTCTATATCACTGTAAAATTTCTAAATGGCCACATTTCTTAGAATTCCATTCTGAATAAAAGAATTAATGCTACCATCTCCCATTTTGTGCATTTATACTTTGAAACCTAGAAGTATATAAAACATGTTCTTTTTGCAGAAACTACTTCCATTAAGACTTTGGCTTTAACTTTTGACCATTGCAAGGCATTTGGGGCCTTCTCCTCAATTCACATGCTCCATGAATGTAAGCAAATTCAGGTCCTTTCATCTCACCACTTCCCAGTCTTACCTTACTCCGCCTCTACCGGCACAGGGCTTGGCTTTCAGTAGATACCTGATTGAGTGGGGGACGGTGGGCAAACCAGGGACTCTGTGGCCTTGGTCTGTTTGTTTTCAGTTTCAGTTTTCTCCTCTACCAAATGGTGATGCTGTCACATACCTTTCAACATTGTCAGGATGATGCGTGATTTAGGCAAAGCACCCAGCTCAGAGCCTGGCAGAGAGTTGGCACTAAAAATTGGCTCTCTCTTTCTCATCTTCTCACTCTCCCTCTCTCCCCCCCATACCTTTCTCCCTCTCTCTCTCTCTTTACATTAGACACCATTCCTTCCACTCCTCTTGGATGTACATGCTATACACACTACCCTCATGGCTTTCATATCTTGATATCGTCTTCAATAGCAGAATCACACAAAAGCCCTCTCTTATCCCAGCAAACTGAATAAGGTCAGATTTGGTGACTCCCCACGCTGACTCAGAGGAGACATGTCCCTGCTGCCAGGAAAGAAGCTCTCTCTGGGGCAGACCATCCGTATGCAGCAGAAGCCAAGGCAGCCAACCTCTCACGGAGCATGTGGGGTTTATGCTTTCTTTTACAAAAACCAAATGGAATTAATAATGGGTATGTCACTTAGCAATTAAAATTAGATCCTTAAATAAACAAGTTAATAAGAATGATGAAAGATTTAGAATGGAAATTGAAGTAAGAAATATTTCTGTCAATTTATTTTGACCACATAGTTCAATAGGTTATTTTGAGCCCAGGAAAGCAGCCAGAAATAAGATGCACAAAGAAATTCCAGAGTCTTCTGTCTCCACTTTACTTTTTGGTTAAGGATCCTATTTGTGGGATGCTTTGTAGCCATGTCTTTTTATGAGTGACCTGAAGAAACCAGGTGACTAAACTGAGATTCAGACGACTGGACCCATTGAAGGAATAACTTGCTTTCACTTTATTTAATGAAAGGGTTGGACTAAGATTCCATTGCTGATTTGAGACACTACAGTGCAAAAGAAAGTACCAACAGGCAGATATGGGACATCCCCTGCCCTGTCTCATACTGGCTATGCAACATTGGTCAGAATCTTAATCTGGTTTTCAATGTCCTCATCTATAAAATATAGCCAACAACTTCTACCTTATGGATTTGTGTGAAACTTAATAGAAAATAATCCAAAATAAAGCAGGTAGGACAATACCCTAACACACAATAAGCACTCAAAATGGTAGTTGTGTTATTATCATTCTAACAATTGTTTTATCATTATCATCATCACATGGAACTTTCTCCTGGGGTCTGGGTTCTGTCTCTAAAAATGAGCTCCTCCAGTATCCTCCCACTCTGATCTTTTGGATTTCCCCAGCACATGTGGGCCAGACCACACTCGAGGCACCTCGTGAGTTTTGTATCATTTTTCTGTTGTCTCATTGCCCTGGGCATTAGTGCCATCTCCTTTTTAGACAGTATTTTACTTAAAGAAAGGGATTTTCCATCTTCTATTTCTTCTAGAGTGTGTAGTAGTGTCAGCACTTGTACCTAGTCAAGATTTCAAGTATGGTGCCGTGGATAGAACTTTGCATTTGAGGACAGAAGACCTGGGCTTGAAGTACAATGCTCTTTCTTCTACATCCCACTATGCCTCTGGAAGAACGTCACCCACGGTGATGTTTAGCACCCTCGGGGACATAGGGGCCCCACCCCATACCAACTCACACCCCTCACTCACATGATGCGCCAACCCTGAGACCTTGCCCAAGTGAGGCTATCAAATATGTTGCACTAGAAAGCCTAAATTAGATCACAAGTTCTAGTGGGAGAGGCTATGGCGTGGGAAGGGAAGGTGTGGAAGAAGTAAGGGTGTAAACATGAGGGGCTTAGAGATGCTAAGGGAAGAAGATGGCAGGTTGGCTTCATCCCACACCCTCCAAAGGGCTCCAAACCACCCTGTAACCCAGCACAGGGAGCATGGCAGAGCCAACCATGCTCGATCGCGCCCTGACGGATAGTCACCCAGAGAACCTCTCCCACAGGCTCCTTCCCACCATTGCCTTTGCTCAATCTCACTGTCTCTCCCACATTTTGACTCTGTTATCTGATTCCTCAAATAAGCCTCGGGCCCTCCTTGTTTTGACAACCTATTTGGATCTTTTCTCCAGTTTAATTATCCACAGATCTGAACTTGCACACCCCCAAATACCACCCTTCTGTAACGTGCAAAGAGGGGACCCACTACCTGCCTCACCCCATAAGACTATGGTGTTTGCTCAGCTCCCCATGGAAATGCTGGGGGGTGGTCGGGGGTAAGTGGAGAGAAAGGGCTGAGAGGCAGGAGCAGTCTGCTTGAGTCAGGTGTCACCTCTGGTCAGAAGCTCTCATAATCTCTTGCCAATTTCAGGATTAGCGCTGATACTGGTTTATAATTGTCCATCAAAATGTTCAAACTCACAACCTTTTTTTTTTTAATCCTTCAGTTTCATGTAGTCTTGTTAAGCAAGAGAACATGATAGAATTTAGGTCTTAACCACTCTTGCTCTTTGCCCAGGTCGTGCGGGGAGAGAAAATATCCCATTTTTAAAAGCAGGTGGCTGGAGCACCACCAAAAAACCATGTTTGTCAATTCCACAATCATTTGTGAAAAGTCCAGGTGATTACCAATGCATTTTGCCAATACATGCAAAGATTTAAAAGGCAGGGGGGAGACTAAAAGTGCAATGTGAGTTGGTAAGAGTGGATTCAAACAGTGTAAAATGAGTCTGATTGTCACAAAACTGAAAATGCACTCGAGAACAGCCAGAGAAGGCTGGCCTCTAGGACAAAATGTTTACCCTGAGCAAAACTAGTTTGTTTCGAAAGCGGAGATGTTTCCTAGAAGTTTTATTTACTGCATTTTAAGGTCTAGTTTTAGTGCTATTGCAAGTATTTTCGCCAACACCTTATTTGCAGTAAGACCTTTATTCTTCTTGCCAACTCAGGATTTTCAGCCTTGGTGTTTTTCAGACAGCAGTGCCCATAGTTGCCGGGGGATTGGGGATTACTGTATGTATTTCCTTTTCAGCACCAGGCTTGCATTTTAGCTGAGTGCAGATTAGGTCAAATGAATCAGCTGATTAGGCTGGCCCTATCTGAACCACAGAGTACATGCTGCCTAAGCAAGTCAGGTTTTTATTCCTAAAAATAACACCCGCTAAAGCGAAGCACATCAACCGATACATGCCTGTTAATATTTCTATCTTTTATTTTTTCCCACTTTAATTCTACAAAAGGATTTGAAATGATGGTGATTTTTTTCATATGCATCATTCAGATATGTTACAATTGAAAGCAAGATTTCAGGGGCACCTGGGTGGCTCAGTGGGTTAAAGCCTCCGCCTTCGGCTCAGGTCATGATCTCAGGGTCCTGGGATCGAGCCCCGCATCGGGCTCTCTGCTCAGTGGGGAGCCTGCTTCCCCCTCTCTCTCTGCCTGCCTCTCTGCCTACTTGTGATCTCTCTCTCTGTGTCAAATAAATAAATAAAATCTTAAAAAAAAAAAAAAGAAAGCAAGATTTCAGATTTCCACCTGGTGATAAAAATTTAATCATTCATTTACTGATTCAACAGATAATTATGGAATAGGTTCTTATGCCAGACATTGGGAATACTATGGTGAAAGTAATACAATTCTTCTGTCTCTCTCAGACAAATAAATAAATAAAATCTTTAAAAATATTTTTTGAAAAAATAGGGGCACCTGAGTGACTCAGTTGGTTAAGCATCTGCCTTCGACTCAGGTCATAATCCCCGGGTCCTGGGATCAGGTCCCACATGAGGCTCTTTGCTCAGCAGGGAAGCTGCTTCTCCCTCTGCCTGATGCTCCCCTTGTTTATGGTCTCTATCTCTCTGTCTCTCTCTTTATCTCTGATAAATAAATAAATAAAATCTTAAAAAATATATTTTAAAAAAAGAAAGTAACACAATTCCTCAATGGACTCAAAGAATATGAGAATGAAAGAGCTAGAATTTCAATCCTGGTTACAATAAGCAGAATAACCTAGTCAGTTATTAGTCATTTATCTTGACAGATTCCCTATCACAATTGCATTGGATAGTGACTCGGCCAAACAAAAAGTGGGAAGTTGCTTAAAGATTAAGTCATGGTGACTTACAGAATCAAGGGCCTTGGAAATCGTCTTTCAGTCTTCCAATATACAGAGTAGCTACGAAGGCAGAGATGGAGAATGACTTGTTCAAGGTCATAGATCAAGAAGCAGAAATTGTTGGGAATCTGCTGTGTGTGAGTATGGATGAGGGATGAGTATGGATGAGTATGGATGAGATTTCCTTTCTTTGAAATTCTGAGCAAGTGCAAATCTAGGCAGGAAACAATATGGTGCCATCGAGGTCATCCCCATTCATGAGATCCGAGCTCTTTTCCCTTGAGCCTTTTCTAAATGGATATGCTTCCTCTTTCAAGAATGATTTTCCGTGGGGCGCCTGTGTGGCTCAGTTGGTTACACATCTGATGTCAGCTCAGGGCATGATCTTAGGGTCCCAGGATTAAGCCCCACATCGGGCTCTGGGCTCAGAGGGGAGCCTGCTTCTCTCTCTCCATCTGCCCCCACTCATTCTCTCTCTCTTAAATAAATAAATAAAATCTTTAAGGAAAAAAAAAGAATAATTTTCCATTGTTGAATTCAAAATAGGAGACAGTCTGTTTTCATCAGTTTGTTGTTGTTTTTCTGGTTTTTTTTTTTAGTTTTTACTGTCATTCTTTTGTTATTGTTGTTATTGCTCTTTGTTTCTCTATCCAAATCAACATTTTCTATAAAGAAGGAGAAATGCTATGAAGGGATTAGAACTCTGAACCCAGAAATAAAAACAGGTAAAAGTCCATAAGAAAGTTTTCTGAACCCACCACTCTGCATTCCTACCCGGGCTGTATGGTCTGACTTATGAAATATTGCAGAAAGAGAACTTCCCATTAAAGGCAGATGCCTCAGTAACCATCAAAACACAGGTCTCTGAATTCCACTGTTGTCTGGGAAAAGGCCAGGTGATTACAGGTGTATCTTGGTAAAACTTGAAAAGATAAAGAAAGGGAGACTGTATTTCTTCCTGTATTTCTTCCCAACTAGCTCCAAAATCTGCCAGTAAACAAAATGCCCAGGCTATTTACCCAATCAGGTCAGCCTGCCTGGCCACCCTTGGCTCTCCAGACAGAGTTTCTAAGGTATATATGTCTTTTATAGAAAGGCAGTACCTCCTTACAGAGAGGAAATATGGCGCATGTAGGGCAACCCAATAATTTATTGCCCCAACCATGATACTTCTGTATGTGGAAGAGGCACTATTCATAATTATTTCAACTTCCCAGGGAAACTGGGGTCTGTCATCATGCTAGGTACAGGGAAAGAGATTCGGATTTGAGGTCAGGCAAAGCTGAGATGGAGTCGGCACCCTGCCTCCCACAGGCTGAGTTGGTACTTTCCTGTGTAAGTCGGATAATAGGGCACTTTTTACAGCGAGTTGTTTAGGATTGCTGGTAAAGGTTGTGGCACATGGTAAGTTTTCAACGAAAGGCGGCCGTGGCTAACATAACCACCCTATGAGATGGGTGTGCTTATTATCCAATTAAAAAGTTCAGGAAATGGAGGCCCAAAGTAGCTAAGTTGTCTGAGACCACAGCGGTAGTTAAGTGGTAGAGCGGAGACACAAACCAGCCGCCTCCGCCCGGCTCAGTTTGGCTCCATACCTTCTACATTGGCTTGTCTATCAGTGTTCTGTGAACCGAGTAAGGGGAGTCTATGTGCCTACGCGCTAAGAGCCTCCTGGAAGAGGCAGCCTGGTGGGCAGTAGTTGGGGGAGAGGGGGAGGGGGAGGGGAGGTCTGGGAGCACATGACAGCGTGAACTCCTTAGGATCCGGCCTGGTGGATTCCCAAGTCTTGGCACTCTTCCTCATTGCTCTTTGCACTGCAAAGTTAAATGCCCTCTGCAGCTCACTTGCTAAGTGACTCTAAAAGTCCCCCCCTCTCTAAAATCCATTTCCTAACCTGTAAGCCAGGATGTTGGAGGAAATGTGCCTCCAGCTCGCCTGTCTGTTCTCCAAGATGAAGATATTTCCACTTCTCTTCGGATCTTGAGTCCACTTTTGGCTGTGCCTCTGAGGTCCTGGAAAACCTAGAAAGGCCCCAAATGGCTGGGACTCCCAGGAGGAGTGGGTTCGCCTTCTCCCTAGAGTGCCTCTGGGCAAGACCCGGCATCCTGGGCTGCGTGGGCGAGGAGCGGATTCCCGCACACCCACACCTCGGCCAACCAGAGAAACTGACCACCCAGGCTCGAGTCTGCCCCGGCCACATCAGACAGCAGCCTGGGTGGCCTCTGTGTCACTGCAGGCAGAGCTGTCCACCAGGATTAGCTGGACCAGCCGCAATGGCTCTCGCCCAGCTCCTTGTTCCTGGGGGTTCTGGTGCAAGGCATTCATCTCTGAGGTCTTCCGGCTGCTCGCTGGTATGGGGCTCCCTAGGAAAGGCAATACAATCTCCATCAGGGAGGAAGAAAATCTGTTCTGGCAAGATGTCCTGGGCATGCATGTAGATCAGACTTCTGAAAATTTCTAAGTAGAAAGCCCCAGAGAGATCCTCTAACCCATTTTCATTCATTTATTCATTCATTCACGTATTGAACAGACATTTCTTTAACATCTATGTGCTGGATACAATACTAGATGTTAGGGACTGAAAGATGACTCAAACATAATCTTAATTTAAAAAACAAAACAAATGGAAATGAAACGTCCTAGTAAATTGAAGAGCAATCATGAAAATAAGCTATTTCTCTGTAACAGAAGTCCAATCTGGCAGTGATACTCACAGAGGACTGCAGAACCCCAGAGGGGAAACGCCAACCAAAACCTCTGCTTAGGGTGGGCGGGCTGTACCGGGGTTCTAGGGAGTCTCTTAGGGGAAGCGATTCCCAGGATGGTCTTAGAGTAGGAGCTAAGAGATGAAAGGGGATGAGAAGAAGTCCTACAGGCGGAGAAGTGTCCAAGCATCATTCATGCAGACGGGTCTGCAGCACAGAGCATGGAGGAAAGACGAACAAGAAATGAGGCTGGAGAGAGAAGCCAGGGCTAGCTCACTGAGGACCTTAAAACCAGGCTAAATAAGCGTGGCCTTTATCCTTGGGGGATGGGGAGCCATTGCAGTGTTGTAGGTGAGCAGGTGTCATGCAGAGATCCGTTATGGAAGGACCATTCCAGCAGCTCTGCACGCAATATGGCTCTCAAGACACAGACACTAGGGAAGAATCCGTGTTGTAACCCACTGGGAGGACGTGAGCCCTTAACGGAGTGCGGACACCAACACGGAGAAATGGCTTCTCTCAAGTTACATGGTGGGTGTGTGACAGAGAGGGGTGGAGAATTCAACTCCCTTGCTCGGTAGGCCACTGCGTTCCAGGTTAGTAATGACATAGGCCCCAGAAAAAAAGGAAGGATCTCCAAGACAGAGCGCAAGACTAGCTAGAGGTGAACTCTGCCCCTTCGTTCTGTGACACTTTCCCAGTCAGCTTTCCCAGTCAGCTAAGCATTCTGGGGCTCAATGTTCACATCTGTAAAGTGGGATCATTCTCCTTGGTCTGCTTATGTCCTCGACCTGCTGCAAGGCTCAGGGGTGAGGAGAGCTGGAAATGAATTTGTAGAGGAGGACACAGGTCTGAGGAGACAGGAAAACTGCCTTGGAAGCATGTGCTCTGGGGAAATCCCTCCAGGGATTTGAAACACCTAGACTAGGGACATTCCTTTTCATTGACTTTCTTCTTCACTTCACCTTGGCTGTGACAATCTGGCTGCAGTTCAGCTGTCTCACCTTCCCAGCAAGAGGAAAAAGAGAAAACATAACCTCTGGGGCTACTGAGGGCAGGCCTCCCTTCAACAAATGATACGCACGATATATACAATCACATCTTAGTTGACAGCCATCGGTGTTGTAAAATTTCAAGTTCCCTATATTGCAAAGTCTTTGATATGATGAAGTTGTAGTTCAATTTTCGGAAGTAGAACCGATAACATACATACAATGGCAGACCTTCTGCACAAATCAATACATTCTGAAGCTTCCCCTCGACTTTAAGAGGTAGGTTTGCCCCTGGGAAGGTCAGTAGGAAGCTGAGACCATGCTTTCTGTCCCGGCCTTTAGCGAGAACCAGCTAGCCAAGCCCTGAAGAGCACTTGAAACTGGGCCAGTGTCCCTCCATCTGTTCCCGACACAGCCACTTGCTCTATCCTGTCACTCTATCCTGTGACCAGGGAGGTGGTCTCTGCCCATCGTTTCTTCCATGTGGGTGGGCTTTGGGCTCTTTCTCATCATGCACTTGAGTTTCCCTGGAGGTTTGTTCGCGCTCCTAGTTTCAGACTCTCTTTCTGCCTCTAAAGTGAGAAATAAGCTGCTTCTCCCTTTTGCTAGCCTGGAGGAAAAGAATGTGACTTCCACGGATGTGCACGGGCTTCATGTCTGTGGAGGTCATATGTGACCCCAAGCTTACATTTTAGCTGAGCCCAAATTGAGCCAAATGAGCCAACTGGGCAGGTTACTTTGGTTCATTGGCAATTCTTCTCTCCATTGGGGCACTGGGTGAGTGCCCCGCACCTTCAACTGGGTGACAAGTCAGGGGACAGGTTTGCACAATAATTGCCCCAGCCCAGGAGTAGAAAGAGACTTCAGTCGGTGAACTGTATGTGTGTGCACACGTCGGCATGCTCCTTTGAGTGAGCAATGTTCTTTATATGTCAACCATCAGTATCCCCAAATCATACTGTTCATCACTGTCTAATTACTAATTTGGGGGTTCTCTTATCATGTGTGATTATTGGTTGGCCTATTCGATAATTACTATGATCTGTATTGTATTAACTATGCTCACAATAACTTCGGATTGTGTTTGCAAACAAGTAATCTTAGAAGACGAATGTATGCACAGTGGCACCGGGAATTGTGTTGTTTTCTAAATCTCCAGGTAGGCTAGTGATTTGAACGGTGGAAATGCAGATCTTCCCAGTGTGGACCCTGCCCTGGAAGATTTGACCTTCCACACAAGCTCTCCCCTGAGGCGGGCTGCTCTCCTCATTTCTCCATGGACCTGTCTCGGCTCACACAGTCTTTTGCACCAAGACTGCCCTCTGCCTTTTAGGAGCGCTATCTAAATCCTGCATTCCACTCAGATCTACTGAGACAACAGCTGTGATATGCGACAAGGGACACAGGCCATCTGGCCCGCCCCTGCCCATGGGTCTATGCTTCTTGTCTGTCTCTCTCTGGTCTTCTGGAGGCTTGAAGGAGGCACGGATAACATGGGCTTTGAACTGGGGAGAAAAATAGTAGACGAGGGAATCTCACAGGATTTTAAATATGGGGAGTACCTATACTGGTCATTGAGGACAACCTGTTATACTGGTCATTGAGGACAACCAAATCTCAGTTCTTCCACAACATCCCACTACTGTCACTGTAGCTTTACTGAGCCCCGCATTCCTAAAAGGCAGGGAATGCAATTTATTTGTCTCTTGTTCCATTGCCAAGCACAGTGTAAGCACAGAATAGTTACTCAGTAAATGTTATGTAATTATGAACTCATTCCTTGTTGAATAAGTGCTTAAGGGGGTTGCCAGCCTAGCCTCATGGACCTCATGGTAGCTGGGAGGATTCTTTCTCATAAGATGGCCCTTTGCACATTTGAATGGCTTTTGCCATCAGAAATTTCTTCCTTAATGGGGCTCTAAATCCATTTCAATGGAACTTCCACGCCATTGGCCTCGGCTCTGCCCTACACAGGAGCTCAGAACCAATAACCTCCTTCAGTGGAGGTTTGCAGGCAGTGACGTCTTCTCCCAAATATCTCTTCTCTGTGTTGACCAAGCCCAGGTCCTTCAGCTACTCCTCAGACCGTGTGATTTTGAGTCTTCACTGTGGCTTCTCTACGTGCAAGTGAAGTATTCCTGATGAAATATATTCCCTAGGACTCCACTCAAGGTCCCAGTGTTTCGGCATAAGGTAGCCTTGTTTTAGGGACCAAACAGTCTGGGAAGAGGCTCTTTTGGGAGAGAAATGAGGGTGGATTGCACCCCTCTCCTGAGTAGGACGAACTGATTCTCTCCTGGAGTTTCCTGCTCATGGCTCCATGTTTCTGAAGAGCCTCCTAATACATCGATTGCCTTCAAGGTCACCCTGTGACTGTCCAGGATGACAAAAGTGTGGCTACCTCCCCACCACCTCTAGCTGACTTGGAGTGATGGGTTATGAATCTAGAGATAAGTTTTGCCTTGCTCTCTAGCCAACATAGAGTGCAGGGACTGAGTTGGGGTGCCCGATGGAGGAGACGTGGTTTTCCCTCCCTACGTCTGTTTGGGCTCCCTGTGCACAGCAGTGAAGGGTTTGCATGAGCCTGGGAATTTCCTAAACTGGCATTGTTTGGATGCTGAGTCTGGGCCCACCCGAGCCCAGTTCAGGAACCATTTTGGTCATCCTCTTACCCCTCTCCATCAGCCTCCTGTCCTTTTGATCATCTGGAACCAAGAACTGGGTCTATAAGCTCAGAATTGGCCAGGACCTCCCAGAAGCTCAAGGTTAGGAGATCCTTAAAAGTCACTGATTCTACCACCATTCATCCCCCCCGATTCCGAAATATAAGACTGACATGACTTACACTGTATCACTCACTGATGGCTGTCAAGCCTCTGAATATGCGGAATTCGTATCCTCAGAAGCAGTTGCATCTTGTCTGGCTACAGATTTTAAAAGATGTACTTGGACAGGCAGAGATAGGAGAACAGAGACTGGGAACCATGAGGCCCAGGTCTGGCTCCCTCTTTCACCATGTGACACTGGCACTCTGATAGTAATGGATTGGAGGCTCTAAAAAGACTTGGGGGCTCAGTAATACTTCACCAATAAGCATGCTACAAGTAATAAATAGCATATAGGTCGTCGTATCACACAAGCATTCCACTAACACGCTGTCAACCTTAAGCATCATTTGTCTGTCCTTTGTTTCTCTTTAGGCATTTCTTTCCAGGCTCTGCAGTTAGGTAATACAATTGGGGACAGATTGGTATCAAATAAAATTCTCTGTATTATGTAGAAATAAAGTAATCTACATTTATATACTGCTTTAACGTTTATAAAAAGGATTCACATTTTTTCCTTGTTTCCTCTTTTGATCCTCACAATGAGCCTTGACTACACCTCCATTTGCCGGAAGAGAAAACTGAGGTACAGAGTTGAAGTGATTTGTTCAAATGCTTGCAAAGAGATGGTAGTGGAGGTGGGACTGGAATCCAGGTCTGGCTGACCCGAGTCTGGACCGCCTTCCCACGTGGCCAGCAGTTCAACAATGTCAAACTAATTGCCTATGAAAAGGGAAAGTCCTTTGCAGGATGGGAAGGCCTCTGTAGGTGAGAGCTCCCATGTAATGGACGACAAGAATTTTTGAGGAAATCAACACTGAGTCTCACGGAAAGTCCAAATTCCAAAGCAGTTCTAAAATGGTTATAATGAGCATTTGCAAATGATTTGGAGTCAAGAGGACATGCACGGTCCGTCCTCTGAAGAAAGGACAGCCTTCTGGTCTGCATGGCCTAGAATCGGCGAGTGTAGCATATAGACCTTATATTGAGGGTGGAGTGCTGGAAGAAATCAAAATGTTATTCTATTGACACGAATATATTTGGCTAGAGAGCTAATTACAACTGAGAACATGGAAAATGGTGGCCAAAGCCTCTTTGAAGTAAATCTGATGGGGTGCCCGACTGGCTTAGTTGGTAGAACATGTGACTCTGGACCTCAGGGTGGTGAGTTCAAGCCCTATGTTGGATGTAGAGATTATTTAAGAATAAAGTCTTTTAGGGGCACCTGGGTGGCTCAGTCGGTTAAGTGGCTGCCTTCAGCTCAGGTCATGGTTCCAGGGTCCTGGGATCGAGTCCTACATCTGTCTCCCTGCTCAGTGGAGAGCCTGCTTCCCCCTCTCCCTCTGCCTGCCACTCTGTCTACTTGCGCTCTCTCTCTATCTCTCTGTCAAATAAATAAATAAAATCTTAAAATAATAAAGTCTTATAAAAGATCTGACGTAACAAATAATTAATTTTAAAAACTCTTTATCCGATGCCTGCTATGTATCAGGCCCTATGCTTAGTGAGAAGAGCCCAAAGAGTAAGGGACTTCTTAGCCTCTTGACCTTCTTGTCTATTCCCCAAACCTTCAAATCTTTATCCAATTGCCACAGGCATTATAACATTCATTTTCTTAAAAATAGTAATTCAGAGCAGTCACATGAAAAGAATAAGGTTTACCTTAAAGTGAGATTGATCGTCTTGTCCTTTAATTTTAAAAAAGAGAACTTCCTGAGGTCTGAAACGCTTGTCTCCAGGGCCCTTGGGTGTGTGTCTGATGTCGCCGTGACCCAGGGGTCATCAGTTAAATGTCAGTGGGCCCTTCCTGAAGGCAGGGAGCTGGTCCAGACCATGGTTGGCAGGTCCTTGCTGTCCTGAGGACTGTGACAGTAGGACATTTGGCATGGGGACCCAGCTGGCCTAGTGTTATCTGAGCCTGTGCACTATAAACTCTCTGTACTCGGCTGAGCCCATTTCTGTGCAGAGACTTCCCAGATGCAAAACAATTGCATAAGCCTCTGCTAGTTAGCTTAATTGGCATATTTCAGGTTAGTCATATAAACCTGGTTCTTTTTATATTTTGCCAGTCTTCCGTAGTGTAACAGGACGGTTCCCGTGTTAAGAATTTCAAATAAGTGTTTCCTGGTGTGATTAGAATCTGACTAGACTGTGCTCGGCAATTACCTGCAAGCACGTTGACGCTTGTGTCTGATGATGGATAAAAAGAGTTCTAAAGGCACCCCCATGCCGTCCTTCATTGCCTCCTTGGAGGAAGAGGGGGACCAGCTGTGTTGGGATGGAGGCTCCTCCAAGCCCCTCTGGGAGGAGCCCGGGGGACTCTGGAGCTGCCACATGTGGGACCTACCCGGATTTTGTGCCCTTTTCTGCCACCACACACCATCAGTCACCAAATATACCACCCGTTCACTTTTCTTGGGTCCTTAAACTCCTCCCCATCTCCACGGCCACCACTCTTCGCTCTCTAGGTCTCTGGCCCCAATGACAGCTGTTCATCCCCTTCCAATCGCCTTGCCTGAGCGACCTTTTGGAAATGCAAATCTGAAAACCTCTTTCACACTTTCAACCTTTTCCTAGGGGATTCTCCACTGCCCCATTGAATGGCATTGAGGAGAGACCAAAGGCTTTTTCCCGGCCTGGGCCCCACCCACATGTCCAATCTCATTTCTCTCTATGGCCACCTTTCTCTTAAACTCCAGAAAAGACCAATCCCTGCCGGGGGTCAAGGAACCATGAAGTTCAATCTCTTAGGCAGGAAGTCTGCCAGTTTTCTGTCAGCAGCTGGTGCTTAGGCAACTGTTCGGCGAGGTTGCGCTGTGGGACAGAGATGGAGTTTACCTCTGGGACCCCTACTAGTTTCTCATCACAGAAAGCCAAGAAAGATCTCATCACAGAAAGCCACAGAAAGCTAACTCTGGCAAAAAGAGAGGAAAAGCGACCATTTAAAAATAGTCCAGAGTGTTCTCCATGACAAAGGCCTACTCTCCAGAGGCAAGGCTTTACCAGAACCTTGTCCCATCTGGGGGAGGCATTTCTCCCACTCCAGCCCCTCTGGTCTTCCTGTGTCACCTAAGGGAGAAAAGAAGGTAAAAAAAAAAAAAATTTTAAATAAAGTCAGCTGGGAAACTTGTGCGAATTCCATGCATCCTGAGAGTCTTAAGTCTACAGAAGAGGACCTTGTAGGGAATTGAGCTCATCTGCAGAACCAAACCTTGGCTTCTCTGCAGAAGTCAGAATCCCACTGACTTTCAAGTGACCTCAGACCTTTGTTAATTCCTAACTCAGACCTGTTTCCATTCTACTGAAGGATGAAGCAGCAGTACCTGAAGGTGGGGCAGGAAATCCTATGAGGGAAAATGCCCAGGGATAGCCTCCTCCCACAACAGCAGCCTTCCCAGGTGACTACCGGAAGTTCGCTCTGCCTTCCTGGCTCTCCCACTCACGGAGTCTTCTCTTTCAGCCAGCCTACATTCAGGGTCACTAACCAGAAGCCCAAAGCCTATGACTACATGCCAATTTGAAGTATGTGTGTGCATGTACAGCTTTCTCAGGTCATACAATCCGTTGTTCTATCTATCAGATTCCTCAGTCTGTTCACCAAAAAAAGGCAAAGTACTACTAAAATGAAACCCCCTTTTTTTGGAATATGCCTTGGGGGTGTGTGTGCTTATTTCTAAAGAAAGCTGTTGAAAATAAAGGAAACCCATCTACTGAGCCAGAGAACAGCATTTTTCACAAGCCAAGATGAAGCATGGAAACCATAAAGGAAACAGCCAGTATTTTGGGTTACATACAGAGTTAGAAGCACAGGGCACAACTAGGACCTTCCCTTCACCTCCCTCCACATCACAACCACCGTAAACAAGACAAAGACATAAATGATCAATGGGGAAACCATTTTCAATTTAAGAGGTAAACAAAAACAATATCAGTAACACATAAATAGCTCTTGAAAATCTATAAGGAAAAAGAAAATCTCTTAATTAAAAAAAATGGGTTAAAAAAAGCATAAACAGGTTTGTCTATAAAGAAAAAAATGTAAACGGCCAGGAAATATGAAGAGTCACTCAACCTCACAAATAATCAAAGTACAAAATATGGATGTATCATTTTTCATCTCAAGAATTGACAAGGGTTCAAAAGACAAACAAAATTGATATTGATGAGTGTCTAAAGCACTGGTTCTCAACCCTGGCTGCTCAATGGAATAACCCAATGGACTTTATAAAATATTGATGCCAACATCTGCTTCTGACCATGAAGGATTAGCTGCTATGGGAATTGCTTTCCCACCACAAACCCAGGCAAACACATAAAACCACTCTTTTCAGATACTAGGCAACAGGCAGAGCCTGGCTGCTATCCCTGAGGGATGAGAAACAAATGAGACGGAGCCTGACCATTGCCCACATTGCTGCCTGGAGGCAGCCCTCAGGACACAGAGCAGAACAGAGAACCCAAGCAAAACCCACAGTCTCACTGAGTTGAGGACAGAAAGCAGGGTTCCAGGAAGCCAATTTGTAGGACCGGAGTTTGCAGAGTGAGTGCCAAAAAGGAAGAAATGCTGAGAGACATCCAGAGATTTGCAGAGAGGTTCCCTCCAATCTTTGACTAATGAGGAGGACATGCATGGGGAAAACTTGATGAAAGGAGTGGGGAGGAGGGGGAGGAAGAGCAAAGAGCAGGAGACTGAGCAATTCTGGAAACTCACAAGGACTGTTCACAGCAGGTATAGCCAACCATAAGGTGTGCACTTAGTAATGGGTCTAAATCAGTCCTAGACTAAAAGTTGCTCTCAGTGGTTTCTAACAAAGCTTAAAAGCAATCCTAAGGAGGCTCAGGCTGATGCTAAGTAACGTAACTACATTAAAAAAAAATTCCATGCTAATTAAAGGATTGCAACTCTAAACCCCAACACTGTACAGTGCACAATGTAGATCATCCAATAAAAATTAATGGGCATACAAAGAAGCAGGAAAATATGATCCGTGACCAGCAGAAAAATCAATCAGTAGAAACAGACACTAAAATGACAGATATGATGATATCAGCAGATAGAACATTAAAACAGCTATGATAAATACACTCTGGTAATGCAAGAATGTAAAGAAAAACATGAATGTGATGAGAAGTTAAGTGGAAGATATAAAAAGATCCAAATGGAACTTTTAAGAGATGAAATATGCATTATCTGACAAGAAAAACACATGAAAAGGAATTCACAGCACATTAGACATGCAGAAGAAATCACCAGCGAACACGAAAATATAGCAATGAAAATGAACCAAAATGAAACACAGAAAGAAAACTAATGAGAATCAATCAATAAATAAACAGAGCATCAGTGATGTGTAAGACAATATCAAGCACGTAAGTGAAGATCCAGAAGGAGAAGAGAAATATATGGGGTTGGGGGCGAGAGGGGATGCCTGGAAGTTTTTCCAAATTTGAGGAAAACTATAAACACACAGATCCCAAAAGCTCAATGGATCTAAACAGAAGAAACAAAATAAACCACACCAAACCACATCATAATGAAATTTCTAAAAGCCAATAATAAAGAAAACTTTTTAAAGCAGACAGAAAAAAATCCACAGTAGGAAAAGATAGACGAACAACGACAAAAAATCACAGCAGACTTATAACAGAAGCTATGCAAAATAGAAGATAATGAGCAATATTTTTAAAGTAGTGAAAGAAAAAAATATAAATCTCAAATTTATTACCAAGTGAACTTGAAAAATAAAAATGGAATAAAGACTTTCCTAAGAAAACCTGAAAGAATTCACCTACATCAGGTATGGGCCATTAAAAAATGTTAAAGGAAATTCTTCAGGTAGAAGGAAAAATGATACCAGAGAGAAATCTGTATCTATTTGAAGGAATGAGGAGCGCCCAAAATGGCAAATACATAGGTAAATTTTAAAGATATTTTCTTTCTTTTTTTAAACTTTCTTAATTTACGAAGTTGTTTAAGGTAAAAAGTTGTAACTATCTTGTGGGTTTATAACACATAGACTGTAAAACAAGAGTACAAAGGACTAAAGAGGAAAATGGAAGTAATTAAAAACAAAACAAATTAGAGTTAAAATGGAATCCTAAAATACACAAAATTAAAAATGTACAAAAACTTGTACAGAGGGGAAAAGGCCAAAAACAGGTAAAAGGAAAACTGATACCAAGCTAGTAGCTTTAAACTTAACCATATTGACAACTACATTAAATGAAATGACTTAACTATCCCAATAAAATGCAGAGATTAATAGATTGGCTTACAAAAAACAAAAAACACAAAAAAAAGCAAGACCCAACTGATCTAAGGATATGCTTTCTACCAAAAAGCCCATGGGAAATCTAAAGATATAGCACATTAAAGAATGGGAAAAGATACACCGTGCAAATACTAACTCATAGGAAGATGGAGTGTCTATACTGATGTCAAAGTAGTTTCAAAACAAAAAATACTACAGAGATAAAGAGAGATTTCTATAAACATTATATGGCAAATAAGTCAGGAGGCTATAACAATCCTAAATTGGTATAAACCAAATAACAGAGCTTCAAAAAATCTTAAGCTGTAACTGATAGAACCGCAACAAGAGATAAATAAATGCACAATGATACTTGGACATTTCAACACTTTTTTCTCTGTAATTGATAAAACAGAAAAATCATGAAGGACAGAGTAGAATTGAGCCACACTATAAACCAGTTTGATCAAATCGACATTTATGGAACGTGTGATTCAAAAGTGGCAGAATGCAGATTAATTTCAAGTGTACATAAAACATCCATCAAGGTAAATCATGTTCTGGGCCATAAAATAATCTCAAAATAGTTAAATAAATTGAGATCATATAACATACACTTTCTGATCATGGCAGAATTAGACTAAAAATCAGTAGCAAAAATATATCTGAAAAATCACTCAAATATTTATAAATTCTAAAAATTCTAAATTACTTCTGTTAAATTCTAAATTACTTCTGTTAAAAAAGAAATTATAATGGAAGTTAGAAAATATTTTGAACTAAATAAAAATTAAAAAAACATATTGATATTTGTAGGATGTGGTTAAAGAAATGGTTAATTAAAAAGAAAAAATGGTTAGTTAAACCATGGTAGATCCAAATGACTCAATAATCTGAATTCTTTAATACCACAATATACAGATCTACATTATTTGGCTGAAAAAATTGTCTATGAGATATTATTGCGTGAAAAATATGTTATGGAAAACATGGATAATATCTAATTTCTATAACATTTTTGTAAAGAGACCATATATTTGCCATTAATGTATGACATGATGATCATCAAAAAGTTAGCGAGGTTATTTTTCACTGGAAAGATTTCAGATGACTTTGTCTTTCTTTACTTTTAATATGTGTGAATTGTGTACAACATTCAAGTATATTAATTCTCAGAAAAAATAATAACCTTTTTTTTTTTAAAGATTTTTTTATTTATTTGAGAGAGAGACAGCATGAGAGGGGAGAAGGTTAGAGGGAGAAGCAGACTCCCCATGGAGCTGGGAGCCCGATGCAGGACTCGATCCCGGGACTCCGGGATCATGACCTGAGCCAAAGGCAGTTGCTTAGCCAACTGAGCCACCCAGGTGCCCCAATAACCTATATTTCTAATGATTAAAAAATAAAAAGTCATTCATTCACTTACTCAAGGCATTTACCAAATATTATCTATGGGCCAGAACTTTGCTAGATGCTGGAGATAGAAAGATGAATGAGTAGGCATGGGATTCCCTCTTCCTGGGCATGGCACTGTGAGTACAGAGCTGACTGTCCCCCATTCCCTAATGGGCCCAAATGGATATAATAACAGTATAGACCTAACTCGATCATCATGATAACTAAGTCAGATAGTGGGTGGAAGGGCTCTTACCCTGATCACCCCTTTGCCTCTGTGGAGACAGTGGCTCTAGCCCAATCCTGGAGACAAATAGGCACAGTCAGGAGAGAAAGGTCTCAGTGTTCCTGAGGCTGCCTTAGTTCCTGTGCATCATGGAAGCTGAGCTGGGAGCCAGTGGACCCGCATGGGTGACTTTGGAGTGGAGGTTAGTGGAGGACATCCCAGACCATGAGTCCGATGGAGGACAGGGCAGAGATCTCCGAGTCAGGGAGAAGGGACTGGGGGCCCAGGCAGCAAGAAGGGTCACAGAGCTCTGGCCAACCTCAAAAAAAAATTTTTTTTAAAGATTTTATTTGTTTATTTGAGAGAGAGAGAGAAAGAGAGATAGCGAAAGAGAGAGCACAAGCAGGGGACAGGGAGAGGGAGAAGCAGACTCGCCACTGAGCAGACAGCCTGACGCGGAACTCTATCCTAGGACCCCGGAATCATGACCTGAGCTGAAGGCAGATGCTTAACCAACTGAGCCACCCAGGCGCCCCCAAGCTCAAATTTTAAATTTACTAATTAAGAGTGTTAAAAAAAAAACTACCAATAACCATTATTTCATAAAATAAGGGGTTTCCAAAAGTCAGACTGATTTTACTTCGGAATAAAGAACAGAGCTTTTAAAAAGTTGAATAAATTCTAATCAATGTAGCTTTATGACCAGCCTGCCACGTTGCCCTTCTTTTGCCTCCTTTAGCCATGGACCCGTGCAAACTGAGCAGTACGGGCCCGCCCTGGTCGCTGGGTCCACGCTTGGAGAGCACCGCTGTATGTCATCTTATGATATCTGCAAGGAATGGAGAGTTTTAAGACCTTAAATAGAAGAGTAATAGAGTCCAATACACAATTTAGACAGCTCGTTCAGCCCTCAATATTCAGGAGGGATTCTGTAGGTGAGTGGGAGGCAGGGAGACTCGTTCAGAGGCTCTGTTAATTATCTAAGTCAAAAGGCCGTAAGGCCTGAGTTAAAGAAGATCATTGAGTATTTCTCTAACGAGACAGTTATTTTGGCTTGTCTCCCCCTTCCAACTAAAATGAACCCCGCATTTTCTTTTTAAATCACCAATAAAAACTATGTTAGGTCATTGGTTTTCATATTTTGGGTAATTGCTAGAGGCACCACGCTTAACTGAGGCCGGTATTAGGCAAGTGTTTCTCTTCGATGAATTCTTCAGGACATTTCCTTGAGCCTCTGAATGATATTTTAAGGGTTTCTTTACACTCGGTCTTTAAGATTAGTTCTTCAACTTTCTCTTTATTGATTGGAAGCAATAGAGCTCTGGCCCATGTGTGTCACTATACATTAGACACGTATTTAATTAACATTGACAAAATTACTGTTGTCGTAGTTGGTATTTTATTAGAATATGAGAATGCATTTTTCTAAACTAATTTTACCTCCCTCTAAACAAAATGAGTTAAGATTCAAGTATTGTCCTGAAACATGAACATTTTCTCTTTTAGGCAAATGTGGATTTTGGTACCCAAAATTGAAATAATCTTGAAAAATTAGTTCAAAATAACTTTTACACATGTACCTTAGTTGCTACCTTATAAATAAAGTGTAAAAACCACTCACATAGTTGCTGCCTCATAAATGATGTTGAAAAACCACTTGAATTTTACCAGTTATAAAAGAAAGTGTTTCTGGAAAACATTGAGAAGAAATGAATTATCGTCATCTTTTCCCATTAGCAAAGAAAAAGTGAGGAAGAGCATTGAAGCAGATATGGTTGTTTTGTGTTTTAAAATTATTCCCTTGGTAACAATTAATTTGATGGTGCTTAATGATGATTGTGAAATTAAAAATGGCTCTACATGTGCCTTTGGTTTGGTAGAATGAAGAAGCCTAATTTTTTTTTTCTAAGATTTTATTTATTTACTTGACACAGAGAGAGATCACAAGTAGGCAGAGAGGCAGACAGAGAGAGAGAGGGAAGCAGGCTCCCTGCCGAGCAGAGAGCCTGATGTGGAGCTCGATCCCACGACCCTGAGATCATGACCCAAGCCGAAGGCAGAGGCTTTAACACTGAGCCACCCAGGCGCCCCGAGAAGCCTAATTCTGAAGGGATGTCTTTTGCTGCATGGATTTAATTTCAGAAAACATTTGCAGAATACTTGCTATACACGAGGCCAGAAATATTTTCTGTGGAGATGGAGAGGACTAGAGATGAATTCAACACAGTTTCCACTAGCAAAGACCTCATCTAGTGATAGGTCCAAGCATACAACACAACTATCTATAATTAGAAGGCAGAACTGAGGACTGTGTCTAATAAGAATTGTAAACCATGGGCTTACAAACCATGGGCTTCCTGAAGACAAAGGCTTTCTTTCTATGGACAGTGCTTTCGAAAGACAAGTCATCAAGGTGAAGCCCACTCATTGACAATGAGTATTGATAGATTCTAGATGGCATACTCCATGAAAATAAGAGCCAATGTTTATGCATATCTATATTCTCAGGATCTGACACAGACAAGGTACCTAGTAAATGCTCAATAAACTCTGTTAAGTTACTGAGTTCTGAATTAACAAAGGAGCAATCAAATGTTGAAGAGCATAGGGGAACTCACAATTCAACCTGACTGGGATACTTAAAGCGATCAAGGGAGTGTTTAGAATCAGGTGGCATTTGAAGTGGGCCTTAAAGAATGCACTCAGTGCCAGTTCAAGGTGTGTTTGCATATTCAAAAGGGCCCTCTGAAAAATGAAGGCCTAGAGAAAGATATCAAACTCAGTCATGTAGAATTCAGCCAGGCTAGACAGAAGTCCCCAAAATTACTTCCTTAGTCTACAATCTGAAGTTGACTCCATAATCAAACAGAGCCTCTCCTAGGTGGTCTCAGCCTACCTGTCCAAAGTTATCTCCCTTTATTCAAAAGCCGTTAGCCACACTGCAGCTAGGCAGGTCTCCACCCAGCCCCAGCACTGGCCATTCTCAACCCTGCCACCAGTCATGCCTAGAATGCCCTAAACACAATTCACCGATGAACAGTAGGGAGCTATAGCAGTTTCTAGATTAGATGACTGATGTGACCTAATTCATATTTTAGATCACAGTACAGGTAAGTTCCTATAGTAGTTGGGATATATGTTTGGGTGCTTTAACGATGAGCAAAATAGGGGGGCCTGGGTGACTCCGTTGGTTAAGCGGCTGACTCTTGATTTCAGCTAGTGTCATGATCTCAGAGTCATGAGATTGAGCCTCAAGTGGGGCTCCATGCTCAGCAGGGAGTCTTCTTGAGATTCTCTCTCTCTCCCTCCCCCCATAAATAAATAAATAAATAAATAAAATCTTAAAAAAAAAAAACAACAATGCACAAAATAAAAAAGACTGAAGCAAGATAGTTCTACTGTTTTCTCTAGCAGAAGAATCTGAAGTGTTGGACGGTCCCAGAGGCCTAAGAAGCTCTGCTTCACAAAGTCATCTAGGCACCCAGGCTCCTTCTATTTTTGTGTCTTTCCACCTATTGAGCCGTTGCCTTCATCTACATAGTAAAATTGACTTACTACCATTGCGTGCACGTTCTTACCCATGCGAAGAGGAAGCAGAGGTAGAGGGCAAGTGGCATAGTGTAGAAATTGTGCACAACATCACTTCCGCAGGTAGAATCTGGTCACATTGGGAAATGTAGTCTTTAGCTGAGAAATCCTGTGTCCGACTAGAACTCGGGTGTTCTATGACAAAAAAGAAGACAGGCTATTGAGGAATAGTTAGTTGACTTTAGTACAGTTTCCTTCCCTTCCCCTCTGTACTGCTATAAGCTGTATTGCCCCAACAATGACATTGACCTACTGAGATATGAATAGAGGACCAGAGCCTGACAAATAAGGCAACGTGTGTTGGGAGTATATATGGGTATGGAGGACAGTCACTTTTCCTTATGTAGCTATGAGGTGCCCGCGCCATGATAATTGTTTTATGTATGCTATTAACATCAATTCTCAAAACAACAGTGAAAGGCAGATATCGTTATCCCTAATATAGTTGAGGAATCAAGTTTGAAAAATTTTATGGTCACAAAAGTAGGCAATAGAAACTGGCTTTGCACTCAGGTGCCTCTACCTCCAATCCCCCTTCACTGCAGCATTTTCTGCATAAGGTCTGATTCTGGACTGATTGATAATCTTAGGACTTTTTCCCTTTTCTGTATATGCAAGTCAAACTTTTGTCCCTCATACTTAATAATTATCCATGCCTGCAGGGAAACTCAATCCACATATTGTCTAATTTCTCGTCCTTGATTATCCTGAAATTGAGTATAATATGGTGTTTCTTGACCAAGCAATATCTGAGAAACAGCAGTGATTTTAGCAAATACTAGATTTCCCTTTCCAGGGACCACACAAGGAAAGCCAAGTCGTCTTTTCTATTTGGCTTTTTGGGTTTTTTTCTTCTTTCCTTTTTTTTTTTTTTTTAGATCAACTGAGAAAGCATTCTGTTTAAATTCTGGATGCTCCATGAGAATTCATATTTACTTTTCATCAACATCAATGAATACCCTCCTCTTCATCGGACACGGAGGACCCTGATCTATTAAACAGGTCCCCCGATCATTCCTTCCATGGGGCCAGGATGCAATTTGCTAGCAAATTGGAATCAGAATTGGGTTTTTAAAGAGAACCTTCCCACAGTTATAAACATCCTTAATTTTTACAGCAACACATTGACTTCAAACCGGACTCCTAATTATTGCAATATTTCCTTTAAAAGCCTGCAGTGGAGATTCGGCAAGCTCCAGACATCTGCTTCAAATCCAGAAATTTCTTTCCCCTCTCAAAAAAAGGTTGCTCTCCTCCAATTAGCCTCACCAGAGCAGCGGGAGCAAGTGGAGCTCTGTGGATGGGGTTTCATGTTTACTGGGCGCATTCCAGCCTCACCCGCCTTTTCCCACATGGGACCATAATAACCACTTTGCCTGTTGGACCCAGGACCAAATGGCTTTTGAAGTACGAAAGAGATATGTCTTGGGTCTTTTTTTAAATATCCTCCTGCAAACCTTGGTTTATCATAAACAGATACAGTTTACCTAAGGCAACGCATTCTTTACCATTTCTATTTTAAGTATTGGACATAAATTTTAAATACTGGTGAGAGAACACTTTCGTTGTTGTTGCTGAGGCCTATCTTTACACACCTGAAACACAAAATTCTGGACGCTGTTTGGCTGGAGTCGGTGGTTGGAGGCAGTAACTGTTATTATCCCAAACCCAAAGGGCATAGTAATGATCATTTCAACTGATACTTAAACCTGATTTCAAAGCTCCCAGTAAATGGTTTTATGTTAAATGCCAATATAGTTTAACAAATTGTTCTAACTTAAGTCAATCTTCTCCAGGAATCCTGTACTAAAAACCAGAAGTTTGGACTTCATAAAAATGTACATTGAGATTGCAAGTCTATTATTTAGTATAAATGACCCTGGAGGAGACTTTTACCCTCCGGGCTCAGTGTATGTCAGCCTCACGTCTCATTTTTTCCCATCCGTAAAATGGGAATTATTGGGGTTTTAAGGACCACTGTTGATCTTGTCTCTTTCATCAATTCACCTCTAAGTTTAGAATTAATTGGTCACGGAGGGACAGAGAACAAATATCAACCTATCTCGATGAAGTGGGTTTGGAGAAAGAGGCTCAGTATGGCATAGCCAACTAGAGCTGTCCACTGGATGATTCCAGGTGTGGGTCTGGAGCTCAGACAAGAATCTGGGCTGGAGATAAGACCCGTTGTGGAAATCATCAGTTTATGTCTTCTAATTGAAGCCATGAGAGGAGAGACAATCACACAGAGACTGCCCAGACTGAAAAAAAGAAAATGCAGAGAATCAGATTGGCAAAGCAGAAAGACCTGGGCAGGGTCCCAAGTCATAACCAGATCAAAAGGACACACTCGCTCATGGATAAGTTTGGGTTGGGAGATGCTAGTCAAAAGCAAACCTACTTCCCCTGTTTGGCCTGCTGAGGCTTTCTCGAGACCCAAGGACAAGATCAGTAACTGCCCAGCTTAGTAGAGTGGAAGTACGGTTTGGGGTATCCCTATCCCTGCACATCTGGTGCTGTGTTGGATGGAGACTCGCTATCAATCCCAACAATGCCAAAACCCTGAATAAGAATTATTCCTACCCCAAGCTCCATTCCCCCCAAATTTCAGTGCAACAACAAGTCTCTCTAAAGTCCCTTATTTGTTTGGATTTTGTTATGCAAACAAAGGGCATCAGTTTTGACATCAGAGTCTCCCAAGAAAAGTCTTTTGTTAGCCATGGGTCCTAATTTCAAGGAGAAGTCCCCCAGACTTTGTGTGCATCCTTCCCAACAGAATCAAGCTCATCCAACTGAACCCTGGGAGTGATGTTCCAGGAGGCCCAGGATGGCTCTGGCAAGTCAGAGGCTCTCCCTTTGGGTGGCCTTTGCACTGCTCATGACTGGCGGGGTTATTTACATTAGCGTGTATGTGATTAGCGCCTTTAGAGACGAAGCAAATGGCATCTCCTAAAGTTGAACAGAGCACAGTCTATGCAACCATCTGCAGAAGTTCTAAACCCAACGCAAGATCCTTTTCTTGCTTTCAATAAAGCCAGCCAGATACCAGGACTCAGTCAGCATTCCTACTGGGTACACGTAGCTTTTTACTTTCAGAAGACAAACATCATTTCTCCATCCCATGGATAAGATCTGCCAGAGGGAAGAAATCAGCCGCTGTTCTACCACCCACTGAATTTTAGCTAGAGTTAGGGAGATCTGTCTTCTTGCAGCAGCCAGAGCTGATATTTTTCAGAGCATTGGTCTATCTCTTGGCCTTGCTAGTAAAGCTTCTTAGAGCCTAACAGTTGAATCTGGGCATAAGAAGTAGCCAGCCAAGTCAAGTGGCTCCCCTTCATGTCCTTAGCTTTTCCTCCTCTAGCTCCATCTTTTTCCTACTGCCTAGAGGTGATGGTAATCACTTCCCCCTCACTCAGTCTCTAGAAAAGATATAAAGGAGCTGCCATGCCTCCGAGAGCTGAGGAAGAAAGAATACACAGGAGAATCTAAAGAGGAATAGAGAGAAAAGGACAGCTGGTGTAGGAGAGAAACCTGAATCTCCTTATCCTGGTAATGACTTGAAAGATGTACCTAAATCCCAGACTGCCCTTCCCTAGCTGCCTCCACCCGGTGTGCGTTTCCATCCAAATACCCTCATTCTTGGACCCCCAGAATATGCTGATCTCTGAAATGCATCTCAATATTTCTGGCTTCCATCTCCCTTTGGCATATGTACGAGTTGATTCTAACGGTGTTCACCATTCCCGCGTATGTCTGGGGCTCCCTGAACCACCAAGAGGGGGTGGAGGTTAAGCACAGAAAAGAGCTTTTTATCCTGCAGTCCAATTATGAATGAGTGGTGGTGGCTCCCTGGAATACCAGCTGCTTCGCCCAGAATTCAGCTGCTTCATCTAAGATGGTTTGTTTCTAGATTCCAAAGCAACGTGCATTTCTTAACCCTTGCTGGAACCATGGTGGCAGTCAGCCAATCATGTGTGGACCCAAGAACGGCCATTTATCTGTCTGAGTGACCTTAAACTTCCCAGTGAGGAAACGCATGATTCTTGAGGTGTTGAGACAGTCAAGACCTGTAGAGGAGGAAGAAATCCGCAGAGCGACTGTGGTACTCGAAACTGCCTAGAGCCTCTGGGGCAGAGAGCACAATGAAAGGACACAGTCTCTGACCCTCAAGGAGCTCTTCATCTAACAGGGTAGAAAGGTGTGTAAATATACAGTGACAGCAGGGTGGTAAGAGATACGGTGCAGTAGACACGCAGATCAGTTGTGCTTGTGGTCCAGGAACCGAGTTAACAAAGCCTGGGAACAAGGCTTTGCAGGAAGGGAAAGATTAGAGAAGGAAAAGGAAAGGCGTGCATGGAACATTTTGAAGAAGAGTTTAGAAACGAACTGTCCAGTGTACAGCGGGAATGTAGGTAGCATGGCAGAGAAGGGTGGGAACTCGGGCTTGCGGCCAGACTGGAGGGCATGGTTGACCAAGTTAGGGAATGAGGAAGGAAGGAGGATGTTTTGACAGCAGTGCTTGGACCACATGTGTGCTTTGGAAAGTTTACTCTATAGAATGAAGATTGACTAGAAGTGGTGTGTCTGGAAGCAGGGAGGAAGCTTAGGAAACTGTCGAGGAATTAATTCTAGGCAATAAATGATGGTGGACTAAAGTAGGGTCATACTGGTAGAGGAAGGGAGGAGGTGACAGACAGCATATTTAGAAATTGACTCCAGAGGACATTTTGATGATTAGCAGGTGTTCATAGATGGGGGATGAGAGACCCCAGGAAGAGAATGAACAATGTTCGGTCCTCCGAACGAGGAGCAGGGGAAGGAGGAGCAACAGCAGAGAGAGAAGCCTGAGGTTGGGCCCTAGCACTCCCTTCTCAGACCCTAAGGTAGGGGCAGTATGGAGAGGCTCTGCGGGGGGAAGTGGGAAGCTCCCAACAGCGGCAGGCCTTCACTGGAGAGGAGACTTTCGTCCTTAGAAATAATGTTCTAGATGCAGCTTTTAAGACATTCCAAAATCCTGTAAAAAGAAGAGGGGAGAACTCTGGAAATTCAAATAAACTTATCTAAACACTGCTACTAACAACAGTATCTAAATAAATGCAAATAATATCTAGTGATAGTTTAAATGTCTAAACAGTTCATTTGTTTATCCAGGGCTACCACCACCACTAATAATAATAATAATAATAATAATAACTAATAATAGTCTTTTCCTTCTGCACCTTTTTTGCCCCTTCCCGAGGACCAGGTGCAAATAGTGTTGCAATCATCCCGAAGGTACTTCATGTTGCTTTCCAGTCGCATTGGTCTCCTCCTTAGATTATGGTTATCTCAAAACTTTTATGAAAATATATATTTGCTGGGTGCCGGGGTGGCTCAGTCGGTGAAGCATCTGCCTTCAGCTCAGGTCATGATTCCAGAGTCCTGGGATCGAGTCCCACATCCGTCTCCTTGTTCAGTGGAGAACCTGCTTCTCCCTCTCCCTCTGTCCCTCCCCCCTGCTTGTGCTTGCTCTCTTGCTCTATCTCAAATAAATAAAATCATTTTAAAAAAATTTAAAAAGAAAACATATATTTCTCAAAATATAAAAAAACTTTATGATCATGTGCTTCCCCAACTATGTGTATATTCATCTCTGTTTGTTTGTTTCCTTAAGCAGGCTCCACACCAATGTGGAGTCCAACATGGGGCTTGAACTCACAACCCTGAAATCAAGACCTGAGCTGGGATCAAGAGTCAGATGCTTCACCGACTGAGTCACCCAGCTGTCTTGTTTTATACTGATTTTTTAAATAAATAACATTCATGCCTACCTTGTTAACTTGCCATATAATTATTTGTATGTATTATAAGTTATATATCAAATAAAAACCTAAAAGAGGGAGATAAAAGATGTTCTAATACTTTCCCATAGTCTTAAAGACCATTTTGTGCATTCTCCGTGTGTGCCTACTGCACTGGACCAAAAATAAATCCTCATCTAGTTAATTTGTCTAACAGAATTCAATTTGGAAATTATGCTTATCTGAGGTGGGTATTCCTTTTTTACCATGAAGTGATTAAAATAGGAGAAGACTGAAGCAGGGGCGAGGGACGAGGACATGGGGGACCTGGGGTCTAGGGGCCCTCCTGCTCCTGCTGCCCTCAGAGTGAGTGACTATTTCACTCTGGAAGGACAGGGAAACACGGACCTGTGAGGGGAGTGTGGCCTTCTGGGATTCAGAGGCCTCCTCAGTGGCCACCTTAACTGCCTGGGCAGGGAGTGGGGCTTACTCTTCCCCTTTGAGAAGAAAGGAGAGATTTCCTACCCCACATCATTCCATCTTCACACCTGAAAACCCTCCTTGTGAGGTGCCTAGGTGGCTCAGGCCATTAAGCATCGGAATCTTGATTTCGGCTCAGGTCATGATCTGAAGGTTGTGAGATCGAGCCCTGCTTGGGCTCCGTGCTCAGTGTGTAGTCTGCTTGAGATTCTCTCTCTCCCTCTGCCCCGCCCCCAACACATGTGCACTCTCTCTCTCCCCCACTTCTCATAAATAAATAAATAAATAAATAAATAAATAAATAAATAATAAATTCTATTAAAAAACAAAGTCTCCTTGCAAGTGGAGGTGTCAGCTGAATGGGCACTTCCCCACGTGGAGGTTAAAACCGTAGACATCTCTGTTTCTTCATCAGGAAAACTTTATACTCTTGGATTCAGGGGAAATAAGAACATACGAGGTTTCCGTTCTCTCTTCTCCGAGACCCGGGTCACGTATTAAAACAGAGACATTTGTGCTACAGCCTTAGCAGGACATCTCTCCACGTCAGACAGCTCCGGTTTAGATCCTGCTCTGGGACTCTCTAGGTTTCCTTCAGAAAGTAGCTTAATTCCTTGAACACATTTCTAAAAAGAGACAATTGCTGCTCTCTTCACAGAGTTTGGTGGGGATTAAATTCGAGAAGGAATACAAGCACCCGACGCCGCTCTCTGACAGACAGTAGGCGCACAGGGATCAACATCGGCAGCTACCTCAAGCCCTCAGAGGCTTCCCTGGTGCCACACAGGCCGCCTTCAGCAAGGCGAGCGTCGCATCCTTTAGTAAATGTGTTAACTGTGAACCTCCCCGCAAGCAGGAGGGTTGGAGAGGAAGTGTAGGATAAAAAGGCCAAATTGCTTGAAGTCTGGCATTGTCAGGAGTTTGTGGGGGACACATCCATGCTGAGGGGCAGTTGGGAAGCACATAGAGAGGGTTGTCCCGGAGTCACCGCAGGGCGATGTCTCTTCAGCTCTCACGCCTGGTAGTCTGTTGATAACGGTGATGTTTTATCAGCGTGGGCTCAGTTTTTCCTCTGGTTAAACTTCCCCTTTACCACATTGAGCAAAGCCATTGTCCGCAGAAGGAAGAGTTATGTGGTGGGGAAACCACTTCTTCAGGGGAGTTGATTGTGGCCAACTTATTCCTGAGCCCAAAGCAAAGCCAGAGGGTCCCTCTGAAGAAAGAAGTAGTTCTCATGAATCATGAATCATGTTTTCAGCGTGTGAAGGGCAGTTGACTGAGGGAAGATGCCTGTTCCTTTCCATACAGGATGCCAAAGCTCATAACTCTTTCTGAGGCCACGGGGTCTGTCTGTCCTGTGGGGCCATCCAGGAGCAGGGCGATCAGTGGGGCCTCGGCCTGTGGTTTGTGGCCTCTGTTTGGAATGCCTACAGTTTGGATCAGCTCAAACACCAGACTGATAAACCTCAGGGGCCGGTTGGCCCTGGCCCACCAATTTCATTAGCCAACTCTGAGCTTTGGGCAGTAGGGAGAAAGTCCTCATTTTTCTGATGCTTTCTCATGCTCTGTGCACTTAGAGAAAAATCCTTGTTCGTTTTGATGACATTTCCCCTAGACCTTTGGTCTAACGTTGTTCTGTATGAATGCAGATACCTTCTACCTTATAAGGTTGACCCAGGGTGGAGATTGTGCTGGTTTTAAACTCTGAGTGTAAGTGTGTGTTCAGCACATCTAGCACATCAGCGCTCCCCCTAAAATGGGACACAATTTATCTTAGTGGTTGAAAGTATAATCTTATGATTCAAATAGGCCAAGGTTCAGTTTCTGGCCCCATCACTTATGGAAGATACTTCGATGAGATACTTCATTTCTCTAACTCCAGATTTCTTTATTTATAAAGTAGAAATAATAGATCTAGCTAACTTTTAAAATTATAATGAGCATTTCATGAAATAAATTCCCGAGAAGCAGCACAGTTTTTGGCACATGAGACTCAGGAAGCGTTGGTTTGCGTGTTAACCTTGAGCCCCATACCTGAGAACTAAGCTCAGCCTTATGCGTGTTGATAAACTGAATTCTGTCTATAGGACAGAGTCTGAATTTGGAGGACACCCAAGCCAGGTTCATCGATGAAGAAATATGGGTTTGTCCAGCCTGTGTGAGACTCTAGGAAACCCAATGGCCACCATTTTATCCAACTAACTGAAGAGTTTATTCAAGTGTTCCATCCTTTCCTCAGGAAGTTTTCTCCAACTTCCTGAGCCAAGTGTCTCACAGCCAAGACTCATAGTCCATGAACTTCTCTCCTTCAGAGAACTTTCTTTGTCACAATCACATCTCTATGTTTGTAATGTTTGTTTGACTACCAACCAGCCCACTCTTCCCGGGCTCTGAGCTCCATGAGTGCAGGGACCAACGGTTATACAAATTTATCCCCTCAGCGCAGAATCAGAAAATAACTCCATTGTTGGAGCAAATGTTGAGACACTAAAAGTTCTGATCACCAATTACACCGTGTAGAGGAGGTTTTCCCCAAGACATCACCAAACAATGCTCAGGACACCAGCTGAGTGTCCTACTATTCAACACAATTTTGACACTATCTACCTAGAGATAGTGTCAGATCCCACAGGTTAAGGGCTCAGTCCTGTAAGACTGCTTCCCCCTGGCCACCCCTCAATTCAGATACCAGTCCTGAACACGGATTATCACCTGTGCTTCCAACCAACTGGGTATAGTTTAGAGGTTCCCATGACCCTCTCTTTGGGTTTGATTAATTTGCTAGAGCGGCTCACAGAACTCAGAGAAAAGTTGTACCTACCAGCTTACCAGTTCATTATAAAAGGATATAACTGAGGACCAGCCAGATGGAAGAGAGGCATGGGGTGAGGTATGTGGGAAGGGTGCTGAGCTTCCATGCCTTCTCTGAGCACTTCACCCTCTCCAAATCTCCATGTGTTCACCAAGCCAGAAGCTCTCTGAATCCCGTCCTTTCAAGGTTTTGTGAAAGCTTCATTACATTGACATGATTGATTAAATCCTTGGCCATTAATAATTGAACTCAATCTCCACTCCCTCCCCTTCTCAGAGGTCAGGGGGTGGGGCTGAAAGTTCCAACCCTCTAATCAAGGTTGGTTTCCCTGGCAACTGACTCCCATCCTTACCGCTTTCCAAAAGTCACCTCATTAACATAAACCCTGTTGTTTTAGAAAGGAACTTGTTATAAATAATAAGACACCCATTTCACCTTTGTGTCTCTGAGGCTCTCAGAACTGAGGACAAGAGACCAAATTTTTATTATAACAAAGATGCTCCCATTGTTCTTATTGCTCTGGAAATTCCAAGGGTTTTGGGAACTGCGAGCCTGGAATGGTGGACAAAGACCAAATATATATTTCTTTTAAATCACAATAGTAGACACCATCATTTCTGAGCACCTCTACTGTGAACTGTTTCCTAATGATTCACTCCTTAGACCTATAGATTAGTCTTCCTTGAAAAATGAGCCACTTCTTTCCTTCCTGATGTTCAAAGGCTATTTTTTTTTTAATTCCCATCTTTCATTTCTGCCCTTCGCTTTAATGGAATAAAAAACTAAGAGTAGCCAAATCAGACAAGGGTTTGGGTATGTTAGTCCCTGAGCGTCCCATTCTTTCCCACCCAATGGCCTTAGTTCTAGCTCTTTCCCTTGCCTGAACTATTTCCCAACACCCCACAACCACCTGCCCGATTAACATCAATCCATCAGGTTGAGCTCAAGTATCCCCTCTTCCCATGAAATTGTCCGTTACTGTCACCAAAGAGAAATCCTTGGATCTCTCATAGCATATTCTGTGACTCGTTCTTTGCCTTAACATTCTAGCTGTATCAGAGTTACTTGGACCTAGAGTTAAGCAGAATATATTGACCATATGCTTTGATTTATTCTCCTCCAATAAAATACTAACAAAGGAAAAAACAAGTATAAACCCACAGTGACAAAGAGAACAGGAGAGGAAATATTAAGCCGATACTAGACTTCATCAAGTTTTTTAGGTGAAAATAGAAAAGGTGCACGGAAGAGGAGGATCATCTCTCTGTCCGCTCTTTTAGGGGTGCTAATTCCATTCACCAGGGCTCCACCCTCATGACCTAGTTACTTGCCAAAGCCCCCCTCCAGATACCATCACATCAGGGCTTAGGGCTTTGACATATGGACTTGGGGGGACACAAACACTGGCCCACAATACATGACATTTTTGGGATTTTAAAAGTAATGTTAATAGACATTTAAAGCATTTGCTAGAGCCTGGCAATGATTGACGAGAGTTGAAAGACTGGACTGGTGAAAAATCAGTACAAATATTAAGACCAGATTAAATAAATGTACAAGGAAATATTATCACAGTGCATCACTTGGGCCTATAATAAGTGATATTTACTTAATCATAACAATGTAAAAAATCATTTCTGATTTTGCTGAAATGTTAATACTATTGTATCCGCAGGGTAGAGCAGGGTTTGGCAAACTTTTTCCATAAAGGGTAAGATAGTAAATAGTTTAGGTTTTGCGGGCTACATACTAACTCTTTAGCACATTTATGTTTATAACTCTTTAAAAGTGTAAAAACCATTGTTATCTCAGAGACAAGCTGCTGGCTGGATTTGGCCCACAGTGGGTAGCGTGCAGACCCCTGTCCCCTGGAACAGAGGGAGGGAAGGGGATGTATATGGAGTGGTGACAGTGGGAAGGAAAGGGATAGATGACGAGTCCTCACCTGCTAGTGGGGAAATTTTAATCGATTATGTCTAAATGTGTTCCTCAGGAAGAATCAGTGTAAGTGTATTATTTAAGACAAGACAAGGTGTTACAGCCAAAGAGAAAACAATGGAAAGACTTGTAAGGGCTGTCTCTGAGGCTGGAGATCAGGGTGAGGGAAGAGAAGGTTGTTATTTGTTTCACTATCATAAATATGGTAGCACTAAGTTGATTTTTATTAAACTGTGTGCATGTCAATTTCAAGTAAATTTAATTAAAGTAACAGGAAGAATTCCTTCTGGTCTGGTTTGTGGCATTGTTGCCTTTACAGCCCCATCCTATCTTCCCAGTGTGGACCAGCAATGTGGTTTCGTGCTCATCTGAGAATTCTGGTTTGTCTCAGCCAATACTGGTACCTCTGACTCCTCCAGAGCCAGGATCAGGATGGCATTCGGATCACAGGACGGCCTTGTATGGACAGTAGTGACAAGGCCAGGGTTGTGCATCTAAGTTGGTCCCATGGAAGTTTTATGGTTTGAGGAGAGGCTTTCTCTCTCTCCTGCAGGTATAGACAAGACAGTGAGTGGTCCCCTTTACCACTGGCAACCATTGTGAGCCAAGGGCTTCAGGTTGGAAGAGAGGCTATGGTTAGTAGAACAGAGAGCTGAGTCCTCAGTGACATATCGAAGCAGCTGAATAAACCAAACTTGGTCCCTACCCAGCTCTTATGTATCCTCCTCCAGATTTCAAGTGCCTGAAGGTCTCCCAGTGACCTCTGCATTCCCAGTGCCTAGCACTCCTGTTCCGTTGCTATTGTTAAGTAAATGCATGACTATACCTACAGGAAAAAAATGGAGAAATGGTAACAACAATTCAGAAGAATGGAAGGATGCAAATTTCAGCCAGAGCACCACTCCTTCACCCCCAGCATAGGATACACCAGAAGGCTGGCTCTCTACACAGCTGTTTCCAGCTGTTGTCTCTACCAATCCCCGGCTCCAGATTGGAAGACATGACCTCTCCCCTTTAGTCCCCAAACCTGACACAGGCTAAGCAGCCCCAAGTCCATATCAAAAGTTGTTTGCCCCTTTTCTGCTCTATAAACTCAATTTTTTACTGGAAATCATTTAAGACCAAAAGAAACATTGAAATAAAAAGCTTAGTTCAATCAAAAATTATCCTTAATAATAGGCATTTTCGTTCCATTCCTGCTGCTGTTTGCTTCATGGGAGCCTCTGACTCATTTCCTCTTCACACCCAGGCTGAGCAAGAACAGGGATCTTGCTTTCCTTTCCTGCACGAGGCTCCTCCCACCCTCGGTGGGCTGCCACCCGGGTCTCTCTTCTACAGCCCACGGCCACATGAACACCCGGAGGAGACAGCTCATGACAGAAGTCACTCAAAATGGCATTTCTATTCAAAAGAATGACTTTTTATTTGGGCTTTTCAATACCAGGCAAACTTTCAGGTAAAAAGATAAGATTGTTCTCAATTGGTTATGCCAACCTTGAGGTAGAAACAGAATTATTCCAGGGCAGAGCTCCAAGTGAGAAGTTGGTAGGAGGAAGCCTGGGAAGTCCAGGGCTCCCACTGGGGCTCTCAGCCCAAAGCCAAGAAAGTGTTGAGTTCAGATGAGGCCAACAGTCCCCCTGGAGAAGTGGGTCACTATTCAGGACAGCATAGATCTCCAAGGGGCATTTGTTATGAAGAAATCCAGTCTGATAAGGGCTGGACATGTAGCTGGAATATGGGTGGATAAATAATGAAAGGACACATTCTAATTTCATTCTGGAAATGTGCCTACTAATGATTCATTTTCCAAAGATTTCACTGTGGAAAAACTTTGTGACCTATTCATGTTTGTTTCTAAGGTGAGCACGAAGCATTGTAATAACATTGTTCTGCTTGCATGATAGGTGTTATGGACTGAATTGTGTCTCCCTCCAAATTCGCATATTGAATTCCTAACACTTTTTGTGACTATATTTGGAAATAGGACTTTTGGGAGATAATTAAGGCTAAACGAAATCATAAGGGTGGGGCCCTAATCCAATAGGATTTGTGTCACTATAAGAAGAGGGGAGACACCAAGGTTGTGTGTACATCAAGGAAATGCCATGTGAGGACACAGCAAGAAGGAGACAGATGTCAGCAGAAACCAACCCTGCTGGCACCTCAATCTTGGATGTCCGGCCTCTAGGACTACAAGAAAATAAATTTCTGTTCTTTAAACCTCCCAGGCTGTGGTATGGTGTTGTGGCAGCCCTGGCTCACTGATACACAGGAGCTCGTCATTTACAAAGTTGATTCCTGTACAGCATTTCCATCCGTTCCTTACAGTCCTGGAAAAAGGATATCATGGTCATAATCCCAATTTTACCAATGAGATGGCCGAGCTTGAAAGATCAGTGCAGAGATTCTGATAGTCAAATCAGACCTCTTCTAGAAGATCACAGTAATTGAACAGTGCTCAAAGAATCTCCTTTATCCCCACTCCACCCCCAAGTGGCTTCACCATTGGCTTAGCCCAGTACCTGGGTGCCTCGCATGACGGCTGTCTATTGAGCTGAAGATTCTGTGACTCTGGAAGGCCTCTAGGAAAGTGCGAGCAGCTGAGCTAACCAGGAGAAGCACAGTGCACTCGGGTCCCTCTAACAGACAGGCCCACACTCATTTTTCTGCACTCTCGAGACAAGCTGAGCTCATCTTAAAAGCAGAGGCTATGGCTGCTACCGCCAGAGAAGGAAAAAGATTTTGGAGGGAGAACTTAGGAATGGTTCAGGTAGGACCCCGAGGAAGAAGATGGGGAGGGCGCCAGATTCAGCCATGGGTCCCAATGGGAGAGGACATACTCCCGATGTCCTTCAGCACAACGGACAAGAACGGATCCTCTGAAACCGGAAATAAGAACAATGCTTGGAATGCACCAAAGTCTGTAGAGAGTAGGGCTTCAATCATTATTTGATTAGAAATGACTAGTCTCTAAAGTGGGAGCCCAAAAAGCCTGTGTCCTTTACAACTAAGAGCTTTCAAGGGTAGATTTGTGGTCTTTTGCTTTGTTTTGTTTGTATTTTTCATATGTTGCTAAAACAGCAACATGTAAAGAAAACACTTTCCTATGCCTGTTCTCATTTGAACCTCACAACAATCTTGTAGCATATGTGTGATTAACTCTATTTATAGATAAGGAAAGGGACTTCCAAGCCAGAAAACTAATTCCTCAACTTCCCAGGGTCTGTTAGAAGTAGCACCAGTTTTGAACCCTGGTCCCTGCCTCCTTTTCTGTGCCAGACTCCCTCCTTTCTTTATGTGGAAATTCCTTCATGGATGAAGGTAATTCTGGAAGGTGAGTGTTCCCACACTTCTGCTCTTATGACATGACAAAATACAGTTCCTTTCTGGCATCCCCGCAGCCTTGGAATGAGGGTCACCATGGGCTGGGGCTAGAAGTTGAGCTCACATGCAGCCAGGATCTGTGGCTGTTCATGGCAAGCATGTGGCCTGATTGGTCAGAGTTCACACCCTGGGTACTCATGGCTAAGTGAATTGCATGCATCTTTTCAGGCTAGGGAAGCAAGTGGAGACCCAGGCAGAAGGAGGAAGTGCTCTGCCTTCCTAGGCCAGTGGGAAGGATGTGGCCTGAGTGGGGTCCTTAGATGGTATTCTGAGTCTTTATGGTCTGGCCCCAGCTGCCTCATCTCCCTGCCACCATCCCACACTCTCTTTTTTTGCCACACTGAGCTGAACACACAGCTCTGGAGACAGGAAGTGTGTAATGAGACTGATTGGCTGAAGTCAAGGTGTATTCCTTCTGCTGAGTCTCTTCTGCCACGTAAAGATAATATATTCCCAGGTTTTGGAGATCAGGACATGGTCATCTTTGGCGAAAACAATATTCAGCCCATCATGAAGGGTCAGAGGTCAATGTGATATATAATCTGGAGCTCAGAAGAGAACATATGTCAGAGATATGCTCTGAAAGTTGGGGGTTTGATGAAATAGTGGAAGCCATGTGGGTAGGCAAGACAATCTAGAAGGAGAGTACAGAGTAAGGAAATAAAACAGATGTCCACTAAGACTGTGATCCTCTAAACCCACAGAAGCACATAGAGGAAGAGGAGCCAGCCAGCCAGACATGGGAGTTGAGTTGGGTTTTTACCTCTTAAACTTCTCAGGGGCTGCTTTCTACTCATGGCCCTGACTTTCCCGTGGCTGGGCTCCTGGCTCCTGCTCCTACAGCAGAGCCCAGGGACCGTCTGCCTAAAGAGAGCTCTGCCAGGGACCCCACCACATTTCTGCCTGGCAGCCCATCTCCTGCCTTAGCTTGTCTTTCTCCCCAGTCTAGACTTCTGTCTAGACTGCCAGGCCCAGCCATAGAACAACAAACCTAAACATATCTCCTGTTCTGAACCCCCAGGTTCTTCAGCCCCTGGTTGAGTACTGAGCCACCCTGGCCCAGATTTTCCAGATCTTCTACTGGTTTTAGAATCCTAGGTCTCACATTAACACCGGAGTCTTTAGAAAAAGACTCACGAAACTGGGGACACCTGGGAATACCCTGTCAGCCCTGGAAATACCAGAATTTAAGGTAAGGGCCTCCTAGGGTTTTAGAGATGCAAGTTTATCAAAGGAAATCCTGCTTCTCACTGTGGAGAGTAATGCTGGGAAACCTCTTGCCCAAGAGATGAGCCCATCAGGAAATGTCAATAACTTCAAGAGTCGTAGATATATTCCCAGATGATAGGCTGGTAAGGATCCATGAGGCAATATTTGAAGATTAGGGATAATCCTAATCTTTAAGAGGAAGCCTGCTCTACTAACTGTTTGTATTGATGTGCAAGGAGATCAGTACAGTACTGAGAGTAAGCTTCTAGAAGGTTGTACGGTAATTGATATGGTCGTGTTATTGAAGTACATGAGCATTTCCCCAGTAATGTCTTCTTATTGTATTTTGTAAAAGTATCAGTTCACAACAGAAGTTTTAAAAATCTGGTCCTTCCTCACGGATGAGAAGCATAGGTCAAGAGAGCTACAAGGTCTGCCCCTCAAGTTTCTGTCTTGCAAGTTCCTTCTGTGTCAGAGGGAACACAAAAGTAATTTGTCCTCTGTGTCTGGGGATGAGGAGGGATAGGAAGAGTTGGCAAGGATTCTGCTAGCTTTATAATCCAAACCCTAACAGTTGACTTGGTTGGAGTCTGGCTTTGGATTCATGGCAAACTGACTCATGGCAAATGGTAGCCCACACTATGTGCCATTTTTCTTTTTCCTTTCTTTCTTTCTTTTTTTTTTCTTCTTTTTTTAACAGGGATGAGAAGATAAATGCACCCTTCCCTTGAGTGTTTGGGAAGGAGGGATCAGTCATTGTTACTACTATTTACTGAGGGCAGGGTCAGAATTGGAATCCTGCCTGACTGTGGGTCTTTGCACATGTCACCCCTCCTACCTGGCCAGCTGTTCCTCAATGATCTCCCATCACTGCGATGATGTTTGCACTTCCTTCAAGTAGAACTCCTGTATTTAGTCCTCCAAGTGCCCTCTTGCTTCCCCCACCCCACTCATTCAAGTTCTTTATTGCTCCCTGCGCTTCTCCTGCATGGCGATGATAATAGAGCTAAATGTGCAATTAATTGTTTAATTTCTATCTTCCCCAAAATTTCGAGTTTCCCAGGGGGAAAGACCTAATCTGTCCTCTTCACTCTTATGTCCTCATTGCCTACACAGCACACAGTAGGTTTTTAACACACATAAAGAGCAAAGGACTGGGTAAATGAATAAACAAATGGCTGACTGACTGGCTGCTGGACAGATGGATGGATATATATAACATCTTCTTCCCTATAACTGGAAAAATGGTCCATTCTCCCACTTTTCTGTCTCTGTCTCCCATTAATTCCGGCTTTGCCAACGCTGAAAGAAAACAGTCAACAAGTGAAAGATGCTAATTCCTGTTAGCCCAGCCTTATACTGTGCTGACATGGAAAATCTCCGATGGGTCCCCCACCCCTAGCCCTGGGCTTTCCCCTCCGGAGCTGTTCCTGGAGGGTGAGCATCAGTCATAATCATTTGCTATCATAAAGTAAATTTGCAAAACTTTGTAATGTACCTTTCCAACTTCCTTTGAAAAACATATACCCAGATAGTCTCTAAATCCTGAACAATGTTTTGTTTCACTGGGCAGATATTTAAGAAATGTGCAGCAGGAATTGTTAATAATAGAAGGAAGAGAGTGGCCCCTTGTGTAAACCCTGGAGTGCTGTGCTTGTGCGTGCATGCATTTACTGCCATTAATGATAATAGGAGTGAGGTGCATAATGGGTGTTCCTGTAAATCTATGCAGAGGATAATATACCCCTTAATTTAAAATAGCTGATAAAGTGTGAATAAAGGCCTCTCATCTTTACCACTTCTCATTTCTATTAAGAAAGGAATCACATAACATTTGAGGGCTCTAAACTAATTAACTGTGCATATGAATTTGGAGGGCACATGCTTTGTGCATAATAGGTGATTCCTGAATCTACATTCAGAAGATGTTGGAGCTCAGGGGCTGAGAACCCTGACGGTGACTGAACTTCAAGGTGCTGGCTCTGATTGGAGGGCGCTGTCTGCCTTCCTCTTGGCACAGGAGAGGAATGGCTAAGTCAGCAGGAGGACGGAAGGGCTGAGGACTAAGGCAAACAAGAAAGCTAGAGAAAAGAGATTAAGTCCTTTGAAAGACTTTAAGTGTCTATCTCATTGCCTTAAAAACCTGACTGCACAAGGGGCAACCCTGAGACTTGCTCCTAGAGGTAACTCTGCTGCATAGCATACTTCTCCAAGAGCCTCGATATAAAAGTCTGATTATGTTTAGGAAGCAGAAATGAGCAAAAAGGGAGAACAAGAGATTTTGATTTAAGCTAAACATCTAAAGGATATACATGCTTTCTACTTGCTGTATCTTTTTTTTATTTATTATTCACCTAGTTCTTGATGTTTACCAGAACCTTCTGGCTAATGTCGACATTAGCTGATGTTTGGTCCTTAGCTGTGACATATATAATTAACAAACAAGATAACTATACGCTTTACCATTCTGATATAAATGGCATAATTAGGTATTTTTCCTTACGTTCCTTCCTTAGAGAGATATTCACAATCAGAAAAAAAAAAAGATAATTAAAACAACGAACTGATACATTTCCAGAATATAACAAAAGAAACAATTCTATAAAATCCACTAATTCAAAACAAAAGAAATTGTTTGATATGAACGCTTCATAAGTGTTCAATGAAGATGTGTTCAGTTAAGTGGAATTGAGTTGAAAATTCAAAGAAATCACTCATATTCAATTCAAAGTAGTGCTTTCCAAGGAAGTTGGAAGTTGGAAGCTACTTCCAACTAGGAAGTAGGAAGTTGGAAGCTACTCTTTTATTCACAATTTCCATGTAGTTTCGGGGAAAACGTATTCGTCTTTTGTTATTCCTTCTTCTCCCCTCTGTAGTTAGATGAAAGTTATATGATTTTATTAAGACAGTCTCTCTTGATTTTTTAAATTACATGAGCAATATAAAGCAGATAGGCTTTTTTCAAAGGCAGAAATTAAAAAAAAAAAGAAAAAGAAAACAACAACAACAACAACAAAAACAAAAAGCAAACACACAGAAACTGTGCATTGCCAGCAGGGCCATGAGTCCCAGCGCCAGCTTCGGGGAGAGCGGGCACCATCACCACTCCATGGCAGAATTGCATCATTTTTGCCATATTCAGTGGCTTCATATCTGTGACTTTTCCTTCTCCCCCCCACCCCAAATCCCTAACCCATTTAATTTTTTCTGTTGACATTCCAGATGTTCCCTGGATACTTCTGATTTTAGGGCAAACAGTAAATCTGGAGTACTTCCAGCTTGAAGGTGACTTGCTTGTTGCCCGTGCTGCCTAACACGGTGCCTTTGCTCCTCGGAGTTTAGGTGAGGCAACATGTGACCCCCAAGGCACGTCTGTAAAAATGCCCATGGAGCAAGAAGGAGACTCATAAGACTGCTTTTTCAAAGTGCAATAAAACGCCCAAACCTACCAAGAGCAAGGGGGCCCTAGCACATGACAATTAAACATTAACAGGCCCCAGGGCCCTGGGAGCAGGGCCCTGCAACCCTTTGAAGCCCTGTTTGCCAATTAAACACCGGCTGACATTAGCGTCAAGGTGGCAGGGATCCAAAGCAGAGATAGGAACGTCAACCACTTCAGGGGCATTCATTAGCTCCCCAGACATTCCTGGCGTGGCCTGTTTCTTGACTATTGCCAAATCCACACCCTGCTCGGGAACTCAGGGGCTCTGAGAAAGTTTACTCAGATAAGCTTATTATGGAAATAGCACTTTGTCACCGGTTACGACTCACTCCTTGTTCAATTATCTTTTATCTGTTTAGAGTATTTGCCAGCTCTCTCAAGGTTCCCCAGGATGAAGCCCTTGGATTGAAAGCTCTCACTGGGGCTGCAGTGGGGGAAGGTGAGGTACCACTCTGTGCTTGCCTTTCTAGTCCAAGAATGCCGGGATCTCTCCAGAACTTCGGAAACTGCTAAGAGAGTACAGTTGACCCTTGAACACACAAGTTTGATCTACATAGGTCCACTTAAATGTGAATGCTTTTTTTTTTTTTTTGATAAATACAGTCCAGTGCTGTAAATATGTTTTCTCTTAGGATTTTCTTAATGACATTTTCTTTTCTCTGGCTTACTTTATTGTAAGAATACAGTATGGAACACATATAGAACATACTTGTTAATCAACTGTTCATGTTATCAGTAAGGCTTCCTATCAACAACAGGCTATTAGTTGTTAAGCTTTTGGGGAGTCAAAGTTATACATGAATTTTTGACTGCACAGGAGGTCAGTGCCCCTCACTGCACCCCACCCCTACCCCCCGCTCTGCTGTTCAAAGGTCAGCTGTACTAGAAAAAGATCTTGGAACTGTTGAATTACTAAACTGAACACCTGCAACTAATATAACCCTGTATGTTATATTAAATTAAAATGAAAACTCAAAAAAATAAAGAAAAAGAAAAAGAAAAAGAAAACCTCAATTAAAAAAAGAAAAAAAAAAGACCTTGTATTTTCTGATCGTGGGGAAAGTACCTCTCCTTGAGACAGAAACCTAGGTGCCCTGTGGTGCCATGGCCTGCAGAAATAGGGACAAAGTGTTATTCTGCCCATAATAGTGAGCATTTATGGAGTGTTACCAGAGCTGCTGGGAAATGCACCCGCTCCCCCCCATCCTGCATAGGAGATGTTCTATCTCCTCACTTGTCCATAGCTATGAAATCAACATGATTGAAAGGTTTTGTTGATGAGCCTTAGTCAAATTCCAATAACCCCCTCCCTGCCCCCTGCCACCACATTTTCTGAGTTGTCTGAGTCGACTATTTTTTTTTTTTTAAGATTTTATTTATTTGTTTGACAGAAAGAGAGACAGTGAGAAAGGGAATACAAGCAGGGGGAGTGAGAGAGGGAGAAGCAGGCTTCCTGCTGAGCGGGGAGCCTGATGCAGGGCTTGATCCCAGAACCCTGGGATCATGACCGGAGCCGACGACAGACACTTAATGACTGAGCCACCCAGGTGCCCCTATTATTGTGAGTTGTCACTTTTGTATTCTAACACCTTCAAACTTGGTGATTTCTCTGCACTCAACTCAGATTTCAGGATACAGGCTTCACTTTTACCGCTATGGTGGTTTTAAAATATACCCACAAATTCTTTGATACTCCTCCCATCAAAAGGTGGGGATTAATTCCCACTCCGATGGAGCGTGGCATCCCCGGGTAGGTCATAAAAGTCATTGTAGCTATCTTTTTGCTCTTTCCCTATATCACTTGCTTGGGTAGAAGACAGCTGTCATGTCATGAGCAGACTCAAAAAGCCCTATGAAGAAGTCCACATGGTAAGAAACTGAGGCTTCCTGTCAAAGGCCAGCAAAGAACGGAGGCCTTCTGTTAAAAGCCATGTGACTGAGTTTAAACACAGACCCTACAGCCCCAGGTAAGCCTTGGGCTTGACTTGTCCCAGTCAACAACTGGACTAAACCTCATCTGATTCAGAATCCCTTAGCTCATCTGCTCCCAGATTCCTGACCTACAGAAACCATAGATAATGCATAATGTTTAAGCCACTATTTGGGATAATTAGCTATGTAGCAATAGATAACTAATACACCTGCCTCAGCTCATTGCTGAGAAACGGCTAAAAGATCCCAGGGCAGAGAGTCAGAGGGCCTGAATTCTACTATCTGCTTCATCATTTACAGGTATGTGACCTTGGAAATTTTACCTGCCTGCTCTGGACTTCAGATTCCTCTGGAAAAACGTGCCCTCCTCTTTCACAGTTGGTATGAGAGCCAGATGAAATGTTATGGGAAGTCAAAAGTTTTCTGATATCATAACTATCTTTTTGTCATCCAGAATTTCAGCATCTCAAAGCAGTCTATCCCATCTCTCTTCTCCATACACAGTCCCAAACCACATACCAAATGCATACAAGGTGGCCACGGCGTCCCCTTTTCTTCACTGGATGTCTTATCTTCTTCATGCCTGGGAGCACCAATCAGTGCCATGTTCAAAGCAAAGATTAACTGGGAAGGTACCACATTGGCTCCAACTGGGAAAACTGCTGCCACCAAACTGTCGGAGAAAGAGATGATCACACAGTTCCCTTGAAGAGGGAGAAGAGGCAGAAATGTCACCTGGATTACAGGCAAGTTGGCAGTGATCATTGGAGTGAAGGCAAAAGCTGACTGATCTCTTAACTCTGATGATTCGTTTAGCTTATTGGAGATGAGCTGTTTCCATTTTGTCAACTTTCCATCATCCAAAGTACCCATCCCACCTTCAGCCAGAACGTCAGTTAACTGGAGACACATCAGCACTTAATATATGCACTCAAGAGGCACATGAAGCATCCCTATCAAAAGTTCCAAGGAGTACTCCAGGCTGAGGATACTATCGGCCCAATTTCCACCCTCTCCTGATGATCTAGCTCCCCCTCGTGCCTTTAAGCTCCAGACAAATTAATCATTCCTTCTCAAATGAGGCATCCTCACTTTTGCTCCTCGTTAGAATGTCTTCTCCTTATACTAATTATACAAAACAAATCTATGCACATAATATACTCAGTTAGTTACCTGCAGCACCATGTCATTCTGGTCCTTCTTTCTAAAGGAATCCAAATTATTTTCAAAAAGTCACCCCCTCCCAAATCCACCTCATCCCAGGTCCAAGTATAAATCGGTATACGCCAATCAGGGTAATTTCCCTCTCATTCCCAGTGGTAGGTTTAGTTTTGGACCTGTGATGTGATTCTGGACAATGACCTATAAGGAAAAATCTGCTGGTGGAATTCTGGGAATGTTCTCCTCGCTCCTAAGAAGGGGGCAGAAAAAGAGAACGTCCTGTTTTTCCTTCGGGTTTTTTGGTCCCATCTGGATTTGGCTCCTGGAACTGCTGCCATCCAAAGTTCAGAGGAAGACACAGCTGAGAGACGCTACAGAGAAGCAGAGCTGGAACCTGACACCAAAGGGCAATGAGCTTGCTCTTATGAGACATCTTTATTATATGGGATAGTCGCTTTGCTATCAAAGGCAGTCAGAGTCAGGATGTTCTGCTCCAGATGAAGGTTTGCCCCATCTCTTCCCAAATACACAAGGTTTCTGTCACCTTAGAGTTCTGGTGCCGCTGCCTGGGCAGGAAGCGCCATTGGTCATCACTGGACTTACCCCTCTGGGCCATTATTCCATTTTTATGGCATTACACCCCACCCAGCATTTCCATCAGCCGCACTGAGAGTCTTAGAGAGAGTGTGCAAGTTATTGTCTGTGTTCCTTATACCAGCACCCATCCTCAAGGGAATGGATTCAATCAAGCCCAAAAGTTTCTTTCTTTTTTTTTTTAAAGATTTTATTTATTTATTTGACAGAGAGAGAGAGATCACGAGTAGGCAGAGAGGCAGGCAGAGAGAGAGGGGAAAGCAGTCTCCATGCTGAGCAGAGAGCCCATTCAGGGCTCGATCCTAGGACCCTGGGATCATGACCTGAGCTGAAGGCAGAGGCTTTAACCCACTGAGCCACCCAAGCGCCCTCCAAAGTTCCTATTAAACGATCCCCTAAGCCAAAGGGTAACTGCGTACCTCCTGGTCTTACAGTTCTATACCTTAGGAAGGCATGTCAGTGACTCCTCACATGATAAGTAATATTTTTTCCAAGATATTGTCATCTGAACCTATATAGTAGCTAGCAGTTTAGAATCTTCTACCACAGATCAATCACCTCATTATAAACAGGTGAATTCAGTAGACAAAGCCACTTACTCTCTTTTCAAAGCCACGATTGGTTATTTTTTTTTCTTAAATATGTGAATTGGAAATTATGAAACCTACTCCAACGTGCTGAGAATTGAACAAAATAATGTATGCAAAACCCTAGCTCAGTGCGTGGCGTATAGTCAGATATCAATGAATAGCAGGGGTTCTAAAGAATGGATGGCACCTGAATAGTACACGCTAGACCAAATCTAGCCAAATCAATTGAAAAGGAGAAACAGTTCAAAGGGATTACTACTCAGCAATGAGCTATCCAGGCCTTTGCTAAGAACAGAAAGTAATTGTGCAGAGTGACCAAAGCCTTAATAGGAGACATGAAAGGCTGACATGGATCATTGTCCTGATTCTTTACAGCTCTAAGTGGAGGCTTTATCCTGTTATGATCAGGTAATACAATAAAATGCCTATAACTTGGAAAGCAAATTTTCCCTTCCCTAAAGGGGCCAGAATAGAAATATTTCATTGTTTTCCTCTGGCTGAAAGCAATGACTTCCCCATGGTTGGTTTGTACTCTTCATTCTCCCAAATAGAAATTTCCTTGAGCAAGGAAAGTCAAGAGAATGAACTGAGTCAGATGAAACTCAACACTGTTAACATTAAATGGCGCATTTACCCAATCTTTGAAGTTCCAAAAGAGTGAGAAGACTTGGAAACTTCCCTTTTTTGTCTAAAAAAAAAATTAGAAATTAGTGTTGGTATTGAATTCAGTCCTATGACTAGAGTTCCCAACTTCCTTCCCTCTCTTCCACCAAAAGCAAGTTAATGATGACCCAATTTTAGACTGGAAAGAATTGTTTCGATGGATTTGGTTGAGGATGGCATCCCATAGACCAAGACTGGAGTTGAGGTTTAATTCCCACAGGATCTTGTCATCTCTCACAGAACAAATGCTTTAGCTTCAGGTTGAACAAACACCCCACAGGCCTTGGGACCATGGGTCACACTGGTCAAGGAGATTTGGACGAGAGCATGGGGGCTCACAGACTCTATACAACATATCTCAGGGTGCCTGACCACACATTCTCTGGGAAGCCTTGTGAATTAAACTGCTGTTGCTCCGATCTGCATTTTCCCTTCACAAGGCCGGTGTGACATTTATTGTTTAATCACCAAGTTTAATGAATTTAGAAATGGTAGGTCTCAAAAGAAATGGAAACAAAATTAGAAACATTCTCAAATATTCATAAACTTTAGATGTTTCTCTTTAGCTATATTACTCTGAATGTTTTACGGCAGTGAATTAGTCACTGCAGGCTGAGAGAGAAGAGAGAAAATATGTTAGTGTTTCTTCCCATTGAGTAATATTTAAATACACCAAAGATCCTTAAATATGTGTGTATGCCAGCATACTTCTGAGTCAGTTGTTCAAGGGACCACTTAAAAAAATCTAAAGAATGAAAAAACTATTAAGAACATACTGGACAAAAATATTTGGGGACCCCGTGGAAATAAAGGACGTATTCAATTTATAGACTCATCACACTTTATAACCAAATTGGGTAATACCTACAGCTGAGAAGGAATATTACCAAACCCTTCTATGATGGTGTTTCTTACCTTCTATTCACAAAGAAAAGTGTTGGGGTAAGGCTTAAACTTTATTACTAACGGTTCATGAAAGAGTTTGATGAGTTTGAGTCTCTAGTGCATAATTCAAAACTTAGAAAATTGACGAATATTTTGTTCTTACTGTGATAATTTCAATGAACCGCCATGGCTCAAAACAAGACTCCTATGGGAGTCTTTCCTAAAACCATAATGTTAAATCCAACCCCATTTGTTACATACACCACTCCTTCTCCATGGGGTTGTGATGTTACTTTTATTATATGCTGCCATCTGCTTCGAGGTGAGCGCTTCTTCCCATTAAAATGTTAACTGAGTCTTGTACGAGTATCACACATTTAATCCCTTTTAATGATTTAGTAGCTTTCAGAGGTTTACTTTCTGGAAGAAAAATTCCTCTGCCTTCTTTTACTTAAAGACAACTTACGAACATTTAAATTATTTGTTTATCTTCCAGATGAACTGCCAAATTGTTTTATCAAGATTTTGGAGATCTTTATCATATATTTGACATTGGTATTATATTCAATCTATAAATCAGTTTTCAAAAAGTTGATATATTCATGATGTATAGTCTTCCTTTTAAGGGGTATCATATATACATTTTCCCCCCATTTTGGCGGGTATTCTTTTTTATCAGTCATCAAAATTTTCTTTTTGTTTTGCACACGTCTTATTTGAGTATTTTATGTTATCTTATTTATGAATACATTAATTTCTTTTAACATCCATTTATTGCTAAAAGACAGGATTTTCATATAAAATTAGATTACTTGCCTTTTATTGAACTCTTAATAACTTAAAAGAATTAGCATTGATTATCTTTGATTTTCTAGGTAAATATTGTACTGCCAGTCAATGAGAGCACTGTGCCCCTTAATATTCTTCCCCTTAATCCTGCTCTGTATGCCATCCTGCTACTCTGACCTGTCCACTCCTCTTTCTCTCCATCAGCACCACAACCCTTGCCCAAGATCATGTCCACCCCTACCTCACTGAGACCACAGCTTCCTGAGACATCAACCCACCTTCTCCAGTAGCCTTCTAGTCTACCTTCAGCCCTAGCCTCGATGATCTTTTCAACATGAAATGACCATGCTACCTGGATTCCCTAAAAACAGCATCTTTCTGTTTCTCTCATGAGAAAGACGCAGCTCCCCACCACAGCTTACCATCTGTAGTAACTGGTCCTTACTTACTCCACCAGCCTCAGACCACACTATCCCCCGCCAGCTTCGGCTCCTTCTGTAATGCTTCATTCTACTTACTGTTCCGGATACTCCTCCTCACTTCGCAAACCCAACATCTTTCCTCCTGTACTCTATATTCGCTTCCTCAGGGAAACCTTCCCTCTGTGTCAAATGCGCAAATTATGCATACTCAAAGCGCTCATGGAGCTCTCCTTTGTGACATTTACCACTAACACGATTTTACATATTGTGTGTGACTACTGAATAGCTCTGGAGCCCTCTGACAGACTACACGCTCCGTGAGGCCAGGCACCAAATCACCACTTTGTCCCTGATACTTAGCATGATACCTGGCACATTATCAACCAGATTGATTGAACCTAATGTACAACGTGGGCCAAAAAGTTATGTAAAAATTATGAGAGAAGGCATTCTCGTTCTTTCTGATTTTAGATAGAATGCCCATTGCATTTTACCGTTTGGTATGTTTGCAGCTGGCTGCCAATTTTAACATACTTTTTTTCATGGGAAGGAAATTTTCTTCAGTTCTTATTATTATCTCTTCACATGGGTGCAGGGAGAAGCTCCAGCTCGGGCCGCTACTCTGGGCCTTTTCTGTCCCCATTTACAATGCTTTGCTTCGGACACGTACACCACTCAGGAGTTAGCCTTCTGCTGCCAAGTCCCTTCTGCCACTTATCTTTCATTTTCTAAGAATCAGACTCTTTCCCCAGATTATAAATGGAAGCTTCTGATGAGGAGAGTAGAGAGAAGAAATGCTGCAAAAAAAAAGTTGCTTTTTTTGAAGTGGTTTACGTCAAAACAAAGCAGCAGGAAAAAACAGGTGTGTAGAACTGTGGGGTGCAGCCATTGAGGGTTCAGACCCTCATGGCCCAACCTGTAGGGAGAAGCATGGCAGCTCCCCCCCTTCTCCCTGGGATGGTTGCTTTGATCTCTTTCAGAGGCAACATCTGCCAATTACAAATCAGGATCCTCAGTGTATCTGTTAGTGTTGTAGCCAGTGGATTTTCTTCCCAGAGTTGCATTGGAGTTCTAGAGCCTTTTTTAAAGTGAGGTTATGAGAGGCTACTTGAGGTGCTGTTAGGTAGTCTTTGGAAGTGGAAGTTTTATAATGATTTCTAGAACCATGACTGGCTCCCTTAAGTGGGTGGTGGAAGGGGAGGAACACAGAGATTGGATCTCAAATCACCAATAGATGCTCTCCAAAGAGCAGGCATTGATGAAGGAAAAAGAGAAAGAATGAAATCTCTGGAAACCTGGGGCTTGAGCCTGGGAAGAAATGACAAGGAGAAGACTGGCAACCTAAACAACTCTTAAGCTCTGGGAGTCTTTCTTTCCTTCTTTCTTTTTCTTTCTTTCTTTCTTTCTTTCTTTCTTTCTTTCTTTCTTTGGATAGAGAAAGCACATGTGTGGTAGGGGGAGGGGGGGACACAGAAGTGCAGAGCGAAAGGAAGAGAATCTTAAGCAGACTCTTCACTGATCAAAGACCCCAATGTGGAGCTCCAGCTCATAACCCTGAGATCATGACCTTAGCCGAAATCAAGAGTTGGTGGCTTAACCGACTGAGCCACCCAGGTGCCTTGGCTCTAGGATTCTTCTAGTCAAGGACTAGAATACAACCTCAAACTTTCTCTTCTTTGAGACTTACCAGTAGCTCATTTATGAAAAGTAAATATACAGACTTGGTCATGAGGTAGAATGTCTATTGTCTATTCCATTAAAACTCTTGTTACATCTAACCACTATAAAGCTATGTTCCTAGATAATACCACGCTGGCCCTCATCCTCATCAGTGCTACAAAGAATGCTTTGGCATTATAACAGTGTGCAACACCAAGGGATTTTACACTCTTTCCATTATATTTATTGCAAGAATTTTATGGTGAACTTGGTTTGGAATAACAGTGAGTCGTCTCATGGCTCCCTCAGGGAGAACTTTATCCTTGTCTCATTTCCAGCATTTTTCCTGAGCAACTGATGTATGTTCATCAGGTGTGATGGAATTGTGTAACTGATCACACTTTTCCCTCCACTTGCTACTAGGCAATTCAGACTCTAAACTGCAGGTCAACATAAGTCACCATGTAGAACATTAGAACATGCAACTGGAGATTAATGTTACTCTTCTAATTCTGCAAGGTTTATTGTGTTAACAATCATGTGCCATTAGTGGTGACTTCTTTTTTAAACTTGTTCTATTATTTCATCTTTGCAAACTACCATTGATCTCTTGGGAAAGGGCTAAATATAAATAAAAAGTTAAGAACTGTTACATTTGGAGAGCTTCACATTATAACCTCAACTAGAACTGGAACTTACTGAATGCCCAGAAACAACTTATAAAAAGGAGAGATAACATCCAAAAGCACACAGACTCATGGCTTCCAAAGGGTGGAAGTTAAAGGAAGACACATTTGAGCTCACTGAAAGGTAACCCACTTAATTTGGCATGTCTGATGGTGCACATTCCGTGATGTTGTGGGAAGAGGCACATCATTCATCAAACTAAGATGAAATGTCCACACAGCAGAGCTGCCTCAAAGACAGTTTCAGCCTTGGGGACAGATTGTATTCACAGAATCAGAGGACCAGAGACTCCATCCTCTCTGACATCTTACTTGACCTTGTCAGTACCTGCATTTTTTTTTAATAGGCTATGTATGTTTTTAATGGTCTATTTCTTGGTTCTGCCTCTTGCTAGTTATATAATACTGGAAAAAATCACTCTATTGTTCAGATACTACAGTTCCTCACCTGCAAACTAGATCTATAAACACTTCCTCGGTTGTTATAGCTCATGAAGTAACTCATGTAGAAAGTCTGGAACATAATAATGAATCGATAGATACCAGCTGAACTGAAGAGGAGCAGGGCATGATTTGGATGCCCTTGGGAATCTCAGTACCTGCTATCTGGCCTTGTCCGATGCCATGCCTTTGTACAACAAACCTGGTCATTCAGCTCGTCAAGGGTAATGATGTTGCTCCAGACCTTCTAACCCTCATGGTGCTGAACATATGTTGGCTTTAACATAAAATAGCTAGTAAATAGTTTTTAGTTGTTTTGAAGTTTACTAATTAAATGATATTTCAGAGATTGGCCTGAGCTTTCATTCATTCCCTGTGTCTTGCGTGTAATCATAGGAACTACCTTATACTGGTCCATCAGTGAATAAAAGCATGCACACGTGTGGTTTCATTTGCTCCTAAGCTCAGTCTTGAAAGAATAGACACCTTTGTTTCCACTAAACAGATAAGGAAATCAAGGTGCCAAGGGGTTAAATAACTTGCCCAATGTATAGACTTCACAACGTTAGAGACATAACCCCAAATCCTTTCTCCTGACCCCATATCCATGCTTCCCCCACTCTAGGAGAGCTCCCAAATCCTCGCATGGGTCATGGAACAGCATGAGAGTACAGGAAATCTTCCCTGGTCAGAAACAACCTACAAATTCCTTCCTAAGGCTTTCAAACATTGTCTGGGAATGAGCGGTCCCTGGGATAAACAACATTACTTGCCAGCCTCCCTGAGATGGTACAACATGTTTCAGACCTTTACATCACGTCTGTAGGATTATCTTCCCCTCTGTTCTGTAAAAATAGTCCTTGCACTCATTACAGCCAGCACCACTGCACATGATACCCCTTATCTGGGACAAGCAGGGAGTCCCACTCAGCCACATGCCCTGTGAACCTCTGACCGCTGGTCAGCAGCACACAAGCCAAAACATCCTGGGCTGTTCTGGGGCTGCCTTTTCCTGAAGTTCTCCCAAGTCTATCTCTTGCTACCAGTGTTTTCTTTTTAAGAGTTGAGGACATTATTAATCATCTGAATTGATCACGGCCTCATAGTTAATGATTCATTCCTTGGACAAATATTTGTTGAGTGCCTGCCCTGAGCCAGTCTTTGTTCATGGCACATGGGATAAATCCGTGATCAGAAGAGACAGTGATCCTTCTCCTAGCCAAACTTCCATTCCAGCAGAGGGAAATGGACAATCAACAACAGACGTAATAAATAAATGAAGGATATAATATATTAGATGGGGGCGGTGCTATGGGGAAAAAAAAGAGGACAGAAGGAAAAGAATGCTGAAGGGGACAGTTTTCAATTCTAAATAAGGTAGTTGAGCAGGTACTATATGAGTAAAGATACCTATCTAGGGAAAGAGAGCTCTAGGCGGAGGAGGCAGCCCATGCAAGAGTCCTGTGGTATAAGAATGCCTGGCATGTTCAAGGCACTGAGGAATGCTGGAATGGCTGGAGCAGAGTTTGAGGGGGGCAGAGGAGCAGGAGATGGAGTCAGAGAGGCAGAGCCAGGTGGGGGAGGATCGGGTCACATGTGGCTCACTGAACCTTTCAAAGACTTTAGCTTTTACTCTGAGGGAAGTGGAGAGCCATCACAGAGGACAATGGAAAGGAAGAATATAAACTGACCTATTTTAAAAGGAATCACAGACCACTCTGTCAAGAATAAACTGAAGATGAGGGGATGCCAAAGCAGAAGTGGAGTAATGAGTTAGGGGACAATTGCAGTAACCCGAATGAGAAGCAATGGCTGGAGTCCAGCTGGTGGCAGTGGAGGGGACAACATGGTGGGCATGCCCTCCTAGAGAACTGGATATAAACCATGGAAGAAGAGTTCCAGGTGACTCTAAAGTCTGAGGCTTAGGCTACTGGTAGTAGTGCCCCATCTCCCGTGGGACGGAGGGAGTGTTATTAAGATGTTCGCTTTGGCTATGTTGATTGTGAGCTGTCTAATTGACGGGCGTGCATTCTGTAGAGAAAGATCTGGGGTAAAGATTAAGATTGGGGAGTCTTCAAGATAGAGACTTCACTTAAAGCCATGAGATCATTGAGACTATCAGAGGAGTGAGTGAAGAGAGGACAGGAGATGGGTCAAGGACGAAAGCCTGGACTTGCCAACAGAAGACTTCAGGAGAAGCAGAAGAATTGGGGACGGGCCTGAGAAGGAGCAGCAGGTGAGGTGGGAGATGAGAAGCAAAGGCGCTAAGTCTGGGGTCAAGTGAAGAAGATGAGGGAGGAGGTGGAGGTGACTGAAAGCCTCAGCTGCTGCTGGGAGGTCGAGCAAGACGACGAACGAGAACTGACCATCAGACTCTCCAAACTTGACACCATCAGTGACTTAACTAGAGCAGTTCTGCTGTGAGGATAAGTTTAAGGAGGGCACCGGGGTGGCTTAGTCGGTTAAGCATCTGACTCTTGATTTTGGCAGAAGTCATGATCTTGGGGCCATGAGATCAAATCCTGCATCGGGCTCTGAGTGAGATGTGGAGCCTGCTTGAGATTCTCTCTCCCTCTCCCTCTGCCCCTCCTCTCTCTCTCTCTCTCTCAAAAAAAAAATTTAAAATAAAAAAAAAAATGGCAGAAGCAAAAGTAGTGTAGTGACAATGGTTTTGAAAATGTGCCTTGCCAAGAAGTACTACAAAATGGGCAGTAACCAGCAGAGTGGAAGGAGCAGACAGGAGGTTTTGTTGGGTTTTGTTTTCTAAGATGGGAGGAAGAACAGCACGTTTGTATCCTGGTGGAATGATCTAGTAGAGAGTGCAGTATTGATGACAGGGGAATAATTGGAGCCATGGCCTTGAGTGTCCAAGAGTGGATGGGCTCTAGTGCCCACAGCTCATCTGTAATAAGGGGTTCTAAGAACATAGGGCAGGAGTCAGTAAGTTCTCCTCCATCAGGCCAGACAGCAACTATTTTACGCTTTGCAGGCCATATGTTTTCTGTTACAACTACTCCCCTCCGTTGATAGAGCTCCAAAGTGGTCACAGACTATATGTAAACATGTGAGCAGGGCCATGTTCCAATACAAATTTCTTTCCAAATACAGATGGTTTGGATGGGCCGTAGTCAGCTGACCCCTGTTCAAAGCTATCCTCCTATCTGTTGTCTACTTCTGAATTCAAACTGGTGGCGAGCTGGGAGATGGGGCTCACCTCGAGACAGTAGGACTCATACACATAGGAGTTGAAATAAGAACCAAGAACTTAATTCTATAGAGATTCAGTGAAGTGTGACAATAACTCAGCTGCAGACCTTGATGGCGGTGAATGAACTTACCTCTGTCAAGCCACCATCTAGCCCCAGACTGGCACATGGCATGGTAGGTGCTCAGGGACTGTCGACTGGTAGAACAAATGACCAAATGCTTCTCTCCCTCCCTCACTCCTATCCCCGTGGTTTCTCAACTAAACTAGACCCTCCCTGCTGCCCCTTGAGAGGGCCCAAAGAGAAGATCTGAAACCAAAGGAAGTAACTTTTTAATACCACGTGATTGCTTTTCACAGTTGATTATTTAGGAAGTGGTGAATGTCTGTGAAGGAATTCGTACAAATTCAGTGCCCCTGGAGACAGAACGGAGGAGAAAGTTTGGTCATGGCAGAGCAGTGGATTCTCTTTAGGATGGGGAAGGTGGTGACAGTGGTGATGATGATGGAGAAAATGGAGCTCCCAAAGCCATGTTTCTCTCTCGCTGACAGGCAGCCTTACGCAAGAAAGCAAGAATCAGGTTTGGGTTTGAATTCCAGCCCCCCAAGATATGAGCTGCTCACCTGTGAACTAATCACTT
>CM052885.1:9716365-9744894 GCA_028534135.1 Potos flavus | reverse complement strand
GCAAGATTTTTTTTCTCCCCAAACCTCCACCGCAACTCTACAAATTGGCCGTGCTATCACCATTGTCAATTAAAGGACACCGAGTCTCAGAGAGGCTTAAAAACTGAGACCTGTCACACTCCAAAGCCATGCTTTTTCCATGACATCATGGGCCCTTTCAGATGTCGTTGCCACTAGCCAGATGCCTTCAAGACATTTGGCCGTTGGCCAGTCGAAGAAGGGAACGGGGCCGGGACAGGAGCTCGAGCCTCTTGAGCACCTACTAAGTGCCAGGCCCTGGGCTGCGGCTTCTCCCAGCTCACCCTGCTGCCTGACCTTGCTCCTGGGGCCCGGATCCCTCAGGCCCCTTTCCAGGTCACACGCGCCTCCTTTATTCATGGGATAGCTGCCGCTGAACTCCCTTTTAATGAAATATTTTGGACCACTCCATCAGTTGTTTGGGTTCAATGAGAAATTGATGCCTCTTTATTCAAAGCTCTGTCAGAAGCTTGGAAAACATCATGCTACTTTGAAAAATGAGGGTTTTTTAAGATTAAAAAAAAAAAAAAGCCCCATGATTTGAGAACTTCTCTGGCTGCCAGTTCCTTCCCGGGGAACCTGGCGCCACAGGCCAATCAGGAGCCACGGTGGCAATAAAAGCACCCCTCCCCCCCTCCGTGGCTGCTTTCAAGAGTGATTAGCGGGGAGGGATTCATAAGCCTTGGTTTTGTGCGGTTTTGTTTTGGGGGGTTTCTTTTTTTTTTTTTCCTTGCACTTGGAGAATAAGTTAATTATGATTGGTTAAAATTTGTGTGTTTTTGCTTTTATCCTGCACCACAATTAGAGCTCCTGACAGCCTCCTGGCCCTCAGAAATCCCAGCTGGTATAATAATTGATAATCGTGGTTATGAATAGATTGGACGCAAGGCCCTCAAAGAATGTCCAGCCACTTCAGAGGGTCATTTATAGCGCGCTGAAGGGAAAAGAGAATTTCAGGCCGGGAAAGCTGAGAAACAGAACGAGTTTTTATCAGTTTCCTTGACACTGGCAGATCAAAGCCTGGGTTGCACTCTCTGAGGCTTACAGATAATGGGGTGGCCGCTAATTCATTCTGCGGCTGGAGCTGAGGCCTATTCAGAAGGGTAAACCAGGGAGTTTTCATGTTGCTGCTTTGTAGTCTTTATCACGGTACCCATGCAAGAATCACCTTTTTATTTTAATGAGACATTTGAAAAGTATTTGATTCCCTCTGGCTAGGGGCTCCTTCCCCCGGCGGAGACAGTAAGAAAGAGTCGCCCAGCGGAGCCTCATTTTCTGAAAGCCCTCGTATCTGCATTCCACCCACCACCCCCCGCTTGTCAGTTCAATAATTTCAGTGCAAGCAAAAGCCGGGCAAGTGGGAAAGGGACAGGACACGTTTGCTCTTAAACCCAAACCACTTTCGCTTGCCTTTTTTTTTTTTTTTGGCTGAGAATGAGGTTGGACAGCAAAGATGTAAGTTCGAATCCTTACGGCTCTGTACTGTGTGCATGCGACTTGGGGACGAGCCCGATGTCCCTGTAGAGCCTCCTCTTCTTCCTCAGGGAGGTGGCAATAACAGGTCCCGTGTCACATGGGTGAGGACGCTTGGTGCTGTGCTCTATCAGAAGCATTCAAAATATCCAAAGTAGAGGGACTCAGCAAGCATTCTGTGGTCGAGCGAATGAATGGGTTGTCTCCACGGAGCTTCACCAAACTCCCCTAACTGCGGGGAGCAGATATTTTTGATACCATGAACATTTGTGAAACATCATTGTGGGCTGGATTGCCTCCCTGCCGCGCCCCCCAAATTCACGTGTCGAAGGCCTCACCTCGGTAGCTCAGATATGAACGTCTCTGCAGATCGAGCATTTAAAGAGGTAAACCAATTTACAAGGAAGGCATTAGGATGAGCGCTAATCAAATAGGAAAAGGAGATGAGGACGCAGACACGCACAGAGGGAAGACGGCGTGAGGACACAGGCAGAGGGCGGCCGTCTACGGGCCAAGGAGAGAGGCCTCAGGAGACACCAGCCCTGTGGGCACCTCGATCTCGGGACTAGGAGGAAATACGTTTCTGTCGTTGACGCCGCCGGGTCTGTGGTACCTTGTGATGGTAGCTCTTGCAAAGCCGTGTAAGCATCTGCTATGTCCTTTTCTTCTGTTGACAAATCCTAACCCTGAGAGTTTTTTTAGGCTTAGGGCACTTCTCTCTTTTGGCAGAAAGGACGTGAGGGCTGCAGACAGAAGGCCTTGGCACTGTCTTGAAGGCTTTGGAGCTCTTGCGATGTCCTCTCTGGGTCTCGCTTCTCTCATCTAGAAGATCGGGCGGCTCCATGAAAAGTGTCTTATAACAGAGAAATGATGCTCACACACTTGCCATTGCTCCCAGAATATCCCCAGGCGACAGGTGGTGGCATGCAGGTTCATCTGGCCTCCCATCCCCCAGCCTAGGGCTTCTCTTCTCCACTCACCTCACAGGTGTTCAGGATGTCAGGCTTGTCACCACCTAAGAGCATCTTCAAACCAGAAGGCCCCACGTAAGCCACCTAGACCCGCTGTGTGCTCAGGTTTCGGGAAAGGGGAAAAGCCCGGGAGAATTGCCAAGCGTCTGGGACTCTGGTCATCCATCGTTGCTCTTGGACAAGTCCCTGATAAGTCCCACCCTACTCCAGTTGGGCCTGGCAGCCCGCCAAGCCCCACAGGTGACCCCTTCCACCCCCAGGAGAAGAATACAGTCTGGCACCGGCGATGGCATCATCTCTTTTTGGCTGTGATCTAATTCGTCATAAATAGATCATCCGTTCTGGAATGTACCACCGAGAGGGAGCTGAATATCAGAACCCAGATGCGGCTTTCACTGAAGGTCTCACTCAGGAATGCATCTCAGGGTTCCCAGAGAATCTCATCTCAGGGTTCCCATTCCCGAGAGCCCTTTTGCTCTACTTTTCTGCACCTGGGGCCTGACTGCAGTGTGCCTGGCTGTTTGCAGGCCGCGGACCCCACCAGTCTGTCTGCAGTGGGGCGAGGAAGCAAGTACTCTGTGATCTAGAGCCACCAGGCTGGCTCCCTCCCACCCATCAGATGACAACTGAATGGGAATAAACCCATAGCCAACGCCTTTTCTTTCTCATCCACAAGAGTCCGGTGGTATGCTGTGTGGGGAATCAGCTCGCAGGAAATAATTGTGAGCTGAGCTTAATTTCTGATAAGTGTGCATAGACATGCACAACAGCTTCCTGGCATTTTCGGTTTGATTGGCAGACCCGGCTACGTAAATCAAAATACACTAAAGCCGTTTACCAGTAGGCACACACTCACGATGATTCAGAAGTCAATCTGACCTCATACATGAAGAGCATCACAGGGTCCCCGGAAAGTTTAGTTCTGCCTCAAAGATTGGAAATTGATCATCGTGGCCCATGGCCACAACCCCCCAGCTGAGCTCTCTGCCTTCAGGCTCCAGTCCGCCCCTCACTCCACTTCTGGGGCACTCAGGCAAAAACATGCACCTGATCACATCATACTCCCTGCTTAACACCCCCGTTTCCCCCAGAGAAAAACCAAACTTCTTAGTGAGACCTCGCAAATTTCCACAATATTGAGCCAACCCACATTCCCATCCTCCTCTGCTAACTCTCCAGGCTTCATCGCCTCCCCACGCACATTTCCCTGAACGTGCCTCACCCTTGACCTCCATGCAGTTGTTGGCATGCTTCCTTCGGCTCGGATTGCAGTTACCTACAGTCCCTGCCTGTCAAAATCCTACTCGTATTGATGGCTCAGCTCAAATTCCACTTCCCATCTACAGTCCGTTCCAATCTCGTCAAGCCCTTGTGTCTCCTTCTGCACTTGTCTGAATTATTCCACTCGCCCTGGCATCAGCCATGTTTCTATGGGGCACGGGGAGAAGGCACATGGGGAAGGAGACAAAGGAGTATGTCATGTAGATAGAAATGCTGTCCCCATGGGCCGTCTGGTTCTGCACAGGACTCTCGAAGGACAACACCTATATTGAATGTTTTCTTCCAGAGGTTTGACCCTGATCTGTTGGGTACTTAATCTTAGCAGAATCTCAGGGACCGAGTCAAATTAATTAAAAGTACGAACGACTGATAAATAAATCAGAACGTTAACCCATTCGTTGATAATATGAGAACGATCCACACGCAGATACGGAAAGACTTGAAAGCTCTATTGGCCATGCCACACGCCTGGCCTCATCCTTGAATCCTGGTACCTTAGAATTAAGATTATTTGCACATATGTGGTTTCATTAGCTGAGACACAGAAGAGAAGTCAAATGACGTGGGAAGGATATTGCTTCTGAATTTCAGGAGGTAAGTGTGTTAATGCTCTGAAAGGTGGTTTCCATAGAGAATTAGTGGTTGAGGGCTCAGATATATATATATATATATAAGTTGGAAAATATTACATGGATTCTGACACTCCTCTCTCTTAACCTTGCTTTCCTATGTCTATGGCCCTCCTACTTTTACCTTCTTCCTTCATATATTACCACCTCCTGAAATTGTAATCAAGTAAGAGTTCGCATTGACCTGGAAACACTCTGCTCCCTACTATGCACTGAGTATGTATTTAATCACTCTTCAGAGTTTCAGGTGGTCTCAGGAGAGTTACCTCTGGTATTAGAGTTATTTGTTAACAGGTGATGTCTCCCAACCTTGACTGAGAGCCCCGTGAAGAAAGGGTTTGTGTCCCATTATGTCTATTCCATTCATTAGTTAGCTAAGTGTCTGGCATAAGACACGTGGTAAATCAACTTTTGAATGAATTGATGGTCTAATGGATGGATGCGTCAAGGGAGGGATGTTTGGACGGATGCATGGATAGATGAAGAGATGGATGAGGGAATAAATGTTGCTGGAATCCTGATTCTTTCCTCGCTTGAGAAGGAGATTCTGTTAGAAAACAAACAAACAAACAAAAAGCTTTTGACATGCAGCCGTGATCGATGTTGTAGTATTTCCCACAGTAACAAAGTGGTTGGTTTGGAAAAATCCCGTCAATGCTTTTGCCGACATACCACCTAAAATTATCACCCAGTCACAAAATATCGGCTCTTCACCGTGGCCAGGAAGCCGTGTTTTGAACTGACCCAACAAATCTGTGACTCAAGAGCTGTTCGCTGTACTACAATTCCCAGGGTCGCGGGCATCCACACACAAGAAAATAAGCTAAAATTATCCAAGCACGAGTGATTCTGTCTCTGGAAACTCAGAAGGTCTCTCCGTCTCTTCCGTGATTTGAAACTTGAATCCAGCAAATCAGCATGCGAATTCTGACTCAGCTACTTACCCACGTGACCTCTGGCCCAGCTTTACCTCTTTGACATTGGTTTCCTCCTCTATCAAACATGAATAATCATTTCCGTCCCGCAAAGCTGATGGGGTTAGTTCGAGGAGGGTAACGTCCATTACAGCTCATTGTATGTGAGACAGTATTAAAGGAATGAGCATCTGTGGTGGACGTGTATTGTCTGCCCATCACGGTCCCCTCCTGGGGGACGCTGCTGTCCCACCCTGCGTGGTCCAGCTGCCCACTGGAGAGCATCATCTCTTTACGGGCTCAGCCTGGGGTCCACCGTCAAAAGATACAGGGAGGGACTTGTGACCAAGCTGGGCCAGTAGATGCCTTTGCTCAGGTTTTGTACACCCGGGAAAAGAAGAGAGAACGAGAGACTCATTCCCCCTCTGACAATGACATTGAGCAAGGGGAGGCCGAGGAGGACCAGTTGGCACAGTTTTGGCAAAACGGAGAAGACTGGCCTAAGCAGGTGGAGCACATTTATCAAGAGAGGCCAGGATGAGAGGGCAAGGAAGTGCAGCCTGGCTCCGGAGAGCCCGCGCCCCAGGCTCCAGACGTCCCTAAGGCCGAGCCTGTCCACTTTTCTCCCCCTGGCTAGGTGAGAGGTGCCATGCGTCCCCACCCAAGTGAAGTCAAGCTGAATTCTCTCAGCCCACGAACAAACCATCCGCAGGGAAATGGGGTCATCGATGATTCATCACTATCCCTGCATTGCAAGCTGCAGGAAGCGAGGGACACTTATCGATTACTTCACTGCTGTGTTCCCTGGGACTGTGCAGAGCGGGCACCCTATGAACCCTTGCTGAATACAGCATTACATTATTACATTGATAATAGGCACTGGTATATAAACAGCTCTAATTATTAGCAAGCAGGATCTGGCAACTTTTAGAGAATGGCGGTATCCTTCTCGAAGTCTTCCTATTTCCACACAAAGCACATACATTTTCATAATTCGATACGGTGTCATTTAAAAACAAATAATTCAGAACAGCATTTGCAGGAATAGGGCAGTGCTCCGTAATTTTAAACTCAAATCTCTTCATAAGCGAAGGGATATTTTACTGATCGCAGTGGTAAAAAAATAAAAAAAAAAAAATTAAAAATTAAAAAAATTTAAACAAAACAAAACTTAACAAAAAACAGTGGGCACTGGAATCAGAAGGTCTGAGACTGAAACCCAGTTTTGCATTTGGCAAGTTAAACTCTCAGAGTCTCAGTTCCCGCATCCGTAAAATGGGTGTGGCGATGTAGAACATGGTTTTATAGGAAGGATTCAATTAGATGATGAATATTAAAATGCTTAGTACCTAGTAGGTGCTTAAGATAATAGACTCTGCTGTTTGTATCTGTGTGTTAGACATGGATCCCTATGTAGACATATACAATGTGCAGTATACTATCTTAAATGCCAAAGGACTGAGATTTCTTCCAAGCAAGTTCTTGGGTATGTGTTAAGGTCTAACCCCCATTTCGCTCCCCTCTCCCCTCCCCATCACTCCAAATCAAAAGTGAACTTTGGAAAACTTCCTAAAAGCCACCGGAAACCAGCTTTCTCCTTCGTCCAGTTTGCTTCCCAGAGTCGGACTGCGTAGACATGCGTTCACAGTCTCTCCTCGGAGCTGCTCCCCGCGGCGCCTTGAGGCAGCCCCAGCAGAGGTGTCACTCTTAAGTGCCTCTTCATCCCCCGAAGCCGTGCACTCGATCCTCACTGGTGTCCAATCCTTGCACCAGCCCCCCCGCTGGATAAGCGGCAGCCTCCCCAAACCCTGCTCCCTGTAAGGGCTGGGAAAATCCTCGGGGGAATTATCAGGGATCTGACTGGCTTTGAAGAGCTGGCAGTTATCTTTATGGCTTCTGCTGGGCTGAGCCTAAGTATAAGAAAGGTCATGACCTGCTCTTCCAGTCTCCCGGAGGAGAGAAGAAAAGGAAATGGCCAGGAATTACAGAGAAAGATTTGAAGGCAATCAATGAAGCAACCTCCCAGCCACTGTGAGTGGCCAGCCGCGTCTTGGACGGAATTGCCCAGTGGGTCAAGTGCTGCTGGTCCTCAGGGTTACGGGACCTAATCGTGTTCTCACAGACTACGGCCCCACTTTGGATCAAATATATGTGCTACAAATAGGCCTCTGGACTCGGAATCTTTAGCTGAGTGTCTCCCCTGGGCTTTATGTCACGGTCCCTGCATGTCCTTCAAATATGCTCGACCCCCAGCACCGGGACCCAGGGCAAGTGTTTTAGTTTGTTTCCTATCGTGGGCTCTCCCAGGACATGGACATCTGAAAATAATTTGACATCTGATATAAACACATATTGCTGTTTTTATAATCACATATATCTATGAAGTATGTGTATATTTCTTAATGTCTTCATGTAAGATTTTATATTATATTGAATCTATTGACATCCAACAGAGGTTGAGATGCAAAGTAAATGGGTACAACTATTAGCTAAGTCTATTCCATATCTGTAGCTGCTAGCGTGATTATGGGGCCATAAACTGTTGTGATATATATATTTATAAATACATGTGTATTATATCCTGTATACAAACATCCACACAGCTGCACATAAACACAGACCAATAACCTTCTATCTAATTAGAATCCAAAAAGTTACATTTGGTTTAAATTTGGAATTCATCTAATAATGTATTTGTAAAAAAAAAATTGATAAAATAGACCTTTGTAATGTAAGTTCTCAGTCCTTTTAAGAAATGGTAAAATCTGTGCTGACTTTGGTGGAGACAAAATAGCTCTTGTCTTCCTAAAATGGTATTTTCAGGGGCACCTGGGTGATGCAGTTGGTTGAGCATCGGACTCTTGATCTCAGCTCCAGGCGTGATCTCAGGGTCACGGTCTCAGGGTCATGAGATCGAGCCCCACGTCAGGCTCCACACTTACTCTCCCTCTCCCTCTGCCCCTCCCCTACTCCCCCTCCCCCCGCTCTAGTGTGCGCGTGCGCTCTCACTCTCTCAGATAAATCTTTAAAAAAAATGATATTTTCATTTTTTACAAGTCCGGGGAGCCAGATGGCATTAATTTCTAAAACCTAATGTTCACCCAAATAAAATTAATGATTAGTAATAATAATAATAATGATAATAATAGTAATAGAAGCTACTATCCAACATCTACCACATGCCAGCACGATCCTGGGTGCACTGCAGATACTATTGGTTTAAACCTCGCCACAAATATGCTCTTTCAGCTACTGGAATGCCCATTTTACAGATTATGAAAGAGTCTCGGGGAAGTTCAGAGAAGAACACAGCCAGTCCAGTAGGTAGTCAAGGTTCAGTCTGAGGGCCCTTGTCCTTCCTCCTGCACTATGCCACCCCCAGCCACCCAGTCGTGCCCTGATTGGACAGAATACTGTCCACTTCCTTCCCGGTGCCCGTCACATCCCTGAGGTCGTCCACCAGCGCAGAGGACAACAGCAATGCCGAGAGCAGCGCTCTAGCCCTTTCACTGGCTGAATCACGCTTGGTGTGTTAAGTGCACGAGGCAAATGCACGCTCTGAGCTCAAGAAAGTGCTGACTTTAGTCATTTTCTGAGTGACGCCCCCCTTCCTTCCAGGAAAGCGTAAGAATGGGGTGGGAAGAAAATGAAACGGCATAATTAAATCTTCTTGTTGCAGTAATGCATTTTGTTTAGGAAAATGCTCTTTCGTTTAAGTAAAAATAAAAAAAGTCCATTAGAACACATTTTCCAAGAGGTCAGGATTTTGTGAGACTGAGCTTTATTTTTCAGTATCTCTTGTTGACTCTCCCCAAAATAAGAAAAGCGAACCCTCTTTGCTGTTAATGGTGGGCACATTTCATTTGGATACAAAAATCTGCTTTCCATCATTCTCCTTTCCCGACAGCTTCAACTCAGAGATCTCTCCCACCACCCTGGATGTATTTGTGAGGGCAAATGGGGACAGTCACCATCCATTCAGGGAGCTCTGAGCCACTAGCTTCCAGCTGGCCTACTGTGTGCTGTTCCTTCCTTCAAACTTTAGGAAGTCCTCCCTGGAGACCTACTATCTGCTGAGCACCAGGCATGAAGATGCATAAACTTGACTTAGGAGCTCACAGTCCAGAGCAGGAAACAGACAAATAAGCAAATGGTCACTACCATGGTGTGACAAGGGCTTGTCACAGTGCTATGTGCAAAGGAGAGTGTGGGCTTCCCAAAAGCTGCCCACCTAGGTATCAAACATCCAGAAAGAGAAGCATCCCAGCCACTTGGAGCTGGGGCCAGTCTTTAGGACACTACACATGATGAAGTCCGGAGGTCCGGAAGCAGAGAAGCCACAGCTTCCCAGGGCTGTCCCAGAAGACAGAAAGCAAGATATCATGTGCATCCTGAAAACGCTGCTGGAAAAAAGTCAGGGCCCCATGGAGAAAAGAGAAGGGCGCTGGGCACTGGATTCAGAGCTCATCCCCACCACACCACGCACAGCCATGACACCAAGAACCTCGCCGCCGTGATGTTATCGCACGCCTCTTCCTCCATTTGTTCATTTGCTTCTCACATTAGCCCCATTTTATGGATGGGAATGCTGGAGCTCACAGCAGGAAGATTCCTGCTCGAGGCCACAAGGAGAGCCGCCATGGGGCCTGAGTGAAGGCCCACGATGGGAAGTGCCTGGCCCTCCTCCCTCTCTGGTCTAGGCATCAGGGGCCGTCCCAGGAGGGGACTTCTGGTCCCCTTCTGACCCAGAACCTGGTGTCCCATGATCTGGTGTCGCACAATCTCCAGGGTCTGAAGAGCTCCTCCTTCTACACCATCTGCCTCTCCTGCTGAGTTGGCAGGTACAGACACGCCCTTCTCTCTTCCAGGTCTGGGCCATTCCAGAATTACTTCCGACATAAGCTGACTTGGGGGATCTGTGGGAGTTTGCATATTTGAGTGTGTACAAGTACGTGCACGTGATCTGTCTACTCTCGAGGGTCCCCAGAGGGAGCTAGCAATGCTTGCCTGACCGTGAGGTCTGTGTGACCGCGATGATGGTCATGGGCAGGTGCTGCGATACTTCTTCCCTTTGTGACATACAGTGTGGATGGGCATGCGTGTGCACATTCTGTTCTGTGTTTGGCATATGTAGATTGCTCGGAGCTATCTTCATTGCGCATGCGTGGGGTATGAATATGTGTGTGTGTGTCCTTGTGGTCTGTGAGTGCGCTGTTCTCTGGGGCGTGTGAATGTGTTCGATCGCCCTGCTGTGTGTGTGTAGATGTCACCGTGGTATGTGTGCATGTGCGTACAACTGTCCCTGTGATTTGAGGGTGCGTGTGTGTGTGTGTGCGCACGCGCGCACGCTTCCATGCCGATTATTGCTGACCTGGCTTTTCCACGAACATCGAGAACTCAGCTGACATAGCAAAACACTGACGGCAACGCCTGGGGAGGAAGCCATGATGAGCATTGCTCACACCCGGGATGAGAAAGCGAGCAGCTGCTCATACACATTCTAGTCAGTGAGACTTCCCAGCCCTTGCTCACCGGGAAAGACCTCTGGGGGAACAGGGCCAAGGGACAGCCAAGGGCAGTCTCGGCAAGGGGTCCTGTTGCCATTTGGAGCCGTCTATACTGACAGCAGGGCTGATCTCAGAGGTCTGGAAAGGTGAGGGAGGGAAGACGGAGGACCGCAGGGGACCGAGGACGAGCAGAGGGAGGGAGGCGGGCGCTCCACGCAGAGCTGGAGCCCGAAGGCAGCGGAGCAGGGCCCCCATCTTCGACCCCGGAGGGTGTGCGAGTGTGTGTGTGAGTATGGTGCGTGTGCGTGTGTGTGTGTGTGTGGTGTATGCATGCAGGTGTGTGTGAGCATGCATGCACGGCACGAGCCTGTGTTCACATGCTGTGTGAGTGCACGTGAGTGCGTGGGGGGGGTTGTGTGCACACGCACACGCACACCCACATTCACCCACGGGGTCCACGTGCTTCCCATTCTCTCTCATCCCACTTCAGCTCATGGAGCGAAGCAGACATTCGCCTTGCGACAGGGCGAAAGGCGGTCAGCCCTCACCATCCTCTCCCGGGGCCCCTGCACCCGGACCACGCTGCCCGTGACCTTGCAGCCGCTGGGCCGTCACCACACCAGGCCCAGGGACCGTCAGCAACCACACCGCTACTCCGGGCTGGCAGGCCTTTGTTCCAGGCCACTTAGAATGCTTTCATCTGCAGGTTTGCCCTGAACAAAAATCCTGTTCAAATGGTCTAAACCTGACGATAAACCCAACCTTTCAGATTACAGTGTAAACGCCACGGCCGCACCAGGGAGGAGAAAACACGGAATTCCTGTGCGTTTCAGAAAACCTCTGTGAGTAATCCCTTGAGCCTCCCCACAGGGCTCCAGCCCCCTAATGGATGCTTTGATGACAGCAGATAAAGGCCAAAGGTACCTTTATTCTCTCAGAAATTGCTCCGAATAAACAACCTTGATGATTAAAGCAATAGAAATCCCAAGAAGATTGATGGCTTGGAAAACGCTGCTGAGTGAATGAATAACTTCCCCCCCTTTATTTCCAAGAGCTAATATTTGTCCACATTTGCTGCCTTTTAGAAAAAAGTGCAAACTTTTTGATGCGGAGTGTTGGTCAGAGACAAATGGTCACCGTCCAGTTATTACCTGGACTTTAAGCCAAGCCCCATCTGTGAGTGACTGAGGCTGCGGTCAGCATTGGCCCACTTATCTGGCCCAGATGCGGGGCCTGTGCACGGAAACGCCGTCACTGCGTGCACACGTGCAGGGTGACGCCAGGCACTGACGTTCCTTTCGAAGGCTTTGAAATGCTCGATCTTATTTTTCTGGGGCCCCCCATGTCTCCAGCTACAAGTCCTGAGACATTTTTCAATGGCCGTGCTCATTCGGTGTCTAAACGAAACCTGCCCTTGAACGCCGGGCAGTGGTCTTCATCGAGTGATGACGCAGCTCCGCCCTGGCTGACAAGGGGTCGTGGTCCCCAGTCCCATGGCCAGGACTCTGGGTGGACTGTATCCTTCACGGCCTGTCCCTGGACGGCTGGCAAGGTGGTCAGCCCAGCACCAGTGCCCTCGGCAGCTCTAGAAAGAATCTGATTCACACAGCCCTGCGAAATCGTTCTGAAAAGTGTCCATGGCTAAGGCACCAAAGGGCTGAGGCCAAGTCCCTAGCACAGGAGCTCACATTCTCCTTCTTCCCATTTTGAATAATACATGTCAACTCTCCCGAACCAGCCGCTCAGCAACCTGAACAATGTCTGGGCCCCGAAGACCTTGACTCCTGGATCCCGGGCTTGCTTTCCACCCTAATTGCAGCTCTCATCACCAATGACCTTGGCTACACGTGATCTCCCAGGCATTGGATCAGCTCGGGTCCTGTCACATTGCCTTCTACCCCAGTTCAGCTACCCATTGTCATGATGTCACCTTGCAACTCTCCACTATCTGGAACTGAGCCGGCTCTGAAGCTATGAGTGCGGACCTCTGGCCACAGTCTCCTTCATCTTCTACCTCTTTCTTCTTCCCTCTGTGTCATCATTCCATTCGTCTAACTTCACTGGGGCCTCTTTAAATGTTCTCCCTCCATCAGCTTGTCCTGACCTCAGCTGTTCTTTCTTCAGACTCATCTAGAAACATTAAACCCTGGATCCAGCCAGCCAGCCGTAGGCTCTGCACCCACACCCAGAACGCGGTGTGCTAGCGTAGAAAATCCCAGGCACGCGGATTACCATCACCACAAACTGTCGCTCGGCAAGGCTGCCTGGACCCCTTCCACACTTCTGGTGCCTTCCACACTTCATGCCCATCCTCCGGAGCCCATATTAAATGGCCCCCACTCTTCCGGATCCCCACCTCACGAGCTTACCCTAACTAGTAGCAAAGATCACGCGTGTGTCACACACAATTTAGAAAGCACTGGAAAGAAAATCCTACAATGCCTCGCCAAACTACCTGCCTGCTTACCCACATCTCTAGTCCTTCCCTTTCCCTTGGGTGCTGTTGGAAGACAGGCGAACTCTCTCGCCTCAGGCCAGGCCCTGCAGTCTGATTACACCCTTGAGTCTGCTCCTGCCGGAGTCACCAAGAACTTCTCCATCTCAGAGCCACTGGGGGTGATTTATCTCCATCTTCTCCCCTGACTGTGTTCAAAACTCCTGACCCTCTCACTTCTCTTGGTTTCCATATTCCCATGCTCTCCAGCACCCACGATGGCTCTCCCATGACTCCTCAGCCTTCCGCACTTGTTTAGATGGTGGTATTTGGGGGGATTCACATTATCTTTCTGAAGACACTCCTTCTGAGCATTATCATCCATTCCGGGGCTCCACTGACCATGGTAGTGCTAAAGGTCCCAAATATTTTTCCTAACTCCAGAGTTTCTTCGGCCTCCAGGCATATTGCCCTGCTTGCCCACTGGCATCTCTATGTGGATATGCCCAGGGGGGCCTAGGCTCCCACCCTCAGCCTGATTCTCTCCCTGAATGATCCCATCTTTCTCATTTCCAAAGCCAAAAGCTTGGACATGACCCTTGACCTCTTCTTTGCCCTGAATCATTGGAGCCAACTTGCACCTCTTTCCTGTGTGCGACAGCATACCCTTCTCTGAAGTCCTTGAGGGTGAGGACATGTCCGAGTCATCTGAGCATGGTGGCACGTAGCGTAGTGTCAGAGACTTCCTAGGCTCTCGATAAATGTTAAATTAATGTCTGACGGATTCTTTGAGGTGAGTGTTGTCCTTGCGCTGCCGATGACCAAGGCTCAGAAAAGCTAAATAATGTAACCCAAGTCACGCAGTTAGCAAGAGTAGCCAACATTTGGACCTAGATCTGCCTAAATCCAGAATCCAAACACTAACATGTGTGTCCTATGTCAGATTTAGGGATGTGGTATTTCTGAGGGCCAACATTCTGCCCACATTCATGGGAAGTCGGAAGCTAAGCATATAGGAAATTTGCATTGTGAATTGAACTTGGAAAGAGACTTTCACTTTAGTCTTCCAGGCTCTTAAAATCTATTTTGTCTCCATGATGATTTCTGACACATAGGGTCCAGGGCCCTCCATATCATTGGGAAACTTTCTAAATCGCCTCTGCCTGATGCTGGCTCAGGCTTCTCCCCAGCTCCGTCTCCTTCATTCTTTCCTTTCTCTTCAGGTGGCTACATGCCACCTGGGAGCCGTGCCCAAGGAGCCGCTTTGCCAAATGTGCTCCATCTCCAACAGAAGGCGGCAGAGCCTAGAGCTTCCCCTACACACACACACACACACACACACACACACACACACACACTGTCCTACTGAAGTCAAGGCTACAGTGTAAGGGAACAGGCTGAGGCTTTAGTTTTGAGCATCAGCAAAGTTTTGAGCATCTCCAATGTTCCAGGCCTTGAAGTATAAGAAGACGAGATATATGACACGGGCAAGGTCTGAGTTGGCAGGAAAATGTGGGATTTATCGGCATGGGGATGACAGCCGAAAGGATGAAATGTTTCCCTGGGAGTTCACCCAGGGAAAGTATGAACAGGATGAGAAAAGGGTGAAAGGTAGAGCCCAGGGGGACACCAATTTTTGAGGAAAGGAGAAGACAGGGACGCCTGATACGATTCTTGATGTTATGAAATTCAAGAACTCCCCAACAGGAATGGTTGATGGTGTCAAATACAAATGGAAGACCCAGAAATAATGATCACAACAACAATAATGATAATGAGGAGGAGGAGGAAGAGAAAGGGAAAGGGAACCATTCATTAAATGCTTGTTCTACACCAGGCCTTGTACCAGGCAGTTCCCATAGACATATACACGCATCCTTAGAGCAACTTTATGAGATAAATATTTATCTCTCTACCTTATAAATGAAGAAGGACTGGAAAATAACCACCAGATTCGGCCAAAAGTGTATCCCTGGGAACCTTAGCAAAATGAATTTGACTAAAGGAAAGTGACTAGAAGCCAGATTGAAACATGGTGAATGGTGAATGGGGGAGGTAGGAATGGAGAAAGAATAGAATATTCTTTCAAGAAGTTCTGATAAGAGAAAAGAGAGATTACACAGTGGCTAAAAGGGGAACATATATCAGAAAAGGTTATATTTCAGTAGAGCAGAAACTTGAAAACATTTCTATTCTGAGGACAGGACAACAAAAAGATGACAAGACACAGGTGGGCATGGTGGGAAACTAACAGACCCAATACGGTGGGAAAACTCAAGTCCAAGGCTTAGGGGAAGATGTCCTTAAGCAGGAGAAAAGGGTCCTGCTTTCAGAACCTAGAGAAAAGGATGTGGAGAGTGGATGGTTTTAGATAAATCTGTGGTGATGGTTGGAAATTTGAGGGAAACTGACTTATGGTTGCAATTTTCTTCCTAAGGAAATGGAATGAAGATGGAATAGAGCAGGATTTTTTTTTTTTTTTTTTTTTTTTTGAGACAGCAAGAGAGAGAAGAGCTGATATAAGATAAGGAGCTTGAAGAGAGAAGTAGATGTTAAAGTATTCCCTGAGGGATGAGAAAGGAAGTAATCCCCCAACTTAAATGGTTGGCAGGTGGCTCTCAGGGCCCTATTGATAATGGAACACATGGTCATGCAGTGGGTCCAGACTCCTCATTTTTACTTTTTAGTCCTACAGCTACCATGTGTTAGGGTAAAGAAGTAGGTGAATGCACTGATCCCAAGTTGAAATGCATCCAAAGCCTTCAGTGGAAGGATTCAGACACAGCACAAAGATGAAATGAGAGAGCCTAAGTTGAATGGAGCACAGCATTGACACAGAATCTGTGCCCAGTGAACACTGATCTGCTCCCCTTTATAGAGTTTTCCTCAGCAATAAAGTGAGGAAGTTATATTAGAGCTCTCTAGCTCTGACCTTTGGGATTCATGTAGCCACTTCAGGGAAGTCTAAGTCAGTGTTTTTCAAAGTGTGGCCATGTGGCCCATTTCTGACAAAAAGTTCTGGAGAGTTTCTTAGAAATACAGATTCCAGGGCTGTTGCCTACAGAGTGGGGATCTTTAAGGGAAGGTTCAGAGTCTCTGCATTTTAAGAAGCTCCACAGGGAGCCCAAACTGAGTCAAGTTTGAGCACACTACCTCCATGGGCATCCACTCTGTCCGTGTCTGGCTTCCACAGAAACATTATTTGAGCACTGACCATGGCATTAGTTGTGAATTTACGACAAGAAACACCGAGACCCTGCATGACTAGCTCTATGGGCAAGGCTTGGATTCTGGATAAGTGAGGCTCCCAGATGGGATTTAACGTTCACTCTTCTCGCCAGAAATTTTCTGGTGAAATTTGAGGGCAGGCAGCTGTGGGCAGCCCACTGAGTCCTGGCTTTATCCCATCGGCCTTGGATGTGGGCATTTATTAATATACCCTTTGGTGCAACTGCTATTTAGGGTTTTGTGTGCAGACAATGCGTCCCACTCATGTTTCTGCCCTTCACAGCTCCTGGCTATTTGGAGAGGACCCTTAAGAAGAGAGCAACAAACGCTACAGTATGATTATCATTCATTATCTTTGCAAATCTCTTTAAAATTTACAGAGTACTTCCACACACATTATCTTCTTATCCCACGAATCTGTGATTTGTATAAAAATTACCACTTCCATTCAGAATTATATTAACTAAGGCCCCAAATGATGAGGCAGCACGCATATTGTCAGAAGACAGGCCTGTGGCAGAACTAGAAGCCACGCCACGCGTCTTCATCCGTTGGGGCTGCTGTCACAAGAGACCACAGCCTGGGTGGCTTACGAACAGTAGAAATTTAGTTCTCACAGTTCTGGAGACAGGAAGTCCGAGGTCAGGGTGCCAGCACGGTCAGCTGAGGGCCCCCTTCTGGGTCACCGACTTGTGGCTGCCTCTGTGGTTGCAAGGGGCTAGGCAGCTTTGTGGAATCTCTTATGAAAGCACTAATCCCCGGGGTGCCTGCGTGGCTCTGTCGGTTGAGCACCTGACTCTCGATTTCAGCTCAGGTCATGATCTCAGAGTGATGGAATCGAGCCCCGCGTGGGGCTCTGTGCTCAGTGTGGAGTCTGCTTGTCCCTCTCCCTCTGCTCCTCCCTCTGCTCTTTCTCTCAAATAAATAAATAAAATCTTTAAAAAAAAAACAGCACTAATCCTATTCAGGAGTGCTCCAACTTCATGACCTAGTCACCTCCCAAAGTCCTCCCTCCCCCTTGCTAATATCATCATCTTTGGGGATTAGGATTTCAACACAAATTTCAGGGGCACACACTCAGACCATAGCACCATGATCTTCTATCTTCAAGTTTAGAGTTCTTCTGACTAAAACCAGAACAAGACGTTCTGACTCTCCTTTTTTCCGCAACCGGACAAGGTAGCCCCTAAGCTCACTCTGTCAAGCTTCCCTGGCCCCCACCTCCTCAGCTTCAGCCCCTCTCCCTTGCCCTCACCATGATGACTGTTAGCCTCCAGCCTGGAGATCACTGCAACAAAGCTGAGCTCTGGTCTGAATCGGGTTTCTGAGGAACATCGCAGTGCACCAGAGGTAATGGTTCCCCAGCGTTAGCAACCACAGTCTTTGCTGGGCGCTCACACCCTTCTCTTCAGTCCCTGGAACATGGCGCCTGCTGCGGCTATTTCTGGCCGGCTGTAGAGACCAACAAGAGCACTGTCAGGGAGAAAGCGCCGAGGCAGAAGCCTCTGAGAGAGGCTGAGGGAACCCCCATGGAGGCGTATGTCCTGGTGCTGAGTACTTTTTCACTCCAGCAGTTGATTAAAAGGTGTTGGGCTATTTAAATGGTTGTTAACTTCATGACTAAAGTGTCAAACCTAATTTTTTGTAACTTTAGAAAATATATTTGAAAAGCTCTTTAAATGGAAACTTTTTTTTTCTGCCAAGTTCCACCATAGCATACATTTTTACAGCCCTTATAATTCCTTGAAAAAACTCAATGTATAATAGAAGTGCTGACAGATGCTGGACCATAGCAGCTAGTCTAACAGCTCAGCTGTATTTATTTTTCATTACACTTGACTCTAATTGGTGCTGGTTTAACTGTGGCTCATACCAGCAAGACCCTTTTAACTCAAACATCAGCCCAGGGAAATTGGCTTTTTTCCCCATATCTTGGCTCTCAATATTAGCGACTGCCCATATTTCTCCCCCTTCAAACTATCTTTGTGTTTACTGAGACATAGTTAGATTCATTTTTCAAAAGCACGGGCTTTGAAATAAAATAGACCTTAATTTTTCAAGTGACCTTTGGAATGTCATTTAACTCCGTGAACCTCAGTTTTCTCATTTATACATGGAGACCTCCATCCCTACCTTGCAGGGTGGCGATAGAAGGTTACCTATGAGGTAGGTAAGGCTTCCAGCAGAATGCCTGAAGCATAATAGGAGTTTGTTACTTGACACTATTTTCTACATATTACATATATATCAATATTATAATTCATGATGATAATGTTTTATGCAGGAAAAGAGCTCCCGCTACTGTGATGAGTTGCAAAACCACTAACTCAGACATGGAGAACCCCTGCGACAATTCCCACACAGACCAGCCCCTTTTTCGTTAAAAAGCTAGTAATCTGGGGCAAGACATGAACTATAGGTTCAAGGTTGCCTGGGTCTTCCCAGCCGCTCTGAGATGCTCTCGGGTGTGGGAATTCTTCAAATGACTCTTAAGTGGCCTCCTTAGAGATGCTGACAGTTCCAATCAAACTCTCTTCTACGGGGCCCTGAGATGAAAGACAGTGGCTGAGGTGTTCGAGAAATAAAAAAGGTGCCCTGCATCGTCCCGAGGAAATTTTCTCAGAACGGAGCGATCCACAGTCTCAGCTCTTGAATTCTCTGAAGTGTGTATCCTCAGTGGAGGCCACGTTAACAAGAAGAGTATCTACTCGTCTAGATAGAGCTATTCTGGAATTCAGGCTGGAAACCCTCAGCTGTAGCAAAGACCCATTTGAGGGAACCCAAAGTGGACTTACTCCATAAACCCACCTGCCTTTATACTGGAGGACAGGAGGAAAGAGCTTTCTCATGTATAAGCTGCTGTGCACAAGACGCTCGACATAGGTGATTTGACGGAACTTCATACCAACCCTTCAAAGCTAGTATTATTATTGCTATCTTATAGCAAAGGCTGTGGGACTTGAAGAATAAAGCGTCTTCCTATGGCCATACCGGGGCTGAAGTGGCCAGCACTTGAACCTAGGCCTCTAGAAACAAGAACTCGACTGCAGCCCCAACTGCAGAGGAATCAAAAGAATTAAAAGCTCATGTTACATCTTATTTTACTGCACAAAACATCATAACAGCAAAAGCAGACATTAAAGAAAAAAACAAAACAGAATTCAACTACCTTAGCAAACCCCTTCTTTTTCTTTTCTGCCCTCCTTTCATTTCATCCTGGGCAGAGGCAGAAAGTTAGAACTGTGCCCGTGAGGATGACTTCAGCAAAGATGTATTAAGCCCCTGCTGTATGCAGTAGCTGCTGTATTCATATGGTGTATGCCAGTGTCAGACCACATGCACTGTGTCCTGCAGTGGTGGAGATGACATAAATAGCCATCGGAGTTCCTAAACAAGGCAGAAATGATCTCCTGAGCGTGTAGCACATTCATAGTTCAAGAAGAGACAGACCAACATAGAACATAACCTTGACCTTGGGGATCCTAGGAGCCTGAGTGCCATCCCATCCAGCTGGAAGCATCATTTGAGCCTGCAAATCCCTAGATTTGGTTACGGAATTGACTTAGTGCTTTCTCAAGCAACACCCATTGCAATGAGTGGATTGTTGGCTTTTATTATATTAGTCATGCTTGTCTGCTAATCCATGCAACATATATTTATTACGAATCAACTTAAAGTTTATAAAAGTATTTATTTTGCATTTTAACCATGCATAGCAACACCATTCAGAGAAGAGTAGGTATGATTTCACAGTAGTTCTTTCCAGGTTCTTTATATACTTATTTTCACTTAGTTGACATTATAGTACACATACGGTTTAAAAACTGTATTTTTCCAGTTAACGTTATAACATTAATATTTTCAAATGATATGAAAATTATTTCAAAAACATAACTTTGAAACCCTACATAAATTCCATACTATGAAAGTAATATAATTTAGTTAACCATGTTAGCTATTTGGATATTTAGGCTGTTTCAAAATTGTTACTATTCAAATTAATGCTGGCTTCCAGTCAAGATGGGGCTTTGAGTTCCCAAATAAATGACTTCATCCCACCCTTGCACTCCACATATTTAATAGTGGATTAATGATTACAAATATATCAAACAGTAGTGCTTAAAAATAGTGCCATTAACTCCATAAGCCATAAATTGTGGAAATAGATCACTAGAAAGCTGAAATGTAATCTTCCTCAACTCCAGAACCACAATGTAAATGTGGAAGACCAGAATAAGCATGACTACCATGTGTGATTGGGCAGGTAGTGCACTGCACAACTCCTAGAGATACCATTCACAGAATAGTATAAGTTAATAGTTACCACCTTCATTGCCCCATCCACGAAGCTGTGCTAAGAAAGTTTCTTTATGGGAAAAAAGAGGGGGAGGAATCCACTGCCTGTAAATAGGAGGTACAAAGAACTACAAATCCTAGCCAAAACAGCACCAGATAATAAATTGTTGCTAAGGGATTGAGAGGAAGTGGAGGTATCTGCTTGCCCTGGGTGACCAGGTGTTCCAAAAACCTATTTACAGCATCTTTGTGGAATGATAATTCAAGCTGCTAATATATGACCTAATTCTGAACAAAGAACACTAAGTGCACCAGGGAGAGGGCACTATAAAACTATCAGAAACTATAGAGCAAAGAAGAAATGAAATTCACACACAAGATGAGTTTGCAACCAAAATTACCAAAGTAGGTGAGAAAATTAATATCATGAAAGATGATGTAATTATAAAGGAATAATATTAATAACTACCATTCATTAAATGCTCTCAGTATGTCAGACACTGTTGTGTTTTACATGTATTTAATCTTTTTAACTACTAGAGCAATCAGGTAGTGACTTTAAGACCAGAGAAACCTACTGAAAACAAAGCTGGTTCTTGAGAAGGTCAATTTAATTAATAAAGCTCCAGCCAGATTTATCAGGAAAAAAGGAGAGTAGACAAAAATATCAGAAAGAAGAAAGGTGACATTACTACAGATTCTACATATGTTAAAAGAACAATAGGAAAAATTATGAAGAAATTTATGCCAAAAAAATCTGACAACTCAGAGAAAAAGAAAAATTCCTTGAAAGACACAAATAACCAAAACTCACTTAAGAAGAAGCAGATAATCAGGATAGCCATACAGCAATTAAATAAACTTAATATAGTTTAAAACCTTCCCCACAGAAATTTTCATGCTCAGATGGCTTTACTGGCGAATTCTACCAAATATTTAAAAAGTAATAATGAAAATATTACGGAATTCTTTAAAAAAAATTGTAGAGGAAAAAACTTTCAACTCAAAGATACGATAAAAAAAGAAAAATATGGGGCGCCTGGGTGGCTCAGTCAGTTAAGCATCTAACTCTTGATTTTCACTCAGGTCATGATCCCAGGGTTGTGGGATCCAGCCTTGTGTCTGGCCCCACACTCAGCAGGGAATCTGCTTGGGATTCTCTCTCCCTCTCCCTCTGTTCTTCCCTCTCACCTCCCCTAAAATAAAAAAGTTAATTAAGAAAATACATGTTCATCTTGAATCATAAACATATATGCAAAAATTCTTAACAAAATTTTAACAAATCGCATCCAGTAATATATAAAAAATGATAATATACCATCACCAAATGGTGCTGATCCTGGAAACACAGGCCAGTTCAACATTTGATAACTAATCAATATAATTCGCTATACTCACAAACTGGAAAAACAATGCAGTCATCTCAATATATGCAAAAATATATATATTTGATGAAATTCAACATCCATTAGGGAAAGCCTCTCTTTAGCTTACTTTGTCTAAAGACAGAACAAATGTGTTGTAAGAAAATAAGATTATATGCTAAACTTACTAGTAAATATAGATATAAAAATCCAGGTGCTAGCAAGTTGAATCCAGTAATGTATTTAAAAAAAAATAGAACTATCCTATGACCCTGTAATTGCACTACTGGGTATTTACCCCAAAGATACAGATGTAGTGAAAAGAAGGGCCACATGTACCCCAATTTCATAGAAGCAATGGCCACAATTGCCAAACTGGAAAGACCCAAGATGCCCTTCAACAGACGAATGGATAAAGAAGATATGGTCCATATATACAATGGAATATTATGCCTCCATCAGAAAGGATGAATACCAAACTTTTGTATTAACATGGACGGGACTGGAAGAGGTTATGCTGAGTGAAATAAGTCAAGCAGAGAGAGTCAATTATCATATGGTTTCACTTACGTGTGGAGCATAAGGAAAAACATGGAGGACATTGGGAGAAGGAAAGGAAGGGTGAATTGGGGGAAATCAGAGGTGGAGATGAACCATGAGAGACTGTGGACTCTGAGAAACACACTAAGGGTTTTGGAGGGGAGTGGGGTGGGGGGTTGGGTGAGCCTGGAGGTGGGTATTGAGGAGGGCACGTATTGCATGGAGCACTGGGTGTGGTGCATGAACAATGAATCTTGGAACACTGAAAAAATAAAGTAAAAAAAAAATTAAAATATACATATATACATATATCAGATTAAATCAAGTTTATCTTGGGAACATAAAGATGGTAACAATCAGAAAAGCTATTAATTAAAATCATCTCAAAATAGATCCAAAGATATATGACCATCTCATAATTTGCAGGAATAAAACATTTGACAAAATTCCATAATTGTTAATGCTAAAGTGAATAAAACTATTTCTAAGCAAACAAGCAATGAAATGGAACTTCTTTAACCTTCTTTAACCTGAGTACTTGTGAAAAACTAGAGTGACATTATATTGTGTGATGAAGTTGTGATAACATTTCCAGTAAAATCAGTAGCAAAACAAGGATTTTAGCTATTACTTTCCATTCCCCGTTATAAAGGAGGTCCTAAACAATGGAGAGTAAAAAACCAAGGAAAACGAAGAGACAAAGAACAAAAAGATACACAGTGAGAAAGGAGCCAGACTTTCTTTTTAAATAATGCAGTAGTCTGCATAAATAATCTAAAAGAATCCACAAAGGAATAAAACTGATCAGGAAGTTTTCCAATACTGTTGAATACAAAATCAATACATAAAATAGATAGAAGCAGCCATTTGGAAATTTATACAGGAAAAGAAAAAAGATCCCATTTTTAGTAGTAACAAAAAATTGTAAGGAATAAATACCAAAAAAAAATGCAAAGCCATTACGGAAAAAGACCAAAATAAGAATAAAAATACATCATTTGCATGTATGGATAGATATAATATCACAAAAATCTCAATTATGTCTGATTTACTCTACAAATTCAATATAATTCCAAACAAATTTTTGTTAGGGAGTTTTGTGAAACTTGAGAAATTCTTATGTTCAGAAAACGTCTGAAAATAACTAAGATATGTAGTTTCTGAACTGTACACTGAGGCAGTTGGGACACTGGAAAAGACTCACAAAGGTGTTGTGGGATGTTTAAAAATTTCAGGGGAAACCCAGCAACATCTGTTGGATATCCTGTGTACTACCAGCTGGGGACCATTCTCAGATTCAGCATTAGATCATGCTGCATTATCATCAGCGATACGATACTCGCAAAATTGGATGTTCACTGGTTGCTGCAATAAAAAGCAAGTACCTCACAAAATAAAATGTATAACAAAAAATGAGGATGTTGGTATCCAGCCTCATTCCAAGGTTTAAGAAGACGTGCAGTGCTCAAGAGATACACACATTCCATTAGTAAGTAATTGTGGTATTTAAAGATGATTATAAAAATACTATTTTTTTACTTTCAATTTATGTGCATTATTTTTTCAAGTGGCTAGTACATTGTTAGAACATAAAAACTCATCGAGTTGTTTGAAACTTAACAAGTAATAGACACAACTGGTAGGTATTTTTTTTTGGCCCAGGGAACCATGAAAAAATAAGCAAAATCCTAAATGTGTCACGCTCCAAGAAATGTTGGGAAGTTCTGGTCAAGACAATGAAGAAAATGAAGACAAGAGAAAGCTTCACCCTTTCTGATGTCAAGACTTAAAGTAATAGAAGGTAATTACTTAGAAGGTTAAGACAGAATTAAGACATGTGGACCAATGTAATAATAATAATAAAAAGGTGTCCCACAAAAGGTCCAAACATAAATGAGATCTGAGAAGATCATAGCTGCATTGTAAAGTGTAAATCAGTGGTAAAAAGGTAGCTCTCTCAATATATGATCTGAGGACCATTGATCCCCTTACAGAGGAAAAAAAATAGATTCTTACATCAAACCAAACACAAAAATTAATTCTGGATGGATTCATCTCCATTTGAGTGACTAATGATATCTCAAACTTAACAAGACTGACACTTCTGACCTACCCACAGCCTTCCCCAATTCAAGTGATGGCAGCTTACGCATCCAGTTCAAGTACTTAGGCTAAAATGCTTGGAATTATTCTTGATTCTTTCTCTTACTTAATACATTCAATCCATCAGGAAATCCTGCTGGCCCAATGCTAAAAATATATCCAGAATCTAACTTCTTTTCACCATTCCTACTGATACTTCCCTGGCCTACAGCACCATCATCTCTTGCCCAAACAAATACGGTAGTATCTGTGTCTTCACAACCACCCTCTACATTCTGTTCTCAATGTAAAAAGAGCTTTTGAACTCTGTCAGACCAAATTACTCATTGGCTCAGAACTTCCTTCAGTGACTATCCACTGGACTGAATAGAAGGCTAAGTTCTTGTATGAGCCTACCAAGGCGCACCACTGCCTGGTTCCTGTAAGGTCTCTGACCCCCACTCAGCTCTAACCCCACTGGCCTCCTCACTCTTCCTTAAACACACCAACCACCAGGCACACTCCCTCATCCAGGGCCTTTGCACATGCTGTTCCCTCTGCCTGGAAAGCCATTCGACAGGTCACCACTTGGCACATTCATTCACCTTCTTCGAATCTTTTCTCAAGCATCCCTTTCTCCAGGAGACCCACCCAGATCATCCCATTTAAAGTGAAAACCTGCTCACCCTGAAATCCCATCTCTCTTGACTCAGCTCCTCCTTACTTTTCCATGGCATGATCACCTTCTAAGTAATATATAATGTTCTTATTGAAAATTTCTTTTGTGTATGTTCTATCCCCCTCCACTAAAGATTAAGTTCCTTGAAGTCATATATCTTTGTTTTGTTAGTTGATGTAGCCTACGTATCTAGAATAGTATCTTCACATAGTAGATGATCAGTAAAAATTTGTGAAATAAGTGAATTAAAGACCTAATGTAAAAAACAAGACTTGAAACCAATTGGGAAAATATAACAATTTATGAAATTATGTAGTTCTTTAAATTAAAAAATTACATAAAGCAGATATAGAGGTACAGAAATAAATATAGGTATCTAGAAGTATAAAAGAAGGATAATACCAAATTTTTAATGGCATTTTAATGGTTGCTTCTGGGGACAGAAGAGAATGCGTCCTAGGATGGGAAAAAAGAGGACACGAGTTCTACATAAAAATTTTCTGTTTTTAAAAACATGACACAAGGGGCGCCTGAGTGGCTCAGTCTGTTAACCATCTGCCTTCAGCTCAGGTCATGATCCCAGGGGCCTGGGATCGAATCCCGCATCAGGCTCCCTGCTCAGCAGAAAGCCTGCTTCTCTCTCTCCCTCTGCTGCTCCCCTGCTTGTGCTAGCTCTCCCTCTCTGTCAAATAAATAAATAAATAAATAAATAAATAAATAAATAAATAAATCTTTTTTAAAAAGAAATGACACAAATGTGACAAAATATTAACATTTTCTTTAAATTTTTAGTGATAAGTACATTATTGCTTCTCACTTTTTTTCTTCGTATTTCTCTATATTTAAGAAATACTGGTTAAAAATACAAAGAAAAATTCTGTATCGAGGTTTCCGGTCCAAAACTATTTAACTCTGTAAATATGTAAGTGAAATAATACTGGCTCCATTGAATTTAAACTAATTGAACATTTGAAACTTACTTCCTAATGCTTTCCAGAAAGTGTGACCAATTTTAATCCTTAATGGTGCTAAATATGTGCAAATAGTCATCTCATTGCACCCTTACCAATTGAAGTAGTGTTACCATTTTTCATCTTTACCAAATTATTGTGCAAAAAATATTAATGTTGCTTTGATTATATCCAAGATGCATTTTTTCATATATTTTCTCGTATTTATTGAAAATATTTAAACATATTTTTAGGTATTTATTTGTCTTATTTTTTACATTACTTTTTTGCTCATACTCTTTGCTGATTTTCCTAACTAGGTACCAGTTCTTCCTGTAATAAAAACTTTATTAATCTTCTGTCTTGTTTACTTTACAACTCTGTTGGCCAGGCTTTACCCTGAGTTGTGAGTATACACAGCAGCTCACTCAGGAACTGTGCTCAGAGGCCACGTGGGGCCTGTCTGGAAGGTTTGTGTAAGGGGCAGGTGTCATAAGTTCTTGGGCTTTAACATGACCATCCAGCTTAGATACGTATCAGCCCTGTTAGTGTATAGTTTCTAGTTATTTGAATTTTATTTACATATAATGCCTTTTCTATCCACCGCATGGAATATGCTAGAACTTGGTGTCTAGGAATAATAATATAAAGTTTTTCTAAGAGACAGGGGGCTGCTTTTGCTCAGTAAGTACGTAAGAGTATGTTCGTGTTTCTGCGTCCTTATGTTGTGTGTAGTTATATCTCCCCATGCAATGGTGGGGCCCTGATTTCAGGCTATTTTTGTTCCTCACAGGATCTCCTTAGTGCCCGGCAATGCCTCTCATGTCATAGGTTCCATAAAACATTGATGAAAGAATGACAAATTGGAGGTAATGAAAAGATCAGGAGGAGTTAAAGGCCTGGAGTCCAATCTCGGCTGTCACCTTGGATGAACCACTGTGATAGCCCAGTTTCTCTAGAAAGCAGAGCCTGAGGCAAGGATGAAAGCGCGGATACTTTATTTGGAATCGCAAGGCCAGTGCGGTGAGAATGAGATCAAAGGTGGAAGAAAAGTAAGGAAGGTGTAGGGTAATGTGATGAGAGGTGATGAAAGTCTTTACCTCCTGCTGCTAGCCAGGCTTCCCCTGAGCTGTTAGCACATAGCAGCTCACTCAAAAATTATGCCTGGCTGCCATGCAGGGCTTCTCTGGAAGGTTTGTGTTATCGGCTGAATTGTGATCCCCCAAAATTCATGCTGAAGCCTTAGCCTTCAGTACCTCGGAGGGTGACTGTATTTGGAGATAGGGTCTTCAGAGAGGTCATTAAAGTGGGCCCTAATGCAATCTGACTGGTGTCCTTATAAGAAGAGAAAATTTGGACATGAAAAGGGACACCAGGGATGTGCATGCAGAGGAAAGACCATAGCACATCGATCTTGTACTTTCAGCCTCCAGAACTATGGAAAAATAAATTTCTGTTGTTTAAACCCCCCAGTCTGTGCTATTTTGTTATGGCAACCCAAGCAAGCTCATAGGGTTTACTAGAAAATCTGTACCCTAAAGCCATCCACAAAGGGGAGAAAGAATGGAAAAGTTACCCACCTATTTCCTCCCATCTCCCATCTCATTGGTCATTCCACAGGGAGCTGATAATGTCCCTGTGCTTTGGTTTTGCATCATTTAGCTTCTGGGTGATGGCTCAAAGCCCCATCACAGCCCACTGTATGGTGTTTCATCCAAGTCTGGAAGTGAAGGGGCAACTAAGTGGACGTGGCATTGACCAATACAATGAAGCAGGTAGTTGAGGAAATCTGGAACTATGCTCAAGGGCTGGGTCATAACAACCACCTTCTCCCTTCAAATTTCAGTTTTCTTATATACATGAGTATAGTAACTATTCCACAACGTTATTTAGCACATCAAGTAAAATAATGGTATAATTGTATAAATGATAAGCTATTAGCTATTTGTGGTACCAATATTATCTGGTACCAGGCAACTTATTTCTCACACTCACCTCTTGGTTTTAGGCATCTGAAGCACTTTCCAGAGTCTGGACTGAATTACAATATGTTGAATTATAACTGACTAGTCGAGGCAGCCTCTTAATTGAATCTCCATTTCATTAAAAATAGAGCTACCCTATGACCCTGCCATTGCACTACTGGGTATTTACCCCAAAGAT
>CM052885.1:9643776-9716265 GCA_028534135.1 Potos flavus | reverse complement strand
GGGAAGGGAGGGATGAATTGGAGGAAATCGGAGGGGTGAAGAACCATGAGAGACTGTGGACTCTGAGCAACAGACTGAGGGTTTTGTAGGGGTGGGGTTGGGGGGTAGGGTGAGCCTGGTGGTGGGTATTGAGGAGGGCACGTATGGCATGGAGCACTGGGTGTGGAACATAAACAATGAATCTTGTAACACTCAAAAAATAAAATAAGTATTTGGGGAAAAAAAATGGATCTCCATTTCAATCTTCAATGACACAGTAGTGCTGGACACAGAGGCAGACCTCAGCTGGGACAGTCCTCTGAGCTCAGCCTGGTTGGCTTTGGAGAGATGAAAAACTCACCCCTCTCCCTGGAGGAATGCAGGCATCTAAGGACTTCCATGAGGTGTAGAACACGTTCTCGGCAGCGTGGCTTTCCACTACCAAGAACAAGTGGGAGAAAAAGAGACTCAGAGAGAAAGACTTGAAAGGAAAAAAGCAGCTATAATAATGCTTGCCTTTTCTGGAGCTCTTACTATGTGCTAGGTGTTGTGCCAGATGATTTAGTCTCACAAAAGCTCTTCTTTGTAGGTGTTATTAGCCACATTTCAAAATAAAGACAACTCAGCTCATAGAGTAGATGACTACTAAAAGCCTCATTAGGCTAATGACGGGTAGAGTCAAGCTTTGAACTCAAAGTTTGAAAAGAGGGGGAAGAGATTTAAAAAATGAAAGGACAGAAAGGAAAAGGAAGGGGAAAAGAGAAGGAGGGAAGAAGGAAGGAATGGAGGGTAGAGAGAGAGAGAAAGAGAGAAGGGAGAGAGGGAGAGAGAAGGAAACAAGGGGGAAAAAAGAAGGAAAGGGAGGAAAAGGAAGGCAGGAAACAGATTGGTATGGCTCTCGATCTGAATGACAAAGAAAGAAAGATGCACCACTTAGTAAATGTGCTATCTCCCTTCAGGGGATACCACGCCCAAATGGGAGAACTGTGCTTTACTGGGTATTGGCTTTCATTTTTAGGGAAAAAAGGTGGTTTCACTAAAATTTCTTCATCAAGATAATAGGGAGTTCAAAGTTCAAAACTGCATCTTGGGGGGGGGGACGTCACCAAGATCACAATTATTAAAAGTCTGAAACAAGATGGGATCGGGAAGGAGACAAACGACAAGAGACTCCTAAACTCACGAAACAAATTGAGGGTGGCTGGCGGGTGGGGGAGGTGGGGATGGGGTGGCTGGGTTATGGACTTTGGGGAGACTATGTGCTGTGAAATGTGTAAGCCTGATGATTCACAGACATCGACCCTGGGACAAATAATACATTATATGTTAATTAAAAAAAAAGTCTGTTGTATATAAGCCATCCAATTTAAGCTACTTTGTTACGGCATGAAGACCAAAGCATACACACAACCGAGAGCTTCTATTATTTGTTTGGATTGACCAGAAACATTTTTGTTTATTTCTTGTTTGTTGTCTGTACAGAGATCAGGGAAGTTACTAAAGAGTTATGTTCTGAATATAAACCCTTTGAATATAATCAGATGATTCAGTTTCTGATCATGGTGTTCCTGTAGACTCTTAATGAGTACTTCTTTATTAATTGAATTGATACTTGCATTTCACTCTTTGCTAAGAATTCTGTTCCAAGTGTAACTTATCTTCAATTATACAGCAGTATAATTTATGCTTACACTCAAATACAAGAGAATTCACTAACCAGGAATAATGAGTTTGTGAAAAGATAAATTTAAAGTGATTTAAATTTAATATAGGGACATCATTTCATGGAATATGTCTGGGGGAAGTAAGTTTTGGTTGTGAATTATATTAAAAATGAAAAAATTAGAATGAACTTTTAAGCTTATGTTTAACAAAAGGTTATAGTTGCAAAAACTAAATAAATCTTAAAATTTGAAAGGGGCATTGTTTTTTCCAGGCAAAATTGTAGTTTATTATAACTTTTCCAATTCACATTTGGGGTTTACCGCATCATAATAAAGAAGATGATATTTTTAGCAAAAACAAAAGTCAAATATTTGATTAGTTCCTCCAAGGTGCTTTGATTTTAAATCAATCTCCTTTAAACACCTATCCTGTCCTTAATTTTTTTCTTGGTTTCTCTTCTATGTTGAACTGGATGGTCTCTGCCAGTTACTAACTTGTCAACAGCTTTGTATGTGATCCAAGCAGTACCTAATATTACTTTCATGAAGTTCATAATATTTCACATCTTTTACGAAATGACTAATCTCACTTTGTAATTGATTTGGATGCTACGGTTGGCAGTTTCTAATACATAATTAATATCTATAAAATAGTGGAAGACTGATAGATATTGAAGAGGTGGGTAAAGACCAATAGGTATAGAAGCAATCGGTAAGGATAATTGCTAATGTTAAGTTGAGAAGGGTGTTTGGAGACTAATTTTATAAGCTATTATTACTGTTTGAAAGACTGTTGCTTCCCTTTGAGACTTCCTAACTGCCAGGCTCAGATAATGTATTCCGATCTGACAAAGAGGGACTCTTATAACACACAGTTATAGTGTACATGTGAAACTTACATGGACTTAATGATATGCATATATGTTTACTAATGAAATTATCTTAGACTACTTCTGGTATTTAATATCTGTAATTGGACGTTTCTTGGAGTTTGTTTTCTTGCCACCTCAGACACATTTTAAATACTTGTATGACATCAAATTTCCCAGGAAGGGCTCCCCAAGCTTCTTTGAATAACAGTCCATTGTGGTAATTGATCCATTAGCGTGGGAACTCCCACCCAGGGAAGTTAAGTCCAGGGAGAAAAATAGAAAGGGAGTACAGTGATGCCATATATCTTGAATCTAACTCTGAGTTTCCTAGCTATCTTAAAACTCAACTTTTCTTTTTTGGATAATAAATTTCTTACACCCCTTTGCGTGATTATAGTGTCTGTTCTTTTGTATCCGAGCAAATAAGGCACTGTATCCAAGCGGCTAAAATGTAAATATGGGAACCAAGTGACTTCGAGTTAGTTATGCAATATATCAGTGCCTCAACTACCTCACCTCCAAAATCAGGATGATAACAGTATCTGCTTCATAGCACTCTTGTAAGCATTAAGCCTGCTAGAATTTACGTAGCACGTAAATAGCACGCTACAAATAATAAGTACTTTGCATATTTTGACTATCATTTAGGGCATGTAGTTGCTGTTAGAAGTCTGTTGAACATTTTGGTAACTATTTCTCAGTTGAAGGTAAAAGATGAGATAGGGTCCACATAGCAAATGCGTATAGGAATAGCTGATTCTTAATAGGAAGTGATTATCAAATGGTTAGTAAAGGATGCTTAGAGCTGGCTTGTGGTAGCAGAGCAGCTGGGTAGGCAAGAGGCCCACCATGGATCACCGTGTGGTCCTGGGTGATTCCCTCTCTGGGCAATAAGTCGGCTGAGTTAGTGGACACCTGAGGTCCTTCATCCCTCTGGTATCTTATAGCTTAATCTTTCATTAATAAGATATGAAAGCAAATGTGATACAGCCAAGGACCATGCTAAGAATGTTAGGACCATGCTGCAACGTTCTCCCTGTCCTGCAAGGGATGTACTGGGAAGGCCATAAATATCTGACCTTTTTTTGTGGCAAGCATGGTAAGCCCTGTGCTTCATGGCCTGAGTCCTCAAGACAGCTGAAGTTCTCACTGGCAAAACCAGTATCCCTACAGGGAAGAGTATTTGTGGAAAATTGGTAGAAGGGAGAAGGACCTTAGGAGCAAGGAGAAGAAAATGGCAGTTATCTATGAATTGTCTGGTGCATGCCCATTGCAGTATGGGACACTTAATGATATTTCTGAAATATCTGAAAACAGTTCTGAAAACAGCCATGGAAGATGAGGGTCATTTTCCCCATTTTATAGATATGGAAGTAATGCTCAGAGAGGGAATGCAGCTTTGCAAATGTACACAAGTAAATGGCAACACCAGACGTGAATTGCAGCCTTTCTGGATTCTGTTCTTTTCATTCCAGCATACTGTCAGGAGTTCCACCTTACCCCCTCCCCCCTCGGCCAATGAGAGCAAGGCCTGGTGGTATGTGACTACCCAACCCCATCAGCTGGTAGGTGGCAGAATGAGTCTGTGGCCCAAAGCCTATCATCTGAATGCCAAGGACAAGCCTCCAGATGCTTGCGTATTTCATCCTCACATTGTGTTCCAAAGTCTATCTTCCAACTAGAAGAAAAGTCTAAATGAAATTATAGAATTATTCTTACATTGATCTTAGTCCCACTCCAATGCTTAAAGTTGTGAATTAATTTAATTTGGATGATTTAGGAAAACAATATAGTATAATAGAAAGACACAGAATTTGGATTCATATCCTGGCCTCCACCACTTCTAAGCTGAGTGAGATAGAGCAAGTCACACCATCTCCCTGAGCTTTAATTTCCTCATATGTGATGTATGGATAATGACGTATAATTCAGAGAACATTGCCAGGATTAAAGAATACAATGCATATAAGTTGCCCAATACAATGCTAGATCAATTCTTAATAACTATAAAGGCCCACTTTATACCAGATACTAGCTTTTCATCATAATGACTCTAAGGTTTGTACAGAAAATAAGGTCCATGAGGGAGTTAAATTGAGAGCACAGAAACAGATCTATTCATATATGAAATTTTCACCTATGACAAAAGAGGCATGGAATATCACAGTGGAAAGAAGGGAAAATGGGCCTGAAAAATTATTTTTTACATTAAAAAATTAAGTGGGATTGTTACCTCACACCATACACAAATATCAGCTCTTTGGGAGGTTAACTGTCAACAACACAATTACAAAAAAATTTGGAAGAAAATAGAAGAGAAAACATATTTGACCTTAGCATGATAAGAATTTCTTAAACAAGACAATACAATGTTAACTATAAAATAATATCGGTCAATTTGACTACACTAAAATGTCAAAATTCTGTTTATAGAAATTTTCCTTTAAAATGTTTTTAGGGGCAACATCATCAACATGACAGAAAAAGAGTTTCCTACCACCTTCCTGCCAAACAACACTGATTTAGACCATCACTCGTGGATGAGGGTACATTTTGGAGATCTAGGGGTCTAGTGGAGAAGTTCTAGCACACTGTCGGAGGAAAAAGGTATCTAGGATCGGATGTATGGAAAGGAGTAAGAGGAACAGTTTTACTTTATTTCCATCAACCCTCCCTTAAAGTGGCACAGTTTAGTGCAAAGGGGAACCTTCTCATCTGTGATTTCACCCGCAGGGGAAAGTGAGAGCGTGAATGATCACGTGCCTTCCCCAACTGTGCTAAAGAGACCACTTCTTTCTCACCACACCCAGAACACAGAGGTGTGCTGCATGACTGGGGGATGGGGAGCAGCTGGAGAATAGCAGCCAGAACTCTCAGAGGGTATTGAAGGGACAGAAACCCTTTATCCGTAGCTACCTGTGAGTGCACCCAATGAAGGTGAGCTTTTGCAGACAGCTAGGGAGCATGTACAGAAAGCTAGCCTGACTCTGCAGGACCTAGAGAAAGCACACAAACTTGAGCATTCAGCACCACCCTAAGGAGAGCAAACAGGAGGCTGTCAGCACCTGACCTGGTTTTTCTGGATCAAGAAAAGGCATATAATTCTTAAGAATTACCACCAGAATTCTCACCTAACATTGGAGCACCTAAATATATAAAGCAAATATTAACATATCTGAAAGTAGAAATAGATAGCAAAACAATAATAGTAGGGTACTTCAAGACCACACTTACAACAATGGATAGATCATCCAGACAGAAAATAAATCAATAAGGAAACATTGGACTTAAGCCGCACATTGAACCAGATGGACCTAACAGACATTTATAGAACATTTCATCCAGCAGCAACAAAATACACATTCTTCTCAAGCACACATGGAACATTTTACAGAATAGATCATACATTCAGCCATAAAATGAATTTTAACAAATGCAGGAAGATTAAAATCACATCAAGCTTATTTTTCTGGCCACAATGCTATGAAACTAGAAATCAATTATAAGTGAAAAAGTCAAAGTTCACAAATATGTGGAGATTAAACAACATGCTCCTGAACAACCAAAGAAGAAATCAAAATTCATTTTTTCTAAATTATGAGAAATGAAAAGGCAAGCACAACATATTAAAACTTATGAGATGCAACAAAAGCAGATCTAAGAGGAAAGGAAGAAAGAAGAAAGAAGAAAGAAGGAGGAGGAGGAAGAAGAAGAAGAAATAATTAAGCCTAAAGTTAGTAGAAAGAAATAACAAAGGCCAGAGAAGAAATAAATGAAATAAACTAGAAAGACAATAGGAAAGATTAATGAAATGAAGTGCTTTTTTAAAAAAAGATAAACAAAATTGACAAACCTTTAGCTAGACTAAACAAGAAATAAAGACATGTTACAACAGGTACCACAAAAGCACAATTATAAGAGGATTATAAGAGACTACTGTGAAGAGTTATACACCAAAAATTGGATAACCTGGATGAAATAGAGAAATTCCTAGAAACATACAACCTACCAAGAGTGAATCAGGAAGAAATAGAAAATCTAAACAAATCAAGAACAACTAAAGAGACCGGATCAGTAATTTAAAATCTCCCAACAGAGAAAAGCCCAGGACCAGACAGGTTCTATCAAATATTTAAAGAAGAATTAATAATAATCCTTCTCAGACACTTCCAAAAAAATTGAAGAGGAAGAAATACTCCCAATCTCATTTTACAAGTCCAGTATTACTCTGATACCAAAGCCAGATAAAGACACTATGAAAAACAAAACAAAACAAAACAAACACAAAACTACAGGCTGATATCCCTAATAAATATAGATGTAAAACTTTTCAACAAAACATTAGTAAGCCAAATTCAACAGTACATGAAAAGAATCATAAACCACAATCAAGTGGGATTTATGCCTGGGATTCAAGGATGGTTCAACAAATCAGTAAATCAATAAACCACAGTAACAGAATGAAAGATTAAAGAAAAGAGAAAAAAGTGTATAATCATCTCAATAAATGCAGAAAAAAATCAAATATCAACACGGTTTCATGATAAAAACTCTCAACAAATTGGGTTTAAAAGGAATTCCCTCAACATAATCAAGGCTGCACATGACAAATCCACATCTAGCATCACACTCAATGGTGAAAGGCTGAAAGCTCTTCCTCTAATATCAGGAACAAGACAGAGGTGCCTGCACTCACCACTCCTCTTCAACTTAGTTCTGGCAATCCTAGCCAGAGCAATTAGACAAGAAAAAGAAATAAAAGGCGTATGAATTGGAAAAGAAGAAGTAAAATTTTCTCCATTTATAGATGGCATGATCTTACACAAAACATGTACCTATCGAAACCACAATGAGATATCACTTCACACCTGTTAGAATGGCTATAACCAAAGCACAAGAGATAACAAGAGTTGGTGAGTCTGCGGAGAAAAGGGAACGATATACAGTGGAATATTATTCAGCCATTAAGAAAGGAAATCTTGTCCATGTGACAACATGGATAGAGCTTGAGGGCATCATGCTAAGTGAAATGAATAAGACATAGAAAGACAAATACTAGATCCCATAGACATATATGGGATCTTAAAAAGCCAAACTCATAGAAACTGAAAGGAAAGGTGGTTTCCAAGGGCTGAGGGTTGCAGAAAATGGGAGCATGTTGGTCAAAGGCTACAAACTTTCAGTTATAAGGTGAAATTCTGGTGGATCTAATGTATAGCATGATGACTATAGTTAACACTACTATATTGTATATTTGGAAGTTGCTAAGAGAGTAAATCTTTTTTTTTAAGAGAGTAAATCTTAAATATCTTCATCACTAATAAAAAAGCAATTATGTAAGGTGACAGATGTGTTAAGTAACCTTATTGTGTTAATCATTTTGCAATATCTATGTGTGTATCAAATCATCATATTATACACCTTACCTTCACAATGGTGTATATCAATTATATCTCAGTAAATATGGAAAAAAAGTAATTTTTGGAAGTCAACAGACTGGACAAAACTCTTGCCATAACTTAACAGACAAAGGGGAAAAACATACATAATGAACTTCTAGAAATCAAAGTACAAAAAGATAAACAAGTCAATGGAAAAATAAGCAAAGACATAAACAGACAAGTTAGAGGAGAAGAAAACTGTATGGCCAAGAAAAATGTAAAGACATGTTCAAATTCTTTCTTAATTAGGGCAATGCAAATCAAGACCACAATGACATATTGTTTTTCACCCTCCTGGTTGACAAAATCTGAGAAGTTAGACAATAAAAAGTGGTGGAAAGACTGTGACACAAGAGGCTCCCTCACACTATTCTAGTAAAGATTACAATTTAGGGCTATCTTAGAAAGTTATAAAGTTTACTGGTTACACATTTAATGGCTGTGTGACGACATTCCTATACCCAAGGAAATGTTCACACAGGGACAAAGGATACCTATATAGAAATGTTCATAGAAGCATTGCATATAGGTAATAGCAAAAGAAGTAGAAACAAGCTACCTCAGTCAGGGTCTAATCAAGATGCAAAAATCACACAGTGATTTGAACAGAGAAAGTTAAACATTAATAAAATATTAACTATACTAAGGGATTGGAATAACAGAGAATTGGCTATTAAATGGCAAAATAAACTAAAGAATGCAGGAATTGCAGGTAAAAGGTGCAGCTGCTCTCTGCAGGGCTGAGTGAGAGCTCCGGAAGAGGGCCTCTTACCCAAGGCTGAGACACACCCTTCACCGGAGAAGGCACACGATGGCTCATGGGTGGTCAAGAAGTCCAGGAGAGCGCCATGCCAGGGAACTCAATGGAAATCCACTCTTGGGAATGCCAGTAGCAACTGTCCACAGGGATGTGGTGGCATCTCAGAACTCACTCTAAAGCCACTTGCGGAGCACCATGGGAAATTTCCCACATGCTGCTGGCCTCCAGGTGCAGCTGCCTACTGTGTGTACTGCAGGAGGCCAGCACTGGAGAAGTCATACATGTGGCAGAAGCCCTCCCAGAGGAGGACACAGGAACTGGAAGAGAAGCCCTGTGTCCCCCCAACCCCCAACTGCCCATTCCTGATGAAGGTGACATGTTGACAAGGTCCATCTCCACTGTCACAGAACAAGCAACAGAGGATGTCTCTAGAGCTGAGAAGCAACAGATTGATGGCTGGCACACAACCCAGATGCCCACCAAGAAGAAAGTGAAGATATTCACATCATGAAATATTATCACCATGAACATGAATTACAACTCCATGCAAAAGCAGCCACAGCTACCGCGTGGATGACTCTTGGTGACGTCATGTTGAGGAAAGGTTGATGGAAGCAAACAGCATTATGGAGGAGTAATTAGGTAGTTGTGAGTTAATAGAATTGGTTTGATTCCTGGGTTGGGGGATGATTCACGAGTGTTCATTATATTATTGTATTACAGCAATAAGTAAAAGAAAGGTATGCATGATACTGAGCCAAGATGGTAAGAATATTGATCATTGGCTTGGTGGTAGGGACAATATCAAATTACTATCAAGTTTCTAAATGTTTTCTCTCTTGTTCTGAACTTGTCTAGTGTAGACCAGCAACACCCATTTCCCAGCCTAGCACGAGCTCTGTTCCTAATGGTTAAAAGCATGCGCTTCAGTACCTGATAGGCTTAGGTTTGATTCCCAGCTCCATCGCTTACTGTCTGTTTGCATGAGTAGGTTATTTTCACTGTTTGAGCTTAGTTTCTTCGCCTATAACATGAGAATACAAATGTTGAAGAGAATTATTGTGGAGCAGGCCTGGGACTAGGCTGAGGCCGGAGTGGGATCAGGGCTCGTGCAGCATTGGAGAGGGAAGCCTTAAATCCCACATTCTAGGCGCCTCCCTTACATTTACTTAGCCCCACCTCTGCTGTGAAGAGTAATGGAAGAAAGTAAACAAAGTGTTTCCACTGTGCCTGGCACATAGTAAGATCTTAGGTAATGGTATTTATTATTACGACTCTGACTTTCTCTTAATGTTATTATTAGTTTTGTCATTTTATTGTTATTAATCAAGCTGACTTAATCTCTTAGCTCTCCATTTCTGTTCATTAAGCTGGAAATATAATGAAAATCCCTTTGGAGAGAAAATGTTCATTCGGAAATGCAATACATTCAACTTAGCTATGTTCTCATCCATTTATTCATTTGGCAATGTTTTATAAAGTGCTTGTGATATGCCAGAATTATGTTGTTTACTGGAGATAGAGAATAAATAAGGCACAGTGCATGTTCTCGGAGAGCTCACAGCCTGAGGTCGAGGGGAAGGACACATTCAGGTAATGACAGTAATATGACAGCTGCGATAATAGAGGGATGAATTGGTCTAAGGGAGCCCATAGGAGGAATCACCTGGGTTTGATGAGATCAAAGAAATCTTCCAGATGGTGGTGGTAGAAGATCCAAGTCATGAAAATAACTGGTATTTTAGAAGCCTTCCAAAATATAATGGGTTCTTTCCACCCTGTGTATTTTTTCCATACGGTGAAAATGCATAACAGAAAAATCACACTTCTCGGTCATGAAGTAGACTGGAGAGATCATCAGGTGCCAATGGTAATCAACCAGAGCAAGTACCGCCCTCTAGGGGACATTCCAAAACATCCTGAGTTATTTTTAGTTAAAACAACTGGGCAAAGTGGCTGGCATTTTGTGGGCAGGGAGCTGGAGATGGTAAACATCTTACAATATACAGCCCAGCCCAGCACGTGGAAGAATTGCATTTACAAAATGCCAACAGAGTGAGTTTCTTTTGAGAAGCACTGAAAGACAGCCTATACATATATATATATATATATATATGATCAAAGGGGAGACAAAAGCCAATTCTTTTGGGCAGCTGTTTGTACCTCTAGAGCTAGCGTGGACCTTCAAGTTTCCTCCCCTTTGTCAGTCTTGAGCATTCCCTGAGGCAACATCAAGAATGGGCTACGCATGCTGGGCCTTGACCCAAAAACGGCCACACGTACACATTGCCCTTCTTGTCAATGGGCAGCCAAGCCAGACATCCCAGAGCAGGTTGATTGGAGTTTTTAATTGTAACTTACGAAAATGTCGTGTGGTTCGTCAGTTAATTGTCCCTGATACTTTTCCTTATTCCACAGCTGGCTTTCTTTCTGAGAGTTGAAGAAATATTCGTCCTTTCTATCGATAAATATCCACCCTTTCCAAATCTCCACATTGGTGATGATCTCTGTATCTAAATTCAAAGATTTTTTATAAATTTTTATTTTATGTCACCAAAATGCAAGAGTTAAATCATTTATTAAACCAGGAGTAATTGTTCTTTGCAGTTGTTTTTAACAAGCTGTTTTGCACAAAGAGTCCAGTTTGCAACTCACCAGGAAATTTCAGAAAGGACTGAGGAATTTTCCTTCCACCAAAGCATGATCAGAGAAAGAATTTTGATGCAGGAAATATGAAAACTTTACTTGACAGTACTGAACAGTATTTTTCATTGTCATCTACAAATTATTAATAATCTTCATAACCCTGAGAAATTATCCTATAAAAATTGTATTTAAAAAAACTAAATTTTAATGGAAAATTCAATGTGCTCAACATGATTTGCATTTTATTTCATGAATAAAATGAATCAGTAAGTAAAATAATTTTTAAAATTTTCCTACCATGGGATTTCAACAATTTCAACAATGCACACTAAAATGTTTATGTTTTACCAGTTTGCTATATATCTTCGGATGGCAAACACTGGTATGACATAGAGAAACTGTATGGTTAGTGTCAAATCAGCAGATGATCCAATCTGTTATTAGATGTTTTAGATCTAGTTTTAAGGACTCAGTTGTACAGACATTGCAGCAAGACCTTATTTGACACCCCTGGAAAATGAGAAGACAAGCAATTTAGGGCCAGAACAGAAAACCTGGGGGCAGACGGTAATTGTTCTGGCTCTTTCTTTGTAGCTTATCACAAATATTTTGCCAAACCATATATTATATTGTATTATATTATATTATATTATATTATATTATAGATCTATAATTCATCTTCTTCCAATTGGGAAAATTTGGTTTTCAGTGCTGGAAGGGATGGTAGAGGTTTTTGAAATGATCCCCCTATCCAGATGGGGAAGCAGAGACCCACTGAAGATAATTCTCTTGCACAAACTCATATGATCAATTAATGGGGAGGCTAGAACTGAAAGTCAGATTGGTCTCATGGAGTTACAGAATCAGCATTAGAACGGCCCTAGGGATCACTTCCTAACTAACTACCCTGCTCCTCACCCCCAGATAGCCTCTGCTTTCTGATCCCTCGTCCAAGGCTGTACCAATAATCTGTGACATCTCAAAGTTCCACTTTGATGATCATCTCTACATATACATGGAAGTAGTTTTTAAAATTCATTTTCCGTTAGTGAAATGCACAAATTGAAACCTTTATGTATTATACCAGGAGAAAGCAAGCAAAAATTTTCATTAAATCCATGCTCATGGTTCACTGGATATGTGCCAGTCTCCCACATGGAGTTCACTGATACCCTCTTTACTCATAATTTATATACATAAGATCACCTGAGGAAAAGCAGGACATTAGGAACAAAAATTGACCATGAGGGCTAAGACAGGAAAATTAAAGGTCAGAAATGAATTTAAGAAGTTTAAGCATGGTCATTTAGTGGTAAAAGTATTTACAGCCAATACTATTTCAAGGCAGGGAAAGAAAATGTTTCAATTATCTGGACCTTAAGCTTATTAGCACAAGTACTACTCAGAATTATTATCAGTCCATCCCCATTTTCCTGATCTCACCTAGAAAAGTGTGTTTTTCCCAATGAAGACTAAAACTATCACAATAAATACTTAAATAAGAAATGAAAGTAATTTCCCAGAGTTAGAAAGAGAGGAGAGACATCATATTAACACAGGAGAGATGAAGAGCGGAGTTTATATCTGGATAGATTATAATGAGACTCACAGAGAAAATTCTAGAATTTCCAAAGGAAAAATACAGATCGTATACAAAGGAACAAGAATCAGATGACATTTGATTTTCCAGTAGCAACACCGATGCAAGATAACGGAGCAGTATTTTTAGAGTATTGAAGAAAAAGAAACTCAGAATCCAAAGTTTAATTTCTAGCCAAACTGTCATTCATATATGAAGACATGATAAAAATATTCTTTGGCATACAATGTTTCCTCACAAAGGCACATATTGAAAAGGGATCAAATTTTTTGGTAAAACTTGTAGTTATCTTAAAAAAGCTGAGACTAAAGAAAAAGAGACTTATAACTATAATAATCCATAGTTCATCAGATTTTCAAAATTGTTACAATATCAAGGTGGTGGATTAGGATGAGAGCTCAAGGAATATGAGAGGCTGCTAAATTCTTGTCTTATGTAGGTGAATGGAGTTGTCAATTTAAAAATACATAATAATGGACTATTTTTTTTAGTCATGAAAGGTGGGGCACACTGAAATAATCTACCTCAATGGCAGAAACTAACCCATGCACATGAATAATTCAAGAAAAAGTAAATGGATGAAATTCTCTAATAGAAAGATAATATTAGATTTTATAAATCCATGTCTATGCTGTTCACAAAAGACACACCTAAAACATAAGGTTGAAAGTGAAATGATGGAGAAAATATTAGACAAATGTTAACTTTAAAAACCTGGTTTAGCTACATTAATGAGATAAAATACATTTTGAGATAAAAATTCATTTGAAAATAAATTTTATTAAGAATGGACAAGGCAGGGGCGCCTGGGTGGCTCAGTGGGTTAAGCCTCTGCCTTTGGTTCAGGTCATGATCTCAGGGTCCTGGGATCGAGCCCCGCATCAGGCTCTCTGCTCAGCAGGGAGTCTGCTTCCCCCTCTCCCTCTGCCTGCCTCTTTGCCTACTTGCGATCTCTTTCTCTCTGTCAAATAAATAAATAAAATCTTTAAAAAAAAAAAAAAGAATGGACAAAGCATTATATAAGGATAAAAATTTCAATTAATTTAGAAGCGATAGCAACTTTAAAATCTTTTAAACTTATATAGATATGACCTACATAGAGCAAAACACATAAAGAAAATGGACAAAGCCTCCATCATATTGGGGATTTCAAGATATACTTCTTGAATATTGGTAATACAAACAGAAAAAAAATAGGAACAATATGAAAGATCTGGAAAACTTAGTTAAAAATCCTAACTAAGGAGCAAAGATAAAGTTCTTCCAATAATTAGAGAGTAGACACTTTTTTCAATGATACACAGGACATTTGGAAAAATGGATCAGCTATTAAGGGAAGAAGAAAGCTTTTATAAATTAAATTACAAAGAGAATTATAAAGCCATGACCTTTGAACACAAAATAATTAGATTGTAAGTTTAAAAAAGTGTTTTAATTTTTTGAAATTTTAATATGAAAGCTAAAAACCTTAGTGTTGAAGAAATCATAATGAATATTTGTAAATATTTAGAACTCAGCAACAAGGAAAACATGTCAAAACCTGTGTGAAATATAATGACTTATATTTTCTAATACAAGCCATAAATAATATCAGAAAGGAAGAAAGCATCAAAATTCAGGAGCTAAGTATCTATCTTAAGAAATAAGAAACACAGAATAAATCCATGGGAATCAGAGGGAGGAAATAATAAAATTAAGAGCAGAAAGCAACAAACTGAAATGTAATAGATATAATAGAGCACATCAGTGAAGTCAAAAGTTGGGGGGAAAATAAGCAAACCTCCAAAAAGATTGATCAAGGGAAGGCACAAATTAAGTAATAATTGAAAGGCGGTGGGGCACGTGGGTGGCTCAGTCACTTAGGTGTCAGACTCTTAGTTTCGGCTCAGGTCAGGATCTCACAGCTATGGAATCGAGCCCCACGACCGGCTCTGTGCTCAGTGCGGCGTCTGCTTCCGATTCTCTCTACCTCTCCCTCTCATTCACTCTCTATCTCTCTCTCTAAATAAATAAAATCTTTAAAAAGAAAAGAAAAGTGGGACATAATTTAGGCCATAAATACAGATAGAGATTAAGAAAATACTATAACAACTATTTGCTTGTAACTTTAAGAACTCTGATGAAATGAACAAATATGTAGAAAGATATAAATGACCATAACTAAATCAAGAAAAAATAATAAGTTGAATAGTCTTATCACTATTAAATAAATCAATGCAACAATTAAAATCATTCCACAAAGGAAACACCAGGCCCAGATGATTTTACAGCAAGTTATGCCAAACTTTCAAGGAATATATTGCCTCTTTTAGACAGCAGAAAAGGAGAGACTAGGCCCGTAAATGACTCAGTTTATCTTAGGAAGCGGGGACAACCCTGATTCACAAATCAGCGTTTTACAAGATGCAAGCATTTCATTCATGAACATGCAATCAAAACCAGTAAAGTTTTGGGGTACCTGGGTAGCTCAGTCAGTTAAGTGGCTGCCTTCATTTCCAGTCTCAATTACTGGGATTGAGCCCCGCATCAGGCTCCCTGCCCATCAGAGGGTCTGCTTCTCCCTCTCTCTTTGCCTCTCCCCCTTGCTAGTGAGCTCTCTCTCTCTCAAATAAATAAAATATTTTTAAAAACTACTAAAGTATTAACAACCATAATTAGTAATGTATAAAAATATAATAAAACAGCTACAGTGAGTTTTTCACAAGTGTACAAGGATGGTTTAATATTAGAAAATCCATAAGGAATAACTCATCACATTAATTGATTAAAAGTAACTGAAAGAGAAAAGCCCTATACGAGCATTTTGATAAATAAGATGAAAACATGCAGTAAAATTTGACACTCGTTCACAATAAGACTCTTAGCACATAGGCACAGAAGGAAATTTTAACTCCATAAACGATGTCTACTAAAAATTTGCAGCCAAGATCCCTCTTAATGGGGAACTATTAGAAATGTTCCCCTTAATTTTAAGAATGACAGAAAAATTTCTTCTGTCATCACATTGAGGCAACTCTGAATTAAAGAGTTAAGCCAGTGCAACAAGACCAGGAAAAAGGGGAATAGATTTTTTTTTTTAATTTAGAAAGTTGGAATAAAACTGTCAACACTTGCAGATAACATTTTTTACTTGGAAAACCAAAATAATCTACCTAAAAATGATGCAAAATAATAAGAGAATTTAGCAAGGTGACTAGGTACAAGGTCAACATAAATATTTCAACCGAAAATTTCAACAAGTTGAAACATATTGAAAATAATTAAAGAGAACACATTACTTAAGCTACAAATGTTAAAAGAAGTTCAAGACCTCTCTGAGAAAAAATTCAAAAATTCACAAAAAGATATTAAAAGAAACATGTATAAATGGAGAAATATTCTCACAAACCAACAGTCTGAGACCTGTCCGTTCTCCCCAGTTAATCCATAGATTCAATCAAAATCACAACTGAGGTGATTTTCTTTTTTTTTTCCTTTTGTTTTTGATTTATTTCACTTAGCATTAGTCTCTCTAAGGTTTATCCATGTTGTAGCATATATCAGAACTTTACTCCTCTTTCTGGTAGAATAATATGCCAGTGTCTAGACATAGCACATTTCATTTATCCATTTTTCTGTGGGTGGACCCTTGGGTTGTTTCCACCTCTCAGCTATCGTGAATAATGCTGCAGTGAACATTGGCATACAAGTATCGGAGTCCCTTTTCTCAATTTTTTTGTTTTGGGGTGGAACAACCGGGGAGAACACACCTGGGAGTGGAATTGCCGTGACTATGGTCATTCTACGGTTAGCCATGTGAGGAACCACCAGAATGTTCTCCACATTGGTCACGCCATGTTGTACTTGCACCAGCCAGGTACCAGGGTTCTAGTTTCTCTGCACCCTCGCCAACTTTGGTGATTTTCTTTCTGCCATCCTAGCAGGCATGAAGTGGTAGCTCACTGTGGTTTGGATTTGTGTTTCTTTAATGACTAACGATGTCTTTTATCTTTTCATGTGCTTAATTGGCTATTTGCATATCTTTTTTGGAAAAATACCTCCTTAGGTCCTTTGTTCATATTTTAATTAAGTTGTTTGTCTTTTTGTTCTTGAGTTGTAAGAGTCCTTTTTTTTTTAAATTAACATATAATGTATTATTTGTTTCAGGAGTACAGGTTGGTGATTCATCAGTCTTAAACAATTCACAGCACTCACCAAAGCAGGTACCCTCCCCAGTGTCTATCCCCCAGCCACCCAAACCCTCCCACCCCCCTCCCTTCCAGCAACAACTGAGGTGCTTTTAAATGAATTTTGATAAGCTGATAGATATGAAAGAGTTAAATGCTAAAAGTAGCCAGGATGGTTCTGGAAAAAGACAAGGATAAGGAACTTGCTTTACCAAACATCAAGACTTATTATGAGGCTATAGTAATGTCAGTCTGGTGTTGATGCAAGGACAGACACACTGACCAGTGGAATAGAATAGAGAACTCAGAAACAAACAAATCCATGTAAGTGAATTTACTGTATGACAGAGGCAATGTGTCATCTGAGAAGGGAAAAGGGAGACTATTGGAAAATAAAATGGATTTCTATCTTACACCAAATACAAAATTCTGCTCCAGATGGATTAACCACTAAAATATTATTTTTTAAAATATTTTGTTTATATATTTAAGAGAGAGAGAGAGAGTGAGAGAGAGCGCAAACAAGGGGAGGGGTGGGAGGGGAGAAGCAGACTCCCCACTGAGCAGGGAGCCCGATGTGGGACTTGATCCCAGGACCCTGGGATCATGACCTGAGCCAAAGGCAGACGCTTAACTGACTGAGCCACCCAGGTGCCCCTAACCACTAAAATATTAAAATCTTAAAACTCTTAGTAGAAAATTAAAACCAAATCTTTAAACTCTTAGTAGAAAATATAAGTGAATATATTTTAGAACATGGAGTAGAATAAGATCTTTCAAACAAGACATAGAAGATAAACTGGAAGAAGAAATGTGCGATATACAATCTAAAAAATTTTATCATTATAAATGTAAAGAGCTGTTACAAATTGATGAGAAGAATACAAGCAACTCTCTGGAACTCTTTAATAGGCAAGAGACATGAACATAAGCATTTCACAGAAAAGGAAACATTTATGCCTAATAAACATAGGAAGATATGTTTAGCATTTTTGGTGATAACAGAAATGAAAAATGAAAATGATCATTTATAATCCTTTAATTAGTGCAAATCAAGAAGTCTGACAAGACCAAGCATTGAAGAGTATGTAAATCTTTAAGACCTCTTAGGCATTGCTGGTGGGAGTGTAAATTGATGCAATCACTTTGGAAAACAGTAATGACTCCTAATGTTGAATATTCCCATATCATCTGATCCAGTATTCCATTCCTACATATATACATTAAGAACATTGTGCATATACAATGGGATACATGTGCAGCAGTGTTGTGGCAAAAATAATTGGAAACCACCCGAATGCCTGTCAAAAGGGGAGTATGTCTACTAAGACACAATCTCACACTTATATGCTATACAGCAGTTAGATAACAAACACGGTTTGTTGACCTATAACAACATGAACCAATCTTAACAATGTACTATTAAGTGAAAATAGTAAACCTCAAAAGATTATATTGAGTACAATACCCTTTTGTAAAAATAAAGGCAACTAAAAAGATTATGTTTATGTATGTATATACTATGGTATAATACTTACATATACCATCATTTATTATGTAAATACACATATATAGTATTGCGCATTACACATACGCACCCACATAGTGTCCTATAAAGAGACAATAAAACTTTATGAAAAGGGAAGTAAGTGAACTGACACAGGGTCCCCTGCACTGGTTCCCTTGTGCCCGTGTCTGATGTGGTGTCGATTGGGAGCAATCCCAGACTCGCGACAAAGTCCTATTGCTGCTCAAGTCTCTTCATGACTCCACGGCAGGATGAGACAGAGCTCTCTGGAAGAGAGCGGTCAAGCCAACAGGAGGAACGGTAAGCCATTCTTGATCTCTTACCCACCCGACCACCCCTGTTTGCCCTCCAGTATATAGAGAGGGTCTCTATTCTTCCCTCCTGTGCTGTGCTTTCCTCAAACAACCAACCAGACTTGTTTCATCAATATCCAAAACAGAAAAAGTCATGCTCTGCAAAGGTCCTCTCCAGCTGGAGGTCTTTCTCAGACGAGGCTTGGTGTGGTCTCCAAGGGTGGAGAGTGCAAGTGAACCACAGATCTATTTCAGGAGCTCAACAAAGGCCCAGGCTTTTGGATAGCACGTCGTGACTCTAGAGAAGGCATAGGTGTATACCGGGATTCTCTTTGCTTGGCTTCTGGAGAATCCGAAACACAAGTATCGCAAGTCAGCATAACCCATAGGAATACAGGGAATATGGCTTAGAAGGTAGAGAGCCTGCCCCCCAGACGGTAGCAGAGAGTTTGTGGATGCGGGCAGGTCCCATCCCCTATAGATGTCAGTCTCCTCATCCACAGTGTGGAAGCATCTTGAAGTTTCCTTCCTTTCTGTCCTTGAGACAACAGAGCTACACACACAGAATGGCCACCAGGAAGGCAGGCCAGAAGGTGTTTGCCTGATGACCCTTTGGAAATTGGCAACAATGCATTTCTCCTTTTATACTTTCCAAGAATTCTAATGGACCATCAAGTACCAAATGAGGACCATTGGAACGTCCCTAAATGAGTTATCTTTAATCTTCCCCCATTCTGAAGTCTTGCTCTTTTCAGTTCAGCTGAAATTGCATCCTACTCTGTGGTTTGCTAAAAAAGTCCATGGTAGTTTCATCTCCTGGTTTCAATTTAGGGTCCACTCTCTTCTAATCACTGCATGCCAGTATGTTTTCTAATAATTCTCGTTTTGCCAGGTTTCGAGTGAACATGCTTCCTCCGCCCCTGGGTCTGCAGCCCCCGCCAGAGCAGCGGTAGCTGGGACACTTCATTACGAGCTATGTCTCTAAGCCACAGATAAAGCCAAAATAACAATTATGTTTATGTAAATACCGAGCTGCAGCATTTCCTACTGGTGTTCTAGAGCTTGTCCCGGTAAAATGTCCAGGTGTGATGGCTTCAATTTCTTGTGGAACGTTGAGTCCTATATCCTAGCAAGGGCCCCTTGAAGTGAGTTCCCTGGGACTCTCGAGGGCTTATGGAGGGTCAGTGTGGGGGCTACCATCCCTCTACCACTGGTGGCGGACATTTTGTGGTTATGGGAGTTCTTTCTCAAGGTCAGCACCACCTACTCGCTCACATGGTCCGTGATATTCGGGCACCATGGGGCCACGGTTTGTAGCTATGTCTATCCGAACAGCTTGCTGTGCAGTCATCAGGCTCAATCCCATCCTGAGGGTCCGTAGCCTTCTAAGGGAAATGAACCATGTTTGTTTTTGAAAACACAAATACCCTGCTTTTCAGCCCTGAATCAGCTGTTGGGTTTAATGCAACACACTCAGAAATTATTGCTTGGACTATCTAAATTAATCCGACTGTGTCCCCAGAGGCTTCTGCTCAAGGCAACCTCCTTAACTCCTGAGTATTAGGGCTCCTGCCAAGAGCCCCACACTCACTCCTTGATCCATCTTTAGTCTGGTCTGCACAGAGAGGCAGCCACACGGAGCCATGGTTCTTACTGCTGAAGGCATCCTAAGAGTCATCCACTAGAGTTCCTAACCCAAAAAAATATTCTCAACTTTTACCAATATCCTCAAAAGTCAATACGGGGATGACTCTGTTTTGCAGGACCTTTTTGATAATCCCTGCAGAAAATAGACAGGAACAAAAGAAGGAAATGGTGTCCCAAGCTGGATGCTCCAGAAGCCGATGGTGAGAGGGAGTTTGGAGAGTAAGATGTGTATTAGGAATGGATGCCTGTGCAGGAAAGGACAGGCTGCAAGATTGGGCACAGGAAAAAGGTGAACTCTGATGCAGGCTGGGCAAAGGCGCTGTCATCCTATAGGGATTATCTGAAAAGAGTATTGTCCCTCAGAGCATCCCACATTGGGGTGACATCACTGGGTCTCCACGCCTCTCTTGCCTCGCTCAGTCACCTGATACAGTCTGCAGCAGCAGCAGACTCTAAAGGAGCTTGGAGGCTGTTGACCTCACTCCCAATGCCTCGGGCAACAAGTCCTTCCTTGAAGGGGGACCTGGGTGGGAGATCCCTATGTCTCCCTTCGGTAGGGTTGTAGACTCACAGTGCTATAAACTCACGGCCTCTTAGCTATAACTCTTGATTCCACTATTGCTTCTATTGAGTGTCCAGGGATGGAGTGCAGCAAATCTTCCTTCTCCCTCAGACTAGGTATCCAAGAGCTGACGGAGGAGGCAGGCCAGAATGAGCCCCCCCACCCCACCCCGCACGACGTCTCCAGTGGGCGCGGTGCGTCTGCCCACATGGTAAGCTGGCACACTGGTCAATCCCCTGGGCCTCTGGCCAGTTCCAGAGCAAGGAGTTTGGAGCATTTCCTCCCAACACAATGCTGGGTGCATCTCTTAGTTCGGCTCAAGTGTCTTTGCATCTAACAGCCAACATTGCAGTGACAGTAGAAAGAGGAGAACTTCTCTGCCTTAATTAGATGTGATTCCCATTGTACAATGCAGTTGGAAATGAGCACGTTTTCAATATCTAGCAGTAGGTATTGTGTGATATGAAACGGATGACGTTTGCTTTCCTTAGTCTTCTGCAGAAGTGTTTATTTTTACAAAGAAGGTCCGTCAAACTGCAAATTAGCATGCACACATTCCTTCCTGTTCTCTCCTCCCATCTGGCTCACTCGCAGAAATTACACTTCTTCTCAGCTTGCCCAAACTGTTAGCACACAATTCAACTCCCATTTGCTTGGTGTCAATTTAATATTTCATTAATGAGACAATTAGAGAAGGCCAAGAAGATTCCCAGCTAAAGTGCTTTAAGTGGGAGTCAAGTTGATTAGAAATGGCTCTTTTTCATTTTAAAATAGTTTGTTTGGTTTTGCCTTAGCACAAAAATTTGACTTGATTAAAGTCTCAGAAGCTACTAATGAATTGATTCAATGAGATTAAAGTATTTCCACGGAATCGGAACTCCAAGAAAAGGATCTGACCCTCCCCATAGTTACGATGTACCATGAGGAACTCACCGCTTTGCTTCCAACGTGCAAACAGCCACCCGAAGTGAAAAGTTCAGTCCAATGGGTGAAGAGGCAGCTCTTCTTAGCTCCCACCCTAAAGCAGCTATCGGGCTGGAGTCAAGATGTGGGGGGCTCGACCAGGTAGTGTCGTAGAGTGTTCAGGACTCTGGGCTCCAGCCCAAGCAGTGTATGGCTGGGGGACCGGAAGCTGAGCCCTTTCTTCCTGGCCCTGGTTTCCCACCTGGGAAAGGCGGTGGTCAGGTCAACTTCACAGGAACATCACAAGAACCTAATATAAAGGTGAGGTTCTCCCGGCCTGGAATAGCCAAGGGAATTTGAATAATCTGAAACTGACATGAAACTTCATAAAAACAGGCTTAGGCAACAACAGGGCCTTTTCTTTCCATTTTTATTCAAATACTTGGCAACCTGGAGACTATTATATTTAGTAATGATAATTAAACTATTCCATGTGTTCTGGTGTTCTCATAATATCATGAGCCATTCACTCTGGAACAGATCTTACAGCTAATCTGGTCTAATAGCTTCATTTTCTAAATGCTCGAAGGGTCTAAAGAACTTAGAAACATATGAGGGGGACGTTAAGACTCGCCCGGTCCTCCGAGCCCAAAGCCAGGGCTCCAGCCAGTGCAATAGACCTTCTCCAAACCCATCTGTGCCCAGGCAAGCTTCACTGACAGGGGCTTTGCTCTGGAAATTTCTTCAGAAATTTACCAGAAAATACCAGAACTGAATAGAGATCAGATTGAAAGATCTCCTGGACTGGTTTGGGGCCTTCTCCCTGGTCAGGCCAATACCCCCTGCCTGGGTCCTTTGCCTCATGGATACTTGGCCTTCTCCGACTTCTTCTCCAACCTTGAGTCTGTCAAGATTTCAAAACCAAAGGTAGCAGATTTGGGGTCTACTCTCAAGCCCTGGGTTTTCCGATGAAATGAGTTGATTTGAGGGCTACCCCGTGTAAGCTGACAGGGTTCTCGGTGTTCTGTTTTCGCCTGTGTGTTCCCCTGCTGGAGCCTGGAACGGGGCTGAATGCATGATGAATAAATAAACGAATTCCTTGAAAACCAGTAATCAAGACATATTTACATTTGTACATTGAAAGGTCACCCTACTTGGGGCAACCTTAGGACCAGGAATAAACTGGATGGATGCGCATTGTTTTGGATTTTAATGCTTTACATTTTAATTTAGACTTCTGACTGAGGTCCTACCAGAGCCTCGTGTCCCCTAACTGCAGAGAATCAGAACAAAAGGTTAGGAATAACACTTATTTGGTATTTATTAGATATTGGGTGCTTTCTACTGAGGCACAATGGCCCAGGTGGAGACCCCCATGAGCCCCCTGGGCGGGAATTTTGCTACCCTCTCCGTCAACAACAAGAGATCAGTAGACACTTCCTATATTCATGAAACCAATTCTTCTCCTAATTCCATAAACCTATTCCATCCTCACTCAGCCTGGCAACATCCCCTTTCCATCCACATCTGAGCCGAGCACAGGAGCCCTGGTACACAGGAGGCTGGTCCAAAGGTCCTGCAAAGTCCTAAGAGGCCAGTGCTCCCCAGATGGTAGAAGCCCCCTGCACCACCCCCACCTTCACCTATGAACCCTGGAGAAAGAAAACCACTTTCATCTTTGAGACCCAGACGCGCCCTGCTCTTCTGCTTCCCTTTTCTCTGCCAACACCTTTGCCTCCCCCCTCCCCCCCCGCCGTCTGGCCCATTGCTGAATATGTGTGCACAGGTCACCATCCCCTGCTCCAGGCTAACCCTCCTCTGTCTCTCCCCTCTCCTTCCCTCTTTCTTTTTCTGTGGCCAAATGGGGAGGGAGGGTCTCCCAATTAGGGGAACAATCCTTTTCTATCTGTTCATCTTCAGGCACTGGGCATCTGCCCTCTGCTTGGCTTTCATTGAGGCTGTGGTCCACTATGGCCATAGGCATGGTAATGCATTGCACATAGATTCAATTTCTCAAATCCAACAATGCCAGTCCTTGCACTGACGTCTACGCTGAATCCCACTGTCCTGGGGGCCAGAGGCCCTGGCTTGTGCCGCAAGTTCCCAGAGAACGAGGAGGAATGACGTTGGGCTGGTCACTTTCTCTTTCTGGGGTTGGTCGCTGGCTGGTTGTCACGCAAGGAGGTGAGACTAAAGGGTTACGCCAAGCCTCTTCTGGCTGGAACAGGCTGGGATTCAGAGATGGGGGCTGGGGGAGCAGCATTCCTGGGGAGTGACACAATTCCAAACCGGGAGATCAAAGGGGCTCCGCAGAGGCAGGCCCCAACCAGGAGCTCGCAGGCCTGCGTCTGGGGTCAGTAATTAGCTCCTGCTGCCACCTTCGTCTTCCCACTCTGGGAGCTCTGGGCGGGCAGGTGGGCGAGCACTGTGGGCCCAGCAACAGAGTCCTCCCCAGCCCGGAGGCAGCGGCCGGGAGGGACGGAGAGGGAGGGCGAGAGCCCGCCGGGAACTGGGACATCTGTATGGAACTTTCTGTTAGACAGATGCAAAGTTTAAACATTTTAACAAAAAGCAGTCCACTCCAGGCTTCCTCAGCACCAGTGTGAGAACTGCACTGCGCGGGTACCTCTTAAAGTATTTGATGAGAGACTAAAAGCCTGACAGGCTAACACTTCACTTCCTTCCAATTAGGGGCCTTGAACATCAAAGGCCCAGGCCCCACTCAGCCGGGCTTACTTGAATGAATTAGGGGAGAGAATGAGTCCAGGAGTTGCTTCCTTCTCTCCCTCACAGAGACGCGGGGCTCTAGGGGCTTTAATAAGATGTTGGAGGTCACAGGGGTCAGGCTCTGACTGGGGGCACCGGGAAACTGCCAGAGTGTTTCAATATGTGTGGTGTTTGTCATGCAATCAGGCCCGCCAAAGCCTCCCCTTGTGGGGCCGATCTTTCGGGGACCATTCCGGAGATGGAGCTCTCGGGCAGGTGGGGAGGGGAGCCCCCAGGTCCTACTCTGGTGAGGAGAACAGAGGGACCAGGGCCATTGGTCTAGAGGCAGCCCCACCCCCTCCCCTCGTCCAAGAGTGGAGGCCTGAGACCCGGGAGAGAAGGTGCTGGAAAACAACCATATTAGGTGCCCCTCCATTAGCTTCCGAGGTTTGCCGTGTAGACCCAGGGGCTGTGTGAGGGCAAGAGTGATTCTCAGCCCCTGAGCTAGCTGGCTCTGGGCATCAGTCGGAGAGACAGTGCGATTCTGTAAGCAATCAAGGCCAGGAGAGAAAACAAAGCATTTCTTTGGATTCTATCTAGCTTAATGATGGCAAGGGACCCAAGTCTCCGCAGCAGCTCCCGCCAGTGGGTTACAGCTCCTGCTTACACATCCCGGGGGCGGGGGGGGGGGGGGCAATTCCCCATCTTGAAAGTCCGTATCCATCCCCGGGGGAAGCAGCTCTCATGATTAGGAAAAGTGTCCTTCCGTTGAGTTGGAAGCTTCCTCCTTCTCCTCCTCCTCCTCCTGCTCCTCCTCTTCCTCCTTCCTCTCTTGTTAAGTTCATTTATTTATTTATTTGTAATCCCTACACACAACCTGGAGCTCAAACCTACTACTGTGAGATCAAGACTCTATGCCAGCCAGGCACCGCCTTCTTCAATGCCCACCCCACAAATTCTGTTCTGCCTTCTGCAGCTGAACAAACAGTAGGATCTCGAGAGCCAGACAGACCTGGATTCAAAACCCGGCTCCATGTTTCCGCAGTCTAGAAACGGGCAAGTCACTTTGATTGTCAGCTTCTGCTTCCTCTTTGGCAAATTGGGGTCTCAGCATTGACTTTGGAGGATGAGAAACAACGTTTATAAAGCACCTGTCAGAGAATCCGGCACATGGTTGGGACTTACGGAGACGTTCATATTATCTCTCATCTGTTATGACCCGGGAGGTTCCCCTTCTCCAAGCTTCACATCCCGTACCCCCAATGTCATTGTCGCAGGCTGAGGAGGAGTGCCTGGTAGGGGTCCATGAAGAGAATGATAAAGGAGGGCCGTTTCCACTGAGGGTGGATAGACATGGCTCCAAGAAGTTCAGGCGAAGCCCGGGAAAATAGGGAAGTAGAGTATGGAGAAAAGCAATGACACGGAAGACGAGTCTGAAATGTACAGGAGACGTTTAGAGGACAGTGGGATAGTGCGATTGGTCTGGAATATTGAATGAAGGTAAGGAGAAGAGGCGACAGAGCTAAGCCAGAACTCTCATAGGGAGAGCTTGAATGTCATTCTAAGATGCCTCAGAGGTGACTACCGTACCCGTAAATTGGGATTTTGCAAGAAACTCAGGCTCTATTTTGATCCTTACAACAGTGCAAAGAAGCAGATCTTGTCATCCCCATTTCACATATGTAAAAACAGAGGCTATAAGAGTCTTGGTGACTTGCCAAGATCACAGTGGGTGGAAGAGCTCCCTAGGATGCAGGTCTTCTAACATGGAATCCAGACTCACAAAATGATTTGTGGTCTTACTGAAAACACAGAATCAGTACAAACAGATGAGAAAATAGAGGGAGGCAGAGCTCAGGGTGGGCTGGACTAGTCAGAGAAAGCTTCCTGGAAGAGGTAGCCTTCCCTGGAGTCTTCTCCCCATTGGACTCCATCAGGGTCATGGACTCATGGACCCTTTCCACTCTATTTATTTTACTTCTGAACTTACAAGTGGTGCTCTGTCTGGGATCACACACTCAGACCCGGGGCCTGATGAGCTCAAAGCCTCAGGTCACAGACTGGTAATGGAGGGAAAATCTGTGTTTCCACCTCCTCAAGCTGAAGCTGAGAGCCCGGCACCAGGCTGACCCACTACTCTCCGTACTTTGTTATTTATGCTCTGAATGAATTTCTTATTTATGCTCTGAAGGAAAAGGTCCTCGGGACTGCTCCAGAAACCCTGTAATAATTCACCATTAATGAGCTGGGTCATTATTTTTAAGGCCCCATCAATATCTCCCTGTGGCAAAGTCAGCTTTAAGCCCTAGACATTTACATACAAATTGCAATCCATCCCTACACCTTCCTCACTTCCTCTAGGAAGGGCCACTGTGATCATTGTTCTCAGTCCCTTTTTGAAGCAGCAATGAAGGAGAACTCCACCCAGAGTGTTTGGAGGACCCTGGGTCACAGGGGAGACAGATGTACGTAGGCTGGCCATCCAGCCCCAGAGAGCCGTCGGTCTAACTGATCTGGCAATGACTGCGGAATCAAGGTAGAAAACCAGAGTCACGCAGTGGATGTTTCCATGTTAGAGATACAGACACTAGCATTTTCCTGTATTCTATGAGCCATGAATGTACGAATAAGCTAGCGCCTCCAACCCTGGGCTCCATTCGATTGCAACAATCGGGCTCCAATTTGAGGACTGATTCCATCACCTTCCATAGTCAACATAAAGTGTTGCAATGATACCACATTCCCAAACAATGAGATGTGGCCAGCTTTCCTTTTTCCTTTTTTCCCGGTCTTCACTGCAAATCCCCCCACCTAGACCTGGTCAGCACAGCATGAACATAGCAGAGATGGCAACTTAGTAGATAGGGACTGTGAAGTCATGAGAAAAAAGCAGTTTCTATATAAATTATAATAGGCTATATATAAATTGGTACATATTCTTACTATGAGTCTCAGTACCTAGTAGTAAAAGAGGATGGATTGTTTTCATTTGGTAGTTGATGGGGAGGGGGGGGTGCATTCAGAGAATTGGCAATCCAGATGGGCTTCTTGGAGGTGTGGGGGTTTGGAGTAGGCCCTGAAGGTGAGGAAGGATTCCCCAGGCCAGGGGAGGTGGGAAGGATGAGAGGAAGAGGGTGTCTTAAGACATAGCGGAAAGGATGAGCTGACACGTAACAGGGCAGTGAGACCTGGCCAAGGCGCTCAGCAAGGTGAGTGTCTGGAGACAGAAGCTACGGCCAGGCAGCAGCCCATCCCTCTGGGTCAGCAGGGGGACGAGGCACCTGTCTGTCGCGGGTACATCTGGGAGTGCCCTATGAAGGTGATTTCACGACAGCCTGACATTCTGTGTGTGGTACCACAGGCACGAGGGGCTCGCTGCTGCAGGGAGACCACGGAAAGTTATGTTCCAGCCACAGAGCTATTTCTCGGGGCCCAGCCCTCCTCCGGTGCCTGCCGCTCGGGCCTACGCTCACTGCTCCGTCAGCGCGTGACACTCCACACCCCGCTTTCCAAGGCTGGTTCAGGTCACGAAGCCTTCTGTGATTCCCTTCACCTCCCCAACCTCTACGCCTGCATCTGGACAGCAGGAATGGACAGAAGGAATGGCCTTCCTCTTCCCTGGGTGAGACCGCTGTTCTGAGCGCGGGCAAAGATGGCCCCCACCCTGGCAGGTACCGGGAAAGAGCCAGAAAGACCCAGAGGGGGGTTGCCTCTCTACCTCTTCTCAGGAGAGCCCTCAGGGTGCAAAATACACTCTTAGAGCCTCACTTTCACCATCGGGCCGAAAAGGGGGGTTGGGTGCCTCTTCCAAGTGCTCCTGGCAGGGGAGGGGAGGTAAGGCAGGGGAACTGACCCACCGCCATTCCCGGAAGGTCAGACGTGCCACTCCGTCTTGGCTTCCTCCCTGTTGTCATCTATCATTGTCTCTTCTTTCCTCTTCCTTTCCTTTCCTCTCCGAAAACGGAGCCAGCCCCACCTCCCCGGCCCCTGGCCCAGACGGTGACCACACTGCCTTACAGCTTACAGAGCTGGTCCTGGCAGAGCTGCAGCTCCCAAGTTCTCCCAAACTCTGCGTGCTGACAAGTGACTCACTGGGACATTGAGCTAATTACATGCCCCCCGCCCAGTGCGGATGGGCTGGCCTCGGTGGCAACCATCGAGCAGCGATCTCGTAAAGTGGGCTCCCCTTCCAGGGAACAGGGCCGCTCCAGAGGCCATTTTGCAAATGTCTGACCCCCAGGTACCTCCAGGTCACTGGGATTTATTAGTTGGAATCTGCAGTTCAGCAGATGACATTTTAAAAGGCATTTTATTGCTTCGTGACCTGTGTGCGTGGCAGGGTTATTCTGAGGCTTCGTGTCTGCAGGGACTGGCTGAGCTGCAGCGGCTCCCACCGGCCCGCAGCCCTGCCTGCCCCGCACAAGAATCCAGGGATGACACTCCCCTCCCCCGACCTCGGCCTCAACAGCCCAAACCTCAGGCTCTCCTCTCATCCCAAGCCAGGACTAGATACCCAGCCCAGCAGAGAAGCTGGCTGGAAGAAGATTGCAATTACATCCCCCCAATGGCCAAAGGAGCCAGACAATCGTGTGCATGTGGGGAAGCTGAGGCTCGGAGAGGTGAGGAAGAGGAATTCAAAGACTGACAGCTCGTACGTGATGAAGTGAATACTGGAACCCTGAATTCCCGCCCCCTCGTCATCATCATTCCACTTTGCAGGCTACATCTGCAAAATGCTTCCCTTTGCTTTAAGAGCAGTGAGCCCTAAGGCATGCTTTGAAAGGTAATTCTTGGAGCAGCATCACCAAAGACTCTGTTGAGCAGAGAAGCCTGGAAGCCATGTTCTAAGGGAAACACAGAGACCACCGGAAGGGGCAGTGGGAAGTCCTCTGTGTGCATGGGGCAGCCTGGGCTATGCACGTGATATACAGCACACGGCTCATTTCAAGCAGCCCTTTGAAAATGAATGCGGGAGCACCCTCCTCTAGACCGCACAGTCTGAGCCTGAGGCTTCCTGCAGCCTCTTGGATTTCCCTTGATGGTAATACCTGCAATTCCACCATGAACTTTTGTGGGCAGAGATCAGAGTGATTCACTCATGTCTCCCCAGGACCTTCCCCCCTGCCTAGCTCAAAGTCGATGCTCATTATCTGTTGATGTTATTACGTTGAGCTCCAAATGTGCCACCCCGGGGAATGCTGTCTCTTTCGTTCAGCATTCCTCTGGGACATAAGGGAATTGAAGAATAGGCTTCCGACCCTGAGACACACATTAAGGCATGCGATCCGAATCCTGCAAGACTCAGCCCATTCTTGGTTGGATGAGGTTTGGAGGATAAAAATCACACACATACACACTCTGCTGTTTTGTCAAACACCAGCCTCCCGGGGAGCAGTAATGTGTGAACTCTTTTATTGGTTTCTTATTCAAGATCAATGAAACACATAGTCGAGCCTGAAATGATAAGGATCTTCTCCTTAGACTGCCAGCTGTTCCTTTTTCCCGGAGCCAACTCAGACTTGGCTCAGTTCAGCAGACTTTTATTGAGTGTCTACTCTGAGCTAGTAACTGAGTGAGATGTTAGAATGACAAAAAAAAAAAAAAAAAAAAAGAATAAGGTAGAGTTCCTACTCTCAGAAGTCCATCAGCCTGCCAGAGGAAAAAAATGAGAAATCAGATCATGAGGGTACAAAACAATGTGTGCTGTGCACGAGACCCCCCAAAAGTAGAAAAGCATGGAAGGGGAGGGTGCTGTGAACTTGGATGACCATGAGGCCATCATCCATTGGAGGGGATGCCTGAGCTGTGTATTGCAGAGTAAACAGAAGTAGGGATCTAAAGTAAAGCTTGGAGAGGCATCACACCAGAGAACACAGCATGAGCAAAGGTACAGAGGTGAAAAAAAGGTTTGGCGAGCACAGGAAACTCCATACTATTCAGTGTTACTGGAACAAAGAGGCTAAATTAGGGAGTGGTGGGTTTGGCAAAAAGGACAGAGACCCCATCATAAAGAATGCATATGCCAGCCTAGGGAGATTCAACTCTAGGATGTGGTGACACGGAGTCATTAAAAGATTTTAAATATGGTTCCAAAGACTTGTGTGTCCTAGGACAATTCCTTAGGTGACCATGGATAGGGTGAATTGAAATGAGACCTGGTGGTGGAAAGGAAACCATTCCAAGACTCATAACATCCCAGAAGGAAGATGCAAAGTCTTAACTGAGGACAGTAGAGACGGGATGGGAAGAGGGGTACGAGATACTCAGGGAATGTCAGACAATCAGCGTAGGTGAGCAAGTCGATGTGCAGACCTTAATCTTTCTCATTTAAGCCGCCATTCAGGGCCACGAGCTTGGCCTAACCTCTGGGGTGGTAGGGACCTACAGGTGGGCATGTCTGATTAGCGGAAACCGGTTCCAAATATGCCGGGTCGAGCCATAGCTCTGTTCCTTGGACAGACTGGGAAGAATACAGAGCATTGGGAACAGGGGGCGGGGGGGGGGGGGGAAGCAGCCAATCTCTGGGGAGAAGAAGTGCAAGATTGTAAAGGACACATGCGCCGGCCTGTCAGTTACCAACTCGACAACTCCCCGGCTCCCCAAAGGTGCTCTGTGGTTATGGGCACGGCGGGGTTCATTTAATTGGTAGCCTTTGAAATGCTTTTGCTCTCCAATCTTCATAAAAAGGAAATGAGGGCTGCGGTGGGTGGACGAGGTGTCGGGCTGCTCTGGCTACAAGGAAAGAGACCGGGCCTTTGACGAGCCCTGTGAATAATCAGTAGCACATGTCCACGCCGCTCCACCGGACGCACCCGGGGCCGGGGGACTGCCAGGGGAGGCAGCGGGGAGAGGCGGAGCGAAGACATTGGCAGGTGGCTAAACGGAGAGCTTGCCAATATCAGCGATGCTCAATAGGGCTGGAGTCAGGCAGTGAGATCGGAGAGCACGCGCCCTTGAATTTGGGAGGAGGGTAACATAGACACCCTGTCCCTACTGTCAGTGGGCTGCTGGGCCCCGCGTGGAACCTGACCTTTTTGTGGATCTGTTTGCTCACCCGCTTCAACAGGAATGCCAGCCACGCAGGTGTGTGATGACAATCCAGTGAGTGGCAGCAGAGAATAATTGTTAAGGAAAGGCACGAGCTCAGGCTGGCCGGGTCTGCTCGAGTCCCTGTGCTTCACCTACAAGCAGCGTGCCAGGGGCACGTCACCTTACCCCTTTGTGTCTCTTCCGAAAACCAGAGTCACAATGCTACTACCGTCTTATGTTGTTAGGATGATGTTAGGATGAAACAGGTGACACCTGCATATGTTGGCCCCTGGAAAGAGCTCGGTAAACGGGGACAGGCTTTTGATCTGGAAGAGCTGAGAGCTGTGTTCAAAGAGAGCGGGAGGCTGACTGTCCTCCAGGCAAAGGCGGAGCCGGAAGATGGTCGTTAACCTTGACTCGGTGTCGGGCATCTCCCAGGTAGGTACCACGTTCGCCGTTCACACAGCCCCTGCTCCATTGTGTATCATTCTCATTTTACAGACGACACTAGTGAGCCTAAGAAATTAAATGACTGTCCCAGGGTCGCCCTCGCTAGGATTCGAAGCCTAAAGAATTCCTCCAGGGCCCACATTCTTCACCACCTACAAGGCACACCTGTGCATAGAATGCTCTAGCCCCTGGCCCCTGCACGGGGGACCACCGAAGGGTCTTTCCAAGTGCCTGGCATTTGTGGGGGGCCTCCTGGAGGCCAGGCATGCACGAGGCACTAGACGAAATCTCACCGTGTCATCGTAACCACGTGAGCTGGCTACTGCGGTCCCCACCTTGGAGATCAGGCAACAAATCCAGAGAGGTCTCCTGCCCGCTGCTTCAGGCTCTGCTCTGGACGTGGGTCTGCTGGACGTAAGCGCACACTCTCCCCCTAACCCCGCCGCTGCTGCCATTTAAAAGAGGCGACACGGAACCGTGGACACGGGGATCGGTCCCATGCGTTTCCATTCACGGCCCCTTCACAGACTTTCCTTTTCTCTGTCGTCACCGGGTGACACACAAGGAACCTGAGAGTGAACCAGACCAGGCAACTCCCCCAAGGTCACAAAGCAAGCCCTCAGCACCTCGCCGGCTCGTAACCCTCCCTTCAGGAAACACGCACGGGGAGTGGCATCGAACTTGGAGCTCGTCTCAGAAACTGGAGGCATTTTTCTGGGTCACATCCCGGACAACCAGTCCTCATTTTGGAATTTGGGGAAGGGCCTCGGGAGGGCAGGCCACGCGCCCCCCCACCCCTAGGAGCTGCACAAGCGGCCCCTGCCTATGGGCTGGCAGCATCGGATGCTGCTTTAATTAGATCGCCATGGTAACGAGCTACAGGAGAACAATAGGCAGTTGTGTACTTGCGAAAAGCATCGGCCTCAGACAAGGCCCGCTAAACTGTAATTATGCCGGAGTAGCAGCGAATCTTCATTTTGGTGCAAGAAATAAACTGTCCTCCTCTCCCGGCTGTCTTCGGATGTTCCCTGAACCCCAGGGTGAGGATTCTTGGGGCGGTTATGGTGTGAACTTATATTCTGAAATTGTTAAAACCCCACGTAAAGAGGATCGTCTTTACACCCTGGGTTTTGACTGGTGTGTTCCCAGAGGGGGTGCCGAGGGCAAGGTAAGCAAGGAATAATGACCACATAGATGGCATTTACTGAGTCTGGCTGTGCCAGATGCTTTGTATGGTCTCCCCTGATCGTCACCATCAGCGTCCCCTGGGGTGTCTCGAGCCCCACTAGACAAGGCAGGAACCCTCACTGAGGGCTGAATAAGGTCTTGACCCCTGTGTGCTTGGCTCCAAGGCCCAAAGGCTCTGCCCTGAGCCACGTCGCTGTTCAAGGACAAAAGGAGACAGCCCGGTTCAGCTGCCCTTCTAAGAAGCCCTCAGAATCCTCCTTTTGATGAAACGTGAGGTTTTCCCTTTAATCCGGTTAGTTTTGCTAGTCTGATAAGATGCAGTTCACCCTGGCCATCAGAGTCACTGAGACCCATAAATAACAGAAAGATCATTTAAAAATAAATTACCAACCGAAAGCAGGGAAAACTCATCCCTGGGTTGTTGCTCTCCCGATCCCCCATAAATCTGTTGTCTTTTCGGCTCGGCAGTGGCCAGGGTCACAGACCGTAAAGAGCTTCCACAGAGAAATTTGAAAAATCCCAGCAAGATGGGGCATGCGAGAGTAATAGGAAAGGCATTTGTATTCTTGCCATCAGCCTGGGTTGAAGGATGCTGCCCTCGGGCCGGACAGGCGGGTTGGGGTGGGCACGTCCTCGGAGGACCCAGCTGCCCTGCCTGCTGGGATCTCGGGGGCACCACGGAGGGACCTCAGCCCCTCCAACGTTCTGGTTCCTGACCTACTTTCGCGGAAAGGAACAAAATTGCCAGCCTCACTGCTGCACGAAGCTGCATTTCCCTTTGGAGATGGGACCCAGTGACCTCAATTCATAAGATTGAGGATGAGCCTGATTTTAGATTTGGTTTTTCCGGAGAAAACACAGTTGGGTTGGGAGAGGGGAAACTGGGATGGGCCGTCGGGGAAAGCATTGGCGGGGGGCTCGGGGAGCTCTTAGGAGCAGGCAGTGGCAGCGGGGGGCGAGTGTGAGGCGCTCCCCCCTGGGCCCCGCGGCTGCTCCTCATCCCGGTACAGGACGGCAGGGTGGCATGGTGGCCTCGGGGAGCCTCTGGACAGTTGACCAAGCAGTGTCAATGGCTCTCTCTTCATGTGTCGGCTCTTTGAGCTGCGAGGCCCCAGTGACATGCTGCCCTCCAGCCCCTGGCTCAGAAAACGCCCCAAGATGGACAACTCCTCCCCACCTGTGCTCGGAACAGCTCCCAGGCGATCGCCCTCCAGGACAGTGTCAGGCCACCCTCCTCCTCCTCACTCGCTTCTCACGGCCCGCACGAACCTTTAACAACGCACTGCTCCCTGGAAAGGCACGGGATTTGGCATCATGGACCATTTGAGCCGCAAGTGCCTTCTGTGATTGTCGTTTAAATGAGTGGTTTTCAACTCTGGGACAATTAATCTCTCAGGGAATGGACGGAGAGCCAGGGGCCCACTTCCGTGTGGGACAAAGGTATGTGTGGACATACACCCAAGCATGTGTGAGCAATCCCGGAGCTCGCCCCCCAGCTGACAACGCCAGCCCTGGTCGAACCGCCTCATTTTAGAGACGGTTGATCAGAAAGAGGGAATGACCAACTCCTCGTCCCAAAGCGAGTGACCCCGCACTAAAGGCGCTAAAGCCCCATTCATCCCCCTCTCTTCCTGGAGAAACTGCTACAACCACATCTCAACTGGCTTCCCTTTACCACCTAGCCCTTCTCCCACGTATTCTCTACACCAAGATAAAAAAGCCTTTCTCAAACACAAGCCACCTCCGGTACCTCTCCTGCCTGTGATCCTCCATGACCCCTGAGATAAGATCCAACACCTTCCACACGATCTCCAAGCCAGGGCCCCACATGACAGGACTCCAGGAGACGCTAGGCATGCCGAGGCTCCCCCGGGGGGAGGCCAGGTGCCCTGCCTTCCAGGCCCCCACATTATGGATTCTCACACCCTCCACCTCTGCTGGGCCTTCTCTCCCCCTCCTGGGCCTCGGCACGTGTTTTTCCTTCTTCCCAACACAATCTTCCATCCCCTTTTCACCCACCTACCTCCTACCCATTTCCACTTCTCGGCTTTGCCACCTTCTCAAGAAGGACTTCCCCACATTTGGCTTCCCTCAATCAGCCAGGGTCCAGCCAGGACCTAGAAGCGATCATGGGTTACTCCAACAGACAGCATTTCACACAGGAGATTTGTTAATAGGGGTGGAGGGGCCGAAAAGTCTTTTAAGAATCGATGCTGAGTTAATCCAGAGATCTGTAACCTTGCAGAGCCATTTCTAGCGCCAGGGCTAGGAGAGTAAAAGGTACCAGGATCTAGAAGTTCAGAGAACAGGCCTGTGGGGCTAAGCTCTGGACACCACACGTCGGGGGGTGGGGACCTCTAAGAGGTTCAGAGCGCAGAGTGAGGGCACAACTGGTAATTGTAGTGTCACCATCTGTGAGGGGCAGGAGCTCTCCACTGCCCCTGTAGGATCTGGACAAAACGGGAAGAGACTCTCCTTGATTCCCTCCTGCTGCCAGAAGCTAAAAGGAAGCCAACTGGTGAGGGAGTCTGGGAAATGTGGCTGGAGGACTCCCAGCCCCAACACCACAGAGCAGATTATGGAATGGGTTTGGCCAAGAGACCAAAGGAAATAAGTGGCACCAGCCCACACCACATTGTTTATCTCCTGACCTTTGCGTCTGCCTACGCGCTCTGTGAAGTTTGGCCAAACCATCCCATAACCCAGCGCCTGGCACAAACCTCAACGGTTGGCACTTCGTACGTGTTGACTAGCTGATCGAATAGGAGGAGTAAGAGCTTTCTGAGCCTCAGCTTCCACAGCTGCAAAGTGGAGCTAAATTCCTCTCCACAGAATTATCGTGATGATTACCAAGATGATGGATGTGAGTGGACCGCGAGCTCTTTGGACTCGGGTCATGACAGAACGTGAGAGCCCTCCATGGACAATGTCGGCTTCACCAGGAGCCATATTCTGAGCTTGTTTTTAACAGTGTGTGAGGATGTTGAGGAAAGAGTGTGAAGCCCACTTACTGCCTATCTTCCCCTAAAGAATTTCAAAAGCTCCTTCTGCCTATTTTTGTCCTGTGGTGCTTGAGTGACTATGTGGGTTATCACCTGTGACAAACATTTTTATATGAGTGTTGACGTTTCTGGTGTTTCCTGATAGGCCAACATCACCTATGGAGGCTTGTGGAAAGAAGTCAGCCAACGTTCCAACCTCAGGGTGTCAGGGGTGGGGACAGCACACAGAGAGGAAGATCTGGGTCCGGAACTCTTAGCTGGTGTCCAGAAAACTGAACACAGCGAATTCCTTCAGGCCTATCTGTGAAGCCCACCGGGCTATTTGAGTCACAGAACATCTCAGAAAGGAGAGCATTTTGCACACACTGAGACACCTGATCAAAGCTGTGTCTAAACATCCCCTGGGGGTGTGGAATTCCTCAGGAGCCAGTTCAAGAGGCTGTCTGCTACCTGTCATCGTCCTAGTGAGAAAAAGCCCCTGGACCAGAGGGTCAGGAGACTTGAGTTCTGGTCTTCTCTTGTTGGCGATCTCTGTAAGTTTGGGTGAACCCCTTCTCCAGCATTTGTCTTGATTGGTTCCCAATTTGGGCTACGCATCTGAATCATCTGGGTCACTTACTCCTAGAGATCTGAGGTAATTGGTTTGGAGTGGGGCCCAGATATTACATGGTTTTCAAGACTTTTGTGTCCCCAGGGACGAGAACCACTGTCACAACACATTTCAGCGTTCATCAGAAGCACCTGGAAAGACTGTCGAAACACAGGCTGCTCGACCTCACCTCGGGAGTTCCTGAGTCAGTGGGCCTGGGTGAAGTCTGGGAATCTGCGCTCCGAACAGGTACCCAAGTGCCGCAGATGCTGTGGGCCTAGAACCACATTTTAAGAAGCCCGACTCTAGTCCTGTGGTCTCAATGACAAGTGATTTTACCTTCCAGAGGACACTTGGAGGATGTCTGGAGATATTTTTGATTTTCACAACTTGCTGGGGGGAGGAGGGGGTGCTACTGGCTTCTAGTGGGTAGAAGTCAGGGATGACTGTAGACGACCTACAAATGCACAGGCCATTTGCCCAAATCAAAGAATTATCCAGTTCAAAATGTCAATAGTGTCAATGCCTCTGCAATTTTTATGTGCCCATAAATCACGTGCAGCTGTGTTAGAAGGCAGATTCTGATAGAGTCGGTCTAAGGAGAACCCCAGGAATTTGCATTTCTCTAAAACTCCCGCGTAATACCCAAACTGCCGATATCCCACAGCTTGGGTTCCTTCAGCTCTATAAAGACACCCATCCCGCACCCCACCCCCAGCCCCCAGCCTGGGATACACAAGTAGACTCCGCTCTTCACCGCCATATCCTCTGAGCTTACAAGAGTGCAGCCGCTGTCAGAGGAAGCCCTCAGTAAATATTAAAAGGATATAAGACACTCATTATGAGTAAGCTGAGCTGGCCTTCCCCAAATCCAACACCCTTGGTCAAGGAGCCCTTGGGAGTCGGGTTCTTGTCTGGTCCTTCTTGTTTCCTCCGAAGCTGGGCGCAGAGCTTGGCACAGATTAGGAAGTCAGTATGCATCCCTTGTACAAGATTGGACTGACGCGGTACGAGCTAGCGCTCTTATAATGGCTCCTATAATCACTTTCTAAGCTACCTCCTTCAAAACCGATCCCCTTCCTGGTCCCAGTGCATTTCTTTTTTTAAGTCATTTTCACTTGCATAATTTCATTTGATCCTCATCACAAAGTTATGAGGAGAGCAGGGTCCAGCCCCACTTGCAGATAAGAAGACTGAGGGGAAGGCGTAGAGCCTGGACTAGAATGAGTCCAGCAACCTGGCTAGGCCACGTCATGCCACTCCTGAGTCATCCAAGGCAGGTCTGTCTGCTTCATTCTTCCTCCACTCCCCTGAGCCCTGCCTTTCTCTTCAGCGAGGTCACACCTTCTCCCCTTTCTTGTCCAGCCTCTTCTGCCGTTTAGTTCCTCCCACCAGACAGCCATTTCCTCTGCCTAAATGGTTCCCTTCTCAGCCTTTCTGCCCAGGACTGCCTGGGATGGTTGAGGGCTTCCTGAAATGCCAACTTGAGGATCGCTTCAGCTGATGGAGAAAGTCAAGGTCCTGCCTTATTTCCTGCCCCCTTTCCACCGGCCCCACTAGTCACTTTGGGCGCCGCCACTGGAGAAGCTCCAGCCTACGTAATACCTTTTTCATTAAAAGCCAGTTACGTGGACGACATCTGCTTTGTGTGGCAGCCAATGGAGAGACACAGATTTATAATCCAGTCCTTCCCCTCACGTGGTGTTGGGAAACGAGTGTGGATTCAGATAGATTTCCACCCAAATGCTGGCTCTTGGTTCTCCAACCACTGGCTGCTCCTTCTCTGCCTCTTGCTGCTTTCTCCTTACTTCTGACTGCCTGGTGCCAGAGAGCCCACACTCCATTCTCTGACCTTCTCTTTTCCCTGTACGCTTACTCCATAGGCGACCTTATCCCCTCCGCACTGATGACGTACCAGTTTATGTCTAAAGCGCCAAACTCTCTTGTAAACGCCACTGATATACCCAACTACCTTATTGAGACCTTCATTTTGGATTTCTGGCCTCCAGAACTGTGAGAGAACACATTTCTGGTGCTTGAAGCCAAAGAGTTTGGTAGTCCTAGGAAATGAATACATTATGTAAGTCAGGTCATACCCGTTCTGTGAGGTAAATCCTCCAGTGTCATCTTGAGTAAAACCTAATTCCTTGCCACAGGGCCTTATGCAAGCTCACCTCCCTGGCCCTCTGACTGGATCTCCTCCCACATTACCCCTTGTCCATCTACCCCAGCAACACTGGTCTCCTTACCCCAGCAACACCGTATCTTGACTTCGTGCATGTCCCCACCTCAAAGACTTTGTGGTTCTTATTTCCTCAACTCAAAGTAGTTCCCAAACATCCACGGCACTCTCCCTCTGGTCCCCACTACAGAGGAAGAGGCCTTCTCTCCTTCCTGATGTCCAAGAGCCCACCCCTCCCCACTGGCCTTACCCGCCTCATACTGCTGTCCTTCTTAGCATGTATCTCCATCTCATGTAATACATACTTATCAGCCTGGAAGGAGAGAGCCATGAGAGTGAGGAATTTGTTTTCTTTACTATTGTGTCCCAAGTACAAGCAAGTGCCTGGCACAGATAAGGCACTCAGAAATTATCTGTGGGATGGATGTGTCCGACCATCTCTGAAATTATGTGCCCATCGCTCAGTCTCTCTCAGCCCCAGTGGCAGACTGGGAACCAAGAAGAAGCAGAAGGAAGAGCACATATAAAAGCAGAGAAGTCCAAAAAGGCTGGCAGCGTGTGGGCAATGGCACCGAGATCTGGGTGCCTGGAGCACAGGGTATGAATGGTGAGCAGAGGAGTAGAGAGAAGCAGAAGGGAGAGGCAGGAGGCCAGCCAGAGAGGAAGCTTGGGCCAGATTCTGAGCACATTAGGTTTCTATCAAGGACTTGGAATTCCCTCATTATCTTTGAAAAATAGGTTCCTTGGGGGAGGGGGGGGAGAAGCAAGGAAACTTGAGAAAATTTTTGATGTCAAAATTATAGAAAACCTTTCTGATCATCTTGGGCTCCAGGTCAACTCCCTCAGTTTGCAGATTTGAATTTCGAGGCCCAGAGAAGGAGGGATCAAGGTCAAGAACAAGCTCACGCAAAAAAGCTACTGAAAGAGCTCTTATCTGCTGACTCCCAGTCCAAAATTCCTTTTCATTCTAAGTAATAATCTCTGAAAAGCACAAAATATCTGACACAGAAACAAAACAAAACAAAACAAAACAGGAATTGTCTGCTGTTCAAATCTAGGACAGGAGGGCGCCTCCTCAGAGCCTCCTCCATCCCTCAGCCCCAGGCTGAGGAGCAGGTGCACAGGTGGGATAGTGTGGGAGGCTTGACCCCTCCCTCTTTTGAGCTCTCAGGCCTTATGTCTACATCCCATCTCTCAATTTCATTTTAATCTACCGGTATTGAGGTATAATTATGTATAGTAAGCTGCTAATGGGTAATGGGCCTCGTTCAATTACTTCGAACATCCTATGACTTTAATTTTGAACCTGCCATAATCAAGATACAGAATATTTTCATCATCTCTTGAAATTTCCTCTTTCCCCTTTGCAGTCCATCCTTCCCCTCACTCCTGGCCCCAGAAACCTGCTTATTGGCTTTTGTCACTGTAAATCAACCTAGATTTTCTAAAGTTTTATATAAACAACATCCTACAGGATGTGCTTTTGTTGCCTGACATTTTTTATCCAGCATAATTATTTTAAGATTCATCCATGTTGTTGGGTATATTGGTAGTTTATTCCTTTTTATTGTGGAGAACCGTTCTATTGAATGGGCATACCACAGTTGGTTTTTCATTCACTGACTGCTGGATATTTTGGTGGTTTTCAACTGTTAGCTACTACAACCGAAGCTGCTGTCAACATTTGAATACAAGTCTTTTTGTAGGCATGTTTTTATTTCTCATGGGTAAACTACCTCCAAGGCGCTGTATGGTGTGTTTAACTTTTTGGAAAACCTCTCACCACTTTTCCACAATGTGATAAAATTTTACGTTCCCACCCGCAGGGTCTGAGCTTTCCACACTCTCACCAACATTTGTTGTTGTCAGTCTTTTTCATTTCAGTCAGTGTGGGCTGTGTGTATTGGCAGTTCACTGTTCTTCCTTTTCACTTTCTTGATGGCTAATGATGTGGAACCCCTGGGCATATGTTTTCTCCATGAAATATCTTCCCATCTTTTGTGAAGTGTCTTGTCAAACCTTTTGTCCATTTTTTTATTGCCTCATTTTTGAGCTGTAAGAGTTCATTATATATTCTGGATTCAATCTTACTGTGAAAGAGAGGTTTGCAAACATTCTTTCCTATTCTGCAATTTGCATTTTAATTTGTTTTTCTGGATTTAGAACAGTGCCTAGCTCGTAGAAGGTGCTCAGCAAAATGTGCGGAATAGAGTCACGAATCCAGATGTTGTTGTTTAAAGTCGGTGCAAACCCCTTTTCATCAGAAGAGGGTAAGAAGACTCCTAGCCCACTCCTGATTACCTTGGATCAGAAAGCAGCCAGCCCTGACCTTAAATCTCAGTGTCACTACTTTTTGGCTGTATGACCTTGAACTGGGTACTTCAGGTCCCTGAACCTCAATTTCTTCTCATGGATAAAGAGGATAAGAAAACTCGTGTATAGGATGATATGAGAATTACGACACAGAATATACATATATAAAAGACCCAGCATATTTTATGCTCTCAGTGAGTCACTGGAGCTCAAATGACCAGATTGAATAGTCACTGTGACCCAGTGGTGGAACTGGCCTCTGGTTTACAGCTCAAGGATGACACGTTTAATTGTTCCTGAGAGTAATCAAGGTGTTTTGATGGGACTGAATGGCATAATCAGTTCTGATAAATTGATTGTATTTATTGGCAAAAGGCTATAAATGGCTTATGCTGCCCAAACACAATTCCTGCTCTCTCTTCACTAATACACATTAAGCACACAAGTTCCCAGATTGAGGGAACAAATTCCAGAGAAACCCCAATCAGAACTGATGAGCTTAGTAAATGATGCCAATGCAGAGATCAACAACTGAGCAGAAGTGCACTATCTTCCTATCACCTATGGGGCAGCATATATATATATATATATATATATATATATATATTTGGCTTGATATCTATGGCCATTCAGACTCCGGTTCCAACAAACTGGTCAAGTTCCTTCCGCCTTCAACACACAGACAATTTTCAAACCAGTCACTGTGCTAAGGCCCATTATGACTTCTGCACTTCTACACCTGCTGCTCTACCACTCAGACGAACCTACCCTTTGCAAATGTGTCTGCCTGGCAGACACCTGCTCATCCTTAAAAGACCAAAAATCACAGGTTGTCTGCTTTGTGAAAACTTGTAAAACTCTCCATGGGAAAATTTGTTCCTTCCAATGTGTTCTCACAACCTCAATGCAATTTCGATTATAACACCTCTTCCACTGTTTTGTGATAAACCATTGGATTGCTTTGCTTCCTACTGACCATAGAATCCAGGACAGTCCGAGTCTCATTCTCTACTTCTGTATTCCTGGTACCTTACACCATCTCCAGAACATAGCAGACACTTGGTGAATTTTTTGGAAGAATGAATAAATGAGAGAATAACTAATGGATGGATACATGAGTGTGTTGGTGGATCAATGACTCTAGCTGTTTGGACTCCCAGCTTCTTCACTTGTGAAATCTATACAAGCCCATTCTCGGCAACACATCTCACATCTGATATTTGGTGACCATCTGCTCTGGGAGTCCCATTACCTTAGAAGATCCATTGATTTCCCTTCCTTTGTATGGACGCTTGGTCCCAAGGCTGTTGGGACTCATGAGGGAGACAAGAGGAGGAGTGGGACAGTTTGTAAAGACCTCAACAGAGACAATTAGGTCATGGAAGTATGCATATCTCCACATGTTTCCTAACTTCTTGTAAATAACTCCCATGTTTCCAATAGGAAACCTGGATTCTCTTTCAGTGGAAATCCCTTTTCTGCTCCCAGAAGGTAAGTGGTTGAAATCCCCTCCCTATTTCCCAATCCTGAGGACTGAGTCTGAGCTTCTGGAAGGATTATGATGTATTTTGATTTGTACTTCTGTTCGGGGGTAGGAAGCAGCATGGTGGAAAGGATTCCAGATTTAGAATCCACAGCCTGAACTAGAGTCCCTGCTTTGCCACCGAGTCAATGGGCAACGCCATAACCTGCCTTGGCCTTACTTTAGTCATCTGCAAAGGGAAGTCATACTGGCACCAAAAACAGAACTGAAATAATCAATGTAGAGCTACACAAAGATCTCACTTAAACTACAGCCAAGTTGTACTTGATGAGTTCCTTCTTTCCTTTTCTTCTGTACTCCCCCATATCATTTCTTTATCCAGAATATCTTCATTTCCCCTCTGCTTTCTGTCTCTTTGTTACTAATAGCTTGACGCCCTTCATCTATCCAAGTGGGACCTTGAATAGCTGTGGCCAAGGACATGGGGGGTGTATAGGGGTGGAGGGAGGGCTCTGAGAATAGAAGACGTGCCCAGAAGACCACTCATACACATCTGGGCTTGCTGGTCCCTGAGAGTGAGCAGAGCAAATACCAGAACACAAAGGAAAGGGTCACAGCCTTCAGAAAGCGGGGGAGGCTGGGTCTCCAAAACCCTGTAAGGTGTGAAGAGTGCTGTTGTGTTGTATTGCCTTGTTTGTTTGCTTGTTTGTTTTTAATAAACATGTAAACTGCCTACCACAATACAGGTGGTCCAAAAACTGTAGTTGCTGATCACTGACATCATCCTAACGTGGAAAACAGAGTGCGCCTCACCATACATGGAACAGATGAATGAATGACAGAATAGGAAAAGGGGCTAAGATTGCAGGTAAGAATTTGAGCTTTGGTTTCAACAAAACAGCGCTCTTGGTTTACTGTGCTCAACTGTGTGCTACAAGCTCTGCAAGGGACTAAGGTGAGGCTTCCTCTTTCAGCTTAAAAAGAGCTGATACATCTCTTATGAAGTCCTTACTGCACGCCCCAACTGACAGACTGCTCCCAGGGTCTCTGACTCAAAGGAAGAAGGATTCAAAACAGGGCCAAGGGGTCAGGGAGAAGCCACGGTTGGGTTTTGTACTATGGGAATCGAACATTCCAGGATGCCCTCCTTCTTCTGTTTCTAGAAGAGGGGACTTCAGCAGTTCCGCTGTGAAATTCTGTCAAGTGCTCGGAGCTATTTGGGACCAATTTAAATAATAAGCTAAGGAAGCAGAAGATGACACTTGCTTTAATCCATTCACTACCCATTCACTAATTCACCTCTATGTCTTGTTTGCCATTATATTTTTCCATTTCTTGATACATCCACCTAGTTCACATTTACTGAGCACCTGATAATGTCTAGACATCATGGATACAGAGATGCACCAGCCAATATCCCTGAGCTGAGAGAATTTCCCAACACACTGAAACAGCGAATACTAGTATTTTCTATAACATAATTGTGGAGAGTCAGCTATGTTTCAGGCACGGCATTTGTCTCTGAAAAGCTCATTCTTGGTAGAAGAAGGGCAACAATGTCTCTCATGCAAATATCTTGGTGTGTCGTAGAAATTTGAAAAACAAACAAAAAAGTCAAGCTGTGTAGACAGTTACGAGGAAAGGAAATGTAGGCAGGGATCAGATCATGCCGGCCATCTCCTGCCAGCCACTGTAAGACACCTGCGTTTATTCTAGTGCGAAGGGGAGAATACGAAGTTTTCATGCAAGCCAGGTGCATAAGCCGTGTTGTTGCTGTGAGAATAGATTAGAAGGATGCAAGAAAGGGGCGCCTCGGTGTCTCATTCGGTTAAGCAGCCAAGTCTTGATTTCAGATCAGGTCATGGTCTCTGGGTCATGAGATCAAGGCCCGTGTCAAGCTCTATGCTCTGTGGGGAGTCTGCTTAGGATTCGCTCTCCCCCTCTGCCCCTCTTCCTGCTTGTGCTCTCTCTCTCTCAAATAACTAAATAAATCTTTAGAAATTAAAAAAAAAAGAAGAAGGATGCAAGAATGAAAGCAGGAAAACCCGCGAGAACGTGATAACAAAAGTTTAAGTGTGCGATGAAATTGGCTTGAATATAGAGTGGTGACCTAAAGATAGAAAAGGTGTATAGATTCGCGATAGAGCTAGCAGGATTTCACAGCACAGACAACCGAATAAAACTCCCCAATTCTTTTCTATTAAAAGAGTGTCACATTGACAACAAAACTTCACAAAAATTAGACCACAAACAGAAAACTAGAGATCAGTCTCACTCAAGAAGATCGGATAAACCATTACCAAACAGAATCCACCAGCACAAACAAGCAAACAATTTAAAAAGTGAAACACAAAAAGTGGTGTTTATTCCAGAGATTCAAGGACGGTTCACATTCGGAAATCTATAATCTAAATACAGCTGGGCAGAAAAAATAATGACATACTTATCCGCTATTTGCATATCTCAAATGTATCACTTATTCATGAAAATATTACTCAATAAAGAACTGACAGATAATTTTTAGTATTATTATATTATGATTACACACACACACAAACACATTTCAACCAGATAGCCTACATCTTAATGAGGAAATACAAAAATACTTGAGGCTTTTTTCCCTAAACTCAGAAACAACACGTGATACCTACTTTTTCCCTAGTTTTCACCGTTATTAAATAATTAACCAGTGAAAATAGACAATATAAAGAAATAAAAGGTTAAGAATTGAATAAGAGTAAAACTGTATTAATTAGATTGAAAATCAAAAGAATCAATGCAAAATTACTGTGAACCATAAGAGAATCAATATATCAAAATTAGTAACTTTACATATTAAATTAAAAAGCTAGTTAAGATACAATAAAAAGAAGACTCCTTTTAGAATAACAAAAATTATGTGTATTTCATATATGTGTAAATATATGTAATAATAAATAATTATCATGCTATAATTATATATATAAATTACCTAGGCACAACTTAAGAAATATTAAAATATTAAAAATTAAATTAAAATTTTTAATTTTTAAAAAAAATTTAAAAAATTAAAATATTAAAAATCTGGGCACTGGGGTGCCTTAGTCTGTTGGGCATCCAGCTCTTGGTTTCAGCTGGGGTCATGTCGGGACCAAGCCCCACCTGGGGCTCCGTGCTTAGCACAGGGTCTGCTTGTCCCTCTCCCTCCCCCTGCTTCTACTCTCTCTCAAATAAATAAATAAATAAAATCCTTAAAAAAGAGAGAAATATTAAAAATCTATGAAAAAAACCTCCCAAAAGATATAAAAGTAGACTTGAGCAAATGAAAGGCATACCATATTCTTCAAGATGGAGAATTTTATTTCTAAATTTAGTATGATCCGACAAAACATAATATGAGGTGTGTAGTTTTTCATGGACATAATTGATTGTAAAATTTATTTGAAAGGACAAATAAGCAATAACATCAAGAAACCTTATAAAAGAAGAGCAATCTAGGGGCACCTGGATGGCTCAGTGGGTTAAGCATCTGACTCCTGATTTCAGCTCAGATCATGATCTCGGGGTATTGAGATCGGGCCCCACATGGGGCTCCATGCTTAGTGGGGAGTCTGCTTCTCTCCCTCTCCCTCTCCTTCTGCCTCTCGCCCTGCTCATGCTCTCTTTTTTTCTCTAAAATAAATAAATAATTCTTAAAAAAAAAAAAAAAGGAAGAACAATCTATGAAACATGCAGATAGGTTCCCTATAATAAAACCAGGGTGTCACGGAGCATGCCCAGACAGACGGACCAATGGAACCAAACAGAAATCCATCACATATGGAAATTTACCATATGATAAAGGTAGCATTTCAAATCTGTGGGAAAAGATGGACTTTCAGAAGTATTGTTGCAAGAAGTGAATAAGCTATATGGAAACAGATAAAATAAGATGTAGCCCTCACACTATACACAGAGGATGTAGTTAAGTGTAAAAATAATGAAATAATAAAAATAATAAAAATTAAAAATGAAATAAAGTGTAAATAAATAAATACAGAACCATAAGAATACTAGAAGGAAATATGGATGAATTCCCCCTTGAATCTAGGAGTAGAGAAACTTTCCTGACTATATCCCCACAATCTGGAAGCAATAAAGGAAAAAAAAAAAAAACAAAAACCAGATATATTTGCCTACATAAACATGCCTAAAATGTAAAAAAAAAGAGAGACACAAAAAACAAAACTGATTGTATGATGAAAACAACAACGTAAGAAGTAAAAAGACAAATGACCACTGGTATAAAACTTATACCACTTACATGATAAAAGTTCATATCCCTAATAAATAAAAAGTTTCTACAAATAGAGAAGAAAAAAGCTACGAGCCGTATTTTAAAAAAATAGGAACAGAGAGTTCAGAGAACAGAAGGTGCATTGCTCTTAAGCACAGGGAAAGATGCTCTCCTCATTTAGAATTAGAAAAATGTAAATTAAAAGTACATTGAGTTGCCAACTCTAAAATTCAAAAATTGACCATATAATCTGTTGTTGAATCTGCAGAGAATAGTCACTTCCAGAAAATGGTGGTGGGAAAGGAAATGGTGGAACCCCTCTGGCAAACTTTCAAAATTATATATGTAATTATATATGTACCCTTTGACCTAGGAATCCCACTTAATGGAATCTATTCCAAATATATGATATACTGAAATATATATGTGTATATTTTTAAATACATCTGTTATGTTATATTATATTATATATAAATAGAGAGAGAGAGGAAGATGGAGACCCATAGGCACAGAGTATTCAAATAGAGAAATTGTATAAGATTGTGAAGAACCAAAATTTCCAGCATAAAAAAGAGATACAATATCGAAGAACTAACAATCCAGTAATTCTAAATTTGAATTTGAAATACTAGCATGGATTCTTTCTTAGCTCTGCATGTTGTAAAGATCTAGGAAAAAACGACAAACCCAGTAGCGATAAACATCCCTACCCATCAAACTATGGTCTCTGAATAACATTTCCTATAAAAAAAAGCAGAACTTCTTGAAAAAGATGGCTCATCCAGAAAATGTACTAGATACACCTGAAATATCTTATCATACAAAAAACAAGGACATTACCATTGTGGTCTTATCTACATGGCACTGGAGACAATGGGATAATTTGCACATAGTAAAAACACAGTCATTGATTAGTTTCTCAATCTTGCTATAACAAACTATCGGACTCAGTGGCTTTAAAAAAAAAAAATTCATTATCATACAGTTCTGGAGGTCAGAAGTTCCAAATGGGTCTGCAGGGTTCTCTTCCTTCTGGAGGCTGTGAAGGGAGAAATCATTTCCTGTGTTTTCCAGCTTCTAGAGGCTGCCCCTATCCCTTGGCTCGTGTCCCTGCATCCCTATGACTTCTACTTCCGTCATCCTATCTTTTAATCCAACTCTGGCCCTCTGCCTAGCTTCCTTGTGGTTACATTGGGCCCAGCAGGGTAATCTAGAACAATCTCCCCATCTCAAGATCCTTGACTTAATCACATCTGCACACTCCCTTCTGCCATATTCGTAGTTCCTGGGGTTAGGGCATGGACTTCATCGGGGGCCATTATTCTACCAACCGGCCATCATCACAGGGTACAAGGGAACCAACTCATTATCGAGAAAATGGATAGATAAGGTTGAAGTATCTATCCTGTCTTTTCTCTACAAACTGTACCTCAGAGCAGTCACAAAATTGATGACAGAACGTTTCTTTTTAAGGAAATAGTCCAACAAATAAATTATGACAAGAGGGCAGACGAGAATGTCGCCATTACATAACTCCTGATGAACTGATGGGCCCAGGTAATGAGCATCAGTGACCGCTAAAGCCGTTCACTTGGTAAACTTAATAATGATGGTGTCACCTGAAGGCGTTGATCAATTTTAACATTAGGAAAGGAGAGGCAGCGGAAGTCTACAGCATTGCTTTTGAGGTCATCCTGTCCCCCAAAATCAAACTTGTATCTGCTAAGGCACCCAGATGTAAGCACCAGAGTAGACATGTCACAGGAGGAGGGCGGAGACGGATTACGCAAGAGCAAAAGATATAAAGCAGCAAAATACAGAATGTGGCAAATTACGGTCCATATCCTACAGTTTCTTTCGCAAATAGGGTACAAAGGAAAACGAAAGACAGAGATGACAACCAAAATGTTAAGAGACTTAACAGGCCTATCAGCCCAGTGAAGTGTGTGGATCTTGTTTGAATTCATAGTGAACAAACCTAGCATAAAATTTATTGATAATGAGAGATAATGAGAGAATTTTGAACACTGACAAAACACCTGATGGTATTAAGGAATTGTGTTTTGGGGAGGAGGGTGGTAACCGTACTGTGGCTATTTTATAAATCCCATCTTTTTGAAAGAGATACACTGAAATCCTTCCAGAAGAAATGATACGAACGATACGATGTCTCGGATTTGCTTCGAAGTAATCCAGTTCGAAAGGAGGTCGTTAGATAGAGTTCGAACAAGGCTGGCTGCAAACTGAGAATTATTGAATTGGGCACATGGCATTCATTATTCTGCATTCATTATTCTCTTCTATTCTTGTACTGGTTAGAAATTTCCCGCAATGACAAGTTGTTGTTGTTGTTGTTGTTTCAAAATAAACAATACATGCCCAGAAATTAAGTTACTGGCTATTACAAGAGATTTACAATGTATTGTCAAGTTGCTTTCCATAAGGCTGTAGCAATTGGTAGCCCCATGGGCAGGGTGTGGGAGAGCTGAGGATGTAACATTTTGAAGACGCTATGTTGTGCTTGAGTAAACATAGGAATGTGTATTTCTCAGTTCCGTATGCCTTTAGGAAAAAACCAATGGCCTATTATGGGATATTTTGGCCCAGTAGTGACCACATACCTGGAGGCCTCGTACCTGAACAGCAGGGAAACAATCAAGGAGTAAATGAAGTTCAGTGTCACAGTCTTGCAAACACAGATTTATACAAATCTGAATTATCCTAATGAGGGGTTTCTGTGTCATCTCTGACACCACTACAGATAATCTTTCTGAATGTCCACTAAGGTATTCGTTGAATGGGAGAATCTGTAATTGTATCATCTCAATGAAATCTCATTATCTTCAAGAAACTTCCTCCCATAAAGATGGGGGGGAAAAAATCAATGCGCAGGTTTTCTCTGCTAGCAGGAAAGAGACTTTTCTGCTATGGGGTAATTTTGAGCTCCTGTAATCTTCCAATTATGTTTGATTGCAGTGACTCTTTCCTGTCTCAGTATTAAAGGATGGTCAGCACTTTTCTGCAACCAAAACCAACTTTCAGATGAAGCAGCCACTTATTTCAATTGCTTGTTTATAATCATCAGCTTTTTGGGCACGTGAGACATCCTTGCCTTTGAGGAAGAGACCACCCCAGGACTTCTCCCCAGCTCCTGGTCAGCAATAGATAACAGGTGTTTGTGACCTTCTCTGAGTAGGCAGGAACCCTCAGCCATGGTGCAGGGACACCAAGAATGGTGAGCAGTGGTGTCTGCCGTCGAGAAGGTCACCATGCCAGTGGGAGAATTATATACATAGGCAGATGTATGAGAAGTCACATAATGATCCCGCCCCTCATTCATTCCACAGATGCTAAAAGTCAGATGCTGTGCTAGACACTGAAAGCAAAGTGACAAGCAAGTCGGAATCCTTTAGGGAGGCAGACATAAGAGCAAATAATTTAAACGCCATTTGGTAAGTGTAGTGCTACAGGAACCTACTGAGAAGATTCGTGGCCCAAAGGAGAGATGAACTCTGATGAGTTTGGGGGGGAGGGGGGGCTTCCTGGAGGATGAGCAAGTTGGGCTGTCCCTAAGGATTAACAGGTGACAAGGAGAAAAGGGGTGTTCCAGGTGAAAGAAGAGCGTGTGGAAAGCTGGAGAGACTTGAAAGAGTGTGGAGCTCTGGAGGAACAATAATTCATTTGGTTTGGACCGCAGATAGAGCATGAAAAAGGAAGTGAACGGAGATGAGAATGCAATGGTAGAAATGGCAAATAGAGGCCTTGTCTGCATTGCTATGTAGGTGATGTTAAGTTATCACGAGAGGCAGGTGGAAGGATGGAGATGCCCAAGGGGGACAGAGTGCTGATACGGAACCAGCATCTTGATTGAATGCGGGGGGGGGGGAGCAGTGGGCATCAGGCTGAGGATGGTCCTGGAGCGCGCCAAGCCAGGACGCAGAGCTCCCGTGCAGAAGCAGTAATCAATACAAATCATTTGCACAAAATGTTAATGTAGACACTCTGCCTTCAAGGAGCTAAACCATAACTCCCCATTCCTTAGGTGTGGGCTGACAGAGTGCCTAACTTTCCAAAGAGGACAGTATGGGGGGATGGAGGGTAATGAAAAGAATAAACATGAGAAAACTGACAAACATGACTTCAGCCAGGTGATTACGGTCAATGTCAAGAGTGATAAGTCATGTTGATAGTCTCTGTCTTTGATATGATGTGATGAAAATGATACTTCTCCTCGTGCTCTTCCTCCTGATGGCCCACAACCCTCATTCAATCACGAGAAAAAAAAATCAGACAAACCCCAATAGAGACCTTCTACAGAATATCTGACCAATGTTTCCAAAGCTGTCAAGACCATCAAAGCAAGCAAAGTCTGAGAAACCGCCCCAGCCAAGAAGAGCCGAAAGAGACATGACAACTGAATGTAATGTGGCATCCGGAGAGAGAAAGTCATTAGGCAAAAACAATGGAAATCTGAATATACCATGGGCTGGAGATACTAATCCTATCAATAATATCATAGTATCAATACCAGTAATGATACCAATATTAGTGAATGGTCACAAAGGTACTGTCCTAGTGTAAGATGTTACTAGAGAGGGCATGGTGCACAGGGTGTAGTGAACACTTGCACTATCTCCTTCATTTTCCATAAATCTAAACTGTCCTAAAAAATAAGGTATGTTAATTATAAAAAAAAAAAAAAAAAATGAAGCCAGAAGATATTGCCAGGTCAGTCTGTGAACTTGATCCCACGTGGCTCTACAGGGAGGAGCAGCAAGATAAAGGAAAGGCATGGAGTGAGTTTACTAGCTGGAAGGAAAGAATTTGCAAGAAAGGATGAGGGATGGATGCAGGAGCAGCGAGTAGGAGGGTCCAGTGTCAAAAGATGCCTGGGAGTTAAGGGAGAAGGAGGTGGAGGAAGTGGTACTTGAGATGAGTCTCAAAGCGCAGAAAGAATCGGGAAGGTAGAGAAGGAGATAGTCCACCCAGGAACTTCAAAAAACACAAACGATAGCAGGTCTCAAAAAAAAAAAAAAAAAAAAGTTCCATCTGAGCGGAAGGATCTGTAGCTTTGTTGTGCTTTAAGGTGTTTTTATCCTTGAATCCAGCTGGGGGCAAACATTCTGGGTCACAGCAGTGATGAAAAAGAGGAGGAGGTGGGGTGACAGGAGGAGGAAATATCATCCAACAACGTAGGACCTACTATTAAAATACTAATATTGTAGAAGAGATCACTGCTAGTAGCATGCTAATGGGAATGAATTCTAAAATCTCCCACGGGGATTTCTGAACTCAGATTACCCTTTTTTCTTAATGGTAAACTTTAAGAAACAGTCAGTCTTTCCTGGAAGAGGGGAAACTGTCTTGACAGGTAGAGGCCAAGTCCTAGAAGTAGAAATTGTTTACTGAATGAATTAATGAAGACATAGCAGTTGTCAGAAACGCTAGGCGTAACTACCCTTCAAAGAGGCTTTGCAAATTGTGGTGAAATAAAGTCAATCTGCTTCATTCATTTATAGAAATCTGTTTCTAAAATTTAGTAAAGTGAAGTATCTTTTTAAAGGCAATAGAAGAAATGGTTCCTGAAACCAACCTTATCTTAAGTTTTTTGGCTAAGAGAAATAATTTTTGTTAAAAGAAAGTAATTACCACAGGAAGAAAAATCTTCCTAATATGATCAAATTAGTGGTTTGCTTGTTTCAAAGTGGGCTCCCTTAAGTTCTATTCCCCCCAGGAAGGGCCCCTCTTCACATGGCTGCAAGCAGATCCTTAATTCACCCTGGAGTTGGGCAGGTATCACAAATCCATCCTTTCCACTCAGCGTGTAAGCTTAGTTTGAACACTCATGCACGAAGACAGACCAAGGGAGAGAGAGAGAGAGAGAGGGTAGAGACAGGAGCAACTGTTATTCAGAGCTGAATAATTCTTCTAACATTCTAGAACTTCAAATTGTTATTATTCCAATCTGAAATGATTAGCTCCGAGCAGTCTTGACATGTATCGGATGGTTATGAAAAGAAAGCAAAACTGGTCATGACCAAAAGGCCCATTTCTGCAGAAGCTCACTGCTCCGTGCACCCAATCCGGCAGCGCCCCGGGAGGAGAGGAGAAAAGAGGAGGCCTGCAATGCAGGGGCCACTGGATGATCAAACCCTTCAGAGGGCTGCCAGGGCTGATCTCGTGTCCAGATAAACGTGGCATTCATGCTAGCCATCTGTCCGCAGGTCAGTGGGGACAGAGACTCAAAATCATTATCTCTAATGAATGAATATACAATGACAGTCTTGTGTGTGGCAAAGGATCATCGCATCGGAACATGGTTGGGGAAATCAGGCATTGGGTAAAAGCGCAAGGGCAAACATGTCTGCATGTGCGCATGCGCGTGGTTTCCTTTAACCCTTAATGTCTGCGATAAACTTCAAAGAGAGGTGTTTTCACTTGGCACCTTTGCCCTTTCCTTGCCCAGAGCACCGCTGACATTGTGCAGAGACGCTTTGGGGTGAGGGGTTTCTGCATAGCATGCTCTTTTTCCTCCAATGGGCCTGCCATCACCTCATTTCTTTTCTTGGGCTCTTACAGGGCAGGAAGCTGACTTCTCCCATTTTATTCGCTCAATGCCATGCATGCTTTAAAAGTTAAGAGCCCGTAATACCAGATATATCATGATTTTAGCTGAAACAGCAATCTCTTAAATCCCTTATTCTGTACATATTTTTATTGCTTTCCAAGGTGAATTCATAAATCACACACACATACAAATATACATATACAAATATATATATGTGTGTGTGTGTATGTGTATATATATATACACACATATATATACATACACATATATACAATATACATTATTTATATATATATTTATTTAACTTAACAGAAATTCCAATTCCAATAAATGGATATTTACTGATTATCTACTCTAAACTAGGCACAGAGGAGAATTAGGGATAAAGAAAATTTTCCTGGTTTTATACACTTTACAGCCTAATGTAGAAGATAAATTGGTGTATAAATAATTATAAAAAAAATTAAATAGGAACCAAAACAGAAGCAAAATCAACATGCTGAAGAAAACAGGGAAGGGAAGGAGCTGGGAGGGGACCCATCAGGCATAGTATCTGTGCAGGGCACTTTACTTTAAAGACATTGTTTTCTCTGTTTTCGACAGTTCCCTTCCAATTCCGGAATCATCGGCCCTGTTTTTCGGATGGAAATGCTCAACCATAGAAAAGTTAACTGAAAAATGCAAAGTCACACAAGAAGTAAGAGGCAGATCTGGAATCTGAACTCTGACTTCAAAACTCATGCTGGTGGAAATCTATGCAGACCATATGAGAGAGATGGCATTTGAGCTGGGATAGCCAGCAAAACACATTTGTTCTGGAAGGAAGGGCCAGATTAATTTGGAGGCAACCTCTGGATATGAGGTAGCACATGACACCTGAGGAATAGTAAAAGGTCAGGTGCACTGGAAATAAGCTCAGTGCAGAAAGTACAGATGCTTAATGACAAAAGACTTGATGCCACGCCTTGTGGGTGGTTTGAATTCTACAGTGAGGAGTTGGGCTTGATTCTGTGAGCAGTGGGGACTAATGAGAATGGAATCTCAGAGTCCAGGACAAAGTTAGGCCCTCATTGCAAATTCAGTCATGTCCAGGGATATCTGAACAGCTGATTTGATGGACTCAGAGAGGTCTTTGTGCAGAAGGGACCAAAGAAGCTCTTGGGATGGACAAGGATGAAACCCTGGGACTCTGACCCTTTGGCCTTGACCATAAGGAGGAAGGGCCACTTTCTAGTTCCCTAGCAGTGTGTGTGGCTGGACAAGGACCGCTACCTGGTGGCAGATGAGGCAGGCACATAGTCCAGGCAGAAAGAACACTCAGGATTAAAGGGAGGGATGCATTAAGTACATCACAAAGTACTGACACCTAAAGTTTCTTCTGGTCCAAACCCCTGGGCTAAAATCAGCCTTTGGGAGGAGGCTGTGGTGAAAGCCAGGGGCCTTCAAATCTGGGACACCAGAGTCTCCTTATGAATGTGAAGGCAGGAGGCCATGCTCCTCTTGGCCTTATAATTGGTACCTCCCAGGTGGAAAGCATATGTTCGTCATATATTCTCACATGGGTCTGTGGGAATGGGAAGGGGAAAACGTGTCACGTGCAATGGTCTGAGGCATATCCTCCAGTCTTTTTGTGAAGGATGTCTCTTTGCTTGTCTGAGAGCTTTAGCCTGTGGGGCACACTTTAGGCTCGGCACACACTTGGGAGCCTGTGGAGCTGCCCTCAAGGAGTGTAGGCCATGAACACCATCTTGGTAGTAACACTATCTTGGTGCTCTCCCCCGGCCTTGCCCCAGCTTGCTGGTTTCACCCAGGAAAAAAGCTTATACCCTTGTCTGGAACCCTGATTTTTGCAACTGCTCCCCCCAGGAAATGCCTCCAGATCATCTGATCCTGGTGTTTGGGCTTACACCTCTAGTCTCACAGGACTGTATAATTAAAAATATATTTGTATACTTTTAAAAGCTGATGCCTGAGGATCTGATTTCTAGTCAGCCTAAATCTAGGTGCCAAAATCGTTCCCAGTGGGACACGGACAGGTCTTGGCACATCCCAACTACTGGGAGCTATTAAAAATAGACTAAGTTGCTTGTAAAAGCACAAAAGTTTGAAAGACAACCAACAACTGAGGCAAGGTTGAACAACAAGGTTAATGTCCTAGACAAGACCACTCCTTCAAGATTGGGAAAGGTGGTTGTTTTATCTACTGTGCAGAGAATCAAGCAAAACAAAGGAACAGAGGAATATGTTCCAAATGAAAGAACAAGACAATACCTCAGAAAGAAAACTTTAATGAAATGGAAATCATTATTTGCCTGATAAAGAGTTCAAAGTCATGGTCATAAAGATGCTCACTGAAGTAGGGAGAAGAATGGATGAACACAGTGAGAATCTCAACAAAGAGATGGAAAATATAAGAAGTGCCAAATAGAAACCACAGAGCTGAAGAATATAATAACTGAGCTGAAAAATGCACTAGTGGGGTTCAACAACAGACAAGATGAAGCAGAAGAAAGGATCAGTCAACTCAAAGACGAAGCAGTGGAACTTACCCAATATAGAACAACAATTAAAAAGAGAATTTTAAAAATGAAGATAGCTTAAGGGGTTTCTGGGACAACATCAAACGGTCTAGCAGTCACAATATAGGGCTCTCAGAAGGAAAAGAGATAGAAAAGGGAGCAGAAACTTTATTTGAAGAAATAAGGGCTGAAAACTTCTCTAATCTGGAGAAGGAAACAGAAAACAGACTCCCAGACAACAGAAATTCCAGAGAGTTCCAAATAAAAGGATCCCATAAAAGACCCACACCAAGACACATTATAATTAAAATGTCAAAAGTTAAAGATAAGGAGACAATATTAAAAGTGGCAAGAGAAAAACAACTTGTTACAAATAAGGGAACCCCCACTGAACTTTCAGCAGAAACTTTGCAGGCCAGAAGAAGTAGCACAATATATTAAAAGTGCTGAAAGAAAAAAGCCTCCGACCAAGAATACTCTACCCAGCAAGGTTATCGTTCAGAAGTGAGAGAGAGATATAAAGAATTTCTCAGACAATCAAAAGTTAAAGGACCTCCTCACCACAAAACTGGCCTTACAAGAAATGTTAAGGGAGTTCTCTAAGCTGAAAAGAAAGGGTGCTAATTAAGAACAAGAAAACATATAAAAAAAAATAAATAAATCTCACTGGAAAAGTAAATATATGGTAAAGGAAGTAGATTAATCACTTATAAAGTGAGTATGAAGATTAAAAGACAAAAGTAGTTAAAATAAGTATGGTTACAATAATTAGTTAAGGGATACACAAGATAAAAAGATGTAAAATGTGACATCAAAAACAAAACATGAGGGGAATAAAAAAAATTGTGATATAGAATGGAATCAGGGGCCCTTGGGTGGTGCAGTCAGTCAAACAAGCATCTTGACTCTTGGTTTTGGCTCAGGTTATGATCTCAGGTTTATGAGATTGAGCCCTGTGTCAGGCTCCATGCTCAGTGGGAAGTCTGCTTCTCTTCCTCTCCATATGTCCCTCCCACCACTCTCATGGTCTCTCTCTCTCAAATAAATAAATCTTTAAAAAAATAATGGAATCAAACTTACATTGTTTTGAAATTAAAATAAACTGTTACAGATATAAGTGGTTATATGTAAGCCTCATGGTAACCACAAAGCCAAAACCTATAATAAATATACAAAAGATATACAGAAAGGAATATAAGCATATCAATAAAGAAAGTCATCAAACCACAAAGGGACAGAGCAAGGGAAAAAGGAAGGAATAAAGGAGAACTACAAAAACAGACAGAAAATAATTAATAAAATGGCAATAAAGCACATACCTATCAATAATTACTTTAAATGTAAATGAACTAAATTCTCCATTTAAAGGAAATAGAGTAGGGGAATCTGGGTGCCTTAGTCGTTTAAGGGTCCAACTCTTGATTTCAGCTCAAGTCATGATCTCAAGGTCATGGGATCAAGCCCAGCATCAGGCTCTTCCCTCAGCAGGGAGCCTTCTTGAGGTTCTCTCTCTCCCTCTCTCTTTGCCCTTCCCCCCATGCTTGTGCTCTCTCTCTCTCAAATAAATAAATAAATCCTTTAAAAGACATGGTTTATTAGAATATTTTTTTTTAAAAAGACAGAGTAGCTGAATGGATTTAAAAAAAAGAACCATCTGTATGCTACCAACAAGAGACTTGCTTTAGATGTAAGGACACATACAGAATGATAGTGAAAGAACAGAGAAACCAAAACAAAGCCAGAGTAGCTAGCTATATTTACACCAGACAAAATGACTTTAAAATAAAAACTGTAATAAGAGACAAAGATGTGTGTCACATAATGATGAATGGGTCAATTCAAAAAGAAGATATAGCATTTATAAATATTTATGCATAGGAGCACCTAAATATATAAAGCAAATATTAACAAACCTAAAGCAAGAAATAGAAAGCAATACAAGCATGGTTGGAGATTTTAATACCACACATATCAATAGATACATCATCCAGACAGAAAATCAATAAGAAAACATCAGCCTTAAACAATACATTAGACCAGATGGAGTTACATCTTTATAGAACATTCTATCCAAAAGCAACAGAATACGAATTCTTTTCAAGTGTACATAGAATGTTCTCCAGAAGAGATCACATGTTAGGTTGCAAAAACAAATCCTATTAAATTTAAAAGGATTGAAATAATATCAAATGTCCTTTCTGACCACAATGGTTTGAAACTAGAAATTAATTACCCAAAGAAAACCAGAAAATTCACAAATATGTGGAGATTAAACAACATGCTACTGAACACTGAACTGAAACTAAGAGCTGGTTCTCTGAAAAGATAAACCAAATTGACAAAACTTTAGCTAGACTTATCAAAAAAAGAGCAAGAGAGAACTCAAATAAAATAAAAATTGAAAAAGGAGATGTTACACCTAATACCAGAGAAATACAAAGAATCATAACTACTATGAACAACTATACACCAACAAAAAGGACAACCTAGAAAAAATGGATGAGTTCCTAGAAAAATGCAACCTACCAAGAATGAATTGGGGTGAAACAGAAAATCTGAACAGACTAAATACTAGGAAGGAGATTGAATCAGTAATCAAAAACCTCCCAATAAATGAAAGTCAAAGACCATGGAGCTTCACTGGTGAATTCTCCCAAGCATTCAAAGAAGAATTAATACCAATACTTACCAAACTCTTCCAAAAAATAGAAGAGAAGATAAATCTTCCAAACTCATTTTACAAGGCCAGTTTTACCCTGATAAGAAAAGCAGACAAAGATGCCACGAGAAAGGAAGATTACAGGCCAATATCTTTGATTAACATAGGTGCAAAAATCATCAACAAAATACAACTAACTGAATTCAACAATACATTAAAAGGATCATATATCATGATCAAAAGGGATTTATTCCAGAGATGCAAGGATGGTTCAACATCTGAAAATCAATGTGATAAACCACATTAACGAAATGATGGATAAAAATCATATGATCTCCTCAATTGATGTAGAAAAAGCATCTGACAAAATTTAATACCCATTTATGATTAAAAAAAAACTCTCAATAAAGTGGGTATAGAAGGAACATACCTCCAGATAATAAAAGCCATATATTAGAAACCCACAGTTAACATCATGCTCAATGGTGAAAAGCTAAAAGCTTTTCCCCTGAGATCAGGAGAAAGGCAAGGATGTCCACTCTCACCACTTTTATTCAACATAGTAGTGAAAGTCCTAGCCATAGCATGTAGGCAAGAAAAAAAAAGTTTTCCAAATTGAAAAGGAAGAAGTAATGGTCACTATTTGCAGATGATATGCTATTACTTATAGAAAACCCTAAAGACTCCATCAAAAAAACTATTAAAACTAATTAACAAACCCAGTAAAGTCACAGGATACAAACTCAACATGCAAAAATCTATTGTATTTCTAATAGTGAACTATTAATGAACTATCAGAAAGAGAAACAACAACAACAACAAAAAATCTCATCTGCAATTGCACCAAAAAGAATAAAATACCTAGAACTAAATTTAACCAAGGAGGTAAAAGATCTGTATATCAAAAACTTCAAGACATCAAAGAAAGAAATTAGAGAAGACACAAATAAATGGAAAGATACTCTGTGCCCATGGTTTAGAAAAACTAATACTGTCAAAATGTCCATATTACCCAAAGCAATATACAGATTGAATGCAATCCTTATCAAAATTCCAACGGCATTTTTCATAAAAATAGAACTAACAATTCTAAAATTTGTATGGAACTATCAAAGAATCTGTATAGCCAAAACAATCTTAAGAAAGAAGCGCAAAGCTGAAAGCATTGTGCACTCTGATTTCGAACTACATTTCAAAGCTATAATAATTAAAACAATAAGTATGGCCTTGGCATAAAAACAGACATATAGCTATATGGTCAATTAATTTATAATGAAGGAGCCAAGAGTTTACAATGGGGAAAGGACAATCTCTTCAATTAATGGTGTTAGGAAAATTGGACAGTCACATGCAAACGAGTAAAACTGGCCCACTATCTTACACCATGCACAAAAATTAACTCAAAATGAATTAAAGACTTGAATATAAGACCTGAAACCATAAAACTCCTACAAGAAAACATTAGTGGTAAGCTCCTTGACATTGGTCTTTGTAATGATTTTTTTGAATCTGATACCAAAAGTAAAAATAAACAAGTAGAACTATCTAACTAAAAAGATTCTGCACAACGAAAGAAACCATCAACAAAACCAAAAGGCAACCTACCAAATGGGAGAGAGGATTCATAAAGCACATATTTGATAAGGCGCTAATATCCAAATATATAAAGAATTCATATAAATCAATAGTGTAAAAAAAGCAAGTCCAATTCAAAAATGGACATAAGATCTGAAGATATTTTTTCCCAAAAAGACATACAGATGGCCAACAGGTACATGAAAAGATACTCGATATCATTAATCATCAGGTAAATACAAATCAAAACAACAATGAGATATCATCTCACACCCATTAGAATAGTTATTACCAAAAGACAAGAAATAACAAGTGTTGGCAAGAATGTGGGGAAAAGAAAACTTTTGTGCACTATTGGTGGGAACATACTGCCACTATAGAAAGCGGTATGGAAGTTTCTCAGAAAATTAAAAATAGAACTACCATATGATCCAGCAATTCCACTTCTGGGTATTTATCCAAAAGGAAAAAAAAAACACTAACTCAAAAAGATATATGGAACCTTATATTAATTAAAGCATTATTTACAATAGCCAAGGTATGGAAATAACCTCAGTGTCCACTGATGAATGAATGGATAAAGAAACTGTGATTAGATAGCTGGATAGATAGATAGATAGATGGATAGGTAGATAGGTAGATAGATAGACATAATTGGCCACAAAAAATAATGAAATCTTGCCACTTGTGATAACATGAATGAACCTCACGGGCATTATGCTAAGTGAAATAAGTCAGACAGAAAAAGAAAAATACCTTATGATCTCACTTACGTGTGAATCTATAAATGATAGATGATAGATAGATAGATAGATGACAGATACTAAACTCACAGATATAGAGAATGGATTGATGGCTGTCAGAGAAAGGAGATAGCGGGTGAGAGAAATGGGTAAACTGTTTTGTTTTGTTGTAGTATAAATAAATTGAATAAAGATAAAATAAAATAATATAGAAAGACCTCTTATTTAAAAAAATGTTTCATGTAAAGAAAAGACATGCACAAAATGCCCAGATGTATTTGAAGAATTTGGGGACAATCGTCACAGCAACCTAGTTGTGGAAAGGCCACAGATGGATATGGAAGACAAACACTGTTGGTTGGGGGGAATCCAAGGACTCCTCATCTGAGCTTGAGGATGCCATATGGAAGGGATGTAGTTCCAAGTAACTGGGAGTTCCTCCAAGTGTAGTCCATAGGTCTCTAATGTTTCCCAGTGGTCTTGCAAATGGTCTACAGGTGGCGTGATGGTTTCAACTGAAAACCTGTTGAAACAACCGCTTTCACACAGATTTCACAAATTTGAAATGAAAGATTTTTGTCAATCAGAGAAGGACAATTATCATATGGTTTCATTCATATGTGGAATATGAGAAACAGCACAGAGGATCATAGGGAAGGGAGGGAAAACTGAAGGGGAAGTCATCAGAGAAGGAGAAAAACCATGAGAGACTCTTTCAACTATAGGAAACAAGTGGAGGGTTGCTGGAGGGGAGGTGGGTGGTGGGATGGGGTAAATGGGTGATGGGCATTAAGGAGGGCACATGATATGATGAGCACTGGGTGTTATATGCACCTGATAAATTACTGAACTCTATATCTGAAACTAATGATGTACTATGTGTTCACTAATTGAACTTAAATTTAAAAAAAGATTTACGATTTTTCAAATCACAAAATTATGTGATTTTATGTAATCACTATATGCTTAAATGGTTTTGCATGTACTATGAGGATTATGTTGTCAGGTCACTTAAGATGGCTCACTAACAGAATTGTTCTTCATCTCATTGTTTCTTCACCTTCATCTCATTGCATCTCATTGTATATATAAAATCATTTTTCTGTATTCATCTCCAAATGCCAAAAGTACGAATCAGTGGCTGAAAAGTAGTTTAGATAAGTACAGAAGTTGTGAGGATGGTAGTCAATATTATAACTCAGAGCAAGGTCATAAATGAATGAGTGAAGGTGACATGGATCAAATATAGAACGTGACCTCATATATGGGAGAGCACAGATGCTGCCATTGAAGATTTTGCTCAAGCAGCCAAAAAGAAAAAAAAATGTGACTAATAAGTAAAATGATATATTCAGAAATTGGAGTTTCTGGATTGGGGGGGTCCATTCATCTTTAGTCCTAGCACACTATAATAAGATATTAGATATAGAGTGTTATAGAGTCATTTTTGATCCCAGTTTGTTGACTTTTCTACTCAGCCAAACTGAACATTTCAGAACACACAGATAAAATGCTTCCCAGTAGTGAATTAATGAATCGTATCACTAAAATCCATGAAAAAAACGTTGAAATCAAAGGAGCATCATTCAAAGACAAATTTTCACAGCACAAAAACAGGTACAATTATGCTGTTGCCAAGGAGCTTGTAAAACCACCCACCAAGTTAATGACAAATACTATGCTCAGAGAGAGAGAAAAAAAGTAGCAAACTTCCTTTGGAAACTAATACTGATGGGCGATCGATAATATCAGCGGCATACAAAGTGAAACAACAATTATTATCACTACTGAGAGAAAGGTAATGAATGAGCTCTTAGCGCAATGACAACTGCCCAGTGATTTCTTGTTGTATTTATGGCTGAAAACCATGCTATAAACAAATGATTTTTTTTTTTTTTCCTGTTGGTAATGATTGCTTTGTGGACCGTGACACAGAGATCCAGCAGGCAGAGAACTAGCCCCAGGGACCACACGAGATGGCAAGAAGAGATGAAAATAAAATGTTACATCTGAGTATCGACTCAGCCATCATTTAGACAACACTGGACATCAATAGTATGCCTCCTGAACTTGATTCAAAATTTGAGGAAATGGTGAAACTGGTCAGTCTGCTTTCTCAGACTTAATAAGAACCTAGCTGTGTAGGGAAGAGGTTCCCGAATTCAAGCTTTGAAATGAGTGATCTGATTAAGATCTTTCTGCAAAACACAGATAATACAAGATCATTTCCATTATTGCAAATGGCTTCCTCAAGTGAGTTCTGTCTTGGCAATATTTTGAAATCTTGAACCTATCACTTCAGGGTCAGAATACCCGCATGCATGTTGTATGTGTTTGTGTTGAGAATAAAATACCAAGATTTCTTAATAAGGCTGAATTTCGGTGCAACTTTGAATGATTTCTTCATGATTTTCTTCTCTGAGAAACTGATGTTGCGATATTTTAAAACTACATCTTAATGCAGTCTCAGTGGAATAAATACCTTTGAAAGCCAACTACTAAATCCCCGTGGCAAGTTGCAACACTGAGCCTACCAGACACATCCATCTAACTGGTAGGAACAGGGGCTCAGTACAAAATTACTGTTTATCATTGTTTCTTGTTCTACCTTGAGACCAGTTGCCAGGGAAACACCTGTGAGCGAAGGTTGTTCCATATCCTCTAAGCTCCGCACAGCGCCTGATGCACTAAAGTCACTCAGAAACATGTCATTAAATACACAAGTGAATGAACCATCTAGAGGATCCAGCTCTAATATTCTATAATAATATGATCACAAAAATAAGTACTTTCCATCCTTTTAACCTTTCAAGTCTTCAAGTCCTGTTTAAAATCTCTCTGCTGATCTCCCTTCTCTCTGATTCCCTGGGTTTGCTTCCAAAGCAAAGTTATCCGTCATCTTACAGGCACCCATGTGGAGCAAGCAAGGCATTTCCCTCCTAAGAACACTCCTGTTGACTGTGGCATTTTAGATCCACTCCTGACATCTCTCGGAATTGGCATCTCCTCCTTGCCCAACACACAATAGGCTCACAATAGATATTTGTCTATTTGTTCTTGCTGTTGCAAGCTAAGGAGGTGGGTTCTTTGGATTTTTATCCCTAGATCTAGTCTCCTTAGAGTTTTGGGGTTGGAAGGGAGGATCTTATTCTCGATGAATCGATGAAGTGATACTGACAAGCATTATCTCTTCTTAAAATACTGACAATCTGCTTTGTAACCTATTCTAGAATTCTGCAGCAAATCAGCTGGAGTCTCTTCCATCTACAGATTCCAGAATCCATGGTTTTGTACCTTATGGGAAAAAAACTGTAGTATTGACTATTTGCCACTATTTAAACAAACCTCTAGCTCTTGGAATTTGGGATAGATTATAAGAGGGGCTCAGAACAAAATCTCTAGCATCGTTTTAACTTCCAGAAGAAAGCATTCAGGCCTGGATCCTTTAAATCATTTACAGTAAAAAAAATAATAAAATAAATAAATAAATAAATCATTTACAGTGACCTTGAGTGCTTACATCAGGGCCCATTTCAAGGACCAGAACCAGAAAAATATATGGATCTCATTTTTTCTGGAGAAGTAAAGGCTCTTAACTACCAAGGTGAGAGAAGGCATCCTAGGGAAGAGCTCTATGATGCTAGTCTTAGAAGGAAAGGGGAACATCCAGGGATGGCTTTCTAAGGAAATCCACACCTTCTTATCTGGGATTCTCATGATTAGACTTAGTTCTGCTCCCTCCAATTCAACTTTCAAAGATCAATTATGATTGTTCCAAAGCATAGACTGATCTTTTAACTCTTACTTAAAATATTTTGATGGCTTGTCATTATTGACAAAATAGGTCAAATCCAAATCCCTTACCATGGACCATGACATAGGATGTCCGCCATGTCTGATAGCTTATCTCACCTCTGTGTGCTAGTTCACGTGGTTTCCTCGGTCCTTGCAGTCAGTCATCTCGCTGACTCCCAGAGATCCCTCAGGACCAAACACGGGTGTCTTTCCTGCAAGGATTCTTCTCTGACTCACCCAGTATGGTGAGATCCCTCCTTTGAGCTCCCAGAAGGCACCTGGACAACCGAGCCCAGACACTCTCAAGGACTAGAGTCTGCCATCACCACCAAATTTCTAAATAGTATTCTAGCATACCATTTCCCACTATAAAATGCAGTAAAAATGACTGTGCTTGTTACGATGACAAGTGGTGACAGTCCCACTTATTGGAGGGCGGGTGTTCAACAGCAGACCTGGTCACTCGCCAGCTGGTGATATACCCTCTTGCCATTCTCACATGTATGACTCAGACTGCATCCTTTAGTAGGTTCCTTTTACTGCTGTCACAAATTATCACAAATACAGTGGCTTCAAATGACACAAATTTATTAGCTTATAGTTCTGGAGGGCAGAAACCCAAAATGGGTGTCACTAAATCAAGGTACAAGGCTGTGTTCCTAATGGAGGCTCAAGGAGAAGGTCCATTTCCCTGCCTTTTCCAGTTTCCAGAAGCTTCCTACACCACTTGGCTCATGGCCCTGCATCACTTTGACCTCTTCCACAGTCACCTCTATTTTTCTGACTTTGATCCTCTTCCCTTCTCATTTACAAGGACCCTTGTGATTACACTGGGCCAACTCAGATCATCTGGGATAGTCTCCCCAACTTGAGACCTTTAACTTCGTTTCATCTGCACGGCGCCTTTTGCCATGTAGGGTAAACTGGTCTCAGGATCCAGGCGGTAGTGTGTGGTCATCTAGGGGCCATGACACTGTCTACCACATGTCCCAATATGTCACAATAAAGTACGTTATCACTACTCTTTGGGTTTTCCTGTAATAATCTCAAGCTCAAGTGATAAAACCAAGACTTTGGGATGGATGGTCTCTTGCTCCTTTGCCCCTTCTCAGTCATGAGCGCCTCAAGGGCCAGGCCCATGTCTTAGCCATGTCTGCATTCCTGGCACATGCATGTGCTCTGTGCATGTTCACTGAGATGAAATTCTTACCTTTACTGGGAACAAGAGCTCTACAAGTTCATTCAGGGAAACTCTCCAACCCTTGGCTCAGGAATGACCTGCTTGATCTTTTCCCAAGCACAAAGTACAGTTAAATATGCTTTATTTTCTATATCCTCTTTAGCCCTCTCTCCCTCGTTGTGATCAGATCAGCCTCTCCACTCTCTCTCGTTGCTAAGTGGGACCGTGTTTCAACTCTGCAGCTTCCGGTCGTTGGCAGAGTGGGGACTGACTGCGCGTGGCAATTCAACGACCGGCCTCAGCTGAGGGCACGGGAGCACGTCGGAAGGCCTGCCATCTGGAGTCGTCCTGAGCGTGCAGCAAAGGCTGCATCCCTGCAGCTCCTTCAGAGGCTGCCCGTCTCTCCTCAGCCCTGCAGCCTCAAAGCCCCCTACCTGCAGAGGGAGCAGGGGCCCAACCCTCTAGCAGGCTCCGCCATGGGTCTAGAGGAGGGCCTGGCTCTTAGACCATAGTACGTGCTCCTGCCTTCAGGATCTCCGCTTTCTTAGCCCCCTCACCTCGGAGGGCACACCGATGTGTGGAGTTTGATCCCGTGACAAAGTCACCAGGAATCACGTCTCTCATGTCTTAGCTTCAGGCATGCCAGGATTCCAGCTGACGCAGAGAGCCTCGCGCTGGGTGCGGCTTGCCTATCCCACTCAAGCAAGCTCCCGTTGAGGCCATGGGGCCTCACCCCCATCCATATGCTTTGCAAGCATCACGCCTTCTTCTGCCGTTTACTTATCAGCAGTTCTCCTCTGTGGGGCCAGAACGGGCTATGTGAGTGCAGGGGCGGGACCTGGACTGCATCGCACCCCGGAGACCCATTTTCCCCACCTGTGGACTGGAGCTAAGAGTCAGTGCCTGCAAGGGCCCACACCCAGGATACGCACAGGGGTAGAAATCGACAACTTAACACATGGCCAGCGTTGGATAAACGGTAGATTTTTTGTTATCGCTGCAATTGTCCTGATTGCCTCTATCTGCATCGTTTTACTCTGTTGTCTCCTTTGGACGGCGGAGCCTGGCTCATCAGAGAGGTGAGTCGAGGGAGGAACTGCCTGCGCGGGCCCTCGGCCATGCCACCTCCTCCCGGCAGCACCCCCGGCGACAGCGGCAACCTTCTTCCCTTATTATGCGTCAGAGCTAATCTTTGCAAGAGTGGGATTAGCTGTGTCCTTGCCCTCTCACCGTTGGGCCATATGCTCCTGAATGACAGCTGTTTGACAGCCTTTGCTAGGGGAACGCAGTCTTTTCAACCCAAATTTGACAAACATACATTTCTTCTGTCTGTCCTACTTTGGGCCACCTGTCACTGTGGCATGGTGCCTTCACGGGACCAGCAAGACACTGAAATCGGACCACCAAGGAAGGTTCAAAGACAATGCTGCTGCCACCAGAGAGAGCTGGGGGAGGGTCGGGGTGAGAAGGAGGGCTCCTCAGGATCCGAGAGAGCCAGGACTTGGGTGGCTGGGCCGATGCAAGAACCTGGCCCCCACAGCCAGCTCGATCACCAGATCGGGCGCCCTTCACAGAAGAGGTGGCCACAGACAGAGGCTTATAAAGCAGTGCTTCTCACACACCCGGATGCTCACAAATTTCTGGGGACCTTGTTCAAACAAAGATGCCAGCTTCGCGCAGTGGCAGTATTGTAGCCAATGAGGTTTATCCGAGGCGCTATTATTGCTAATCAAACAAGGATGCCAGTTCCTGGGTCTGGGGGGGTGGCCTGTGACTTGCATTCCTAATAAGCTCCCGGGGGAAGCACTTCCTACAGATAACCTCTTACCAAGAGGCTGCTTCGTGCCTAAGATTCCCATACTGACGAAGGTAAGAAGGTAAGAGGCCAAGCGAGCAAAGGAGCCTCCCGAGGGAGCCTTTCTGGACTTCTCTAGCTGTCCCAGCTCACCGTAACCAAGCATGGGTGGCAAACACTGCCAAATCAACCAGCCAACAACAAAGAACTCATAGCCATGCTCTGTTTTTTAGCATCGAATACAGGTTCAGAGGAGGGCCTCCCAAGAAGGGGGAAGAATGGTAGGGAACCCCAACACCCTTCGCTGCCCAGTGCCTGCAGAAGAGAAAGGGTGAGTAAGGGGTCACTGGGATGTGAGAACAGAGGCAGGGGAGGCGAGATGCCCCACAGGAGCAGCCCCAGATCCCTGAAGATGGAACTTACGCTCTGTCCGTGTAGCCTCGGGCTATGGAGGAAGCCGTTGGGAGGCTACCTGACCGTGCTTCCTTTCAAGGCAGGAGGAAAGTGTACGTACTTGCCTCGAAGCAGGTAATACGAGCAATTTCCCAAATCAACTTTGGCAACCCCGAATTTCGGTGGAGATGTCAGACGGTGACATCAATCCACCCGAACTGCTTTTGAAGATGGAATGCTCACGATCTCATAATTCTTCGTTAATTGTTAGGAACTAATTAAACCCGTAGCATCTCGGCAAACTGAGTTTTACTATGTTAATTTCACCACTGGACAAGCTACGTCAGGCATCTGCGGACTCCACTGTGGGCTTCTGGCTCCTGACAAAAGGCGTTAATGATATTTTCAATGAACACAGTGCCCGTACCCACAGAATCCCAAGCGATTCACCGACAGCTCCTTGCCAATTCCCACAGGGACGAGACCTGGCAACTGGGCATCACCTTCCCGGCCAGGTTCAAAGCAGCCCCTTCCCACCGAGCGCACACGCCCACGCGTGTACCTGCCCCGGCTCAGAGCAAACGCGGACTGCCAGCCGGGATGGAGACAGAAGGAAAAATGCACAGTTTGCCGTCCTGTGTGTATTTCTCTTGAAATCGTTATTCATTCCCGTATTTTAATTGAAATCTGAGCCTCAATTGTGGTCGTTCAGTGACTCTTGGCACAGGACGCTCTGTATCCCGCTGGGTCTGCCTGCCTCTCCTGCATCCCCCGGCAGGACCCAGGCCCAGGCACCCGGGTCTGGGCGCTGGCCCCCCTCGTGCATAGCGGGGATGCTTTGCCCAGCCTCGCACGCCCTACGGCCCTGAAGCAGGTGGGGTCGAGAGGAACGGGATGGTGTGGGGTTCCTGCACACCCCTCTCCCCACCACACTCCGGTGCATGAGTGGGTCTCTACGATGATGCTCCCTGAACTCATCAACCCTTGAAGAGCCAGAGACATTCCCTGGCTTACCAGGAAGTTGCAGGGTCGAAACAAAAACCCCTATCTTTTAACCTCCAGTTCCCTAGAATAATGGCGCGGAATGGAGTTCGAAACCTTGGAAAAGCTTCACTTCCTACTTTCTCCTTATACACGAAGAAGCTGTGGATTCAGGGGAAAGTACTTGTTTAAGAACGTGTAGCTAGTTCCTGATGATTCTGGAGTCTGGTCCCCTACCTGCCAGCCCAGCGTTTTTTCAGCAGACATACCCCCAATAAATACTAAATGCGCTTCCAGGAATTTAAAGTCACCGTTTGGAGGCAAGCGGGTTCCTCTAGGCTAGACACCATCCTCGTGTGTACACATGAGCCCCTGGGTCTGGGGGAAGAGCCCAGGGAGCTGAATCCCCCAACCCTGCTGAGTGGAAGGGAGGTTAGAGCAGTTCACGAGACCTGCTTGGGGGACATGCATCAGAAAGATAAAGGCCACACACGCAGAGAAACCTTGTGTATTTCCCTTCGAAAAAAGGTCTACACACATACCCCTTCTCACGTCCTACTTCTTCCTCTTTTTCAACCAAAACAAAACCGAAAAAAAGCCCAGAATTCAAGGCCCTCTTAAATGCGGCCACCCATTTGTTTTTCTCAAGCTGGTTTCTTTGCCCCAAAATAAAAACAATACCAAAAAGAGTAAAGAAAGGAAAGAGAAAAAGTGCCATGGACGTCATCTCTTCACACCCTTGTTCCTGATGGAGCAAATCCCTCATGAATTATATACTTTTGCCTGCTCCTGCCCAAGGCCCTCTGCTCTCCGAGCCTCAGCGGCCTGTTCTCCAGGCTCATGGTGTGGTCTCAGCTCCAAAAAAGTCACCAGCACCATCCCGAGGGGAGGAAGTCGGGTCCAGCCACAACCCACACCTGAACATGCCGGTGAGCTTTGCGGAGAGATGCCCACACCCAGAGAACTGCTACGAGTCATCAAACCTTCAGTCTCCTTTCTAGAAGAAGGGAGGAAGGAACCTCGGGTCCACACCGCCCAAAGGAAAAAGGGGGCAGTCCATCAATCACCAGAAGGTGGCGCTACACCGTAAGACAGGCTAGCCGGAAGGGGTGAAGCCTCCAGGAGACCGTCCTGGGATTTCAGAGCTGGGAGCCTGTCTGGAGACGAAATGAAGTAATATGAAGCCAGACCTGGAAAGATCCTAAAATATCATTCTGGAATAATCCCATGTCACTGACAGGGAAACTGAGGCCCAGAGAGGTTCCAAGACTGGCCCACAATTGTACAGACTGGGAGGTAGAACTCACAATCTATCGTGTGCTCTACAAGAGGCTGCCTGCCTTTTTGGCAAAGCTGAGATCTGAGGATAAAGCACAGGGATTAGCACACCAGAGAGAAAACAGGTTTAGGTACTGACATTCCACAGTCCCTGCCTGGGGAGGGCTCTTGGAGCCCCCCGCCCTTCACCCCAGAGCAGAGAGAAGAGTACAGAGGGTCCCGTCTCCCTAGTACCCTCTGCTCGGTCTCCTGAGTCTCGACAGTACAACCAAATAAAGCTCCACGACTTCCTAGCTGTGTGATACCGGTAGATGTTTCACTCAACCTCTCAGAACCTTGATATCGTCATCCTTAGGGTGGCACAAAGATACTGCCCACTCGGGACTCATTTTGGAGAATTCAAGATCCTCGTGTCAAGCTTAATGCCTGGCATAGAGTAAATTCTCATGAGAGAACTTTCCCTTCTCTTCTGAGCTGTACCTCAAGGAACATTCCCCCGGGAAGTGTCGCAAACTTGGACCGGAAACGCCCACCCAGAGCGCACCGTGGAGGAAGGCTCTGCTCTTAGGGCAGGGCTCATGGCCGGGGACCCCAGACATGGAAGGGCAGGGTCGCAGGACGGATGGCGGGAAAAGGAGGAGGGAAGGGCAGAGTCCATCCTATAGGGTCAAGAGAGAATCTGACAAAGTCGCCAAGCCCTCCCATCTCTGTGCAAAGCCCGTTTGCAGAGAGACAATTCCCGGGCCAGAACTCACCAAACACCTGCGGACCCCCACCCCCATGCAGGCCCAGCACACGTGTGTGAACACACATTTGCACACACGTCCACACCCAGACCTGCAAGGAGGGCGGGCTGTGGTCATCAGAGGGCTGGGTCAGGCGAGCGAGGCCTTCGTGGTGGCCTCAGATCCCGCAGGGAACCACGTCGTAACCGCCTCCCCACCCGGGCAGCTGACGCGCTCCTTTCAATCCCCGACTCTCATTCTGGGCCGGCAGGAGCAGGACAGCATTATCACCACCCTTTCCACAGACAAAAGGCCCAGCTTTTAAAGGGCTTCCTTGGGACCACACAGCAAGGCAGCCCGCTGCGTAGGTGAAGGCCCCGGCCAGTGGACAAGGCCCAGGCTCCACCCGGTTTCTCACTCTGCTTCCAAGAATAGCTTCTCCCTGCGACTGAGCCTCAGGTCTGGGCCAAGAGGCGAGGGGGCAGCACGGATCCCACAGAGGTCCCTCCCAGCCCCATGACCCTCTGGCTTCTGGCTTCCTAACCAGCCCCTTTGCCTCTTCTAAGGAAAGATGTCCTCAGGATCTCTCTGATGGGTCCTTATCTAAACTAGAATACGTTTTAGACACAGGACTTTCTGGGCCATCTTTTAGGGACAGCAAATGAGGAGGCAACAGAGTTCACCTATGGGGGGGGCACAGTGACTCCTGTCCCTTCCCACCCAGCCCCCACCATCCCTGTTCAGGGGACTTCCATGATTCTGCCAGGTTTTTACCAGCAACACTCACCCGATGTTCCTGCTCTTACAACTGGCTGAAATAGAATATACCATTACAAATATACAAAGCGCCCAGCTTTGCCCCTATTATGTAGGCAGAGAAATACGGGCTCCCTAAGCATTAGCCTGTGTGAAGACGCGTATCTGGGCTGTTGCTACATCTCACCATAGCTGGCTGAATTCGGGAATTCGGGGGGTAGTGACGAGCTCCAAGCTAAACTACCAAGTCCCAATCCTGTGCCC
>CM052885.1:9632368-9643676 GCA_028534135.1 Potos flavus | reverse complement strand
TTGCAGTTGGGTAAGATCGTTGCTGCCACTGCCCAGGATCATGAGGGAGTAAGACACTACGTATTGCCAGCCCAGGAAAAGAGCCAAATTCAACGTATGATTGCTACCGAGTGCGTATTGCTTTCACACCATTGGAATGACAAATTTTAAGTGGTAAGTCAGGGTCTGTCTGTCCACATACAGCCCACATGAAACACTTCCAGTGACTGGTTTGTAGTGAGTACTTAGTAAATGTTAACTAAGACTACTGGTGTTTTTCACATGCATTCATTTGATGCTGACAGTATACCCACTACGTGCAGGTACTGTAGAGATTCTTCCACCAAAGGGAAGGAGCCATGGCCTCCCTCCCCCAGGCTGTGTGACCAGGAAGGGGGAGACTCTCACTGTCGATGCTGAGCAAAGGCAGACCTTGCTCCGCCCTTCCTCCTCATCCCTGTGGAGAATGTGTCTCAGATTTGCAGTGCCCCATCAGTGCGCACGTTTGCACAGTTACCATAGTCCATCCTTGGATTCTCTAAACACTTCCGAACTCCGTGCTGACAGACTTCTCTACTCCTGAAGGTTCACACTCCTCCTGAAGCCACTTGTGACCCACCTTAGTTCTTTGCTCTGAGAAGAATCCTCCATTCGCGGTGTCCCCACTGCATGATAACAGTGAGGTAGACTTTGGAGGAGGAAGAGAAATGACTGACACACGGTCCTGGCCCTCAGAAAGCCCACGCCCTTCTAGAGCATTCATTCTCTCCAATTTACTGAGCACGGACTAGGTGCCGGGCGTGTGTGTGACAAGATGGGCTGGGTGTCTTTCTCCTGGAGCTTATAGTCAACTGGGAGACAACATGTAAGGATAGCATGACAGTCACGATGAGGGGAGAGTGCCAACTTTCACGGATGTGTTGAGGAGACAATGGTTAATAACAACAAAGTGAGATAAGCATCGTGGGAAAAGTGACATGGAAGCTGCTGGAACACAGAGAAGGAGGCCTCCTCTTCTTAGGGGGCTCAGGAAAGCTTCACCCATAAGAGGCACAGTATACCACTGTTGTCGAAACCACAAGTTCTAGAGTCAAGCACCAGGCTTGCAATGGCAGGCCTGACACTTACTAGCTCATTGGGTTAACTGGAGCAAGAACTCAATCTTTCCAAGCCTCTGTCTTCCCATCTGCTCTAATGGGAATAAATCAGTCCCCAACATATACCACTGCTGTGGGGGATTGAATGAGATGATTCATGGGAAATGTGTAGCTCTGTGCCTGCTGGCATAGAGGAGCACTCAATAAACGTTCCTCTTCATCAACTTTATTGAGTGAGATGTGAACTGAAAGAAGGGATTGCCAGGAAGTGATCATGGAGAAAGGCATCTCTGCCCTGAATGGGGTCCTTGGCCCAAGGCAAATCATTTCTTTCCCTGGTCCTTACTTTCCCCATTCATTAAATAAGTGGGTTCATTACTTATGATTGACGTCTCCTTCTGCTATAAATTGCTCTCTGACTCTGGTATGCCTTGCCCTTTTGAGGTCGGCGACCACACAGAATAACCACTCTTTGACATGACTTCCTACTGCCTACGTTTATGCAGACCATGGCCCAAACCATATTCTTGGTAACTGCAACGTTGCCGGGGTCAGATAGCTGACACACCACGGGGAGGGTACAATATTCCACATAAGCCAGTACCCGACGCTGGCGTGCTAATAGAACACATCTGTCTATGGTGATGTCCAGGCTCGCTCTGAATCTTCACCACCAACTCATTCACCACTGAAAATACAGGTGCCCAACACAAGTGATGACAGAGCCATAATAATACACATTCGGATGCACGTGGCATGTGGTTTCAATGTGCCCCATTGTGCTCATGACATCGTGGTCAGTACTTTATTGTCTGCCTGTCAACAGAATCCTTTCTCCAGAGTTCTGGCCAAGTGGCCGAACCCATACGAATTCAACTAGAAGTTGAATTTTTGTTCTGTGGCTTCTCCTTCGTTCTAGGATTCTCCTTGTTTTCTCTCTTGTTATTAAGCATCAAGACCACCTAAAACGGAAGCTGGGAGTCATCCCAGGCGTCCTGTCCTCAGATTCAATAATTAACCAGTGACCCACTGCTATAAATTCCACCTGCCTGACCCCTTTCAGATGAGCCCGTGCATTTTCGCCCCATTGCCCCATCCTGGCTCAGACACCCATCATGTTCTCGCTCAGAATGGTGCGATAAAGTTGGTTTATGGTCCTCCATGGGCCCCAGTGTCTCTCCTGTTCCAGGTGAGCCCCTCTAATACACAAATAGGAATGCCCATGTCGCCCTACTACTCAACGCTTTTCAATGAACTCCCCATCCCCTGGTGGTTCTCAAACTCGAGCAGACGTCTGAGTCACCGCGAGGGCTTGAGAAAACACACATTACTAAGCCCACGCTCAGAGTTTCTGATACAATCGGCCGAGGACGGGACCTGGGAATCTGCATCTGTACCAGGTCTGCAGGTAGTGCCGATGCCGCTGTGTTGGGGACCACACTTCAGGGCCACCGCCCTACACTCTAGGACATAAGCCCTCTAGCCTGGCACTCGAGATCCTTGGCGAGCTGGATGCAGCATAGGTTTTCCATCTTATACAAGTGACGTCACACACACACATAGACCTATTATTTGTGACGCCCACAGCCAAGTATCCTTGCAGAACAGAGACTTCTGGGTTTGAACAGAGAATCCAGACTGTAGGTATGAAGCTCATACCCTTATGAGACGAGTAACAAGGATGAGGCCGAACTCAGTGGGCAATCTAGGTCTCAGCGCACCCCTGCCCCCCGGCAGGTGCTGGCAAGCATCGACACCCAAGCTTTGTAGCTGAGCTCGAGGCTAACTCCATCCAAAATGCTGTCTTCTCCTGATGCCTTAAAGCCGTGTGGCAAAATAAACAGCACAGCCGGTTCATTATTTAAGCCAAACGTAAACAAGATCTAAAACAGAATAGGATGGATGTGAGCCAAATGGAAAGGTAGTTTAAGGTTATGAAATCTGGCTTGGAAACCACATGTTGTCTGAACTTGTAAACATCAAAGAGCCAGACTGGAAAACTGTAATAATATAATAATAATTAATAATAATAAAATCATGCCTTCCCCACTATTACCTCGGGATATAAAATCATAAAAAAAGAAATTAAGATGTGATAGGCCTATTAAGCCACTTACTCTGTCTCCTGAGAGGGAAGATCTGCACCATCTACAGGGTCTAAGAAACCTTCTGTTCTAAAGGAGACTCACAAGTTCTCAAGGACAGAGGGAGCTTCGGAAGAGGCAAGATCACAAACTCCCCACTAACAGGCCATACGGCAGTCTCCATTTCTCCCGACTCCGGAATTCTGGGGTGCTGATGAAGGAAACAAGGCCCACTCGGCGTCCTTGGAAGAAGAAGGGAAGCCCTGAGCCCACAGCCACCCCCGCTGGGTCATCTCCAGCCGCCATAGCCAGGCTATATATATATTATACATATTTGGCAGGACAGTGGCTGTGACCTTGACCACCACACCTGTGTTGCTGGGGCAGGCCCCTGAGATCCAGATGCTCACACAGCATCACCAGAGAACCGACCAGAAGGTTTTTTTTTTTTAAGATTTTATTTATTTATTTGAGAGACAGAGTACACACCAAGTGAGAGAGAGCATGAGCGAGAAGGAGAGGCAGAGGGAAAGGGACAAGGAGACTCCCCACTGAGCAGGGAGCCCACCATGGGGCTCGATCCCAGGACCCTGGGATCATGACTTGAGTTGAAGGCAGCTACTTAACTGACTGAACCACCCAGGCACCCTAAGAACTGACCAGATTTTAATTTCAGCATTTGGAAGATTTGTGTGCCATTTGGCCCTTTCCTTTGGAAGTTCAGGATTAAAACAACTCGAAAATTCAGAGTTAACTGTGTAACAAATTATTCTCCTATAACGTGATGACAATACCCATTCTTTTGAGACGAATGTTCCAAAATTAGTTTATCTTTCTTTTCCTTAAGAATAGCTTCCTCTTTACCCCTAAAATAGCAACAAAATCCTGACCTAGCAGATGGAATTATCCAGTAGGCCTTTGGAGTAAAGGTGTTTTTATAGAATTTATTTGGGATAAATATATAACTTTTCTACTTTCAAATAGGTCTTTTCTTATGTTGTCTCATCCATCATAAAATAAACTCTCACTTGACCCAGTCAGTGTTCTACTAACCTATCAATGTCTTTCTGCCACCACACAGCTTGATCTTGTTCCATTTTTAAGTAGCCTCTGAGCAAAGAGATTTATATTTTAAGTTTCCCAGGGCAACATCATATTTTCAGTTCAGAGCTGTGGCATCCAATACGGTAGTCACTGGCCATACATGACAATTTAAACTTAAATTTTAAATTGTTAAAAATAAGTAGAGTAGGGTTGCCTACTCAGTAGGTAGAGCGTGCAATTCTTGATCTCAGGGTTGCGAGTTCAAGCCCCACATTGGGTGTAGAGATTACTTAAAAATGTTTAAAATTTTTTTTAAAAAATAAATAAAAAGTTCAGTCCTATATTTCAATGAAATATGTAGTTAAATCACACCAACCACATGTTAAGTATTTCATAGTCACATGTAGGTAGTGGCTACCAGATATAGAAAATGTCCATTATCACAGGAAGTTCTATCTCTTTGCCCCACTTTAGAAGTTTAACTTCTCCACAAGTCCTTGTTGTAGACATTTATTCTATTGCCTCTCCCATCCTACATTCCTGCTCTCAGAACCCACTGCTTTTCATCCCTGCTTAGCAAATGCGGCTTCTTCCCCATCTGGGCTCCTCAGCTCCGGCCGGTCCAACCCTGAGAACTGCCCTCCATCCTGTAAAGGACACAGGAAAGAGTCCTGCTGAAGACAATCACTAATGCAGGGGCGCCTGGGTGGCTCAGCCAGTTAAGCACCTGCCTTCAGGCTCAGGTCATGATCCTGGTGTCCTGGGATCAAGTCCCACATCGGAGGGTCCCTGCTCAGTGGGGAGCCTACTCCTCTCTCTGCCTGCTGCTCCCCCTGCTTGGGCTCTCTCTCTTTCTCCCTCTCTCTCTCTCTCTCTCAAATGAATAAATAAAACCTTTAAAAAATTTTTAAAAAGATAATCAGTATGCAGAACCAGGCTCAAAATCCAACAATCTAATTACTAGTGCCTCCTCGCATTAATGTTTTTGCACATCTTATCCCTTTGGTCCTCGGATACATTTGTATCACTTCCTTACCTGCATGTGCCTTATCCCGCTCTGACCTCAAATAACTCCAAGCTGCAGTTCTTCGAGAAGGGCTCCACCCTTTAGGCATATTCTTTAGGACTTTTCGGCCTCTGGCTGATTGGTCGTGGGCTCAGTGTCACATATGACAGCTTGGAAAATCCGGATCAGGCCACGAGTGTCCACTAATTTCAATCTCAGCAGCCGTATGTCTGCTCAAAGTAGAACACGGTGAAGTAGAAAGAACACTACCGGTAGAAAGTAGAAAGAACACTACCGGTCTCCATTCCTCTGTTTCAGGCTCTGGGATCTTGGGGAAGCTCCACAATATCTCTGAGCATCCTTGTCCTCACCTGTGGGGATAACAATAACAACCACGAGTTTGTGGTGAGGCTTACATAGCATAAGGATAGTAAGCAGCTAGCTCAGCGGTGAGTTTATATAAGTCTAAACACCCAGTGCAACCATGCCCTTTCAATGTTTCTCTTTAGAAATTTTTGATTTAGTGGTGATAGAATAATGCAGCTGGTAGGGTGGTGGTTTTTTTTTAAGCCATTAAAAGACTACAGCTCTTAAAAGTAACTATTTAATTAACATCTTGCTTTTGTTTATATTACTACAAATAATCTGTTAGCCATGCTTTGCAAAGTTAATCGTTCAGAACAAATGTGTGTCATTTGAAATCTTACATGGAAAGCAATCCCTTAAAAGGCCAGCACTTTCAGAGCTAACTTCAAATTAGCGAGACACAAGTTTTCTCCGTCCACGTTAGATGTCTAAGCACTAAGGTGAGTCCTGTTCCAAACATGCCCACAAACACAAAAGCGAGGGCAAGCAGCATAGTATGGCAGGTAAAACACTTTGGCTCTGCAATCAACAGCCTGAGATGGAATCTTGACTTGGACCCTTCACGGCTGAGGATTACATAGATTAATATACTGGAGCGGTGTCTGCCATGTGACAGAACTTCCTCTCTGAATCTACGTAAGAAATTATCCTCGTACCCCAAGGAACACTCATCTGAAATGTTACGATCATAGGGAGAAACATTCAGAGAGGACATGTCATGATTCTTACGAATAATGGCAAGATGGATTGATGGCTCACTTTGGCCCCATGTTGAATGCTTTACCTACATCATTTCATCTCATTTCATCTCCAAGCTATGACTCCTTGGGCAAAGTCTGTATCTAGTACATGGCAAAGACAGAATTCAGTGCAGGGAAACCTGACTTCAAAAATCAGACTCTGAATTTCTGTGTGTTCCTGCCTCTCCAGGTAATTCGGCTGCGGCGAGGGAGGCTGGTGGCTGCAGCCTCATACACGGGGTTCGGGTCCTGTTCCACGACTCACTAGCTCTGTGAACTTGAAGCTTAACCTGAGTCTTCTGTTTCCTCAAATGTAAAATAGGGTTGATAATAATAATGTCTTGAGGGACTTCATAGGAGAAGTAAATGAAAGTGTGCAGAGCACGTAGACACATTGTAGGCATACAGCAAAGAGGAAAAGTTTGAACACAGAACAAGCATGCTAACAATTTGCAGAGGCAAGTGAAGGACCCCTGCACCCCGGTTGCTGACAACAGTCTGGTACCTCACTGGAGCAGTTAAGTGGGTAAGTGCTTCAGCAAAAAGGGATACTAATTATAAAGGTAGAAGTCCTGGGAAAATCAAGCCTTGCCTATACCAGTCTTGCTTGGTATAATCAGGTACGTCTGGGCCTCTAAGCTGCTGGGTTCTCTAAAAAAAAAAAAGTCCTGAGGCATTTAGATTCTCAAAGAAAAGCCATGCATTTTTAAAACTGCTCTTTGTAAACCGAAGTTAACTTTTGCAGCGGCTCAGTCCTGAAAACCTTGATTGTTGACATTCACTGAGGTCACGCATTTGCCAGGATGCCTGCCTGGCCATTGCAAATAGATTTCTTGGCTCTGGAAGAAATGTCTCAAAAGGATTTTGACCCATAGGCCATTTTTTCACTTCCTGGTTCTGTAATGACCCCGGAAGGTGCCTCAGTCTACTCAAAAGGACACCTCGGACCAGAAGACACCCTGGAATGCTCCCACCTGCAAACTGCTTTCCCTTCCTCCAGTTAGTTGCCAAATAAGCAGCTCTAGTGATCCTTCCAGAAAATAGGATCCGGCTCCTCCCATGGTCTGGCTGTCCTCATGACCTCACCCAATATGGCACCCAACACCCTGGACTGAACAGTCATAATGAACTTCTATGGTTCTTTAAGTTTTCATGCTTTGTTGCTTCTATGTATTGGCCCACACTCTTCCTTTTGTCTGGACACTCTCCTCCCTCCATCTTCTTCTTGCTAAGTCTAACCAACTAATGTCTTATAACTAGGCTCAGTACCACCCTTGGAGTGGATTAGAAGCTCCTCCTTGGTCCTCTCACAGGATTCTCTGGCCCTTTTGTGGAGCTCTAATGGTACCAACTGAGAATTGTTTCTGCTTCTTCCTGCAAGAGTGTAAGATCCTCAAGGGCAATGTTATTGCCCTCATGTCATTCAGTTTTATATCACAAATGCAGGGCCTGGGGCAGAGAAGGTGTTCCATAGATATTTGGGGAAAGAAGGAAATGGAAAGAAAAAGAGGGGAGGGAAAGGAGGGAAAGAGGAAAGCAAACTATGAGCTAGAAAGAAAGGTAAAGATTAAGTTCTGAAGCCTTTTGGCTTGAGGAGGCCTTCTTGGCTCCCCCGGGCATCAGGTGTCTGCAGCATGTACCTTCCAGACTCACCTGGAGCTACGTGCCGGGGAAGGGTTTCCAACTGAACCGGCTCGGGCTGGATTCTATTATTTTGCTTATACACATGCAGCTTTCTGCCTTTTGAAACAAAGCCACATAGACACAATCGACATCACTTATCAAGCATCCAGATTCCTGGCCAACTACCCATGCTAAGCATAGGCACCAATGCAGAAATGAACATACAACCTCCTGATGGGTGATGGAGCGGCAGTCCTAAGACTCCCATGCCATCTTGCAAGCAGCTGGCATTCTCTCTGCAGTCCATGGGCTCTGAAATGTTTGGGCACCCCAAAAGACTCCTGTTGGTTAGCCCCCAGAGTAACTTCCCTAAAGATGTATCCTTATTCCTTTTTCTTTTCTTCTTTTTTTTTTTTTCCTTTTTCTTTTCTTAAGAGCTCTCACTACGCTCTCCTCTTGAATCTCTGGCATTCATAACCATTTATCCCCCAGAATGGATAAAAAATAGGCCACTTCACCAACCCCATGTTTCTCCCTGTCTCCAAACAAACACTTGGAATCCTTGTCATTTGGGGAATATTAAAGGGTGCCTGGTATAGTGAAAGATATTGCTTAGTGGTCTGTCAGACCTGGGCTTGCATTCCAACTGAAGCAATTATTGGGCAAGCAACTCAATTCCTCTAGGAGTCAGTTTCCTTGAGTGTGACATGGGAGGGCAGGAGGGCTGACAATGCCTCGCTCATCGAGCTGCTGTAATGATTGGGTGTAATGTAGGCAGAGCTTTTCAACAAAAGGTCTCACATATGGTGGGCACCCGACCAACTACAGCTAAAATAATGAGAATTCTTTAAATAATGTAAATGTAAATAATTTGAAATCATTATTAAATAATTAAGGCCCACTAGACAAACCATAAGTAACAAAAATAACTAATGTGAAGACATCGCAAAGGTTCAAGAACATCGATAGTCTCTTCACGGTTCTGGTCTCAAATTTGTCACTGGCGCTCTACAAGGTTGTGAGTCTTCCTCAAGCGTGGTCCAGTCCTGTTAGATCTTCACCTTCGATTGTCATCAAATTATCCCAACCTCAATCCCTTACCCTTCTACAGGGCTGGAGAACCCCCCCCCCATCCAGAGAGCTCCCCCTTCCTGACATAGAAATCTAAAGGGACCACTAAATCAATACATGTTTATATATATACATACATAACATTTAGTAAATTTATATGTGATTGATATTTAATTTCTCAATAGTATCCAGTTCTCTAGTAAATTAGAGTGGACTAGAGATTAAAAGCTGTATGATGTTTTTAGAAAGGGCAAAAAGCAGAGGTGAGAAGTACTGGGGAGACATAACCACCAAGAAGTAGCAGTCAACATTCAGAAAGGAGGGAGATGAGATACCAGCAAGAAAGACAACCCTCTGGGGCCCTTTAGCACCAGGACGAGAGGCACAGCCTATCTCAGGACAACCCTCCCCACACTCCGCGCCCCCACCCTGCCCTGCCCAAGGTCCCAGCCTGCAGCAGCCTGGTGACACTGCGAATACTATGACAACTACCAGGAAGGTGTAGCACACCAAACACACACTTTACAAGGGTCCTCTGAGTTCCGCAAGCCCAAATTCTAATTCCGATGAACAAAAAGGGCCCCAAACTCTCATTTCTCTCCCGAAAGTAAAATCCCTTAGAAATGGGCAAAGTCTGTTTAATGACTTGTGCTGGCCATATAGAATAATGATAACAGTGGCAATAACTAATATGTGTTAAGTGTTTGCTACAGGCCAGGCTCAACTCATCTTCTCTCATTCTATCTTCAGGACGAGCCTCGGAGGGAGTGCTGATTCAGTCCTATTTCCCTGGGAGCTCAAGTGTTACAGATTGAGGTGAAATAACCCACCCAAGATAACAGAGCTAAGAAGTGATGGAGGTTGCATGGGTGGGTGGTGTGTCGTGGATTTGTAGGATGACTCCCACCAAAAATTCTTGGTATCTGCCTCCATTTCTATGCTCTGTCTGGTTCCCTAAATGTAACAGACCAATGACACACTACTGTGTTCTCCAATACACTGGGCTGATTATTCTTCTCATCAAGCCAGATGCTCCTGGTGCTTCTCGGAAGGGTAAGCCTTTTGATTCTGCACGGTTCCCCTTGAGCAGTGGTAACACTTCAGCTCAATCTGAAACTATTTCCATCCCGTTTAATTCAATAGCCATTAATTCCCTGACTTCACTCCCTGACCTCTGAACATCTGTTTCTTCCAATGCCTGGGTTTAGCTCCTCTGTGGGTTTGGTGACTGCTGTTAGCATTTACATCTCATGTTCTGTCTTCTGCTAAAATCCTTAAAGTAAATGATAACCAGAGTTTTTACCTGAAGTCTTTTTTTTTCTTTAAAAATTTTTATTTTACTTTTTAATAAAAATTATATATATTTAAGGTATATAACATGATGCTTTATATATATATATATATACACAATATGTATATAGTGAAATGATTTTACAGTCAAGCTAGTTAATACATCATCTCACATAGTTACTGTTTGTGTGTGTGTGTGGTAAGAGCACCTGAAATCTACCCGCTTAGCAAATCCCCAGTAAAATTTTTTAAATTTTATAATCCTCAGTGCTGATAAAAAGGTGTTGTTAGTACATTCTGATTATATTGTAAATTATAGGCAATTCTATAACAAGATGTAGCAAAAGTCACAAAAGTGCTCATGCCCTTTGTCTTTTTTTTCTTTTCTGAAGATATAAAGACAAACATTTAATGAAAATTCTTTCAATGTTAAATACTCCCCAAACAGGAGATCGCCATCTATATATTTGAATATTATGCAGCCGTCCAAAATGGTATCTGTGATCCTCATAAAATATTTCTACCAGAACATTAAGGATAAAAAAAAATCAAGATACCAAACGTTGTTTTCATCATGGTTGGGGTTTTGTAAAGGTATGTCCGTAGGTGAACAGAGATGGACAGTTTCACAAAAAATGGTTTTAAAAATTGCGTTCGAGAATGGAATGAGTTCTTTCCATTTTAAAAACTCATCTTTCAAAGAGTACACTTATCACGATATGCACTGAGTAATGAATAGAGTTGTTAAATAGGTATATTGTACACCTGAAACTAATATAATGCTGTACGCGAACTATACTGGAATGAAAATAAGAAAGAGAGAGAGAGGAAGGAAGGAAGGAAGGAAGGGGAAAGGAAAAAAAAGAAAGGAAAGAAATAAAGAGGGAAAGTAAAAAACCTTATCTTTTATGTATTTTTTTTTTAACCAAAAAAGCCAGTTCTCCCTACTTGATGTTGCTATGGACTCTTTCCTGTCTACAGGAAGCTTCTTACTATTCCCGTGGGAAC
>CM052885.1:9546327-9632268 GCA_028534135.1 Potos flavus | reverse complement strand
CTGAGGCAATTGACTTGCCAGCCTTTGAACCAACTGGAAACCAAGATCTAGCAAAACAATTTGGTGTTTCAATTCAAGTTAAACTCTCCGAGATGTCTGCCTCCACCTAAGTCATAACTCATGCTCTTTGAAATTCAACTGCATCTCAGGAAATGGGTAACTTTCCAAGCACAGAACTTCCCCCTGGACTCGTATTCACTAGCTTGTCAATCAGATGTTCAACCTTCCTTTAAAGTTTAAGCCTTATTAACCTACACACTGGATTTGACTGGTGATAGGCCACTGCAGACAATGGAAACCCCTTGCAGGTTCCAAATCCCGTAGTCCTGGTTCAGATCCCCACAAATTCCCTGGAAGGGATGAAAGAATCACTCACATGTCTGATCCTTCGAACAGAGGCAATGAGAGGACAGTGTTTAAAAAAAAAAAAAAGTTTCTGGAGGCCCCGCTGATTGAGACATCTTGGAGGAAAATCAGCTCTGCTCCCCACCAAACTGCCTGGAGCAGCCGGGAGTGCCCAGCCTCGGCCTTCACAGGCTCTGTCGGGAGCATGCTGGGCGCGCCATATGCAAGATCCGAACCAAACGTATAGTTGGCAAAAGTACTCATTTCGGAGGCAGGCATGCCAAGGTTGCCCAGAAACTGGTAGAAAGTCAGCTCCAGCGTTGGGAGCGCCTAGTCAGGAAGATTCTAGCTGGAAAGTCAGGCAAACTATTCGTGGAGGCAGTTTGGATGCAAAAATATGGTCTTTAGGACTGGGGCAGGGGAAAGGGCAATCTGGGGTCATCCTTTGATTTCTTTCCCTTTGTTCCATCAGAGCAGAATGTAACCTCAGCGCCCCTGGGCTTTTCCATGAGGCTTGGCACCTCTGTCACTTTCCACAAATGTCAGCTTAAAAACAAAATAACATACATATCAGAGACAAGTGGAAACTGACTAGAAGAACCTGAGATAGGTAGGGTCACAGACGTGGAAATCCACAAACGAGAATCCATTTGTCACTTTCCAGAGCATTGCTACTTTCCAAAGCCAGTGCAGCTGGTGGAAAGAAAAAGAGCTCAGAGTTTTCACTCCAGAGTCCTGACATTTATCTTACCTGCTTTTTTAAACACCAAAATCACCTCACATTCCTCAAATTCTTAGTTATCCAAGGAATAAAAGGGAACTTGGAGGAGGTGGAGGATGGAAGCGTCGTCCTTCACCAGACGCACCAGGTCACGGGCCCTGAAGCCCTCAGTCTGCAGACCCGGGGACTCTTCCACACAGATGGGGACAGGGAGGGTCCCAAATCACACAGGAAGTCCCATAGCCTCAGAACCCCACTCCCACGCCAATCTCCGTGCAGGAGGAAAGGAGGGGCATGGGGTTTTCACACTGAATTTACATGTCTTCCCTTTGATGTTGTATTAAGTTATATTAGTTGTGCAGTTACCAAAAATGAGGCAGGCACCTAAAAACAGACTCGTGCTGCTGCATCTACTCACTGGCAGTCTGGGGGCAAGAGTGCCAGGTCAGTCACATTGAATGTCATCTGCAGGATTGCCCACCAAGCTGGGAGTGCCCTCAGTGAGGGTCCTGCCCAGCCGGGATGTCCCGGTCTGACAGAAGACTGGTTAACCTACCCGAATGCCCAGCACTGATTGGCAATAAATACTGACATCCTGGACCACCCCCCCTCACTGCCCTCAGGCTCTTGGTGGATGGGTGCTGGGTGACACGTTAAAGATGTTCTGTGTAGCCATCGGCTCCCGCAGCTAGGTCCCTACCTGTCCCCCTGCCCACCTGACTGACGAGTCCAGCCTTGGGGAACAATGCATGACTTACGACGGGTAGAAAATCTCCACAACGGCGGTTAATTAACTATAAAGTGATGCAGAATCTTCGCCCAGGGCCCCTCTCCTGAAAGCCATGGGGTTGAATAGATACTCAAAATCGATACTCTTATCAGTTAAAAAATCTGACTTTAGTCCCTTATTCTCTATTAGAGGTGCCATCATGATGTATTTTTAAGAGAAAAAAGTAACAAAAAACAAGTCATATGTTCTGTTTCAAGAAACACGGGCTCAGAGGCACTAAGGTTCCTCAGTGGTATCTCCCTTTACTTTTTAAGGGAAATGGTGCAAATAAATCACAACAACATAAAGACTGTTATTCATTTAGTGCTTATGAGGGTACAAGAGCTATTATCAACTTTTTAAAGAAGTTTATGAAAAGAAGATGAAAACAAAATCCCTCTAAGTTATATATAATTGTCAGACCCTGGGAGCAGGTGAAAACTATTTACAGGGGTGACCGGGAGACCAGTAGAGAAAACACAAGTGCCAAACCCTTTTAGTTGTATTTCTTTTCAAAAAGCCTCTCCTGCAGCCCCACTTTCTTCCCCACTCAGTTTCTAGTCCAGTGGCCAAGTCCAAAAAAGCATGAAGGCCAAACGGTGTGCTTTATGGAATGCAGGCATTATAGGAAAATCATTCCCGACCCCTGGGGCTCCTTCTCCCCCAAACCTGGAGCTCGGCATAGAGGATTGGCATGCGGGCCAGAAGGGCAGTGGGAGCATAGCTGGGGTTACACAGAGCATGTGAAGGTCAAAGCCACAGCTGTCCTTCCACTCTGCAGGGTCCATGTTATCAGAGTAATTTACTAGCAGGTGAAATGTCTCACTCCCGTCAGGGGCCAGGCATATTCCTCCAAGGACACCCTTGCAGGAAATCGTGCTGAGTTATGAGCAGGCAGGGTCCACACGGGAGGCGCCAACGCAGCAGAGATGAGGAGAGGAGATTAGGTGTGACTTTGCAGATTAACTTTTAGTCTCTCTCGTTGGGAATCTACTCCTGAAAGTGTGACCTCCCAGCCTCCACCATTACGTAGCTCAATAGAACTGACCTGAGTAATGCAGGACACTGCTGGATAAAAAAGCCAGCCTGATTTTGCAGAAAGAGCTTGGGGTTTTGAAATCAAACATAAAATCTTACTCACGAGCTGACTTTACACTCAATGCAAAACAGGGATTAAACTTCCATAACTGAGTAAGCTATAACCTCAGAGCTGGAAAAGAGCTCTCTCTAAGCACAAAGTCAAAGCATAGAAACAAATGGAAGACAGTGAGGTCTTTAAAAAATGATAAAGAAATCAACATAAAATTCTAAATTAGAAGAAAAATTGCAACTTTATATGCACACGGTGGATTAATATTTTTAGTATAGAGATTGCTTTGTAAGTTAATAATAAAAACGGTCAACAACTAAATTGTTAAGTGAGCCACGGACATAAAAAGATACTTCATAAAAGAGACATAATGATCAATATGCACATGAAAAAGTATTCAACCTCACTAACTATCAAAGAATTACAAATTATACCAAAATGCAATTCCACGTTTGACTTACCAAATTAGAAAAGACTTTTTTAAAACACGAAAGGTTGGCTGAGATGAAAGAAAATGTGCATAGTCTGATACTGTAGGTAGAAATATAAACTGGCATAACCTTTTTGGAGACGATCCAAAAGTTTTAAAGATAGTCATACTCTTTAAGCAAACAATTTCACTCTTGAGGATTGATCTTAAGGAAATAATTACAGACATGTTAATGATTTAGCTAAAGGATGTTTGCTGCAGTGCTGTTTGTAACAGCAAATATTTAGAAACACAACCTAACTATTCGGCATTCATTCAAGTACGTCATTCATCAAATATTTACTAAGCACTTAGTAAGCTGTGGGCCATGGACATGGCAGACCAAGTGAATCAAAGCACCTCAATGTAATAAAATACACTGCAGCATTAAAATGAAAATATCTAATGACAGAAAAAAATCTAGTCATAATATATTGTTAACTGGAAAGACATATGTTAAAAACAGGATATACAATATCCCGTTTGGGAAAAAATATACATCTATTTTATCAAAGTTTGGAAATATGCAACGGATTTTCAAAGAGGTTATTGCTGGATGATAAGACATGACTGTTTAACTTTCCTTCCTTTTGTTTCTCTGCAACTGTCTCTCTGTTAACATGAATCATTTTATGATTTTTTTTTTAAGTCACTAACTTAGTAAAGGTTCGTGTTTCAAAGATAAAATGAGAAAAGTATCTGGTAGATCATAAATGCCCCAAACACTTAATTTGTCACTCCATTTGTGCATTATCCCAACATCTTCCATGACCAACCTTCTGGAAGCCCATCACGTGAGTGCTAATTCGAGCTAGATCTTTGGGAATGGCATCCTTGGACACAGAGCCCTTGGCGTCATCAAAGCAGTGCACGAATGTGCCAATTCTCATTCAGGAAAGAGTCTCCCCACTCGTTGTTCTTTTCATTCCAATCTTTTTGTTATTTCCAGTGCTTTCTTGCCTACAATCATTTCACTTTCTATTTGTTTCTTGAGCTCTGCCAGCTTGTTTTTAATCTCCTTGCATTACTTTTAATCCAATCTTTGGATTCGTAAATTTTGTCTTTGAGTTTTTTCTTTAAAGCAATAATAAAATTCACATTGTCTGGGACACCTGGGTGGCTCAGTTGGTTAAGCATCAGACTCTTGATCTCAACTCAGGTCTCAATCTCACAATTCTGAGTTCGAGCCCTGTGCTGGGCTCCACACTGGACTTTAAAAGGAAATAAAATAAAATAAAAAATAAAATAAAATAAAATAAAATTCATGTTATCTATAATGTCTTTGCAACTTTAGAGAACTATTTTGATTCTTGTTCCCTTAGGTAATATATGTTCTCCATCTGCCTTTTCTCGTGTCCCTTCCCTCCTTCTTTGTAGTGTCTGTGCACAGACTGGATGCTGGGCTCCTTCTTCGTGTCCTTCATCCCTAAATGTGGGCCGATGCTTACTGAAGAAGAGTTTGTGGCAGGCAAACGAAGTGAGCTAAATCAATCAGCAGGTTTGCATTAGGCTCGCTACCTCTACACCTGTTCCCTAGATCTATTATTCCCCTTCCCTTCGGAGCCTATCTTCCCATACCTGGTGATTAAGAGGTGGATTCAGCTCACCTCAAAGCCCTCTGGACAGCTTTCTCAGAGTTCAAAGGGCATGTAGGTCATCTTGAGACTTCGCTAGGCTTCAGATTCCGATTCACTAGTCTGAGGTTTGGCCTCGAATTCTGCATTTCTAACACGCTCCCTGGTGAAGCTGACACTTTGAATAGTAAGTCTCTGACACAGGAACTCTGTGCTCCTCACCAGTTTACCTCCCCTGGCCTCCAGCTAATGTCTCCCCCCTAAAGCTGGTAAGAGGGAATGGAATTGGTATCTTTGTATTTCTTCAGACCCACCTCCCCTGAAGTTTCTAGAGAGACATGTTCCCTGCTCGGGAGGCAGGCCCACTTCCCTAGACCATGTAGTTCTCATCAGAAAACCAATGGCCACGGCTTCTGAGATCTGGGTTGTTACTTCTAGAAAAAAAAAAAGGTGTTTTATTATGTTCAGGGTCTGAGGAGAAAGGTGAGGATGTCAGATTCTTCAACTTGTTCTGGTACAGATTTCACAGAATTTGGCTAGTATGTTTTGTAGTTTCTGGTTTGGGGTTATAGCCTCCTTCTTTTAGTGAAAATGGAGTTTTGTTTACTCTTTGGTGTTTCATTCTCTTTTGTAGGCTTCTTGTGAAGAGGGGAGAAAAAGGGGCCTCTGAGTCTTTAAATAGAAACCCAGGCCTGCCACTTTCGGTGCATTTCTTCAAGTTATCGACTTCCTGGGGAGTTGCCAGGAGGCAGCTCGTTGGAGGGAAGAGCTAAAATTCAGGCAGTCCTCCTACCTCGGCCAGTGGGGCAGCCATGGCTGCCAATCCCTTCCGTTCTCCTTCCCGCCCTTCTCAGCAATCTTTCCAGCTGTGCCACTTCCCTCGGGTCTCCTGCTCCCTCTCAGAAGACAACTCTGACTTCTATCTCACAAAGAAAATTCAGTGTTCCCCGCCCCCACCTGATGTTGTTCAACCTTTGCTCCCCTTCACTACAAACTTAAGCAAGTCTTCACTGTTTGCAGATTCCATATTCGCAGGTTCGCTGACCCACTGGAATGTATCTGTGACTCCCACGTGAATGCCCACAGCCTGGCTACCATCATTCATGGGCAGGCACCAAGCGGTGAACAACCTGAGTGGCCCCACTGGACTCACGTTCCCAGAAGCCCACCAAGGCAACGCTCTATTTCTTGGCTTAGCTCTCATAGTGTGAACAAGTCTCCTCTTTTGCTATGTAGTCCCACATTTTTTGCATTTCTGTGCGTTGCGTCGGGATTTCACTGTTTAAGATGGCCGCCACAGGAAGTGGGGAAATGGTGCTTCCCGCTCCTAAGTGTAGGAAGGCTGCGGAGACCAGTGTTAGACTTTAGGTTTGTTCAGGTTATAGAACTGTTGGCCATGAGTTCGATTTTTGTGAACCAATAAATGTATTAAATAAGGTATCTCTAAAGGCAAACACACATAAAACAAAGTTATGTGCCAATCAGTTGACAAAAATGTGAAGAGGCTTACAGGAACCTAAGTCTACATTTATTTCCCCTGGGAGCAATGGTTCGGTGTTCACTAGCTCAGTGTTTGAGGTGACTTTGTAAAATACAACTACCACGAATAACGAGAATCAGCTCTACAATTTTGAAAAGTCACATCCTTTCCTCCGGTCCCAAGATGGAGGACCGTCCTCTCCCCTGTGGCCTCCACTTCATCCTTTTTTGGCGCCTTTGCTTTATCAGTTAGTCCTGTGGTCTGTGTCCTCTTCTTTCTCCTCTGACTGTTTCCAAAAAGCTACGCATGCCTTGAAGTTTCTCCTATCCTGAAAAACAGTCCTCACCAACATTTATTAACTGTATCCCGTCCTCTGCCACTGAGCTAAGTGCTTGACCTGCATGATTTCTTTGACTCCTCAGACCAACTCTACGAGGAAGGCGCTATTGGTACGTTACGTAAAAGGAAACTAAAATGCAAGGACGTCACTGGTCCAAGGTCATAGAGCTAAGAAGTATTGAAGGACACATCCAACTCTGGCTACCATCCGGACTTTTTCTGTTCTTCTAATCCAAACTTCATAAATAAAATATAAAATTCATGGCTTCATGCCATTGCCTGTCGTTCACCCCTGAACCCACTGCAGCCTGGCTTATGCCCTTGCCAGGGCCCCGGTACAGCTGTCACCAGTGACCTTAAACAATCCCACCCCGTGGGTCTTTCCCAGGGCTGTCGTTCTCCACCTTGCCCTTGCATGTGACCCAACTGGTCACAGCATCACCTTGAAACTATTTCTGTGGCTCTGAGAACACTAGTCACTTCCTCCTCCTCACTTAAGCTGACCGTTTCCTCTCTGTCACCAGCATGCCCCAATATGTCACCCTTGTTCACCAGAGTTCTGCATTCTTTTCATTCTATACCCCTTTACCTAGCCCTGGCCTCTATGTCCTGGAAAAGAGCAGGTTGGAAGCTCCAGGCCCCGCCTGCTGACGGGAATTTGCAATCTAGCCCGGAAGGCAAGACCCCTGTGGCAGAGGGGTACCGTCCTAGCTTGAGGCAGGCTCAGCCCTGACTCTACTTCCTCCGTGTAACCAGGCAAGGGAGTAGCCTCTGAAGACTGGAGCAGTTCAGGAAGACTTCCTGGAAGTGGCAACATGGACCCTGAAGCTCACAGAGGATTTGGTTATGAAGACACAAGAGAGGAGAGACATTCCAAAAAGAAAGAATAGCGAGCTTCTAATACTTTCATGGACACGCTCTCCTCCCACCTCCCACCACTGCAGTCCTGCTGGCCTGTGCCTAACTTGCATGTGGGCCCTGCTCTGTCTTGTACTGCCACAGCCTGGCACATGGGGGCTGCTCCAGGGGACGGGGAACCCCCTGAAGGGGTATACAGAGTAGGTGGAGAGTCATTGGCAAGAGCTAGGAAGGCAGAGAAGCCTGGGTCTGAATTCCAGATTGACCACTTTCCAATGTAAGACCAGGGACAGTTTCCACTCTCGGCCTCTGCATCCTCATTTGCTTATGAGTCACCACCATAGGGTTCTTGCGCCAATTAAATACGGTAAATCCAGTTAAGATGGTGGCTGACGCGAAAGTAAATGCTGGAGAAACGTTCGTTGTCATTATTTACTCTGGATCCAGCCCTCCCTGGGCCTCGTGCAGGCCCTGCATGAGGAATTGAATCTTCAGAATGTAAAAGAGACAGAGGAGAGTCAGAGCAATGAGAAAAATGTGTGCAGACTGGCTCTGTGCAGAACGATTGTCTAAATACACTTTTCAAAATCATTCAGTACTCGAGAAAAACCTGCCCAAAGAAAGCCCAAAAGGCAGGCTCAGCCCAGCCCACGGCCCGGGCTCCTGGGCACCAAGAAGCATCATGCGGAGCTCCTGGGACTCCTCACGCAAAAGCCTGGGCCTCCGAGACGCTGTATCTTACGCACTGAGCACAACTTGGATGCCACGCGTGACAGAGGCTCCGAGAGAGGGCACGCCACGTTCATTCTTCAGTGGCTTTCAACCCAGTTACGTTCCGGGGGTTTCTAAGAGGGCCGCGCCCTGCAATAATGATTAGCCCGTATGAAGAAGGAAAGAAGAATAAGAAATTAAAGAACTGCTCAAGAAAATGCTGCCCCTGAAATATTTTTAAATCTGGTAGGAAACAGCTCTCTCCAGATGTGTTTTCCCGGACAGGATGACCCTCCGTGGCGGGGTGGTGGCGGAGAGGAGCCTTCCCATAGCCCAGGACACAAAGCTGGTGTTGTTGAACTGAGAGCCATGTAATCAGCTGAAGAATTCCTAAGCAGAACCAAGGGCAGCAGATACCCAGACCTTGAACTTCTTTCCCTCCCCACATTTTTCAAGTGCTTCCCGGAGAAAGGAGCACCCAGCGGCCTGGATCTTCTTCTAACTTAATTAGGGGCATGCAGGAGTGCCGCTGACACTGAAGACTAGTCTCTGGAGGCCCAGGGCTCTGACGGTTCCAACGCCGAGGCAGTGCTGGAGTGGGGGTGCGGGGAGCCGGGGGAGGCGGGGGAGTAGGGCGGAGGGGGTTTCGCAGGGATGCTCTGGCCTTCTCCAGACCCAGAATGACAGGGAAACGGCAATCTCCTTCCCCAGCCAGGAGTCTTGAGGCCCTCTCCGGGGGCTCTGGTCAACAGGCTCCCATGTTTCCTTTGGGGCCCGCACCCCCATCGCCCAAGGAAGTAAACAAAGAGCCAAGAACTAGGGTTTGCTTTTCAGCACCTGCTGTGCGCCAGGTCTGGGCTAGGCGCTGAGCGCCGGGAGAGGCCGTGGGGCTCTGACCCCAGATTGCCCGCGTGGGTCCGCGTGGGGGCTCCATCACTTCCCAGCTGTGTGGTCTTGGACAAGTCGTAGAGCCTCTCTGTGGCTCAGTTTCCTCCCTGGTAAAACAGGGATGGCCAGGGTAACTAGTTCCTGGAATTGTGGCGATAATGACAACACACGATGTGTCTAAAGTGCGCAAGCAGCACCTAGCAATTAGGAAGTGCCAAAGGTCCGCTATTATTACCGCGACACTTGCCGCGGTGGCTGCCTTCTGGTGGGGGTGGTCACACCCTCTTCAAAGGGGGGGGCGGGTGCTAAAGTAACAGGTCCACAGCCTCACAGGAAACAACTCATGATGCAAGTGTTGAAGGTCTCAGGCTCTGAAGCTCCTTCTGTTGTAAAATGAGACCTTTGGACCCACCCGTGAAATAAACTTCAAGACGGTTGGACAAACACCGTGGAAAGAACTCTGCGCCTGCGCAGACCAGCGCGGGCCGGAGGGGTCCTGGGACGAAACGGGCCTGGGGACCGGACCCAGTCGCTGCCCTCTAGCTGCACTCAGTCTGCCCAGAGGCCAATGTGCATATGCTCACAATGTAACAAGCGAAGCAACAGACGTGCTATGAAGTAGTAAAGGAATCAGAACAAAACCAAGGGAAAGGCTCTGAGAAGCTTAAGGCCCCTGGTTCCCAGCATTCTTGCAGCTGAAGAAAGAGGGTTAGAAAGCACCTCTTTTCATCTGTTTAAGAAAAGGAAATGCTGCTTTGCAGGTCGTCCAATAAATATGTATTGAATTTGCTTGCATTGAATTCCATTTTCCGTTGCTGACATTCTCCAGCCGCATGTGCTCAGTCACATACGTCCTCCCCCGGCATTCCCGCCCGTGGGGTCTGTCCCTGGAGACCCTGGGGTCTGGACCGGGCTGGCGGTCGTCCTGCTCTCCCCCTGCCATTACCCACTCACTCGTGGCGTCCACGTGTCCCGCCCGTCTGCACCGCACGGGGCACACGGAGGGCGTGCTGGGGGCTTGCAGACTTTTTAAGAGGAGTCACCAAGAGGGTTCTTGCTAAAGCTCTATAAGCCTATAAGTGACTAAATCTGAGCCCTTGTGAGATCCTTCGAGATCACTAACTCCATCCCCACAAGGATACAGTGAGAAAAATGAGATCCAAGTGGGAAAGAGACACTCCCAAAGTGCTTCCAAACATGTGCACGGCGCACCTGGGACTTGATTCTAGGGGTCCTGAGCCCACCCCTGCTCTCTCCTCTGCCCCAGGCAGGGACTCCGACTGTACTGAGAGCATGTGGCCCATTTCACTGGCTCCGCCTGCTCTTACCTGGCTGCCTACTCCTCAGCTCTGGGGTGAGTCTCAGATTCCCCCGGCGGGTGTTGCTGCGGGCTGGTGAGACCCCAGCAGGCCAGCCAGGGCCAAAGGGGGCTGGAGCCAGAGGCTGGAGCCCAGGCCGAAGCCAGACGGCTTCATCTCCACCTCCAGCTGCACGATAGCCAGGGTGCCTCAGGGGGCTGGTCAGGACCCTGAGGTCGAGCCCCGCTCTGACGCCCTCCGCAGACAGAGTGACCCTGGACCTCAGTTTCTCCATCCATAGAAGCAAGCAGCCTAGCCAAGCTGCTCTGGGAGTGCTCTCCCAGCTGGGCGCATCTGGAGCCCCCCCTCCCTTGACAGCCCCCACCCCAGTCACAACAACGCATTCCCCTCTCTGAGGTGGATGGGGCAGGGAATATGCAAACATGCCTAATTAAAGCTGGAAGTCAAAACAGCATTTCTCTGTGTGATTCACCCAATCCCCACGACGCTGCAGAAAGTGGGGCGAAGTGAGCTTTCATCGCTCGCCAGATGGGAGCGTGGGCAGCCGAGGTAAAAGAACAATTTTCTCTTGTTCCAAACATGTTTTGGGGGGTGCCACATACCACTGTCAGCCCTCCTTGCCGGCTGCCTCTCCATCTCCAGGCACTTGATTACCCCCTGCCCCCAGAAGCATTCACAGTCTTGAACTTTCTAATCATGGCCTGCCTTTGTCTGGGCACTTGGGATCATATGGCATCAATTGAGAGCGTAACCCGACTCAGGTTTGGTATTTAACATACCTGCTGCAGAGGAAGTGTCTTTGAAGGAAAGGCCATGTGTGGTGGCCCTCGACCCTCCCTTCTCCTGGGCCCAGCCCTTCACCTCTTAATCAGGCTCCCAACTAACCACCGAGGTCTCACAATGGAAGAGCAATTACCAGGGCCAGGAGATGAAAGAAGCAGGCCCAATGGTCCGAAAGGTTCTTTTGCTTTTAAATTATCCATGATTTACCTGCATAAAAGGAGAGGAAGTGCCTGAAGATTATTCTAATTGAGCCAGACTTTTCAAATCATGGAAATACCAGCATTTCCAAGGGGAAATCCAATCCGTTCAAATTGCCCCCGTGAGTAACTCATACAAACAGAAGGAAAGAGGAGGCTTTCATTTGCCAATGTGGGTCTGATCAGTGTAAATTGGATAAATGGCGAGGCCAGGAGGGCATGAAGCTCCCAGAGTCCTCTGCCCATGTTTTCTTAGCCAGGTTTGTAAATGGGGCCATTCTGGAGCGGAGGATGCTTGAGGAAATTCCTTGGCACCAGGCCTCCTCCTCATGTTACTGGAAACAGGCGGGAGAAGGTTTTTTCCTAGTCTGATGTGTGTCCTTCCAGCTTCTCTGCCCCGAACGTCTGCGGATAACAGGCAACTTTAGAGGGCATACATGCAGTCGGCCCGACTGCATCACAGTGAAAGAGTTTGGGACAAGAAGGGGACGTGACCGCGTGGCCTCCCTCCTGAGAGTGAAAGCCTCTGTGTGAATGGATACCTCTGTGAAGGGGACAAGTCTAGAAAGGAGGGACTTGGACAGAGAAATAAGTACCTTACATAAGGTCAGAGTTCGAGTCCCTGGAAAAGCTAGGGCGAGATCTGCCTGCTTTGGGATTGAGACAATGGGCCTTTTCTTTGGAGATTTCTAAGCCATGTGTGTGGAGCAACATGTGTATTAAAACTCCATGTGTGTTCACAGGGGCTGCCTACGTGGTTGCAAGTCTGGCTCAAGAATTTACACAGGCATAAAAATAAGTGCTATTCTCTCATATATATATTCCATATTGGTAGTTCTCAATACAAAAAGGAACACATAGTTCTGACTTCACACATGCAAAGTATGAGCATGTGCATTTATGGGTAAGACACATCGACTATGGATCTGTGCATACCAGAGTCACGTTTACTATGATTTCAACATAAATTCCAGCCAACAACACTTGATAAGCTAACCCAAAGCCATCTTTTAGGGCAGAGGATTTTATTTGTGGTCAAAACACAGAACCTGCCTTTGCTAAGCTACGATGTTGCCCTTTTAGTCATTTTCCAGAAGGATAACTCTTGTTTAACAGAAGAGTATAGCACTCTGCGACTCACAGTGTATTTTTGCTTACCTTATTCAAGGATGCAACCCTCAAAATGATGCTGGAAGGGATGGTGTGGTGCTTCTATCTCCCTTTTGCAGAAGAGGAATGAGGCCAGAGATTTGGGGGGGGTGCATACCTAAAAAGCACCCCATGTTCCACAGTGAAAATGCTCAAGCTGACCCAGAATCCCACAACTCTCCTACCCAGAAAGTAAAATGAGATAAAGGAGAAATTCCAAACCTTCCCAGTTACTGAACCCCCTACATGCCCACCCGTGAATGGTTGACTAAAGTGAGTGAAAAGGCCTCACCAGACAAAGTAGGACTTATTCTCGTATACTTAAGTAGGAGAAGCCGAGGTCAAAGATTCTTTGAAATATTTCCAACAATTTAAGAACATCAAGAAATGACCCTACAATGAAACGTAGAAGCAGTTATATTCAGTAGTCATAAAAGTCTACAGATTCAAAGTTTATTTAAAACGGCAGCAGCGAGTAGCAACCACAGCTCTGATGTTGGGCTATTTATGGGATACGAATAAATCCTGTCTCCAAGAACAATAATGTAACCGTACGTGCTTTAGCCTGTTGGTGTAGGAACACACAGCAGCAGGTAATCAGAATTGAAGACATCTTTCTAGAGCTCCTGTTCCTTTTTGGCAAGTTCGTTTTACTGAATCCTCCTCCCACTTTCTAAGCAAATGCAAACAATTTCACTTTTAAGGCACGAGTTTGCCTGAATATTTGAGACATGAAGAGGAATTGGCAAGAAGCCAGAGGCACCTTTGGAGAAGGGCTTGGGTTCTCAGCTTTGCGTCTGTGGGGCAGTGGCCTTGGGCCACTGATTTCCCCTGAGACTCAGTTTCCATCCCCACTGGTGAGTGTCGCTCTTTTCCCAGGCTGCTTGCTGTGGCTGCCACAAAAGTCTAAAGACAGAGCATAAGGGAAGCGCCCATGGGGGGAAACCAGCGTGCAAATCCCCGTCTGCTGATTAGGGGCAGCTTCTGTGGGAAAACAGGAGGGGCTCCCCTGCCCCACCGCCCACCGCAGGATATCTCAGCTCTCATCCCCCAACACTCTTAGAGTCCAGGTGGGCCAAGACCCCCGTGAAACAGCCTCCATGTTCCTGGGAGAGAATTCCTCACACCCAGCGCCGCTCCTGCCGCTGGTTAGAATCAATCCTCCTTACTCAAGTCCTCCAAAAATGCAAATTTGCCTGCACCCTAAATGTGTCCCCTCTGCACTTCTGTGACCCTCTGTGGGCCTGCACACACCTGCACACCATTGACTGACCCGATGCCACGTTCCCAGCGGAGGTCGAACAGGATGAAGCTCTGCCTTCTTATCTCAGCTCTCATACTGTAAACAAGTGTCTTTTTGAGGTCTACATAGAGCCATGTTTTTCACGTTTTTGTGCCTTTTTTGTTGGTGTTGGCCCTCAAACATAGTGTGGAAGTGCTGGCTAGTGCTCTTCAGCAAGAGAAGGCTGCGATGAGTCTTACAGAGAAAATATGTGTGTTACGTGAGATTCCTTCAGGCGTGAGTTACCCACAGCTCTACTGGTTGTGAGTTCAGTGTTGATGAATCATACGAAATAAATACATTCGGTAAGGTGCCTTTAGGCAGAAACACAAAAAACAAGGTTGACTGGTGGATGAAAATGTTGTGACCAGAGGCTCCTAGGGACCTGAGCTTCCCCTGGAGTGACGGTTCTGTATTCTCTAATTTGGTGTTTGCGGTGACTTTCCAGAACACGCCTATCATGGATCAGGATAACCGACTGTACTTACCCAGCTTCTCCATCCCGATGGGCAAAGCACAGATCCCCGGGCAGGTAGACCGGGCTCCCTTGACCTAGTTCTGGTGCCTTCGCCAACAATAAATGCCGCCATGTTTCCATTGGGCCGACCTCATTGTCACCCTCTCTAAACTTCTCCCAGCCTCTTCAGCCAAATCCATTTCTCCCATCTCTGTGCCAATATGGCACTCGTCACACTGGATCACGCCTTCCCTCAGAAGGCACGAGGCTAAGTGCTAGGTGTGCTTGGCCACCAGCGGTATTACAAGACGTATATCTACCTCGACTCCCCTAAGCCTTGCAGACTACAACCTTTACCTTCCCTTCCGTGTGACCTCTTGGTGTCCCCTATTCTGATAACAGCCTATGGGTTTACAGCAACATTCCCAAAGGAGCTCAAAGCCCAGAGAAGACATTACCTCATTCATCCTCACTCTGGCAGGGAGAAGGCAAGTCTGGTCCACAGGGAAGAAAATGAGGCCCCATGAGTCACCTGTGTGGCTGGACACAGATTTCTCCAGACCAGAACCCTCTGAGGTTCCTCCTGCTTCCCGTTTCCCCCTCCCATCAGGCCCACAGAGGTCCGGCCCCAGGGGTCCCACAGTACTCCGCACGCATGGTCCTGTCCAGGGGGTTCCAACAGCACGTCCTCCACGGTCTCCTCTGAGCTTGCTTTGTGGGAGTTGAAAATAATTCTCGTTAAAGTCTGGCCTTGCTCTGCTCGAATCAAGGGCTTTTCTCCCAGTTCTTAACGTCCCAGCTGGTCCTACACACAGTGCCTAGGGTGATAGCCAAAGTAAGAACTATTCACTCCCCAGGCCCTGAGGAAGGTACTAAGAATAAATATAAACGATATCCCTATTCCCAAATAACACATGGCTTCGTAATGCACTTGTTTTCATATCCGTGTTTCGAAGGCTCCTTTTTCTCAGGACCCACACATTACAAACCAACCCATAGCGTATAGCCAAAGTACTTTCTTGTTATGCAGACATACTCCTAAAAACGCAAACACGTGGGCACACATCAAGACTTCCTTTACTCGTGTGCCTGTTATAAGGCGCAGAGCACACTCGTAATTCACACGCACTCACACTGGTTCTACGCCTGCACTCTACACACGCATGAGCGCACCGCCTACGGCACACCTGGGAAGACACGCAGACGACATGCACACGGCTCTTCTTGCGTAAGCTCTATCGCCTTCCTTCGAGCTTCTCCGCAACACTTACTGCTCTAAAACCCAACTACGGGGTGGTTCTGACTGGATCCAGGCACTTTGTTTTCCCAACGCAAGACACCTGCCCTCACGTGGGAGGGGGTGGAGACTTCCCTAACTCACAGCCCCGGACTCCCCCGTTGGGGACGTCACAGCCTCTTCTGTCTGTCTGGTCAGGCAACTTCGGCAAGGCGCATCCCTCACGTGGGGCCATTGCCCTTCCTGGGGTGTGTGGTCTGACCGCCCGGCCAGGCCGGCTCTGGGCCAGCCGGTGTATGGACAGCAGAGGACTCAGGGGGTCCCTGGAGCTCGCTCCAGCATTCCACCTGCGCAGAAGACCACGGTGTTGAGCAGAGAACCTGCGAGAGAGAGCCAGTCAGCAGTGCCAAAGACTGAATGAGAGAAGTCGCCTGGACTGAGAGGCAGCGTCCCTGCCTCCAGCTCTCCTAGTCGTCCACAGCACTCCAGAGACTTTTGTTCAGTCCTTTAACCTCCTGGGGCTTGTTTCCTCATCTCCGCAACAATGGCGACGAGAGCTACCGGGAGAGATGTTTGCGCTGGTTGCAAGAAATGGTGTAGGCAAAACCCCTCGTGCTCTGCCTGGTACTTAGGAAATGCTTGATATATGGCATCATTTTTCTTCCCCAATGACCAAATCCGCCTACACAGCCAGTGCGGCTGGGTCTCTAAGTCCTGGACTGGAAAGCCAGGAGGGGCCGAGCTCCCAGATTCTCTTGTCCAGCCGCATCACCAAACAGATGGGGAAATGAGAGGAGAAAGGGAGGGACGGGTCCAAGGTCACACAGCTGTGAGGTCACAGCTAAGAGCTGAGAGCTCGAGCTGGGGATGGGTCTTCGAAACCATTTGATCACAGGCGATGAGATGTGTTCTGAAAGCCCCGCTTTCCCTCGGGGGACCCCCTCAGGGACCTAGGGGAAACCTAGCAGGAGGCAGAGCCCTCCAACCCAGTCAACCGGTTTCCTTGTCTCAGTAAACGGTAGGACACGGATGACATCATCTGCGCCAGCCATTTTGCAGGTGAGTAAACTGAAGCCCAGAGAGGGGAAGGGAGAACTCATGCCAGACTCGGGTTTCTCTACACAAGACCAGGGCTGTCCCTGCTCTTCGTGACACTGTGCCAAACAGAACAAGGTCATTAACACACTCTGTATGTTCAGAATTAAGTCACCCAGGAAACTTGATTAAAGCGTTGTGAACAGAGAAGAATGTGTCTGATTATAGTGTAATACACCCAGATTTCTCTACCGCTGGACACCGCCTCCTCCTCGAAGACTTTTCTAACCACCCCTCGGCCAGAGAGAACTGATGGCTCCTCCCTTGTGCCTCACCCCCATCTCCCCGTATTTTTTCCTGGATGCCCATAACGCTGTTTTGCATCAGTTGGCTTACAAGCCATCTCCACTAGAATCTTCTCGATCTTTGCTCCCTGAGAAAAGAAGGGATGTAGAATCTGGCACAGAATAGATACTTAGCCAACATGCGAATGAAAGAGTCCATCAGTTAAATGATGAATGAATCTGCTCCCCGAATGTATGACCTCCAAAGCTGATCTTCTGTCCATGGTCACTTTTCATCGCTGAGCAGCTGAACACAGGGAAGGCATTGCTGGTGCAGTGATACCCGATGCCAACCAGTCCCAAAAGAACCCAGTGGCAAGCCCAGCACTCGAGCTCTGAGCACTCTGACATTCTGCCCGAGGGTATCCCGTGGAAGCCCTATGCCACCCACACTGTATGAAGAGGGTGCAAATGCTTTGCCCCCATTAATAATGGGCCCATTTCTCATCTGACTTCAGAGCCTGTGAAGCTGGTCCAGACACGGAGGCTTCAAAGGGAGCTTGGCGCTGGAATTGGCCCCAGAGGGCACAGAGCAAGACAAAACACAGGCCACAGTTTTTATACTGTAGATGGTATATAGGAAGTCATTGTTACCAAGAGCTTGCCCTGCCAAGCCTACCAGATTGAAGGAGCCGAATAGCTCACATCTCCACGTAGCTTAGCAGTGAGTGCACAGACTGTGTTGGCTCCAAGGTCCACCAGACTGAAATGGGAATTGCAAAGTGGGATATTTTTTTTTCTCATGGAAAACTCCCTCTACCCCCAAAAGAACACAGACTCTAAAATCGATTCTACCCAGCAGAGCCTTACAAACAGTTTACTAAACCAAAGTTAAGACAAAAAAGGAAACATCTATTCTAATTGGGTAACTGAGGAAGCCTGATTCCAGAGGCTCCTCCTCTTCCCTAGGCTTTTGCCACCCCATGCTCCCACAGCCCTCCTACAAGCCTTGGATTCAGCAATAACCATGCCAGATGGGAGCCATAGGGTTGCGAGAATCTCCCCACTAGACTGTAAACAAGTTGCAGCATGTTATCTTTTTCATCTCCAAACCCTTCAATGCCTGCTCAGAGCTTGAGGCTCAGCACTGTCTTTTTTATTCATTGGTTTGTTAGTTTATTATCTGTCTTCCTTACTACTAAATTTTAAGATCCATGAGATAAGAGACACATTCTATTTTGCTTGTCACTATATCCCCAAAGGCTGGAGAAGAGGTGAAAATGTAGTAGGCACTTAAGAAATATCTGTTGAGTGACTGTTAGATATTTGGCATATGTATGCACTTATGAATGAATGAATGAACGAATGAACAAATGAACGAATGAAGCGTCCATCCAACGGATGATACTAGTAATGGGAGACTTTTACCAATGGGGAAAAGAAGCCCAAAACTCGTTATTCAGGCAATGGTTGAAGGACGTGAGGTTATTTTAACCGAGAAACCAAGACCGAAGGGAATATGTTGACTATTCTCAGGTCCTTGAGGGTATCCATTGGGGAAGACGGACTGTGTGTATTCCACGGGCTTGCAGGGGTTCAGAGCAGGATTCGTGGTTACGGGTAATTAACACGCAGAGGAAGAGACAGAACTAACAATCACATGGTTCCCACGGTGGAATGTGCTGCCCCTGGAGCAGTCCAATATGACCATTGGTCAGGAGGGTCCCTAACATAATCACAGTATCCGTGGTCTCAGCAACGCCCCTATTAGCCTATGGAGAGCTTTCATGCAAATTAGGAAAGTGGCCCCTTCTGCGTGGAGGACGCACCCCTACAGGCATATCTCACCAGCTGACAAAGTCACAAAGACAAAGGGGTCCCCCCTCTAGAGCTTGGGCTGGATTTCAGCACCCACCTGCTTCCTTAGACATGTACAGTGCCAGACTTACACAGTTATTGGTAGCTGTCCTGTTGGGTAGACCAGCAGCTCCAGACGTCCCCACGCAAGGTGCTCCAGAAACATCTGGGCACATTCTCCAGATGCAGAAGATCTGATTTACTCCTTCTGCTGCTGCTGGGACGCTATTCTGTCTCGGGAGTTCCCACGTGACTCCGGAGACCGAGCAGAGGTGAGAGATGCTGGGAGGCCTTCTGTGCCGGCTTGCAGCTTCAAGCTCTCCACTCGCTGTGGGGACCTCACAGCTCCTCTGAAAGGGACCTGCATTTAGAATCCAATGTGTCGCTTCTTCTTTGGGGAAAAATCAATAAAAGCTTTTCAAAGAAAAATTCCCCCAAGCAATCTAATTTGAGAGACAAGAAAAGAGATCATTGATTTAACCCAGCTTAGAATCTTAGCCAAGAGCAGCTCAGGGCAAATTACATCGATTGCTGACCGAGTGATACCAAATACCCAAATTTTTAGGGGCATAAAGACAAAAAGAAAAAGAAAAGATGTCAGCCACTTGGCAACGTTTTATACTATAGCCAAGAGTTCAATAGATAAAGAAATGCCTTGAAGAATAGTTAGCTTTTCCCACACCCTCTCCAGTGTTTTGGGGTCAGAACGTGCTAGCATAGCCAGGGAATGTTATGACTGGCCAAACCGAAACATAATCTAGTCTCTGACCATTGTTTGAAGCCCACCTTGTTCAAGGCCACTGTCCCAGAGCGTGGCTGTGTTCCCGGGAATGGAAGGAGAGGCTGGACGGAGCACAAGGAAGGAAGCAAGATCCAAATTCCTAGACGGCCTGGCCTTGCCCCACGTCATCCCTGCTTGGAGAAGCCTTGGGAACTATAGACTCCTCCGCCGGGCTGCACGCCTTCCGAGATTTGACCTTTTCGCTCCTGTTCACCTTCCCCTGCTCTGGTCATGCCAACCCTCTTGCTCTGTCCCAGTCCAGCGTGACGGCTGCTCACGCCTACCAGCAGCCCTTGTTTATAAAGGGCACAAGGGATTTAAATCCTACCTCTAACACTTTTGTCCACGCCATCCTCGGCTGAAGTGTTTTCCATCTGTATAATGGGATAATAAATGTATCTACTTCAAAGTGGGGTAATAAATGTGAGCCCTGGATGGGTTAAGCATTTAAGGTTCTTAGAACAGTGCAGAGTGCAGAATGTGATGTAAGGGTTTGCTCCGGTCCCTTAAGTCACGTGATTTTTGTCTTTGAGCACAGCCCCCCCCACATTCCCATGGCACCCTGCCTTGGTTTCTCCCATCGTACTTCTCACACGGCACGGTCGTCGGTCATCGGTCATGACAGTTGCCCGCTCTGTGCTCCCTGTGGGAAGGGTCAACTTAGATCTGGATCCCCGGCACGACCACAGGGTCTGGCCCACAGAGCAGGATCCTAGTAAACGTTCAGGGAATGGATGAATGGATGAATGGTCATAAGGCATTATTTGAACCTCACAGCTACTCTGTGACATGAGATGGACAAATTTTATCATTCCCATTTTACAGCTTAGGAATCTGACACCTACAGGAATTAAGTGTTTTGTTCCAGGTCCCAGGGATGTTGAAGGGGGAAAAAAGATATTTGTGGATCTCTCTGACTGCATGAGATTTTTTCAGGGTCTGTATGACTCCACGTTCTTGCTCGGGGGAGGTGCGAATGTCTTCAGAAAGCAGTGCTTCAAGTAGATTTCGGGAATGAGGAAGCCCTTTCTAGGTAGAGAATATGAATGATGTCCTTCTGGGTGGAGGACGCTGCCTGGTCGGAGGCAATGGACAGCATGTCCGTAACAGCCATTTCCTACTAGAATCTAAGTGTCATGAGGCCAAGACAAACTGTGTTCAACAAACTCTTCTCACCGCCGAGCTCAAGGGTCTGGCACAGAGCAAGCAACCAACGAACTGTTGAAAGAAGGTGCAGGGGGATGGATGATCGGATGGATGTGTGTGGTCAGAAGGGAAAGCTGGAGGAGAAGAAGTTCCTCCACTCACGGAGAAGTTGGTTTCAAGAGTCTTTTCTAAAACACATTTGTTCTGAAACCCAAGTGAGACTTGGAAAGGGCCGGCAGAGGCCATCTGGTGGTGGCGGCAAGGGTTATGCCTTTGATTCTGATGCACACCTTTGCTCCTACATTCACTTCAACACGCACCATAGAAGAAATTTTATACTGAAGAGAGAAACAAGCAAGAAACACAGGGGTCAGCTTGTTGAGGGCTTGGTGATCGTCTACTTGGACAGGATTTCGGCAGGCAGTGAGACCCCAGGCTGTTGAAAGCAGGGTTCTGACCTGACTGTGCCTCTTTCCAGAAAGGTCTCTCAGATGGCAGTAGAAAGAGGAGGGTGTGAGGGTACAGACTAGAGACTGGAGCCCAGCTAAGAAACCGGTGCCATGAAGCGAGACATAGATGGAAATTTAGTCCTGCTCTTTCCCCATCAATCCAGGACGCCTTGTCCACAATACCCACTCTTTCTACAAAGATGCAGCCGAGGATGGGTGCCATGATGTCAGTGACGGCCTCCGATCAGCATTCTCAAGAGCCCTGAGCTGAGTTAGCCCCTCTGCCTCCTTCAGATCATCTTTATCCCCACCAACCCCAAAGAATGGGAATTGGACAGTAAAAAGAGAATTCAATCCTTCTGAGTGTCTACAATTGGCAAAGCATATTTTTGGAAGTTTAGCAATTCCCAAATGGGTAATTTTATGGTTCATTTAATACTTTGAAGCAATATACCTAATGACAAGTTCATGTAGGAAGATTGGGAGGGGATTTCCTTTTTATGTGAAAGTATCTGGAATGACTCGCATTTGGCCTATGACACGCCAGCGCCCCACCCCCAAGACTGCTCGTACCTTCTATTTTTGTCAAACTCGATCGACCTGCTTTTATAGGTTCCTTTTATTTTCCTGAGATTAGAAAGGATGTGCTGTAGGATTTGCAAATAGAAAATCTTCACAGTGAAAAGACCCTGAGAGGAAAGAGGGCACCGTCCAGCCCCTCTGATGGTTTCCCTGGGGCTCCCCAAGGGCGGTCAGCCTGGAGATGTCTTTGGTTCCACAGTAATAGACAGGTTGGTGGCACATCGCTTAGAGCACACCACTAATAGAAAACTACTTTTGTAATCATAGAGGTATAAATCGAATAAAACTACGCAGCTTTCCATATCGGATGACCGCGTAATTTCCTGTCCAAACCCGAACACCTTTGAGAGTGGATGCAGGCGCTATTCATAATTGTGCTGGGATCAGAGGGGTACCTGGACTGTCCCCTCCACACCAGGACACATGGCCCCTGGCTTATATGACCCCATCTTACTGCCATTGTAGCACATAAAATGGGGCACTTCGAGTAGCTATTTTTTACAGATAACTGAAATTTACCTTCTGTGAGCTGTCATTTGCTTCCATTTTTGCTCCTCTTAATGAAAACATTTCTAAAGAATTAGACTACACACCAATACATTTTACCTTCCTCTTGATGGTTTGGAATCATCTTTTGCCGACACGTAGTCAAATTACAGAACAGTTGGATGAATGACCCTCTCTAAATGATCCACTATGGTGTACTGTACAATTAATTCACTGTGATTACTCACAGGGTAATCTGACTACGTTATTTTGTCACCCTGGGCCAGATTTTCTCAGATCTGAAATTAGGGGCTAAAACCAAAAGATCTTTCAGGTCTCTTCGGGTTCTAATACCTGATGTTTGAATTTATTAATTTGCTCCCAGGAGTGACTGTCATTTTAATCAAACTACTGTAAGAAAAATTTAAGAAAGGAATAGAAGATACACCATGCAATTTGTAAGGAGCGCAAATGGCCCTAGAGTGGTTTTCTATTGGCAAAGGCCTTCGTTGTACTCTTGTGCCAAAAGTAGGGGCATGGCAATGAAGAGAAGCCAGCGTTTTCTCACCATTAGTGTTTCTCTATATTCATCCCATGGGCACTTCCTGCTCGCCCGCTCCCCGAGGGGGTGTGAGTGTGAGGCCCTGAATCCCAGAGCTCCAGAGGCCAGCTTCTAGCAACAGAGAATAGACATGGATATAAATGGGTTTAACACAAAACAGAAAGAAGTGGGTCTTAAGAGGGAAAAAAAGATCCCAGTGGGGGTCTAGGGAAGGTGTGATGAGGTCCAGCTTGACTGGGAAGTTCAGAGGACTAGGAGAAGTCTCATGAAGGAGGCATCATTGCAGCCTTGAGCTATGAAGAAAACTGGAATGCTCAGAAATGTAAAGGCCTCCCAGGTGGAGAAAATGGTGTGCACGAAAGCACAGAGGCAGGAAAATATTTTGGCAAGAGCAAACCATCAGATGTCCCTGAGATAGACAGCACTCAAAAGCAGAGTCAGTGTCTTGTTTATCTTTGTGTCCCTAGAACCCAGCAGATGATAAATGCTCGACGATGACTGATGGATGGTACGAATGAGTGAATGGAAGGTAATAGAAGATAAAGTTGGGATGGTCATATTTCACTCGGTAGACTGCCTGCCTGTCACATAGTAGGCACTCGGTGTTTATTGAATGCATGTTGAATCAATGGATGGATGGATGGATAGATGGATGGATAGGTGGGTGGATGGATGGAAGAAGATGCTTAAGATCTTGGCAGGTCTTGAAGGCCAAACTCAAAAGCCTGGACTCGCTCTGGAGGTAATGGGGGCTCCTAAAGATTTCTGGCAGGAGACGGAGGAGATGATAATGAGTCAAGAAAGTAAATCAGCCAGCTCGCAGGATAACGCGAAAGGGGGGAAACAGGCAGCAGGAGACTATCTTTCCACTCTTGTACTGACGAATATAATTGTATTTGTCACAAACATGCTGTGATCATGAAATGAAAATGATGTACAAAAAGAGAATTTAAAGACCTCATCGGGGGTTACCGAATTTTTTAACTGGGACCAACGGTATCTCAACAGTTTTTGTTCTGCCTCAGAAAATTTGTGTTCTACCCAAGTCTTCTGAAAGCCGGAGTTCCTGGGGCCAACTGCTCATCAGGGAGGATGAAGCAGGAGGAGGGGCAAGGTGAGATCTCAGAGTGCCGGGCCCGTCACACCCAAGCTCATCCGGTCTCCAGAACAACGACCTCTCCGTTTGGTCCCTTCCCTGGGACACCCCAGCTGGGGCTGCCCAGTGATGGAGAGAGTGGGCTCAGGAACTGGGGGACCTGGGTCCGCAGATTGAGTCGGCCACTTAGGGCAGGTGCTTGCTCGAGCCTCTTAATATCCATCAGTGTATCGGAGCCCATTCGTGGACCACAGACCACGCGCCGGAGTCTTCCCAACTCCATGCCCATGAGGCACACTGGGAGCTTGAAATCCGGCCCGGTAGGCATCCGGACATTGCGGAAATTGGTAAACGCTGTCACTGGGGCTTGTTTTTATTTTGATATCTCTCCCAGAGATCAGCTGTTAACATTCAAAGCCCACCGCTCTCTACGTTTTAGGTGTTCTCATGTTTAAAGTAGTGATATAATAATAATAATGATAATAGTAATACGGACCTTGTTGGGTCAGTATGGTTAAATTAACTGATGGGAACAAAAAGCAGTATCTGGAACACAGTAAGTGCTCAATAAATATTAGCTGTTATTCGCCCAGCGTTGTGTGTCCTTGAGAGCAAGGAGGGAAGGACTCTTTTACGCATCTCTGTTAAGGGTCTTCGTTGTTCAACGCTACCCCGCCAACCAGCCCTGAGCCCGGTGCCCCGCACCCAGCAGATGCTCAGGAAGAGCGGGCAGAACCCAAGCGCCCCTCAGAGGAGTCTGCAAAGCCCCAGCATCGGCATGGGCCTGGAGGCCTCACTCCTTTAATTAATAGACCCAGCATCACTTCGACTCCGTGGCCTCGTCCTCTCCTGCCTCTCCTTCTTTCTTTTAACTCCCGTTCTTCAACAAATCCCTCTTTTCAGGAACAGGAAGCTGATCTGTCCTGGGGACGTGCCATTGGAGCGGTGCGCGTTGGCACCACCGGCGGCTGTCATTCTCAGGAGACAATGGGATTCGAGCGCCAAGGGGGAGAGTTCTCCGTGCAGAATTTCCCTGCTTAATCTGCTCTTGTGGCTGGCGCCGAGTCAGCAGAGGAAAGGAACCAAATTCCCCGGGCGGCTTTGGCAGGCCGCACCCCTGTCAGCAGGCCAGAAGTTAATTCCCTCCTCTTTCCCCTGTGCCACCAGCTCGGGGGGCAGGTCTGGCGAGGCTGGCTTTCCGCGTTAGTCTGTCAGGTGGTGTGAAGGGGGGAGAACAGGAGAGCAGAGGGTGGTCCGATCACCAGAGCCGCTCCGCAGACAGACGGATGGACAGATGTCGTGTTCTGGGCTTGACCCCGCCTCGGGCCTCAGCACCAGGCTCTCGTCTGGTCTTGTCTGGGCGGCCCACGGTGTCCGCAGCCCCTATGTGGAAACCACAGTGGGACCAGGGCACCAGGGCGTCTGACAGAGCTCTCAGCAGCTCGGCCTGGCACCGAGAGAAGCTTCCATGGGGTGGGCGGCCCCACATGGCTGGGGGAGGAAGGGGAGGGACTGAACACCACCGTGCTGCCCCGTGAACCCCTACCCCTGCTCAGCGACACCGCAGCTTGGAAGGGGAAGGGGCCAGGGACTGGATACTTAGTGCACCTCTTCCACGCACCGATCATTCTGCGTGGGCTTTGTCTTGTGGGACGCTCACGGCGGCCCCTAACATGCCCGCGGTGTCGGCCTCACGCGACAGAGCCGTGGGGGCTCCCAGCCCAGGGGCCCGAGCAACTCCAACCCAGGTCTGCCTTAACTCAGGGGCTGAGGCTGTTTCAGGACCCGAAACACCACAGAAGAGATTTAAACCTTTCTTCATATGCAATAACAAAATACTGCTTCTATCGTATCCCACCAGAGATCTAGATACACGGAAATTTCCTGAAATAATTCAGACGTGACCATGTGCAATGCACTCTATTTTTTATTCTATTATACACTATTCTATATTTTGAAACACAGATCTTGGCTTCCCAAATTGATACTGGGCCTCACTAATGAGCCACAAGCATGGTTTAGAAAATAGCTCACCGCCCGCTTGGGACGTATCTTCCGCCGAAGGAGCCACCCTGTCCCCTACTGGGTCCCGCATTCACTCGCAATGTCAGATTATGTCTGGCAGGTCAAGGCACGGGGCTTTGCAAATCCAAGGGGGACCCTTCACGTAGGATTTCCCAGAGGATAACCTAGGGGCTCCATCGTGGTAGAATGTAGTAGAGAGCTCTGGCGGGAATGCAGCCACTCTGGATGAGAGAGGATGAAGCTAGCCAGGCCCCAAGAGAGGCCAGTGGGGACCGTACCATCCCCAGAAGCATCCTGTTACCCAGGCCACGGGGATCGACACGGAGCGGGAAGCAGACCCCGAGCCACACGGGTCTCCCTGGGCCCCAGCGAGTTGCCATCACTTGGAGCAGGTGTCTCAGCTCACGGGTGTGCGCTCCTGCACGGCAGCCCTGGGAAGGGTCAGATCGGACTTGTGTCAGGTCCCAGCCGCAGTGAATGAGGCTCCCAGCGGCCCCAAGGGTCCCCTCAAAACTGTGCAGTAGCTCAGAGCTCCCCGGCGCCAAAGAGGCACAGGACCCCCTGTGGCACTCACGTTGGGACAGAAGCCACACGATGTGGGGGGAGCCCTGGCTCTGCCACCCTGGCCACGTGGGCTTGGGGACGTCAGCTTGCCTCTCAGAGGCTCCGGCGGCTCACCTTCTGATGGGGAGATTGGATTAGTTCCACCACGTGACGAGCAGAGGTTGACATGCTTGATAAACCGTTGCTATCGAAGCAATTTAAAATAAGAGTCCAGACGAGATACCAGACATCATTCTGATTTCTCTTTTTATCCTCATCTCCGCCATTAATATTCTGATGCGCCCGAGGCCCAGGGAGGATAAATAAATCACCCAAGAGCACTAAGCGTGCAGGCAGCTGGGCATGGAGGCCAAGCCAGGAAGCAGGACTCAGAGCCACACGCCTCCCCCCGCAACCAAGGGCCACACTGCCTCCTGGCACGGCTGTCTGCGTGAACACCTTGCCTCACAGCTCTTATGACTGTGTCTACCTCCTGCCCTAGACCGAAAACCTTAAGGGCAACGTCTCATTCATCTTCAGAGGAAGAAGCAGCAGGAGGAGCACAGGGCACGGGCACCTGAGCGGGGCCACCGACATTTGGTAAATGTCACTGAATTCTCCACGTCCCACTGAAGGGCTTCTTCGGAAGGAATAATTGTTGTGCCCAGAGCTACAAGCTCTCTTACCAATTTCCCGGCTTCTCTGGAAGGGCTCCCACCCCTGGAGAGGTCTCGGTCCTTCTTCGGGAGCAGGACTCCTCCCTGGGATGGCTACGATACGCCAGCTCTGTGCACACGTTCACAAGAAGTGTGTGCAGTGTGGTCCTCACTGCACGCGGGATTCAGCTGCTCGACCCCGGGGGGGCCCATCTCTCTGCCTCTCAGGACATCACCTTTCCTACAAGGCACGTCCGCCTTCGGGAAGCTTCCTCTGAGCATAACGGCGGACTCCAGTGCCCCCCTTTTGGGCCCCAGAGCCCTGAGTGTCTCCACCACCGGCGGGGTACTGCAGGCTGGCGTGTCTCCCCAGGGCGAATCACTCTGCTGATGAGAGCACTGTTCCCGGATGATGGTCCCGACTCTCTGGGCCACTCGGCACCATGGAGCTGTCACCCGCGGAGTCTGCCCCAGCTCTTCACTCCCGTGCCGTGACCTCCACCGACGGTCGGGGAAGCAGGTTGACGGACGGGCTGTCCTGTGTGCACATGCCAGGCCCCGTCTCTCCCCCAGGGGCTGCTGACTCTGGCACTCCCTCCCCCAAACATAGACCTCCTTTTGGCCGCACCGAGGCTCTGAGCCTCTCTCCCCTTCAGCCAAGAGCCATTGTATCAGCTGTGATTTATGTAAAGGCTTTTGTTGGACTCCTGGTTTTGACAGTCTCTGTGTTGTCGAATGGTAATAATTACAGGGCCTTTCATCCTTTATTTACGGGATAGCTCTGGGGGGAGAGAGAGGCCTGGCACGGGGGGAGGGCTGCTGGGGGAGGCAGACTCGCTTTTCTGAGCCTCAGTACAGAACCAAAGGAGTAAGGATCCTTTGGAAGTTATAAATAGCAGCTCCCGAGAATAAAGAAGTCACCTCTCCAGGCTTCGGGAGCTCGCGGAGGACAAAGGACGCTCCGAGCTGGGAACCCGGCGCTTCTTCGGGACTGACGGGTCTAAGCGGAATTTCCAGGGCCCGGCCCCTTGTTTTCAAAAAGCTGATTTTTGTCTGAACTCAAGCCCCTGGCTGAGGCGAAGGAAAGCACCTTTATTCCCGTCAGCTAGCCAGCCCTAACACTCTTGAGCCAAGGAAGACTTATTTCCTCAAGAACTCTGGTTGTTAAGAAGTCGTCCCTACAGCAGAGCTGAAGCCCAGCTCTCAGTCTTTAACGATGCTTTATGCTCATCCAAGTCCCACGTGCCCCTCACTATTTCCCAGCCGCCCGTGCAGTGGGATGGGGACACACGGCTGGGTTGGGACAAACAGTGGGGCCTGGTCCCCCCAGGCCGGGTCCCAAACATCTCCTTATGGGATCACTGGGAAGGATGAAGCCGCGTGCTCCTCATGGCACAGCCACGTGGCTGGAGCCAGGAGTCCCCCCCCCAACCCCCACCCCCGGCTTAAAGGAACGTGGCTGGGGAGAATTGTGCGTCCAGCGCCAACTGTTAACGTGAGCGAGAAGCCACCTGTGTTGTGTGAGGCCACGGAAACGTCGGGGTAGATTTGTTCCTGCAGGATGACCGGTCCCGTCTGACCAGTCACAGCTAAGGTTCTAAGAACAGGCTGGACACACGGATGACGAAGGCCTCTGTCTTCAGAGAGCACACGGTCTGATGGAGGAGATGGTCCCGTGACATGGCGATCCCGGGGCTTGTCCTAGCCCAAGTCTAAGGCCGCAGGAGTGCAGAGAAAGGGCACCTAAGCAGACGTGGGGAGCTGAGGTGAGAGCTTCCTGGGGAGAGGAGGAGCACGAAGTGACCCAGGGAGCAAGACTTGGCCCCTGGAGCCCGTGGGAAGAGGATTGCAGACGGGGACAGCACAGGAAAGACAAGGAGATGAGACTCGCTCAACACGGGGGAGACTCTGCTCCCTGCCCAAGGCTGGACTTCGCTGGTCTCTCACTTGACGGGGCTGAATCCAGCCTCGAGGGCCCACGAGGCTTGTGTCCGGGGAAGGAGCACCTCCCTGAGCTGCCGTGGCCGTGGGGAGCTAGAGCTTAGTCTGGGCCTGCAGCATGGGGAGAACAGGGATCACGGGGAGGACGGGGGTCCTGGGGACGGCATCGATCACAGCCAGCACCCGTGGGACGTGGCCGCTGGTGGGCTGAGTTAGCGTTGACCGCGGGATGCTGAGTTCTTGCCCACATGGGTCCTAACACGGCGTTCAGGAAGACAAGTGACAAATAAATCCTGAGGGGTGCCCAGAGACCAAAAAGTAAAACTTTTCAGCTTATCCCCAGCTCAGGTCCTCTGTCCCGTCTTTTCTCCTTCACCTGAGAAAGCCCACATTAGCATCTCCAGAGAAGAGGGTGCTGGATGAAAGCCAGAGCCAGCCAGAGTCTACCAGCTCTACCTGCTGTGAGCTGGGCTCCTGCTCATCTCAGAGCCTCCGAGTCTTCGCGTAAAGTGGAAAGTTCGTGGCTTGCCCTGTGAGCACCCTTCTCTGTCCGGTCCGTGACATGCTCGGCCCGGTGCCTGGCACTTGATAGGCCTTCCTATGTGTCAGATACTATTACCCCTGCCATCTCTATTATTATCGCATACCTAACTCCTGGAACAGAGGGGAGATGCCCACAGATAAAAGGGATTGTCAGGGAGGTATTCCCTAAAGACACAGCCTTGCCCCGTAGCAAACCAGTGTCACTTTTAGCCACGTGATCCTCGAGAAGCCAGGCTCCTCGGACCCGGCGTGCCCCCAGGTGGAAAGGCCAAGCAGAGAGGCCACAGGGAGGGGCGATCCTGGAGGAGGACTCTCACTGGAAGCAGCCGGACCTCTCCAGGACATGACAATACTGGTTGGTGACAGGGTGACACGTTTACAACCCAGTGTGTACTCTGCACAGCAGGCCTTGGGTCTCCAGACAGGAGAGAGAAGGGAGCGCCTAACTTAGACCATCTCATTTGCTCTTCACAGCAAGCCTGTGAGTAAGGTGTCATGATCCCCATCTTACCACTGGGGCGGCTCAGGCTCAGAGAGGGTAAGCGATTGGCCCATGATCACGCAGCTGATAGGGATTTAAACCCACCTTCGCATGCCTCCCGGATGCCTGCGGTTCTGTCTTCGGGCCTCTGGATAGATAGAACCAATGTGGGCTCCCGACCCGGAACGTGGAGCATATGCAAAACCGAACATGGTGAGTACAGAGTGAGAATCCGGCCACACTTGTCCCTGCCTTTAATAAGAACAATAAGGAGGAGGAGGGGCTGAGGGAGAGGAGGGATGGGGAGGAGAGGAAGGGAAGGCGGGGAGAGGGAGCAGGGGAAGGTGGTCCTTAGCCCCGACTGGTGTCCGGCCCTACCTCAGGGCCGTGCAGGGGTGCCCTCACTCTCCCTCCCACAGCCCCTACACAGGAAGTGTTCTCATTACCTCTCCTTCACAGACGAGGAAACTGAGGCCCGGAGAGCTGAAGCAGCTCTGGGCAGGTCTAACATCGAGCCGCGTGGCGGCGCTGGATTGGCACCAGGACCCGCCCGATTCCGGAGCTCCAGCTTTCAGCCAGTCCTAGCTGGTAACCGCCTGCGGGACGGCCAGAGGGAACCGTGCAGGGAGCCCACCAGGGAGGAACAGAATGAATGACAGAGGACTCTCCCTCTCGTGCACAGGGCGTCCCAGAGGCTTCCTGTTGGCTGGCCTGGTGGGGAAAGGATGCAGAGCGGTTCAGGCGGATGCGGCCTAGAAGGATCCGCAGCCCTCCTCAGATCCCCGCGCTCCTCACCGGATTCCTAACACGACCACCGTGGGCTGAATGCACTCCCTGCCACTCTGTGAAGTTAGTATTCCATTTTAGAGATGAGGACACTCAGACCCCAAATCATTTAAATGACTTACTCAGTGTCAGAGGTAGTTGGTCAGTTGGTTCTGTTCCCACAACACCCGTGCCCCATCCCTGTGGGAGAACCTCCCCCTCAGGGCCCGTCCCCATGGGAGCACCTCTCCAGCCCGTCTCTGTGGGAGCACCTCCCCCCCAGGCCATCCCCGTGGGAACACCTCCCCCCCTGCCATCCCCGTGGGAGCACCTCCTCCCCAGGCTCATCTCGGTGGGAGCACCTCCTCCCCGGACCTGTCTCTGTGAGAGCACCTCCCCGCCGGGTCCGTCTCTGGGGGAGCACCTCCTCCCCGGGGACCTTCTCTGTGGGAGCACCTCCTCCCGTGTCCAGTGATTTTATTTTTAATGGGCCTGTTTTCTCTAGAGGCCTCCCTGTCATTTCTGAGTCCCAAGCTCTGAAGCCAAGGCTGGAAACAGAGGCACTGAGCACATGGAAGGATGAAGTGAAAACTGAACTCTGATCCCGCCTTCCCGGCTGCCCTCCTCCCCGCCCTCTGCGAGAAATAAAGCATGCACTTTTCACTCCCAGAAGAAGACAGGCACTTTTCGGACACAGAAACCACTGTTGGTGAAAGCTCTCTAGCATTCAGACAGCCCTGCCTTCTCATTTTACATATGGGACAGCTGAGACTCGGAGAGGGGAGGAGGCTTGCCTTAAATGTCAGGGGTCCACTTGGGACATGGGGACGGGCTCTCGCCCTGCTGCTCTGTAGCTGTGTGACCCCATGCCAGTCGCCTACCCTCTCTGTGCCGTCTCACGGTAGCCTCACCCATGAAACGAAAGGAACCTTCCTGCCCGTGCAGCAGCTGTAAGGTGTAAATGAGGTGATTTGTGGGACAGAACCTTGAGGATTTCCCAGGATGGCCCTGGCCCTGGGCAGACCCCCCCCCTACCGTCTGAATCCCGCCGAGGCCCTCCCTGGATGTTACCCTCACTTCCTCCTTCACGGCAGCACCGAGAAGGTGGCGAGACGGTGGCGAGAGGGTCTCAGGAGGGAGGCCTCCGGGCTCCCCGGCAGAAGGAGGATGAGGCTGGTTCAGGTCTCCCGAGACGGAATTCAAAAGATAATAACTCCCCCTGCTTTTCTCAGAGACCACAGGGTGATGAAACCACACCTATGGGTTTTCTAAGATGTTTACGATTTCCCATAAACATCTACAAGAATTTGGGGTGCCGTTATCAGGCCCAAAGTGAAGCAGCTCATTTCCTTCCATCGGCGCAAATGAGATCACAGGGCCTTATTGTTCTCTGGGTTAAAAGGTACATTTTCCCAGAAAGAGGAGGGCGAGTCACGGTGAAAACGGACGTCTCCGACAAATTTGCTAAAAACCAGATTATCCATCTCGAAGGAACGAGGGGATCATTTGAATGCATCCCTGCTTCTCAGGCCCCAGCCTCGTGTGTGAGCACCCTTGTCCCTGATCAGGCAGCCTCTGTCTGTGAGATCAGAATTCATTAAACTGTGCTTAGTTCACGCTTTTCGTGCCATTAGAGTCAGAGAGCTGTTTGAAATAAGATTCCCGCTGATGAATGGGTCTCTACAATTATCAGAGTGACAATCCAGCCCCTCCACACGGGGCTGGGCGCGGGCGCTCCTCCCAGGGAGAGGTGAACCAGGCCCCCAGGGACGGGACCCTGCCTGGGGGAGAACCAGCGGTGGCCCCCGCCCCCCCGCCCCAAGATGCGTGTTTATTTCCTAAATATGAGCCCTCTGCTTTTTTGGAGCGGGGAAGACGGCTGTAGCTTTCGGTTGGTGTGTTAGCGATGAGCCGGGTGCTCAGAAAAGTTTGGAGCCCTGCCAGCCTGGGCTCAGCTCCTGCCCGAGCTCAGAGACTCCCAACGAACTTCTGAGCCTCAGTTTCCTTTTCTGTAAAATGAAGACAATGACGCGCACCCTGCCCCTTCTCGTGGGCAGCCAAAGATGATACCAGGGAGAAGCGTCTAGCACCTGCCAGGGGCATGGCGGTGCTCAGTGACGGTCCCCCGGCTCATTTTGACATCTCTAATTTGAAATTGCTGCGGTCCAAGCACGGCTGCTCCCTGACATCAGACTGCAGAAGCCCTTCTGAGAACTCCCTTCCTGCTTAATGAATGAAGACAGATTCTAACAGCTGGGGCCAGACAAAGAAACATGTGTCAGGCTCCGGAAGCCAGTTTCCAGAAGAGCCCGGGGAGCAGGGAGGAATCTGGGTGAAGGGCAGGGCGGGGCGGGCCAGTGTGTGGCCCAGTGCCACCAGCTTCCGCTTCCCGGATTACCTAAGGCCCCGTCGCTTCTGCCCAATTCCTCCCTCTTGGAGAGCAGTTATGAGCCCAAACAGAAAAATATACAAAGCTTCATTTTCCGAGCAGAAAAGGAGACTCCCAACCTCGTGAATAGCTTTCTTCATATGGGCATCCATCACTTGAAGGGATAATGGTGCTCCTTCAGACATTCTGCTAGGACATAGTTGAAACTCTTGATACAACAATCACACTTAGAGACAAGCAGAGCTGTTCGGTGTATCATGAAAGGGAATGATAGCTTTCTTAGGAATTGTTGTCTATGAGATCCAGAAGATGATTAAAGATGTCCAAAACACCCATGCCTCCCCTCCAATAGAAAAAGTCAGAATTCAGACAAATAACATCAGAAAGACAACCCACCCCCATCCCCTCCAGTACTGAAGCCAGATAGGACTTCCCTCACTTACGAGCGGTATGATTTTATAAAAATTACATCGTCTCTCTGGGCTGCACTTCCTCCATCTCTAAACAGAGCTCTAGTGAGGGTAAAATGTCAATAAATAAGTAAAATGACCGGCGTTCTGTCTGATACAGCATTCCTGTAACGTGCTTCTAGGGACAGAATTCACCTGCATCCCCGGCAATGGCAAACATTTGTTGTGTTTATGAATGGGGGGCTTGCAGTTCTGATAGGGAAAATCTAACCAAGCAAAAGAGACCCAGAGACATAAAAGAGGGACAGTAAAGAATGGCCAGAGTGGTTTCCACCCAACGAGTCTGGACGGACTATTTGTCTTGTGAATTTCTGAAGTTGAGTGCGTCTTTAGGATTCATGTCCATGTGATCAAAATAAACGGTCCAGTTCGTGCCCCAGGGCAGCCGTTGGTATATAAAGGTGGTTAAATTCTGTCCCTGCTTCTGTCTGTTTTGCTGATTGCACACAGTGTGGGCAAGAAGGGCTACATACTTTGCAGGACCTACTGCAAAATAAAAATGTAGGATGCTTCATTCAAGAAGGAAGAATTTCAGTATGGCGGCAGAACAACAGACAAAGGGTGGGGGGCCCTTTGGAGCCTAGGGCCTGTGTGACCAGGCTGGTTGAGGGCTGTGAAGCCAGCTCTGAGGGTAGGGCCTGTGCGAGGTGACAGTGTGCTAAGGAAAAAATGCCAACTCCCAGAGGCCACCTCTGAGCCACCTGGTCCAGGTACTTGCCATCACATCTCCAGTGTCACTTTCTTAATAAAACTTACCACTGTCGGGGCACCTGGGTGGCTCAGTCAGTTAAGCCTCTGCCTTCAGCTCAGGTTATAATCCCGGGGTTCTTGGATCGAGCCCCAAGTCAGGCTCCCTGCTCAGCAAGAAGTCTGCTTCTCCCTCTCCCTTTGCCCCTCTCTTCTGCTCATGCTTTCTCTCTCTCAAATAAATAAGTAAAACCTTTAAATAAAAAATAAGCTATGATGGGGGTAACACCACATACCCATGAGAACAACTGAAATACAAAATTGTGGCATTATCCATGGCTGGGGAGGATGTGGAGCAAATGATTCTCTTGCTTTGCTCGTAGCAATGCAGAATGATCCCAGCATTCCAGAAAACAGCTGGACAGTTTCTTAGAGTCAAATGTATACTCACCACACAGCCCAGAAATCCCACTCCTAGATACTCACCCGAGGGAAAGAAAAATGTAAATTCATGTAAGCACCTTTACACGTCTGTATTTAGTAGCTCTGTACACCATCACGTAAAACTAGAAAGTCAGATGTCCTTCAATGTAGAAAACACAACGTTGTGCAGTCATACGATGGACTAGTACTCAGGAATAAACACGAATGAGCTACTGGTTCACACAGCAACAGGGAGGCGTGTTAAGTGCATTCTGCTGAGTGAAAAGTCAGTCTGGAAAAGTTGACACACTGTGTGATTCCCTTCATATGACATATTCAAAAAGGCAAAACTATAGTGATGGAGAAGAGATCCGGGCAATGATCTAACACAGGAGGGTTCTCTGGGGACAAGGGAGCCACTCTGGATCCCCCTTGCGTGGTGGCTACACAAATCTATACATGTGTTAAAATTCTTAGAACTTTACGCTCCCCAAAGATCAATTTCACCAGATATTAATCTGAAAATAAAATTAAAAATAAAAAAAGTTAAAAGTTCACTTTTTCCTTATACAAAAGAAATGTAGATATAATAAAGGCAACACAGTGATCCAAGAGGGGGGCTTTCTCTATCTTCCTCCTTCACCCTATGCAAGAGATGGCCCTCATCCTCCTGACCCAAGGTCACTGCGAGGGCACCAGCCATCACAGACAGGTTCCAGATATCAAGATGGTGGAAGTGGAAAGATAGCAAGCATTTTTTTAAGGAGCATTGCCTGTGATTATATTTCAATGGTCAAAACACAGCCATGACTAGGTATAAGGGAAGCTGAGTGATGTAATGTATAATCTGACTGCAGTTCTTCTTACTAAGAAAATGAGAGAAATAAATACTCAACAGCTGGTTGCCTTCCCTGCCACAGGGTCCCAATCCCTTTCTTCAGCTAAGGTCCTCTCCTAGGTTTCTGGTTCATATATGTGACTGCCGACTTGACATCTCTAGGAGAGCCAATAGGTATGTCAAACTAACACGTTCCTAAACCTAAAATGGTGGCCTCCTCTTCCACCATCTGTTCTTTCTCTGATAGCTCCCATTTTAGTCAATGCGCCGCTGCCCACCCAACTGCTTAAGTCAAGAGATCAGTCATCCTGATTATTTCCTTTCCCCGACATGAACCTTCATCAAGTCTTGTCAGTTCTGTCACCGAGATACCCTAATTCTCCCCATCCGCTTTGCTCCCTCATCTCTTATTGGACTCCGATGGGCAACCTGACTCTATTCTCCCAAGGAATATGATTCTTTTAAAATATCAGTTCTACGCTCAAAACCTTCTAATAGCTGCCCATTGCATTTAAAACCCAAATCCAAACTCATTTCGTTGTTCTATGAAGGCCCGCCCGATCTATCCCCTTCCTGCTGCTCCCAGCTCCCAGTTGGCCTGCTCACTCTCTCCCCGCTGTTTGCTAAGTTCCATCCACCCTCCTAGAATTCTCCATGCCCCATCCTGGCTCAGAGTAGTCACGCGTGCCGTTCCTCTGCCTGGAGCGCTCTTCTCTGCTCCTTACCTGACCCTCCTCCTTCCCCGTTCAGGCAGCAAGTGTCTGCCCCCTGAGTCCGGACACTTTGTCACAGGATGGCATTCTGTGTTCCTTGTAGAACTTGCGACCTGTTTTCTACTGGTCTCTCAGCTCCAGAAGCGAGGTCTATGAGGCAGACACCATAGGTCTCTCTGTCCTCTGTAGGCTCTCAGCTGCTGAGGAAATGCGTGACTAACATCATTTCCCCTTGCTAGGTAGGACTGGGTTTTCCCAGGTGTATACGAGCTCAATGACCTCCCGACCCTGACACTGAGCCTTCTCAGCATCCAGAGGCCGCCCCAGAGCCTCCCTTAGGCCCACACCACCAGAGGACCAGCAAGGCTCAGACTTTTCCATGAGCTGTATCTCCCAAAAGGACATGACCTGGAGCACCCCTTCAAAGGCTCAGATACTTTCCAAGGACTGGCAGGCCTCAAATGATCTGAATTCCTTCTGGAAGATAATTAATTTTCCTTTATAATTTGGCATGAACCCAAATTTCCCTGCTCATGAACAAATCAACAAATCAGAAAACACAGGGAGCCCATGAAGGTGCTCTGCCCTGGGCGAGAAATAGTGAGGGAAACAGCAGCCAAAGGACACAGGTGACCAGAGAAGCCCCAGGCTCAGCCAAAGGGCTCTGCGGACCAGCAGTGCCAGACGACAGAGCCATGTCAAGGATATGATGTGAGCAAAACAACTTCAAACCAAGGCCCAATTCAAAAAAGCAGCGGATAAAACTATTTTGATGTTTTCAGATCATGTTCACAATGAAACTGGAAAGGATACTTAAAAATTACACAACCAAATAACATCAATCAAATTGTGATGTTTACTGACATCTATTATGAGCCAGGCTTTGTGGCAGGGCCTTAGAAGAGTGGGGGAATGGAGACTTAATAAAATCAAAGCCCCTGAATTCAGGGAGCTTCCACTCTAGTTGTAGGGAGAAGGGAGAGGCGGGAAAAAAAACATTTCCTTGGCATCTCAAGACTCCAACAGAAGAGACACCCCAGGGGTGCCTGGGGGGCTCAGTTTGGTTAAGCATCTGACTCTTGATTTCAGCTCAGGTCATGATCCCAGGGTTATGAGATTGAGCCCCTGCATTGGGCTTCATGCTGGATGTGGAGCCTGCTTAGGATTCTCTTTCTCCCTCCCTCTCTCCCTCTCCTTCTGGCCCTCCCCCCCAAACACACATAGACACACACACACACACACACACACACACACACACACAAAGAGACACCCCGAGAGGCTCCCTGATGAATCAGTTATGTAGATTAACCATAGCGATCCTGGAGTGCAGAGGAGCTTCTAGGAGACATGAAGATCTGAGCTGGACTAGGACTACAGGTGAGAAAGCGATCCAGCAAAAAGAAAGCAGAAGCAGGATCAAGGAGGAAGGAAGCAAAACTCCCATCTGGCAGATTCCGACGACTCCTACAGCACTGACAGGGTGGTTGTGGAGAAGTCTGGAGAAGGCAGGCTGTAGGGGGAAACTTGATGGAAAGGTAGTTTTCTTCCATGTAGGTCAAGTTCACCAAATCACCACCTCCTGCAGGCTGAATCTGATCCAAAGCAACTATTGGCTGGTGTCAAGTGTTAAAAAAAAAAAAAAAGGGAATGTGGATGCCTTTATGGCATTTTTTAGTTACCTAAGACCACCCTCCACAGGTGTCCTATTCGAGGCCATGCCACACCTTTGTGTTGCCTGCCTAGCCTGAAGGCATTTGAGTTTATGACCTTCGTAGGAAGCATCCCGATACTTCTAGCAAATTGGAGAGTAGGAAGCATCTAGCTGAATTTCTAGACCACTAATCCAGCTTCCCATGCAAGAAAGATTGCAGGAAAGAGCCTGCCTGTGTGGGGACCTTATGCAGTAGAGATGCCTTGGAAAGGCTCCCTGCTGATGAGGGGCCCTGGAGATTCAGTGCCATTCGCTTCAAGGGCTTCACTGAGGGCCAACTTAATCATCACAGATCTGAGTTCGAGAAGACCGGAGAAGATGCCATAGGCCCAGCTGTTTGGGGCCCAGAAGTTTGAGTCTTTCCAGCTCAGGCACCAGATGTGTGAGTAAGAGGGACTTCAAATAACGCCATTGGTCCTGCAGTCTTAAGAACTTGAATTAAGGGGACTCTGGGGGGCTCAGTTGGCTAAGCGTCTGCCTTTGGCTCAGGTCATGATCCCAGGGTCCCGGGATCGAGCCCTGCAGCACCAGGCTCCCACTCAGGGGGCAGTCTGCTTCTCCCTCTCCCTCTGCCTATACCCCCTGCTTCTGTGATCTCTCTCTCTCTTTCTCTATCTCAAATAAATAAATAAAATCTTAAAAAAAAAAAAAAAGGAACTTGAATTAAGCCAAGCTGCCTTGCTCAGAAACCATCCATGTCTCCTCTCATTTATAGTAGGAACCCCAAACTCTCCTGCCTGCACTTTAAGACACTTCCCAAGGGACCCTAGTGGACTTTGTCAATTTCACCTCCATGGCCATATCTCCCTTCGATCAAGATACACCCTACACATCTTATTTATGTCTTAGCGCATGGCATCTCTCTTGGCTGGAACGCTCCCTCCCCCCCCACTTCTCTCCATCCCACTCTTACCCTCGCCAGACCTTAGCACCCATCTCCCAAAGGTCTTTCCGGGCCATACTAGCCAAGCCTTGTACCACAGTGAATTGGTGCCTTTTGTTCATCCAGGCACAGCTGAATCAGATGCAATCACTGTTGCCAAGGCCTTCGTGGTGTAGCGGGAAGAGAGATGGTAGGAAGGTCACAGCAATACGGTGTGAGTGGGCCATGGAAATCATAGGGTGCTCTGAGGACACGAAAGACAGAGCATCTGCCTCTACCTAAGGGTCAGGTAATACATCACTGGGGAAGGTCACCTGACCACCTGATCCATCTTGAAGAGCAAGGAGGCATGTGTCGGAGAAGCCAAGGGAAGCCATTCTTGGCAGAGGGCTCAGAATGTACAGGGCATACAAAAACACTTAGGGTCATGCCTGTTTGCCATATCTAAAAAAGACAGGGCAAAAAAGAATCCACTTTCTGCACCAGAAGACACAAGCCACTAAAGAATCTTATGGAAATCTCTTTTCGAAAGATATTTAAATCTCGGGAACTATAAGTTCAAAGACTAGAGACGAATTGTTCAGTGGGTCCACTTAGGCATCAAGTGTATGATTTAACTCCTTGAATTCCACTGTGAGACTCTCAAGGGCAAGGGCAAGGGCTTGATTCTCTGCCTTTCCTAGAAGGCTTAGGCAGTGACTGACCAGAACAGAAGTTAAGAATTACTTCTGAATGGACCATTTGGTGGACGGATGGATGAACAGATGGATGAATGGATGGATGATGGTTGGATAGATGGATGGATGGACGATGGATGATAGATGGATGGTTGGATGGATGGACTCATTAATTAATTTGTTAATTCATAAATGTAGAACTTCCCAATCTTCCAGTGCTGAAGGAACTTCAGAGCTCATGATTTTGAAATCCTCATAACTTGAGCCACACTGGAAAGACCCAGTCAACATCCATCTCTATTTTAGAGTAAAAATTCCCTGAAGAGACATTTCTGAAGCATCTTTTGGAATGATTTGACTCCCAATAGAAAAAGTTGTTTTCTTTTTAGTTCTGTGTTTTATGGAAAAAGTAAACGGACAACTCTAAGAATTACCATTTTATTTTATTTTTTAAATCATGACTGTATACATTACACCACTGTGATCTGGCTTCTGTGTTTGTTTTGTTATCAGTACAATGTTATCTAATAGAGAAATGGTGAGCTTGCTCTTTCTATCTTTCCCGCCCACATCCATCAACCTGTCGGTCTCCTGTGTGATGTCTGTGACAAGAGACCGTGTTGGATGGGAAAAGGTGAGGAAGTTAGGAAAAGGATAAATTTCAAGCTCGTTAGTATGGCTCACAAGACCTTTATGGTCTGGCTTTCTTCCACTTCCACCTTCCAATCTCCCACGTGCCTCCTCCACTTATCCACTTATGCCACAGATCTTATCCTCTTCCATGCCTCCCTGCTTCCACCCCCCCCTTTACCTGGGGGCGGCCCCACCTTCCTCCAGGCTTAGATCTCTGCACAGCCACCACTCCAGACAACTAGAGCAGCTTTCATTCAATCCCTTCAATGAAATTCCATCGACAACACACCATGTTCATTAGTTTCCTAGGGTTGCTGTAACATTGGTCACCAACCGGGTGGCTTAAAGCAATGAAAATGTATTCTTTCCCAGTTCTGGAGGCCAGAAGTCTGAAATCAAGATGTCATCAGGATTGGTACCTTCTAGAAGCTCTGAGGGAGAATCTGTTTGATGCCTCTCTCCTAACTTGTGGTGGCCGACAGCCCTAACCATTCCTTAGCGGCACCAGTCCAATCGCCGCCTTCGCCTTCACATGGCCTTCCTCTAAAGACACTAGTCATTGGATTTAGGGCCACTGTGATCCAGTACGACCTCATCTTAACTAATTACACCTATAAAGAGCCTATTTCCAAATAATATCACATCTGTGGTTCTCATTATATCTGTGATATCTACATCTACTCTTTGCTGTGCTCTGTAAGTAAATTCAATATAATTCTTCCTTTAAGATGCTGAAAGTGTAGGGCGGACCTTATGCGCACCTCTTTCATCATGCTAATCATATATGTTTGCATGCATCTCTATATTAATTTGTCCTTAACATACATAGGAACCAACTCTTCTTTCTTCTATCTCGCAAACAGTCTCGCAAAGTAAATTGCCAAGTGAATGTGAGGAAGGGCCATCTGCAATGCCTTTGGGCTCTAAGGGCCAGCATACCATTGCACACCATTTCCCCACTGTACACAATCACATATGCCCCCCAGGAAAGCCTCGGCATCCAAGGGGGTCTCCAAGAAAGTATCAGTACTGGATCCAAAAGCTGGAGATTTTCTCGGTGCCCTGCATTCTTGTTGTGGGATGGGAGGTCCGAGGCTCCATGCCAGGTGTGATGATAGAGCCACAGAATCACATCTCTGGCCACTGTTCACAGCTTTCCCAGGCTCGATCCCAAAGCTCGGGGTGTAGGGAGTGTGGGGAACCTCAGGGATGCTGTGCTGTCTCCTACTAGGTCAGCTGACCTACAGACACAGAAGCAAACCAGCCCTAACTCAATGAAGGAGTCACACTGTCAGACTTACGACAAATTCCCAGGGCGTTTGAACATACAGACCCATGAGTTATCGACAAGGGGGTGCCAGGCAGGAGGTAAGACCAGCTTTGCCCGAACCAGGAGCTGGTTCTCTGGGACACATGCGTGTTGTCGGTAAGTGGACACATACGACCCTCCGGACAGCTTCTCTGAAGGGAATGTGTGTCTCCTTTTCATCATAGGATTTGGGCTTTATTTGAAACAGGAATGTGCCGTATGTCAAACAAAAATTACTCAATTCAAAGAATATGTGTGTTTTCTAGGGGGTAGTAACAGCCAAGAAACTCGCGCTGGTTCTGGACGAAACTCAATACAGGCCGACCTAATCGCCATGACGGGGACTCTGGAAGGAGTCTGACATGCCTTCGCGATATGGAACAAACAGCCCTCCCTCCTTCCCGAGCGGCCGGGGCGTTCCTGGTGAAAGCCCTTTGATAAGAAGAAGCAGGCTCCTGGGAGGCGAGCCACCCACCACTTTCTTAGGCGCTATTGTCCTGAGTTGGGGGGTTGTGATGTGGGGCTCCGGCCTGCGAGCTGCCCGTCAGGTCCACGGGGCGGCAGCCACACAATGCCACCCCTCCCGCAATGGGCCATTCATGGCGGCCTCAAGGTTCCCTGATGGGAGCCCATTGACCCCAGGATAATAGATGAAAGTGTTTTCTCACTTGCCTTCGCCTCCTGACCCCTTGCCACCATTTTTCATGCACTGTCTCCCCTCCAGCCAGACGGAGGAATTCTTCCTCTGATGGTGAAGGCCTGATGACCCTCTCCTGCATCCTGCAAGTTGGCTGTTTGCCGGAGGGTTGCCCAAAGGGCGGGGTGGGATGGGGGGAGGGCCCCCTGCGTAATGCAACCGAGCCAGGAAAAGGTCATTTCCTCCCACTTCCATTCCTGTGCACACGCATGCACGCGCGTGCACACACACACACACACACACACGGCAAAGCACAGGAGTAGGGCTTCTTGACCAAAACATTAAACTAGTGAATTTGTTTGTTTGCTTGCTTCCTTGTTTGTTTTCCAGGATTTCTGAATTTCTGACTTCCTGATGAATCCACCCCACACAAGAAGAGTCCCAAATTCAATGGCCACAGGCTTCGCCAGCCTACTGTTTTCTCAGAAGGACCAGGTCACCCAGCTCGCGGGGGCAGCAGAGCAAGCTGCAAGCTCTGCCCAGGGCTCTCCCGACTGGAAAGAGCCCAGAGGACGCAGTGAAGCCCGAGCACTCTGCTGAGGGTCCCCAGGAGAAGTGACTGGCTGGGGTCACACGGCTGGTCAGCAACACGCCCGAGAGCCGTGCTCGGCTCTCCCGGCTCCATTCCAGGGCTCGGCCTACCTCAAAATGCCCCTTTGGGGGTACCTTCTCATGGTAGCAACAGCCAGACAACATGAGGCTTTAGCAAAGGTGTTTTCTTACCACTAAAAGCCTCAGAATTCCCACATTCTTCTTTTCCTGGTCCACAAACTACTGATGATGACACTCGGAAAGGAGCAAACTCACGAGAACTCAGATGAAGAAACGGAAGCCACGGCTGGGCCCAGATCTGTGGCAGCCTTGGGTTCCTCAGCCCGTTGATAACTCCTCGTGTGAGAACGTGACCCTCTGCTCTGCCTCTTGCTGCTTCATCGCCTCACACTGCATGGGCCACGGAGCGTGGTAGGTGGGGGCTGGAGACAAGCCGAGAGACCCCGACATTCTACTGTCTGAGGAAGGTGCTCAAAGACTTGGCGGCGTGAGCCATGGCAACGCCGCCAGTCTGTGCGGAGGCCTTGTCACCACAGTCTGAGCTGAGAAGGGCCCAGGAGTCATGTGGGCCAACCCCTCATCGTTTTATGGAGGGAAAGCTGAGGGCCAGAGCGGGAAAAGTCTGGCTCACAGAGAGGGTTTCACAGTGCAGCTAATGAACCTTAAGCACAGGGGCTCTTCACTTGCTGGGAACCTTCCAAGGCCCTTGAATTAGTCAGGGTTATCCAGAGAAATAAAACCAACACGGAGTGTGTGTGTGTGTGTGTGTGTGTGTGTGTGTGTGTAGAGAGAGAGAGAGAGAGACAGAGTCAGAAACAGAGAGACAGAGATTTTTAAGGCTTTGTGCTCACATAGTTGTGGTAACTATAAAATCTGCAGGGTCGACCAGCAGGCTAGAGACCCAAAGAAGAGTTCCAGGTCGACTCTGAAGGTTGTCTACTGGCCAAATTCTTTCTTCTTTCAGGGAGGTCAGTCTTTTTTCTATTCAGGCCTTCAGTTGGTTGGATGAGGCCCCCTCGTATTACAGAGGGCAATCTACTTTATCCAAAGTCCACCAGTTTAAAAGTTAATCTCGTCCCCCAAAAACACACCTTCACAGAAACATCCAGAATAATGCTTGATCAAACATCTGGAACCATGGCCCAGCCAGGTTGACACGTAAAATTAACCATCACGGCCCCGTTACCTGATTAGGAATTTATCACTTCTAGTCTGCTTTTAAGAAGACTCCCCAGATTACAGATGCTCCAGGCCCCACAAAACCTGGCCACACAACCATGTAGAGGTCTTGCCAGGATTAGAACCCAGGGTCCCAGCCTCCCCTCAGGAGCTCTGCTCTGGCATTCCTGGGAGGATGCCAGAGGTCAGCTGAGGTAAAATATAAAAAGACGCCCAGAGAAAGCCTTGGCTGCTCAAGGAAGCCGAACACAGATGAGATTGATCAGATGGACGTTGCTTCTCATTCACTTTCCTGTGAAAGAAAGTGTGCCAGACTCCCGATCATCCCCCAGAATATTTCCGAGTGAATGATCCGATCTGAAGCCTAAAGAGGTAGGCTCAGGGTAAAATAATCCAAGGCCTTCCGGTCGCCTAATTTCCTGCCTGTGCTGTGGGACGTGTAGAGTGGTATCCCGCCGGGGGCGGCCCTTTGCTCCCCAGGTCTGGAAAGACAAACACACATACGCAGGTCTAGCTCCTCACATAAGATGCTCTCGGGGAAAGAGGACATGGGGTTGCCTTTATGCAGCCAATGTCTGAAGCAAGAGTGCCCTTGGCTGGCCGGCGTGATGCGATGAGCAGGTGTAAGTATCTGGCAATCACAGCTAGAAAGACTTGTGCCGGCATGTCCCAAAGGACTGCGAGCCCAAGACCCCGGGAAATCTTCTAGCGTAAGTCGAGGTTCTGAGACAGAAGGTAACTCGCTGTGGTCAGAATCGCAGCTCAGGCAGACAGGGTCGGGGGGGTCTACTCGTTCATCACGACCCCCACTCCCGTCCTCCTAGCAGCACAGCTCCATTCAGGAGTCAGGGAAAGAGGGTCCCGATTCGGGGACGGAATCATGATTGGTCTAATTCATTCAGAGCGACTCTATTTCCCTTTTGCCAGTGGTTGTTTTGGGGCTGGGCGAGAGACTACGTTGTGACCGGGGTGGCATCGAGATCAGAGATGAGGTTTGCTGTGACTAAAGCAAGAGCGTGGAGCAGCCGGAGGGAAGGAGGCACAGAAGACCCCGAGGGGTCCCAAGTGAAATCGTAGAGAGCTGAGAAGGCGAAGCCAGGAAGTGGGAATTCAGCGAGAGAGCCATGGCTGTTGGAGGCTGGGGTCGGGGGAAGGCTCCCTCCAACCGGGAGAGGGGCTTCTGTGAAGAAGAGCATGGAGGAAAATCAGCGGGGTGGGGCCAGAGTGAGGATCCCAGTATTGCGTCTCTTTTGGGGCCCGGGTCTTGTAGGAATCTGGCAATAAAAGTAATCCGCTTTATATAACCAACAAACAAAACAACTTAACCGAATGGTTCGTAAGACTATCCCTCGAAACTCTATGAACATATGAGCTGAAACTCTGCAGGCAGAGAAAAACCATGCCCTCCTGGAAAATGGGTGAGCTGAATGCGGGTTAAACAGCTTCCCACGGTGCAAGAGACGAGATCGACGCGTGGAAGAGCATCCAGCCTCAGGATCGTCACGAGAGGGTGGAGACCGAGGGGGGTCTCTGGTCAGTTTGGGCCGTTAGAGCAGAGGACATAAACCCAGTGCCTTCAGCAACGGACGTTTATTCCTCCTACTCCTGAAGGCTGGGAAGTCCAAAATCAAGGTGCTGGCACACCCAGCCCCTGCTGAGAGGCCCCTTCCTGTTTTGCAGAAGGAGGCCTTCTGGCCGACCGCTCAGATCACGGGGCAGAGAGAGAGGGAACTCCCAGGTCTCTTCCCCTTTTTGTAAGGACATTAATCCCTTCAGGAGGGCTCTAACCCTAATTAACTCACAAAAGCTCCACCCCCAAATACCATCACATCGGGGGTTCGGGCTTCAACATATAGATTTGGAGGAGCACAGGCAGACAGTTCATAGCTTAACGTCCCCCCAATGCACCTGGGACCTGCCGGAAGTCACAGGAAATGGTTCACCGCTCGGACAGTCTCCTGGGCCTCTGTAGGCTGTCATTTGATTTAAGCCTCAGGCGGGAGCGTTGCATGCGAATCTTAGCACTACTGACATTTGAGCAGAATTCGTCTTTGTGGGGGCCATCCCATGCCCTGCGCGGTGTTTAACAGCACCCCTGGGCTCTGTCTGCTAGAAGCTAGCAGAGTCCTCGCCTCCTAGTCATGACGGCCGAGGCCCCTGGCATTGTCAAATGTCCCCCTAGGAGGCAAAACCGCCCTCAGTTGGAAATCACTGGATTAGCCGAAATGGAAGCAAAATTAATATGACTTCCTATCCTTCTTCAAGATTCAGTGCAAAGGTGGCTTTTTTTTTTCTATGCAGTTTTCCCTCTCCCCGATCAGAAAAGTGACTTCCCCTTCTGATCCCATCTCTATCATAGAAGGCATCCTGTTCTATTCTTAGAGTTCTTTAGTTTTTTATCTCCCAAAATGAAACTGTAAGCTCTTCGAGGCCAGGACTGTGGATGATCTCTCCTTGGAAGCTCTAACACGTGGACTGAAGCCGGCACACAAGGGAGGTGTGAGTGAGCCCCTCCATAGCCCGGGCCCACTGTCTGTTTGCATCTCAGAACACCCTCGGGTCTCCCCAGGGCCCTACCGCCAACCCTCCGGAAGGCCTACCGCTCACCACCCCCGTCCTGCAAATACCCTCCTCTTGAAATGTCCCTCACGCCCACCTCTCCCATACCCGCCAACTAAAATCCTAGCGTCTTCCAAGACCCATCTCCATGCCTCTTCCCCTCGGAAGTCATTTCCAAACCTCCCAATTAAAAATAATCAACCGGGGCACCTGGGTGGCTCAGTGGGTTAAAGCCTCTGCCTTCAGCTCAGGTCATGATCTCAGAGTCCTGGGATCGAGCCCCGCATCTGGCTCTCTGCTCAGCAGGGAGCCTGCCTCTCCCTCTCTCTCTGCCTGCCTCTCTGCCTACTTGTGATCTCTCTCTCTCTGGCAAATAAATAAATAAAATCTTTTAAAAAATAAATAAAAATAAAAATAATCAACCACCTATGCCTCCCCCATTATCCCAGCCACTTCGCCCAAAGTGCTTTTTAATTCTGTTACAGCCATTTCCGGATCTATCCTGTGTTCCTTACTAGACAGCAACCTCCCCATGGCCAGGACCTGTCACTACTTATTTTGTCTCTTCCTCCAAGCCTCGCAGAGGCCTGGCATGCAGCAAACATCACTCAAATTTAATTCAAGGCTCAGGGAGCAGACTGGCCGGTGTAGACAGTGAGCTTGTAAGTGACCAATTATTTTCCCTTAGTGCAGCCAAGATTAAGATCCTAGTTATTTGAAAATGTTGTTAATAATACTGTAAAAAAATATTGCAAGGGAGAACTGCCCTACCAAATTATTATTCCTGATGAAAGAGGGGTCTCTTTTCATCCAGAATCACTATCGTTCCTGGTGGCAGAAAGTCAGAAGGAGCCCTCTGAGGCCCTTTAGACCAGCCCCAACACCACACAGGACTGGAAATGTCCAGAAGGAAGCAAATCTTTGGCTCTTAAGGAACATAAAGGGAAGACTTTTCTTGTGGTCTCCTCTGACAGCAGAATTATCCCAGCCACCCTGTAGCACATAATAAGATAGTTCATGTCGACAATTGTATCTGTAATTTAGAATTTGTAATTAGAAATGGTCTTAATAATTTGTACTGTTATATTATTCTTCTGAAGGGGACGAGCCTAAGTGACTGGATTGTATAACAAATAATGGCACTAATTTTTGCACCAGGCTTTAAAAATTATAAAGTTACACACCTCGTAACTTCTCTGACTCTTTCTTACAGCCTTATGAGAAAGGCAGATAGAACAGGGAAGTTCATTCTCTCAGGGAGTTCATTCCTGGGAGTGAAGATGAAGACTGGGGGCACAGAGGTGGCAGCCATGTCCAACGGGTCCTCCAGGTGACTCCTGTGCCTTTCCCAGGAATGAAGAGACCCATTCACACCACAACCACAATGGAAGCTGCCAGGAAGGTGGGCTCAGTGCTTGGTGGGAAATAAGCCTAGAAAAGGACAAAGCCTGCCCCTCTTTCATTAGACAACTGGGCTCCAGAAACTCCTGAGGCTGCAGGAAAAAAAAAAAAGTCACTTGAACTGAGAGATGGGGAGTAAGGTTCAGTGGGGGTCTGAGTCTGCTGGTCTCCTGCAGGTGGCTGGTTGGGCCCAGAAAGCAGCAGCCATTCTGGCATCAGCCCTGGACAGTCTCCAGTGACTTCAGAAGTCCTCTGTCAGAGGGTGAAATTGCAATGGTGGGCTGGTTTATGAGAGATACCTTAGAGCCAGGTGCAGCCTAAACCAGGCTGCAGGTTGCCCTTGAACAGTTGAACAGGTTGTGCACTGAACAAGAACCCCAATGGAATATGTAGGTGGCAAGCCTCGCTTTGGCTTCTAATTGCATAAAGTTGTGATATGGACTAGCAGAGGCCCTGCTGTTGGTGAAGTAGGTAGCCCACCCACACAGTAAGGTTTCCAGGGTTCTTGCCTTCATCTATGCCTAAACATACCTCTCCCCTATTGACTCTAGCACCAAACATAGCAGCTTAGCTTTCCTTTTGGAGTAAGACAAGATGCCCCTTATTAAAGTGTGACAGCCACGGCCAGTCTTTAACACCTTAACTCAACTAATTATGGAATCAATCAACAAGACGCAGGGCTGAAGGAGAGAAGGGGCAGTGGGCAAGTCAGCTCCAGAGAGGAGACAGAGGTGATTGGGCTTCCCTCACTTAGACAACTATGACTTTGAGGTACAAAACACATTAACTCCTGTCTCGCAGCAACCCTTTAAAGAAGGTGCCATTCAGCTTGTTTGATTGAAGTTCAGAGGGGCCAAGGTCATGCAGATGATAAAGGGTGGCGTTGAGTTCACACTCAGATTTGTTCAGTTTCACCCCCACATACCCTGCACCCCGCTCTGCTATCTCCTACGGAGGCTTTGCATTATAAGGAGATGGGGTCCAAAGGGACAAAGCCAATACAATGTTTAGAGTACTCCTAGAGAGTAATCATGCCACTAACGCAATGGGAACTCTGCTAGGGACGACCAGATGGCACGGATGCCATTAATCTCCCCAATTCTCCAGGTAAGAGAACAGAAGCGCTCCAGTTCAAGCAGCTCGCCCAGGATCTCCCAGCGGGTAGGCAGTAAAACGGGGGTTTGAAGCTTGACACTATAATCTGAATCAACAGTTATCCCCAAATTTAAAAGTTTAATTTAAAAATAAATAATGGGGCACTGGGGTGACTCAGTCGGTTGAGCGTCTGACTCTTGATTTCAGCTCAGGCCATGATTTCAGGGTGGTAAGATGGAGCCCCACAGAGAGCTCTGTGCTCGGCATGGAATCTTCTTCTCTCCCTCTCTCTCTGCCCCTCTCCCCACTCATGTATGCACTCATGCACTTTCTCTCTCAAATAGATAGATCCTTAAAAAAAAAGAAGTGAGGGGTGCAGGCAACCCTGTTGAGGAGGGGGCTTTCATGCTGTGTTCCACATGACTTATAAGGTAGGATTTACCTCTGAAGTTCTCATTTAACATGATGGAGTCGGGTGGAAATGACATGATGAAGTCCTTCCTATTTTCAGGATTTCGGGTTCCTGACTGATCATAATGGGGACTTCATTGTCAAGGTTTTTCCAGCCAGGCTTTCTGGGATTCTGGAATTGAAAGACAGATAGCCCTCCAAATGGGTCAAAGTATTTTTATGGCCAGTGCCATTGTGTGCCCCTCCCAGCTGTATGAGGGTGGTGTACCCCACCTCCCGCCATAGTACTGTAGGACACCCTGCATGAGTCATATACACCACACCCCCACCGCCACAGGGCTTGGTCATGTGACTCTCCATGGCCAGTGTGATAGGAGCAAAAGTGATTTTCCACATCCCACAGAAGCTGCCACATCCATTGCCTGAACCCATTGCCTTCTTTTCCCTCTGCCACAAGATCAAGATGAGGGGCCACTCTTTGTCCCAAAATGAGGAAGTACTGGATCAAAGCTTCAGTGATATGAGGACCTGCAAAGAAATAACAATAATCAGTATTTATTATCATCCACTGAAATTTTGGTGGTGTTTGTTACTGCAGCATAATCTAGCAAAGGCTGACTGATACAGGTTTGAGTCACATCACTTCAAGGAAACGTGACTGGGGTGAAAATGAATTATGATCATATGGTGAAGTTTTAGATGCGTGTGAACTTGCCATAGAATAGGGACCTATCTAGTCTTTCAATCAGTCAGGAGGCTCTGTGCTGTGGATACGGGCACGAAAAAGCCTTCTTCTCCTCTCTCACAACCCCCTGTTATCTAAGAGTTATGGCTCATAATTTGCTAAATCCATTAAATATCTGTCAAGTGTCTACTATGTACTTGACACCGTTTTAGGTGCTGGGGCCGGAGCAGTAAGCACGGCAGAGTGTCCGCCCTCCAGGAGCTTACATTTCCCGGGAGCTTACATTCCAAGAGGTGCATTTGGGAGGTCCTGATCCCTAAGTGCTGTGTGAAGTCCCAGCCAAAAATCACTCTCCCCTTACCTCCCTAAATGAAAAAAAGTAGGAGCATCTCGAAATTAGTGATGTTTTTCCAGATCAGATCGCAGCTGCCTCCCTGCTAAGGGAGCTCCGCACACACAGCCCTCCAAATCTGTGAACGATCCCCGCCAGACGCACAGCCCTCCGGAGTTGACAAACTGCTTTGTCCTTCACCACTTGTTCAGATTGTCTCAATCCCCTCTCCAATAGACAAGGCAGGCTCTATCGTCTCCATGTTCCACAACAGGAAAGCGAGCCTCAGAGTGGGGGAAGGGACAGGTGCGGGTTCAGAGGGCCACAAAGAGATGAGCCCAGATGGTGTCCCGATTCACAGCCCGGCGCCCTTCCTTCTCTGTGTTCGCGACGGCACGGATATGTTCACGAGAATGTGATACGTATTTATGAGCAGTTTTCATTGACAGAGTTTCCCTAAAGGATCCTAGAGACGCTCCTGGAACAAATGTGTGTTTCTCTTCCCTGTGCCATTTACAGTCCTCCCCAGCGAGTACCATCTACAGCTCCACTGTGAAAGGAAATGTAACCTCGAATCAAGCCAAAGTCAGCTTCTGCCCGTTTCCTGTGCACAGAAAGTGCATCCCAAGCCCGGAATGAGAATTCACATCTATGCAGCGCTGTCAGGTTGGGCAGATTTGGGCCGAAACACAGCTTTGTCACAGCTGTAGGACCGGGGGCGAACCACTTTCTCCCTGAGCCTTGGTTCTTCTCCCGTGAGACAGGAGTGATGCCCACCCTACAAATGGGGTGCCACTTAAACAGCGTTTTCCAGGGGAAGCACTGATCCGCAGAAAGCCTGACCTAGACCCTCAGCGGAAAATTTAACAGTCCTGACAGAAGCGTGCCCTCCAAAGCAGAGAGGACCTCTCGAATGCCACCAGTTGGTGTGTTGGGGGTGTCATCCAGGCGTTTCCTAAGGTCCCCAGGTCTTCAGGCTGGTGCCACTCCTCCAAAGCATCCATTTCCAAAGATCCCTCTGCCTATTCATTGGACATTTGGGTTCTGTGTGTACCAAAGAGAGATCACAAGCGATCCCTCGTTCTTCAGCAAAACAAGCACTAAGGAAGCTTTCAAAAGATACTCTTCGCTGCAGGAAGCGTGAGAAGTACTTGCCCTTCTGGTTTCAGCTTCGCAGATCGGAAGGTTGAAAGCCTGCTGCCCTGGGGTGGGATGAGGCGTGAGGGGAGGGCTCTGTACAGCACACACACACACACACACGCACCCACGCGCACTCACACGCACACTGCCTTCTACCCTTCCTGCCTCCACCGGGATGCCCGCAGCCCACAGAGCTAGGGATCAAGGGCCGCCCGGAATTCCAAAGGCTTGGCACGGAATCATCCAGCTGGATCCTCCAACCTCCCCTGCAACCTCCCTCGGAAACTGAAAGATTAACCGTGGGCATGCTCACTCCAGGGCGGAATGTTCCAGACCCTCTAAAGACGCTCATGCTTACTGGTGTCTTTCTGGTCCCAGGGCTGGTATCTCCACGGACTCGGGAAGCATACATCCTGATTTCCTACACTCTGAGCTAGCCTCCGTTTTTCAGAAGAACACCAGGACAAAGTGAGTCGGTCGTAGCTACCATGGATCAGTAGGTCTGATGAGCCGGTTTGTGTTGCCAACCTCGTGGGAGCCTCACAGCCCTATGAGATTGTGAAGGAAACCCCATTTCACAGGAGAGAAAACTGAGGCTGAGAAAAGTGAGCTTCTCCAGGTCATGATCTCAGGGTCGTGAGTTCCAGCCCCATGTGGGGCTCCACTGGCCGTGGAGTCTTCTTGAGATTCTCTCTCTCCCTCTGCCTCTCTCCCACCCGCCAACTCACACCTGCTCACTCTCTCTCTCCCTCAGAAAAGAAAAGAAAAAAGAAAAGTGAGCTTCTCGTAGGAACTCACATGGACGATGAGGGGCAGAGTCTCTTTCAAGCTCTGTCCACCTGGGGGGTCAGATTTGGGAAACACTTGTTTGGGGAAGTGCAGTCACTGCAGCAACCCCCAAGGAAGGGACCGAAGCTATCGCTCTGCACCAAGTTCTCTACAGTGGCTCTTCGCTGGATCCTGTTCGAGGTGACACAAAGGCAGACCTCAGGATCCCAGGGCCACCCCGGCCTGGCCCAGTGGCCTCGGCGGGGAGTGCGACAGGAGACTTTGCTGAGAGGGCACAGGGCTTCCGCAGGACTCCTCCCCCTCCCATTCTGCTGCCCTCCAAGCTGCTCCGTCTGGCCCCACCCCTGGGCGTGGCCTCCTTCCCCAGGGGTTGGCTGATCCTGACCCCGCCTTGACTGTGGGGAGGTGGAGACAGGGACCTCAGGGAGGAGGCTCCAACATCCATTCATTAGTCATTCATTCTGTCTGCTACTCGCTGCTCCTCCGTGAACCATTCTGATGCGCACCTGTCAGCGGAGGAGCCAGGTGGAGGGACACAGAGACGAACCAGAACTTGGCAGCTCCTGCAAATGGCAGGCAAGACCGGAGGAAGCATGGGTTCAGAAGGCAGTTCAAGGTGGACTCTCAGGGACGTGCACGTCTGTCGGATGCTGAGCTGAGGAGAATACATTGAATACATCTCAGACACCTGGGATCCCACATCAGGTGACCCCCATGCTCTCATCTTAGATCCTTCCTTCTCTCGCTTTCTTCTTCTTTTTATTTATTTATTTATGTATGTATGTATTTGAGAGAGAGAGAGAGAGAGAGAGAGGCCATGAGCAGGCAGAAGGGCAGAGAGAGAGGGAGAAACAGACTCCCCACGGAGCAGAGAGCCTGACGCGGGGCTTGATCCCAGGACCCCAGGATCATGACCTGAGCCAAAGGCAGTCACTTAACCAACTGAGCCACCCAGGGGCCTCCTTCTCTCACTTTCTATGGGGACCTGATACCCCACCTGGGAGCACCCACAGGAGCATCTTCTGTCCCATCTAGAGGAGACATGCTGTCCTCAAGGAAGGAGGGAAGGAGCTAACTTTTCTTGAGCACCTGCTATATTTAGGGCATCGTGCCAGGCTTTTCACAAGCCCTACATCCCAGTAATCATGTCACCAACACTGGAAGAGAGCTACTGCCATTTTACAGACCGATGAGAAGTCTCCAGAGCCACATGTCATGTTTGCAGCTCATCTTCAAATAATTCAGCAAAAAACAATGCATGCATACAAAAGGCATGCACACACATTGTGCATATGCACACAGACATCATACATATACAGAGAGGAATTGAGCAAGAAACAGACATGACAAGATGTTGATTGCTGAGTTCAGGTAAAGGATTGACATGTGTTCATTGCTCTGTTCTTTCAACGTTTGGGTAGTATGAAATTTTTCACAATAAAAATCTGGAAGAAGTCCTAATTGAACAATAAAGCACAGGGCCACCCTCCCTGGCGTTTCTGCCCTGAATGAGCTCTGTGCCTCTGCACAGCCATCGCCTCTGTTCCAGGTCCCCTCTTCTGGGAAGCCCATCCGACAACAGCAAGGCCGGACCCCCAACCCCACGGCCCTGGCCTGCTTGCTGGAGCCCAGCTCTTAGCCTGCGGTATCACACGGGTCGTCCCTATAATCCCCTCCCTCCACAGCTCCTCATGCCTGTCTGCACCCCCACCAGTGAACCCAACAGGCCCTCAGAAAAAAAAAACTGGTGGACGAGTGAATCAATGAATTTTACTGATCCTGACACCCAAAGCCGTTTCCACCAGCCATGGCCGTGATTCACTTCCTGATCCCAACGGCAAGAGAAGGTGAGCTTGTGGCTCTGGCCCGCTAAGTCCCAGGGCAGAGTGAGAGCCCCCACCCTGCCCCATGCCACGGGTTCAAATCCATGTTCCGCCTCTTGCTGGTTCAGTATAAACTGGCCCCTGTCACTTAGCCTCTCTGTACCTCAGTTTCTCCTCATCAAAGGTGGAGGTGATACATTTTTGCCTTGTGTAATATTATGAACTTAGATATGATGCAAGTAAAGTATCTGACGTGATACCAGGCCCACAGTATGTGCCCCATAAATGGAGGCTGGTCGTGTCCTCTGACTCAGAAGAGCTGCTTCGGGGAGACGCTCAGGCTCACCCCCAGAAAGGACTGGGGATGCTGTCCTTCGCACAGGACCTCTGGGCTCTCCCAGGACCCCCTTGGTCACAAGGAGGGCCTGAAGCCATGGGCCAGGGATAAGCGGCTGTGTGTTCATGCGTGTGTGTGCATGTCTGTGTGCATGTGTGTGTGAGCATGTGTGTGTGCGTGTGTGCGCGCCCATGTGTGTGCGCTTGTGTGTACGCATGTGCGTGTGGGGGTGGGTGGAGCAGGCAGCCACCGTCTTTCTCTCACAGGCCCTGGGGGGTCCGCGGTCCGACCCAATCCACAGGTCCGACGCAGCCCACACCAACCACCTGACCGGAGGCGCGTCAGCTCCCCACAGGATTCTAGATCACTGATCTCCTCACGAATGAGAGGAGCTGCTGCATATTGGAAGCGGAATTTGAGGCAGAAAGAAATGGGCAGATGAATGGAGCTTGAAGGGAGCGGAGCATCACTAGCCGCTCCTGCCAGAGCACACCGTCCGCTGGCGGCTCGGCAACATTCGAGAAGCACGTCTCTCATTGAAAGGCGTCTTCTCATCTGGCTTCATCCTGGCGCCCATTTTCATTCATTACAGGGACATCCGAATCCACCCGCCAGCATTCAGTCTTGCAGAGCGGTCGGGCCCCGAACGTCTGGGTCTGGCCAGCGAGGACCCAGATGCTTCCAAGGGTGCTGAAGTCCACCTGTGGGTCCAGCTTCTGCCACCCCTGCCCCCGACCAGCCACGGGAGCCACCTGCCCACACAACGCGGTCACATGCCTGCTGCCTCTTGTCTCTTAAACATGCTGTTTCTTCTGCCCGGAATGTCACTCACTTCCCTTCTCTGCCAGGAACATTCCTGGGCATCCTCCTAAACCTGTTCAGTCATTAGCCTCTCTGCAAGCCGTCTGACACCCCCAGAGCGGGGAGTTCGATGTCCCCTCCTCTCTGCTCCCCTTCTGGAGCATGTTACCTGAAGACTTCACATTCTGCCCCCATCCAAACTCTGAGCTCCTTAAGAGCAAGGATGGTGGGGCGCCTGGGTGGCTCAGCTGGTTGGGCGGCTGCCTTTGGCTCCAGTCATGATCCTGGGGTCCTGGGATCGAGCCCTGCATCGGGCTCCTTGCTCAGCGGGGAGCTTGCTTCTCTCTCTCCCTCTGCTTGCTGCTTTGTCTGCTTGTGTTCTCTCTGTATCTGTCAGATGAATAAATAAAATCTTTAAAAAAAAAAAAAAAGAGCAAGAATGGTGTTGTCTGTATGCCCAGCATGTAACTGCTAGTCAATACACGTTTGGTGACTGACTGAACGATGTACAGAGATGTATCCCCTCCAGGCTGATTCGTTAAAATAATCTCTCATCTAAAAACAAAAATGCTTGTCCCAAGTTTTCTAAGCCTCAGAAATATTATTGAAATATCTTTCTAACCTCTTTCCCCAAATTTTTTTGTCTTAAATTTCTAAGTCCTGCCACCCCCGTCAGTTACAGAACTACACTGACACTGTTCTCTCCTCCATTCTCTTTGTTTTGTGCAAATCTCAGGCTTTCGAGATGCATCTGGCAAGCAGCAAGCCTTCTTCATCCCCGCAACCCCCCTCCCTACTGCAAACATAGCCTCGTTCCCCTCCAGCCTGAACTGGGGCCCGATCAGGGCAGGACCAGCAAGCCAAGCTGAGAATCTCAGATACGTTCAAAGGAGAGTAAGAGTGTTGAGGCTGGGCTCCAAACTAAGGAGAGGAGGACTCCCATAAAGAACTGCCACGTGCTGGGGCAAAGGAGGCTTCGAGCTGGTCAGACACTGGTCTTCAGTGTCCGAAGGGCTGATGCATGGAAGGCAACAGGGGCAGACTTGGAGTGGACTCGAAGGCCAGACAAGCGCCAAGGGTATGGCTCACGGGTTGGGAATGTACATCCCTGTTTGCCAGGGACAGACCCAGGTTATGCCTGTCCCTGTGATGTAATTATTACAAGAGCCTCTGTTCACTCTCAACCGTGTCCTGGACAGTAATCATACAATCCTTTTAGTTAGAGGGAGAGTGTTCTAGCAATCAGAGTTGTTCAAGGACCTAATGGGCTGGCTTTGGATGGCAAATCCCTCGGCAGAAGGAACTGGGACGTGTTCATCTTTATGGGCCGGCACCGAGCACTCAGAGGGGGCCTGCACCTGCCTGTGGAATGAATGAGTAATCGCCCTCAACGGGAGAGAATTCCCCCAAACCAGGACTATTTCAGCGCAGGCTGGACGAGCATCGGTCAGGCAGCCTCGCAGAAGGTTTGACCATCACAAAGCAAGTTTGACCGGAAGGTCTTCTAGCTTCTCCTTTCCCGCACAAAGCTCATTCGTGAGTCAAGTTTGGTCATTAAAAAGCAAAGAACTCTGGAACCAGACTGTTGTTGGGATTGGGATCCTGGCCTGTCACTTACCAGCTGTAAAACTTTGAATGGGTCACTTAACCTCTCTGTGCCTCAGTTTCTTGGTCAGTAAAGTAGGTAGAAGGACATGCACTTCAAAGTGTGGTTGAGAGCATTTTTTAAAAGTTCATGTATGTGAAGTGCCTGGCCCACAGCGAGCCCTTTACAACTATTTTCTCTAATTTCTGCGATCACGGTGGTGGGTGCTGCTGGTTTTGGACTTCCGGCTGTAAACGGAAGGGGCATTAATGAGAGAGCTGGATCGCCCCCTCCCAGGAGTGCCCAGGGAAGGTTAATCAGACGGCGAGCCCAGGAACCAAGATTAGGAGAAAGAAAATCCCTCCAACCCCCTTTGAATTTCAGTTATGTGTACATTTTCTTTGAACTGGTTATGCAACTCTTTCTGTTGGAGAGAGAACAAAGTAAATGATGTGGGACTCAAATCTCATTTACAACTTGATTTTGAAACGGAGGAGATTTGCAATATTGGAAACGCGAGGGAGAGGAAATAAACTTGAGAGTAATTGCTCTGTCGTCTTTGAAACAGAAGGTGTTGTATTGCTGTTTCTGGGATGGCATTCAACTGAGACGGGGCCACAGCTGCGGGATCCCTGCCAAGAGGGCCTTCACTTGACCGAGGAGGAAACCACAGACCAGAGAGGAGAGGATCCGTCTCCTCACAACCAGTCAAGGGCAAGGCCAGAAGTAGGTCGTAGATCTCCAGGCTCCCCAGACAGGTCTCTGCAGACCACAAAGAAAGCACAAGAGTAAAATAATAGCCTAAAATAGCAACCCCACTACCCCTTTGTCAAAGAAGAGGTGGGAGAGTGAGGCTCTGAGCATTTCCTCAAACACAAAGACACCCCTCAGGAAATGTTCTGAGGGTACGGAGGGTCACCTTCTTGGGACTGCTTGCCACAGGCCTGGAAGGAGCCATTATGTGTCAGTTCTTAGGGTTTATGAGCCCAGAAGTCCACATCGAATCTTTATGTCCATTATATAGATAAGTAAATCGAGGCAGGGGGTTACCTTCTGTGTTCAACCTCAGAAATCCCTGGGGGCCCTAGCACCCACTTCTAAGAGCATGGAAACATCAGGTCAGGAGAGCCTTGTGGCCGTCAGACATCCAAGAGCGGATCGCCCTGATGAAACCCATGCTTCGGGTACCGCTGAGACGCTCCAAGGCTCTGCATCCCCAACTGTGCTTTGCACCTTGGATGGGGCAAGGGGAATGTTTCTCCCCCCACCTTCTCCAGCTCTGACTCCAATCAAAGCAGCCTCACTATTATTTGGTTTGTATCGTGGGGATTCGATATATTATTTTATTGCAACAATTCAGAGGCCCAGTGGCTTCTCCAAAGTCCAGCTGCAGTGCAAAGTTGTCCTTCGAAGCATCCCAAGATCTCTTTGGTCAGGCCCTGGCCAGGTGCCCCGCTGTACCTACGCCCACTGGGAGCAGCCAGTGGTCCGGGAGAGCGGCCGAAACAGACGGCAAGATGTAGGCAGCTGCGAAAACCCCGCGGCTTCCGCTGGATCCCCCAGGGACCGGCCCAGTTGGAAACTGGTCCATCTGAACACGCTTTGCCTGCTGCTTCTGCTCGCCCCGCGGCAGCCAGGGCCATTCCGATTAACCCTTCCCAGCCACTCCACTTGGGACATGCATGTGCTCTGTTCTTTTTGCTGATTTAATTAACATAATATAATGGAAATAAAATAATTGAAGGGGCTGCCACTTCAGAAAAGATCATCGCGGGGCTGCTCGGGAGGCATTGTTGCACGGTTTCCAGGCAACGCCGGGAGGCCCCAGCGGGGCTGGCGTCCCCAGGCACAGCCAGCTGCCAGGGCCTCACCCCGCAGGCAGGCTCAGTTGAGGCCGCCCAAGCCCGGGAACGTGGGCCCACGGGCACATGGGCCATTTCTTCAGGCCTCCCCTCTTCACTTCTGTGTGGCTGGGAGACTCGAAATGGCATTCGGCGGTTTGGAACCACTGAGAAAATTCAAACAGAGGAAATAAACACATCGGAAATTCAACATACATGTCATCATCATCATCATCATCATCATCATCATGTTATTCATGAGTCTAGGCTCCGCGTTGCTTTCTGGATATGATCTTTCAACCCAAACTTAGGGTTACATAGATATTGCTATGAATATCTAGGCATGGAGTTCCAAACTCTGGCCATGGAGTTCCAAACTCCAATAGTTTTTGAGCTGGAGTTCTGGTTCTTGAGTTTGGGTTCTTCCCAAGGATCTGTCCCTAATTTCTGAGAGACACCTCCTACCCCCCCCCCCCCCATCACTGCCATGAGGCTCACCACTGGTGGAGCGGAAGCACAGAGAAGAATCAGCTTCGGATGAGATGACAGGCACACAATGGAGCACAGGTTCTGATCCCCTCTGCAGGAAAGACTGTGCCACGGCCGGCTTCTCCGCATGGCGAGGCAGGGCATGAAGTGCAAGACCACAGACTAGACTAGACCCCACATAAGGCCAATGCCACGTAAGTTTCTTTGCCTCTGCTCTCCAGCACCAGTGGTGGCCTCTGGTGAAGGGGGAGGTGGGGGGACAGTGGGACGGCAAAGAGATTGACATCCGCTTGGCAACCTGCACAGACACGTTCCTAGCTCCACCACACGTTAATGTGAATCCGCCATTATCATACCTTTAAAAATGATGCAGCCCCAAGGAAAACCCATTATTGCGTGATTTAATCTGGTAGAGGAACATTTTTATGCCAGTGATGTCAAATTATTATAGGCATGCTGTAAGATAAAATACCATGGTTTTATCAATTTTGCCAAGCTATGAAGAAGATGAAGAAGAAGAAGAAGGAGAAGAAGAAGAGGAGGAAGAGGGAAGGAGGAGGAGGAAGAGGAAGGGGAAGAGAAGAAGAAGAAGGAGAAGAATGAGGAGGAGGAGGAGGAGAAAGAGCTCTGTTCACACAAAAAGTTTGGGGCACATTGATGGTGGTCATGGTGGTTTTTCTCCCCCGTGACAGAAATTCAAGAGAATGGGAACTAATTGTAGGAAGTTCAACTGCTCTGTTTCTTGTTCCTACCATATTGGTTTCTATTAATTAATCCAGCGTAATGGAAAAGTCAATTATGCTATGTTAATGCCACACGTAGAGAAAACTAAAGGAACGAACACAGATGGAGAGCAGTTTCATCATGATAAACATTTGATAAGTTCCTGTCAGCCTCTGAGGTTAATTTGGCTCGAGGTATCCAAAACATAGCCCACCTCCCCATGGGAAAAAGAAAAGCCAATTTAAAAGAAAAAAAAAGCGAAGTCAAAAAATCAGATAGCGCCCAGATCTGACCATCTCAATCACCTTGCCCACCACACAGCCCGTGTGATTCTCAGGAATGAGTCTGGGACGAGGAGTCAAGAGACCCAGGCTCTCATTCCAATCTAGTTCTGCCTCCTTCTCCCAGAATTCTCTATAAGATCTGGATCCAGGTATCGATTCATTCTTTCTACAAACGCCCCTTGGCCACACGCTGCGAGCGAGGCTCAGATGTTATTCCCAGCTGTTCTCAGACATCTCACCCGCCCATCAGTCTGGCCTATCGTGTCCTCTTCCTGAGCTGCCTGAGTCACCTCCCGCCCCCGAGGTTCCAAGCCAGAAACCACAAGTCATCTTGGGCTCCTGTCCCCTTCCTGCCTCTGTGATCCCACCACCCCACAGTCTTTACGTTCTATAAAGGCTATTGTCTTGCTATTTAAATGATAAAGTTCATGAAACTAAAAAGAAAAATATAAAACTAGAAAATTTGAAAACAACTATAAAGAGTTTGCTTGGTATATGAAGTCTCTTTCTAAGTAATTAAGAAAATAATCCCATAGAAAGTGGGCAAAGGAAAGGAACAATTTTCAGAAGAGATACATAAGGTGAATGAATATCTGAAAAATGTGTTAGTTCAAATATCAGGGAAAATTTAATTAATATAACTATTTTTTCCCCAAAAATGTCAATTTCTTTTTCAAATGATCACACTCATTGTGTAAGAGGGTATGATGAGACAGACGGTCTGTATCCTGAAGAAAGAGAAAATAAAATGTGTGCAACATTATTGCTTTATTCTTGTATCAATTCCAGGGAAATAATTAGAGATGCAAACCAAAGACATATGCATACGGTATTTATTACTTTGTTTTTAGTATTAAAAAATAAAAACAACCTAAATATCCAAAAGTCGAAAAATGGTAAGCACGCTTTGCTATATCTAATTGACCATCACACAGTCACAAAAATGTTCATGAAGGATTTGCTGGGGATGCGTGAAAATGCTCTCAATGTGTTATTGAATGGTTAAAGGGGGCCGAGAAGACCTAGCAAAGCAAGACCCTAATTTTGGTTTTTCCTTTTAAATTTGTACTTGATACGTGATATCGTAACAGGAAAAAGATGGCTTTCAGGCACCCCACTGACATCTGAACTTAGGTTACCATACAAGATCCTTGGGGATCCAGCCCCCGTCACCTCCAGACCCTCAGGTTTCAGCCACCCCACAATTCTTGGCACTGACTTACCCCACTTTGCTGTTTGATATCTCCATGCTTCCGAATATGATGGTTTGCAGAGATGATTCCTGGGAATGCTTCCCCCCTACTCCCACTGCCCCTGCTGACCGCCTTATAAATATTTACTCGAGACTCAAGCTTACATGTCTCAATCCCTGGAAAACCTCCCACAGCTGGATTTGGTGCCCCACTTTGAGATCCCAACGTACTCAGCAGACAACGGGCAGCCGTTGACAGATTTTGAGCAAGAGAGCGGCATGTTCTATCCTTTCTGAGGGGGCTTCAAAGGAAGCTCACCATCTAGCACGAGTGACAACGAATGTGGGAAAGTGAACAAGCTAGTGTTCGGCCAGCTCTGTGGAGCCCAGGGAAGGTCCCCTACCATGCCTGGAAGTCTTTGCGGGAGGCTTCAGCAGAAGAAATAGTGTGTGGAGACAAAATACCCAAGTAAGGAAACATGATTTTCCTTGCCTCGGTTTCTCTTCTTTAGAAATCCTGATGGAAGACCAGATCAGGTTCCCAGTCTGGAAGCCTGGGCTTGAGTCTCCATTTCCCCATTCACCAACCCCATGGCATGAGCCCTTATCCCATCAGTCAATACCAGTCCAACAACCTCTTCCTTCAAGACTTCTTTAATTCCCTCCCTTTTCAGAATTCTCCAAAAGTGTACCATAGATGCTAAAGCAATCATCGAGCAATCATTTTTGGTCTTGTACCCCAATCACAGTAGAGAGGGCTCAGACCATGGCAAGAACTCAATAAGTATTCCTAGAACATCTTCTTTCCCCAACAAGAGAGCAAAGCCAAGCCAACAAGTACCCCTCATATCTTGTCGCTGGTCCTTGAGCAGCAAGTGCATCCTGGGTGCTCAGTGACAGCCGGCTGATGTATTTATTTGTCTTTCTTATCTCATCTTCCCCCATCTCCCCAGAGTTTGCCCTTTTATAGCTTTGGTTCCATAAGGTAATTTTCACATTTCAAAGGCTCCTACAGGTCTGTGGAAGGCGCCATAGATAAGGAGGAAGGAGAACCTGACTCATAACCGGGCAGACGGGGAGCATTTGTCTGGAAAATTCCCTAGGAGATCGCAGGAACAGGTGTCTGCTGCGTTTTAAGCCCCGACAGAGGGCTGGCTCCCAGACTGTAGGAATAATTGCTTACCCACAGCCCGCAAAGCCTACCCCAGACAAGTTCCTGCAGGAACCTTTCCCTTCACTGCCTCCCAAGCCCCCACCTCACTTCCTCTCCTGCACCCCTCCCCTCTCTCTGGAGTCAGGAACGAAGAGATCGGCACCTCCCACTGGTATGTGCCAAGTAGCCTGCATAAACTCATTTGCTCCCTGAACATAATTCCAAGGAAGTACATTTTAATTAAACTTCCCAGCAAACATGTCTTTTGCTCTGTAATAACTCCGCTAAAAAGGCATTGCTATAAAGAGGCCATTCTAGCCACAAACACAGGAAATAGGTAAACAGACTTCTGAATCTGTCTTGTGGCTTTGGAGTTCTCCACCCCTAGGCCTCAGCCTCCCCTGCAAGGCCCTGCCTTGGCTCTCCTGCCTCCTATCTTTGCTCCAGGGATTCTCCCCATTTGGAACGCTCAGAGACCTTCCTTTCACGGGACCAAACTCTCCCAGCCGTCCTCCAGGGTCCCGCTCTGATTCACCCTCACGGACCTCTCCCCAAGCAAGCTCTTCCCATAGTGCCTACTACACAACTACATACCATAAAACGTACCATCTATTATCCCCACCCAGAGTCTAAGTGTCATGACCAGGCCACACACTTCCTGGTCTCCTGCAAAGACACTCACGGAGATCTTTGTGCAGAGTAGAAATATCACGCAATAGATTGCCAAGATATGGCCACCAAAGACTCTCCTACCACTGGCAAATAATACCTGGTAAAAAGTGTTTTTAATTCATCCAGTGGTCTAGGAAAACTCTTGTCTGATGACCACCTAGAAAAATCTGGAAAGGATGTATGTAATTTTCGATTGCTTCCTCCTAAATTAGTTTAAGAAATATGTGTGACTCTCCAAAATCCCTCATCTGTCATTCCAACATATAAAAAGCTCTTTTGAAAAGTGGTTTTTGTTGTGTTTAAGCTCATTTGGCAGTGAGACATGAGTTGACCTAAACACATTTGCCAGCAAAATTTGACCCAAAACTAAAGTGAAGCTTTTAGTTTGTGGGGAGTCATCTGTTTTGCAAAAATACTAACGTGCCACCTACAAGGACAGCCCTGGGTCCAGCCAGGAGCACTGTATATAATACGTATAGTATACGTACTAAGTTTCTTGTCAAAAATCCAATACATTCTGAATTCTAAAGCCATCGTGCCCCAGGGGTTTCAGGTAAGGGATTATGGAGCTTTACCTTCAAAGTTCAGAAGTTTCCTGTTAAGTATTTGTACCCTGAATTCCATTTTTCTGATTCGTGTATTGTAATTTCTAGGGCAGGCACTGTAGATTGTATTATTATTCCCCGTTATCAGCTTCTCTCTCTCCTGTAATGTAAGAGGTTATATGCAAGAATGTAAGAGATTATACATTCTTGCCATTGCCTTGAGGGTCTTCCGTGATTCCCAGGAGAGAATACTTCCTGCCTCATTGACACCAGGCTCTTGGAAAGCAATGAGAGCAGACACACACACACCATGTTGGGGCTGAGTTTTTAAAGGCCATTGGATGGTTCGTCTGTTGTTCTTTTCCCTCTCCGATGAGAACGTTGTGTTCCAGTTGGAGGATGCACTTTTTGCCACGATCCTGGAATGAAGAAGACATGACTTCACACCATTTGTAATAATTAACTCAAAGGGGGTCAATGACCCAGATACAAGAGCTAAAACCACAAAACTGTTAGAAGAAAACAGAGGGGTAATTCTTCATAACCTTGGATTTGATGATGATTTCCTAGTTTTGACATCCAAAACCTGAACAACAACAACAACAAGATGAACTAGACTTTATTAAACTTACAAACTTTTGTGCATCGAAGGCCACTGTCAAGAAAGTGAAAAGACAAAAAAAAAAAAAAAGTGAAAAGACAACCTACAAAATGGGAGAAAATATTTTCAAATGATATGTCTGCTAAGGGTCTAGCATCCAGAATATATAAAGAATTTTGCAAGTAAACAACAAAAACCGGTTTAAAAATGGGCAAAGGGCTTGAACTGACATGTCTCCAAAGGGGTTTCACAGACGGCCACCAAGCGCATGAAAAGATGCTCGACATCATTAATCATTGGGGAAATGCAAATCAGAACCACAGCGAGGTACTACTTCCTATTCCCTAAGAAGGCTATCACTTTACAAATGAAAAATTAGGGGGCACCTGAGTGGCTCAGTGGGTTAAAGCCTCTGCCTTCGGCTCAGGTCATGATCTCAGCATCCTGGGATTGAGCCCCACATCGGGCTTTCTGCTCAGCAGGGAGCCTGCTTCCCCCTCTCTAAAAATGAAAAATTACAAGTGTTGGTGAGGGTATGGAGAGATTGGAACCCCATACTTGGCTGTTGGGATTATAATTAGTACAGCCACCATGGAAAGTAGTTTGATGATTCTTTGAAAAACTTCAGCATAGAATTACCATATGATCCAACAATTTCACCCAGTATAGACCCCAAAATACAGACCCCAAAATTGACAACTGGTACTCAAACAAATACATAAGAATGGATGTTCCTAACAGCACTAGTCACAACAGACAGAAAGTGGAAACAGTGGAAACATTCCCAAACAGAGTAGATAAATGAATTGTGGTCTGTCTAGGTGATAGAATAATACTCGGCCATAAGAGGCCATAAGAAGCTGCTCGGTGTTACAATGTGAATGAATGAATCTCAAAAGCACTGCTCTAAGTGAAAGAAGCCAACACAAAAGGTCGCATATTGTATGATTCCATTTATATGAACTATTCAGAATAAGTTGATCCATAGAGAAAGATCACAAATCACTGGTTGTGGGGGGCTAGGGAGGGGGGTATTGTGGAAAGAGGGAAACGAGGAGTTTAATGGTTACTGGGTTTCCTTTTGGAGTCATGAAAATATTTTGGAATGAGACAGAGGTGGTGGTTGCACATTATGAATGTGCTAAATTCTACTAAATTGTTCACTTTAAAATAAGTAAAGGGCATCTAGGTGGTGCAGTAGGTTAAGCAACCGACTCTTGGTTTTGGCTCAGGTCATGATGTCAGGGTCATGAGATTGAGCCCCACTGGGCTCTGTGCTCAGCTGGAGTCTGCTTGAGGTTCTCTCTCTCTCCCTTTCCCTCTGTCCCTCCCCTAACTCTCAAATAAATAAATAAATCTTTAAAAAAAATAGTTACACCATATGAAAAAGAAAAAATATGAAATACACCATATGAAAAATAAAAAATAATTTTAAAAATAATTTAAAAATAATTAAAAATAAATATAATTTAAATAAATTATATTTATTTTTATAATAATAAAATAAAAAATAAAAAATAATTTAAAAAAATAACTAAAAATAAATAAAAAAAATAAATACACCATATGAATGTCACCTTAATTTTTAAGAAGAGAGAGGGAAAAAGGAACAGTGGTCAGTCCTAGGAGTCTACAAGTCTTCCCGCTTGGAACCTCCCAGCTAGTGACCCCGGAGGGTTACAGATTTGGAAACACATTGATGCCCTTCATTTTGGGGGCAGCCAGAAGAACCTGAGGCGGCCAGAGTCCCTGGTCATTCCTTCCAGGCTACAGAGTCTAGGCCATTCCCCCAGGTCATGTGCTCTGATCGCTTTCCTTATGGGTCAAGATGTGGGAGTTGGGAGACATTGTTTTTCATGTCCCCTCCCCCACTCCACTGGGGTCAGCCCTGGTTGCCAGGCATGAAGGGGATTCTGGGCAGAATGCTCACCACCAGGCTCTGATATCAGCTGTGGCCAGCACGGTCCTGGCGACCTAGGAGTCGGAGGGTCGTCTGGTGGCCCTGATGTTCTCTGTGATGCTGGTGCCGGAGCCCCTGTGCCAGGCAGCAGTGGCATGCCAGGGGAGCTTAGCCCAGGCCCAGCCCCCCAAAGACCGTGTGGGAGAAGACGGCTTGCACAGTCCTAGTGGAAGCTTTTCATTATTAAAACTTGAACAATTATGGGAGGGGAGGCAAAGAACTGGCCACAGGAGTTTCTGTCTTTCCGGAGGAAAGACATCACATTTTTGAGAGCTTTAGCCACATCGAAAGAGAAGTTGGAGCTCTTAAATCAACTATTCTAGAAGTCAGACTCAAGAACAAGCTCTCAGAAATAGCAAATGTGAAAACCACGAACGATGAGCTGGAAAGTGACAATCCCCTATTTGGGCTTAAAATAGATTCTTATGGAAAGGCGTGAAGAGAAGAGAAATCCAAATGTTTACAGCAAGCTGGGCTGAGGGCTGACATTACAGGTAAGTCTCAGTCCTTAGAAGACTCGGCTAAGCTGATCCAACAGCCGGTGCTACAAGCAAAACATCCTTCAAAACCCATCAGAAGTGTGCCGTGTAGTATCAGGAGCATTAAAACAGGGTTTGGAGAAAAATGCCAATCTTCGTAGAGGCCTAAAGCTGCATGCACAAGAATCTCAAAAATGGAAAGGAAGAGTAGGCAGACTTATTAAAGAGAAACAAAATCTCGGAAAATCCTAAAGAGCCTACAGAGCAAGTTCTGAAGCATAAAGAGTATCAGGTCAAGCGTCTACATGGACACATGCTCAAGATACGCCACTGGGCTGCTGGGGGTGGGGGGTGAATCAACAGGGAGTAGGAGAACCTGGAACGGGGCGTAGGGAAGATGCCGCATGGAGGGAGAGTCCTTACAAAATGAGCCAGAGGAATCATGAAGAAACTGGTTTATGTGGCAGAGTTAAATTTTTATTGAAAAACTCTCTCACAGAGAAGAAATGGAATGAAGGCGGCATGAACTGAAGAAGCTAGAATAATCAATGTACTTGAAGGTCATATGGAAACTCTGCAAACCCAAAGCTTCACGGCAGCCAGCGAACAACCCTGCCGGACAGCGAGGGAGGGTAACCAAAACTCCAGCAGAAACATGGAATCACCCCTGGACCACAAATACAAAAAGAAATTTTTACCCTGTCTCCAATTTACAGAGAATTTACCCCATAGTATAGAGGAGACTCTTTCCAATGCAGCTGAGAAGATCAGCAAAGCACGTGAAGAGTAGCTCGCCTGTAAAATTCAGGCCAAAGTTATCTCACGCAAATTCAGAAGGATCCCCAGATGATATCAAAGCCACTTTATTTCCCAAGGAGGAGGAGTTCGAGATATTCAGGGGTTTTTTTGGGGGGCGGCAGGTTGGGGTTTTTTAAAGAAGGGGGAGGAGTAGAAGGAGAGGGAAAGAGAGAGAGTCTCAAGCAGACTCCCCGCTGAGAGTGGGACCCTGATATCGGGACCTGAGCCGAAACCAAGAGTCCGACAATTGACCAACCGAGCCACCCAGGCGCCCTGGCGAGTTCACAATATTAAGATGAGAACTATGTCAGCTAAAAAAAAAAAAACAAAAAAACTCAATAAGATAAAAAAATGGACATATCTCACAAAAATCAAATGAGGTAAATGTAAAGGTTCTACAAAGTATCCTTCTGTCCTTGATGTTCCAGATGGGAAATCTGACAGAGGCTCGAGAGGTCAACGAGGAACCCTCTAACAACGAGATCCCAGAGGAGAGAAAAGCCTCAGACTGTGACGGTGGGGCACTCAGAACCCTAGAGGGGGGGCCTCCAGTCCGACCAACGCCACCCTGAGTCAGCAGGGTCTCCACGAGAAGAAGACAACCTCAATTCTTCTCCGCAGGCAGAAGCGCACTCTCTTCCTTTGACTTAATCACCCCAAATGCCAGAGGGACAGCCAGCTCAGGCTCTGGTCCTTCACGTTTCCTGCTGCCAGAGGCCAGCAGGTGAATAGATGTCCCAGCAGGAAGCTCCTGAGATGAGGACACCTGTGCTTCCCTCTATTTAGAAAGCCCAAAGTTCCCCGAGAATCCCCTCCACCGGGGTCTTGGCTTTGCCCGGCACTGGTGTCCCCGGCAACAAGAAACTCCCCCACACCACCCCTGGATTTGCTCTCCTGTCATGTCGCCTGGAAACAGAAGTGGGTCGCCTTCCTGGTTGATCCACCTTCCACCGAATCTACTGGAAGACCCAGAATAACAGCAAGATATTTTTCTCTCTCTCTCTCCCCAAAAATATTTTTATTCTGTCTCTTCGAGTGTTATTTTATTAAGGGATGATACAGCACATGGCTCATTGGAAACACAGTGGGCTACAATTGTTAGCTTAATGTGTTATAATTGTAGAGTATATAACATGAATCTCGTACGTAAACAGCCTCCATTTCATCCAATTTGTAGGTGGCGTATTGAGACGATTTTCGTTGTTGTTAACTAAAATAATCCAGAAACGCAGTATATTGGTTTTTACTATTTAAAATGTCTCCCCCATAACATCAACGGTAATAAAAGTTTTACGTGAGAAGTTTTGCCAGTGGAAATATTTGAAACTCAAGGTTTATTTCTATGTAATGAGGGCTCAGTACCCTCTGGTTACAAGACTAATATTATTTCCCATTATAAATGTTGGTTAATCAAAAAAGCTTTTTGAAAAAAGACACATGAAGCAAAGCAGAGCTCTAGTAAAGTGGCTGCCGATGGGCAGCTTGAGGGAGTGGGAAGTGTTGGCTGGCTTGAGCCCCTGGGATTCGGCGAAGGGCAGCACTGTTCTCCAGTGTGTTATGTAGGGAAAGCAAACAATTGTTATACAGCACGCTGAATAACAAAAATAATAGGAATTTTCATGACCAACAGGCTGAAACAACATTTTAAAATTTTCATGGTAATAACCTTGTCCCTTCCCAACCTTCCCACAACCCAGTCCCACTGCATCTAGGTCAGGAAGGGCTAAGGGATTCCACTCGCAATCCTGGAAGCTGAACATGGGGCGGGGGGAGGTGAGTAGAGGAAGAAGGTCAGCTACTCAGTGTCCCATCACCATCACGGACCATCGCTTAAATCCTGGTCTCCTGGAGTCAGTCTTCAGGAGATGTGGTTGGAACCGAGAGTAGTCCGACTTTCCCAGCGAATCTTCCTCCCAGATATCACTCTTTCTCCCACTTCCTTCCCAGCTCCTTGGCCCAGAACCTTTAAGAATAGCCAGCATTCATTTGAGTCTTCATCACAGGCCAGGCACTATTTTAAGAGATCTTTCCTTACGTTGCTTCTAAATTCTTACAGCAGTCTGTGAAGAAGCTTCCGTTAGTAGACCCATTTTACAGATGAATTGTCCGAGGCACAGGAAACGCGGCACCTACTAAGCCATGGAGCCAGACCATTCCACGGCCCACCATACACTTGGCCACTGCTAGCGGGCCTGCCTGCCCCACACGTTGCCCTTACCTGCAGTGAGCCACTCGCCGAGCTCTCAGGGACACCCGTTTGGTCCATCCTCCCAGCAGCCCTGAGACATTGGTGTGATCCTAGGAAACCAAGTCCCAGAACATTTCAATGGCTCCCTCCATGGTCCATGTCATGAGAGCGTGTAGTGGGGGGTCCATTCCATTGCGCCTTATTCCAAAACCCACTGCCCTTCCCAACCGTCACACAGCTTCCTGTTTAAGGTGGATATTTTCAGTTCATGTGAGGACACATCCAGGGCCAAATAAAGGATCTGTGAGAAAAGGGGCCTCTCTTCCATTTTGTGAAAGTCAGGCCTTCTCAGCAAGGAGAGCCTCGGAGTGAGGGCCTACCTCCGCGCGTGTGCATTCACAATCCAAAGAGGAGGAACTCTCCAGGCACATCAGCATTTTTTTCTCCACCTGAGAGAATCTCATTTCCACAGTGATCTTAAATTCTTATAGGCATGGCAAGTCTAATCACTCAAACACACGCACACACACCTACACACACACACAGAGGTGAAAACCAAATTTGAAAAAACCGGTCAGGACTACATATAGAAGACACGTGAAACACGCATGGCGGGTGCCCACTTAGAACCTCGGAGGGATCGAAGGCAGCCCGAACCCATCATTCAGGTTTCTGCTACATCTCTGCTTTCAATAGCTGTCACGTGCTTCTCTTTAAGAAAGCATGGATTTTATTTTTTTTAAGATTTATGTATTTATTTGAGAGAGAACGAGAATGGGAGGGAGGGGCAGAGACCGAGGGAGAGAGAAACTTCAGCAGATTTCCTCACTGAGCAAGGAGCCCAACGTGGGGCTCGATCCCACGACCCTGAGATCACGACCTGAGCCGAAACCAAGAGTCGGACAAGGTTCAACTGACTGTGCCACCCCGGCAGCCCGAGATAGTACGCGATTTTAAAACCATGAGTGACTTTAGGCGAATGAATATAATTTTGAGTTTTCACTGGACTGACTGGCAGGCAGGGACTTGGACTCTAACTGATTATCACTCCTAAATCTGTTTGAATGATGGACTTTCACCAAAGAAAAATAATAAATCTGATATCTCAGGTTTGCAAAATGCACTTACAGGCCCAGAACCAATTCTGCAACTATCACCTCCCTTGGTTTTCCTCGGAAAGGGAGGCGGGATTCACGGAACAGCCATGGTGTGTCCGGGGCTCCGGAGGACCCAGAGGGAGGCACCGTGAGCCTCGTCCACGCAGCCGGGGGCTCAAAGCCTGGTAGGCCAGATCTGCAGCCCCAGGAAGCAAAGTGATTCTTACACAACCATCAGCAAGGACGACACTCTCAATCCCGGCTCTCCTGACCGGGCTGTCTACTGCTTCTCTGCACCGCAACTCTCCGAACACAGTTTTTACAAGAACAGGGAAGGGCCAGGGTGGCCATTAGAAGGTGGATGAGGACAGAGTATGTTTAAATAGCAAATCATGTTCCCAGAACCTGAGCAAATTAGATCCCTTTCTCCTTCCCAGTCCTCAGCTTCATCGTCTTCTAGAAACAAGCACTTTTGAGGTTGCAAACAGCACCGTCAGCATCCCTGATCTTCCTCCCATTGAAAACTTAAAAAAAAGGGGGGGGGTGGGGAGGAAAGAAAGAAAGAAATTCTCTCAAAAAGACGAAGAGGTTTACATAAGTTCGAACACCCGCAAATCCAAGGTTCTTATTTGTCCCATGTGCTCGGGCCGAGCGCAGACATTCGGCAGCCCCAACGCCCGTCGTTTCTATTCGGGAATGCGGGGTGAGTTTATCGGGTTAAAATCGGCTTTGTTTGGGTCCGCGCCGCCCTTGTTCCCCGGGGGCCCCACATGGGGCGCCAACATGGCCTGGAAGAGGGGCATGTCAAGTGCCCCCCATCACGCATTGTCGCTGCGCAGTGAACTGGAGGCTCCGAGGGGAAGGGAAAAAAAGTAATTCCTCATTTTCATCCTGACCAGGGTTCCCCTTTTCTTTGGCGGCTCGGAGCCGCAGTAATCCGCATTCACGGCGCCCAGCCCCGGGTTCCTGGAGGAGTTCTCTCTGGCTCCCTGGCATTGTCTTCTTCTCTGGGCCCGCTTCTTCCAATAGTGCTCCTTGAAAGCTCTTTCTCCGACAAAAAAGGACCAGCTCCATAATAGCCAACTTGCGTCCTTTCTTCTCTCTCTCTCTCACCCTTTTTTTGTAAGCTTTCCGACCGAGCCGGCCTATTTAATCTTCTTGAGGCGTTCAAGATGTCACTTACCTCTGATGGTGGAGACAATGGAGAAATCCTTCCAGCCTGAATGCCGGGCCCTGCTGAATGCCTCTGGCCGCTTTGAAGAGGCTTCTTGGAAGTCTCTGTTTCAGCCGCTGTCCCGGTGGCCCGAGTGCGGGGGTTTTTTGTGCAAAGGCATGCATGCCCAGGCAGCCTCACCAGAGGCAGCTCCGCATAAAGGGAAGGGGATGGCTTCTCATCAGAAAGACCCTGGTTCAAATCCCAACTCAGACTTGTGCTAATCACTCGTGTCATCCTCTGGGCCTCAGTTTCCCTATCTGTGAAATCGAAGCGAGAGGAGTTTCCATGTGAGTGTGTTGCGAGAACTGATTACAGAAAGCGTGTGTGTGTGTGTGTGTGTGCGCGCGCACGCGCGCAGTTAGTTGATTGATTGATTGTATAAGTTCCTGGCAATTAATGTGGAATTCTGCCATTCCTCCCTGATGGAGGGGAATAAGAAGAGTCCAATTAAACAATGAATTGGAGAGAAGGAGCTAAAAGCTCACAACCCTTGTCACCTCTGCACCCTCTCTCCCTGCCTCCAATGTATTGCCAGGCCCTGTTGACCCTGTTTCCGCGGGCCATTTCTGTCCCATTGCAGGCCTAGCCTCCTGGGAGGACTTTTCCCAGAGCCTGAGGCAGGTGTCACTCACTTGCTGCAGAACGTCTTGTGGCTCCCTATTGCCTACAGGATAAAAGGCAAATTTCCTCTTCGCTTTTGGAATCTGGATGATCCGCCTATTTCTTCAGCCTCCTCTCCCACCTTCACCTTCCAGGAACCCTACTCTCCAGCCGCCGGGCTCTCTGCAGCCCTACTTTCCAGGCTTTGCTGGGACTCTTCAGCAGCTTGGAATGATGTCCTTCCCCTGCATAGCCGCTTCTCTGATCCCCTCGCCGTCTGCGGCCCAGTGCAAGCGCTTCCCCTCCTTGGGCCATGGCCCTGCCCGACAGCACTGGGCTGGCTTCAGGGCCACAAACACCAGGGAGCTCCTCCTCTGGGCTATGAAACTGGGGACTCGAAGGAGAAGCAGCACAGCCCCTGCCCTTGAAAAGCTTGAAGCAGCCTGCCACGGACCAGGTTCTAAGCCCCGAAGGCCAGAGTTGTCTCACTCCCCACCGAGCCGAGAGACTGGTACCCAGCACATCCTCGGGCTCTCGGCTGTCGAGTGAATGAATGTGAACATTTCATTTTATCGAGAACTTTCATATTCATCAAGGCATATACTTTTCTATGAAGTGGGACTTATCCCCATTTTACAGCTGACAAAACTGAGGTGCAGACAGATTCGCTGACCGGCTGACCGGACCATGGTCCTGCGGCTAACATCCGAAGCATCCCCCACCGGCACAGAAATGTCCCGCCCTGTCCCCAAAACAACTTTTAGGAATTCAGTCTTGTACTGAGGTTATCAGGGGGGATTGCTCAGAGAACTCCAGTGGAAGAAGGGGATCTGAGTGGTCAGAGGCCGGGAGCCCACGGGGATCATGTGCGGGGCAGGGCTGCCCCATCCCCGTGCTGCCCCGGGCGGCCCGCGGGCCACTCACGCCGTGTGTATGAAATATACGTCGTGCACCTTCTCCGAGGCCCCGCGTGCGGCGAGGGCGAGCCGCGCCTTCCTCGAGCCGTGTACAACTTTTCATTTCCCATATCAATCATGAGAACAAGTTGAAGTTCAGATAATGGCAGCTTGGTTTCCCCTAATTGTTCGGGATTTGGACTGACTGTTTGCACGGCAGACTGCGGCCACTGGGCTCCCGGCGGGGGGCTGTGGCCTGCTCTTTCTCTAACAAACCCGCGTTCATGCGTCCATTCAGATCCATCACCCTGAGATAAACTGTGAATATTGCCCTTTGTCGCCGCTGCATTCTTCCCGGCATCGTGGGGGCACTATTTACGGATTTAAAGGTTCATTTGCACAATTCTTTTGTCAGGAGCCCGGGCGCAGACCGGCCAAGGGAGGGCTGCCTCTTCTTTCTGGGTTACTGCCCCGGAGCTCTCCCCGAGCAGAATGGACATGCCTGCCCCCCGGCTCAGCACGAAGAATGTCAATGCGAAAATTACATTTTTTAAATGACCTGTCTGCTTCCGTGGCCGGGGAGGTCAACCAGGTCACAGAGGGCGGGGTTTCGTGTCGCCACCCAGCCCTTCAGCGGTGTGTACGGGGATCGGAAGAGCCGCCCCGGGTGAGACGGGGCACAGTGCACAGTGCTGAAGTCTTCACACCCCGAGTGCTGGGCAGAGTGCCCTGTGTGCACCCTCCTAGTCACGCCTCCCACTTTCCAGTAGCCGTGAGGAGTCCCAAATTACAGGGCAAGAAACTGAGGCTCTGGGAGTGCAGGGGACTTGTTGGGAAAAAATTCACACAGCAAGGAGACGGTGGTGCTCAACTTCGAACCCAGGGCTCTCGGACTCCTGTGTTCCTTCAGGTCTGCTCCCCAACTACCTACAGCTTTGATCAGAAGACCCCGGGCTGGGCTTCTGAGTGAGGTAGTAAGAATCTGGGTGCGAAACGATGTGACCCAGAGACGCACGTAACCAGATGTCAGGGAACATAAATGCTTTATTGCGTCTAGGAATCCCATAACCCCGGAGACCGACCTTCCTTCCTTCCTATCTTCCTTCCTTCCTTCCTTTCTTCCTTCCTTCTTTCCTTCCTTCCTTCCTTCTTTCTTTCCTTCCTTCCTTCTTTTCTTGCCTTTTCTTTCTTTCTTTCTTTCTTTCTTTCTTTCTTTCTTTCTTTCTTTCTTTCTTTCTTTCTTTCTTTCTTTCTTTCTTTCTTTTCTTTCCTTCTTTCCTTCTTCCTTTCTTTCTTTCCTTTTAGAAATGAGCCAAAACTCTGTGTCAGTCAGAATGCAGCCAAATGCCTGTGCTCCCAAGACTCTGTGCTTCATCACACCAGGTAGAAGACAAAGAAGAGGAAAGAAGGAAAGTTATAAAGGTGAGGTGAATGAACACAGGGGTTTGGAGGTGGTGAGGATGCTGAGGGTGAATTTTTTCCTTAAAAAAAAAGAACAGAAACACAGAAACTATATTTTTAATATTGTTATAAAGAATGCCCACATCTTCCAATACTCCCAATGCATCCCAAAATAAATAATGCCACATTTGCATAATCTTGTAAGAAATTTGAACCTTCCCAAATACAAGGGATGGTTTTAGAATATTAGTATTCTAGTATATTAGTATTAGTGAATACTGTTAGACAGAGGTATACACACACACACACACACGCACACCACGCACACACATATCAGTGTGATGATGTCAATTTAAAAACCTGAAACACAGGGGCGCCTGGGTGGCACATTTAGTTAAACATCCAACTCTTGGTTTAGGCTCAGGTCACGATCTCAGGGTCCTGGGATGGAACACCATGTCAAACTCTGCAGGGAGTCTGCTTGAGGATTCTGTCTCCCCCTTTCCTTCTGCCCTCCCCCTGCACCTCCCTCTCTCAAAATAAATAAATAAAATATTTTTTTAAAAAAACCCATACAAAATTATATACGCTGTATACACCCAATCATGCAGTTGTATATATATGCAAAAAAAAAAAAAAAAAGAACTAGAAGAAAATTTGAAGAAATTGTTGGCATTGATTATCTCCAGACAAGGATAGGATGATCGAAGGATTTGCTGTTTCTTCATACTTTTCTATAACGTACAGATTTTATTTATTATTTTGATTGTTTTTTTCAACACATTTTTAATGAGCACCTCTGATGTGTAAGACGTGTGCTAGTAGCTAGAGACACCGCCAAGACAAAAGCAGACATAGACGTGCCCTCTGGAGCTGGTGTTCTTTGGAGGTGGTGGAGGAAGGAAACAGACATCAGAGTAACTGCAGACTCGATTACTCACAGGCATGGCCGTGGGCGATGTGAAGAGGGCACAGGGTTCTGTGTCAGGGTGTAATAGAGAGGTCCACGGGGTTTGTAGGGGGTGTTGAGAAGGGTTCAGAGAAGGTTTCTGTAAGTGATGTTTGTGCTCAGTTCCAAACAATGAGTAGGACTCACCTAGACAAAAAAGAGAAAGAGTTCAATACAGTAGTATTTAATGCTGTAGCTTCCTCTGCATCCCTTCCACTCCCCTGAACCATCCCAAGGCTGGAGAACCCAGGTGGTTTGTTTTGTGTGTGGTGGTAGGGAGAGAGGAAAGAGATTTCCTTTACCCTTGGGTCTAGGAGTAGATCCTGGTTATTTCGACACAATCAGGTTAACCTTGTCTTCCTTGCGCCAGCCATCCATTTAGATAATTTAGGCCCACTCCAATCCATACATAGCACTCCCCCGACCAAGGAATCAGTTCAGGAACCAGCAATGTATTCCAAAAGGACCTAAAAGGGGATTTGCCATGGTCTCTTGAGCTGGGGAGGAGGGGGCAAGAATCAGCACTCTTTAAGGGAGCTATACCAAACCAGCTATTACCACTCCTTTTGGACAGAGGAGTCAGTGGATGTAAGACTTCAGTAGCCCTGTGGCATCATGAGGGAAGCCAACATTGGGATGAAGAGCAGAGACATGGGAGGAAACTGGATGAGTTTCAAGGGCCACGTTATCCGAGATCTCACGGGACATGTAAGGAATTTGGTCCTTACTCTAAACACAGTGAATCATCATTGAAGCAGGTTAGGTAGAGAAATACCTGTGAAGAGATCTGTGCTCTTAAAAGACTGCTTTGGCAGATTATATACAAAATGGATTTGGAGGTGGAAAGGCAGGAGATTGGTGAACATAAATTGGGTAAGAGTGATGGCAGGGAAGTCAGAGATAAATGGACAAATTCCAGAGATAAGAAAAGATCAAAATACTAGGACTTGGTGATTGATTGGATGCGAAAGGTAGAGAGAAGGAAGGAAAGGAAGGTATCCAAGATGAGCCTGATGTTTAAGGCTTTCAATATTGGATGACAGGGACATCCCATGGTCATCCCAAGGAAGACCAGGAAGACCAGGTTGAGGAAAACACTCTGAGTTCTTTTTGGAAGATATTGAGTTTAAGGAGATTTTGTACTATCCCAGTAGAGATGTCATGGGAGTGACGGACAGATGAGTCTTGAAATTTGGGGAGTCATCAGTGCTTAGATGGTAGCTGGAGTCTAGACAGTAGGTGGGTAGGGACAAGCTGACCCTACCTAGTAGGAAGAAGAGTCTCAAGGAACTCAACATTTAAGAGTAGGGTTTGAGGAGACCACAGAAGAGGGCTCGGAGAGATGAGAGAAGAGAGGGTGCTAGAAGAGCATGTGGCTAACAGTGTTGAAAGCTTTTAAGTGTCCCATAAGAAGGTAACTGAAAGTGTGTTTGGATTAATGAATTGGGTGACTTGGAGGCACGATGGAGGCAGGAACCAAGATCAACTAGACAAACAAGTGAGAAGAGAGACTAATATCAAACACAAATTTGCACAGATGTCTGTGACTTGGCCACGTTCAAGGAAGATGGAGAATCTCTTCTGGGTACAAACTTGGTGAACTGGCACAGTGAGTTCAGAAGCTCTGGAAAGCTGGGTTGCATTCTTCATTATTCTCCAAATGTGGCATAGAAAGGACTCTTGTTGGAGCACACTGGCTGTAGAGATCCACAGGTAAACGAACCTTCCTTATTCACCCTCTTTTCTCTGATTTATTCCTTCATTTCATATGGATTGTCTGGGTTGCCTAAAGAATCAAACCAGCCAATGGTGATACTTATTCCTAGATTTTTACTAGTTCCCTCTAGCTGCCCTAGCAAATTAGCACAAACCAGGTGGTTTAAAACCACAGAAACATGTTGTCTCATAGCGCTAGAGGTTGGAAGTCCAAAATCGAGTTGCTGGCTGGACACGCTCCCTTCAAAACCTCCAAGGGCTGATCTTTCCTGGCCTCTTTCAGCTTCTGGTAACCCTGGGTGCTTGACTTGTAACTACATCACCCTAATCCCTACCTACCTCTTCCCATGGCCACCTTCCCTATATGTCTCTGTGTCCAAATCCCCTCCTTCTTACAAGGATGCCAGTGGTATTGGACTGCAGACCCAGTCTACTCCAGTATGACCTCATTTAACTTAACTAACGATACCCACCATGACTTTATTTCCAAATAAGTAGTATCTGAAGTACTGGGGACTAAGGCTTTATGCTATCCTTTTGAGGGGACACAATTCAACCTCTAATACCAGGTCTGAATCTTCACCGTAGGATCTGCAAGCTGATGGCATAAGCATGAGCCAGAAAGACCCATAGCCATCTGCACTTTTATCCACCTTTGACATATCACTCCCCATTTGGCAGCAGGAAGACTGATTCGGGCTCATGCTGGACAGAGAAGACAGTGTGGACAGAAGAGATTTAATCGTGGTTTATCCTCACAGGGTCCTGTCATCCATGGTGGAGTTCCCTCCCAAATTCAATTCCAACCCATTTTTGAAGGGATGACAGTAGCTACAAGCTCCTTCTTGATTTCCTAAGAAGTTGGAGATGAGATGAGAGAAGAGAGGAGAGGAGATGAGATGAGATGAGATGAGATGAGATGAGATGAGATGAGATGAGATGAGATGAGATGTTGTCGACTCACTCCACACTCCACACACACACACACACACCATGTGCTTCCCCTCCACCAAGCCTTGGGAATAGGCTGACCATTGGACCCCATTTCTTACCCTTTGGGTTCCTTGTCTACTAAGGGAACCCGGATGGGTACCTTGAGAGCTGGACGTCTGCTGAGCCAGATAGTCCTAGAAAAGCCTTAATGGGGGGAAGGGGGATATGCTTTCCTTCCTCCCAATTCCTAGCTGTGATTATCAGTCACATCTCCAAAAATTCCCAAGATGGAGTGGTGCATACTAACTGGGCCAGCCAGGGGAGCTGCTGCACATCATTTAAAATTTTTCTTATTTTCAGGGCTTGTTTGAATTATGAGTCCTCGGTTTCCTCCCACACATAACACAGTAACGTTTCCCCTTGGCACGTCTTCTATGAGTGCTAGCTGATACGGGCGGGGGCAGAAGCCCGGCTTCCGGTCACATGATGAACAACGTCATACGGACAAGTGCGAGAGCCACACACTGTGAAGAGTCCCTTACCTCGATGTTCCACCCGATGTGTCTGTGAATAATTGCCGATCCTGACACATATTCGTAAGCCTCTCTGAGGCTCGCTTGGCTCCTCTTGTGCCCAGGGAGCTCACATGACCTCGCTTTGTTAGGGAATAAAAGATAAGGAAGGTGAAAGAGACTTTGCACATAGTAGATGCTCAACAAATGTGCCCTGTCTTTGCTCCTCCATTTGCCCATGTTTCACTGAGGCACAATATTTATGGAACATCTGTTTTAGGCATGGGTGAGACAGGAGTGAGTAAAACAAATCATTTGCTTGCTTTCTCAGAGCCTCCATCCAGTGGGAGGGAAAAGATAATGAAGAAGGTATTTTTTCAAGTGAGGATAAGTGGATAGAAGGGAAGGATAATCTGATAAGACACAGGACGAGGAGCTACTTCAGACAGCGCGCTCAGGGAAGGCCGCTCTGGAGGCTAAGGAGGCCCCAGCTCCGTGGTGATCTAGGGACAGATCATGGAAGGCCAATGCGGGCCTGGGACCGGATGCAAAGGCCGTGCTCCGGGAGCAGTGCTGAGGGGCCGTTCACCAGGCATCAAGGGGTGGGAGGGGAGGACGGCCCGATGGGCAAAGGCTAGATCCCGAGGAATGCCATAGGCCCTGGCAGGGCTTGGGTTTTCTTCTCAAGGTGATCAGAAGCCACTGTCTTGTTCTAAGCAAGAGTGTGGCTTGAAAGTTCTCTCTGGCTACTATGTAGAGAATGGATGGGCTGAGGAAAGACAGAAGCAGGCAGACTCCTGGGGGGTCTTCCTCAGCTGCCTGGGCAAGAAACGGAGGAAGCTTAGACACTCTAGGTGTGGGGCGAACCAGGTAGATGTGAAGATACTTCGGAGGTAGATTTGAGGAGAAGCCAAAAATTCCAGTTAAATGTCGAGACATTACCTTTTACAGGAATAACACTCTAGTCCATTAGGAACTAAATCTGTAATCTAAGTGTACCGAGAACTTGATGGGTGCCAGTAACTATGAACACAGCAAGAAAACAGCTAAAATGTACCCAGCACTTTCTATGTACATTCACAAGCGATCTTCACATGCTTCGTTTCAGACGAATAAAAACCCACACGGCAATGGAATTCTAGGTATTTTTCTGTCTTGATAACATACAACCCATCACACATTCATAATGCAGACTGTGGGTCCTATTGCGTTTTCTACACTCCCACAACACATTGTCTATGTGCTTGTTTTTCAAGACTAGCAAAATGTGTTTTCTGGGAAGGAAAAATGCCTTTAAACCTTGAGCAATTGATTTCTTTACTTTTTACTCGTGTGGTTCACCAGGATTCATTAGATCAAGTGAGACCATAGGAGGTCCAAAGAACCCATACAGGTCTTGTGAATGTAGAATGCAGTTTGTTGATCATGACTGAGAAGTTTTAAAGCAGCATTTTAAATTATTTCACAAGGAAGGGGTGCATTTCTGGAAAGAAGGAGTTGATGTGCCTTTTGGGATGAGCTTTGGATTAGGAACCAGAAAGCCCTTAAATCTGGTTCTGCCACTGACTGTGTGTCCTTAGGGAAGTCACTCTCCCTCTCTGATCCTCATTTTGCCCGTTCAGTAGTAATAGCGTTTGTCAGCGGATCACCCATCCTTGTTTTAAAGATCAAGTGAGCATTCGAGTCTGCAAGCACTTTGAAAACAGCAGCAGGCTGAGTTAAAGGGAGGCTTGTTCACTCTCGTGCCTTCCGAGTCACGCTGACAGCACTCCCCCCTGGCCATCACTTCATACTAAGTTAGTACAGGCTTCATGCTCGTGAGCGGTGCCAGTGACTTCTTGCCAACATCCTCTCTAGAAGCGATGCCTGCTGGACTAGATGAGCTCACCGGACCCCCCCCCCCCCATGCCTCAGAGGCGACCCACAGGAGCACCAGGCTCCCCTCACCACAGACCATTTTCAAAGTTTTGTGATTGAGAAGTTTGGAGACCAGGCGAGTGCGAAAAGTTAGCACCTTAATTGTTGAAAACTCTCAAAGATTCCAAACTTGTAAATCATGAAAGGCCACTGTTTAGCAGGCTGGAATGCTTTTGAAAAAGACCAGTGATCAGAGATTGGCCTCGTTAATAACCACAGTAAAACTAGCTCTTGAAGCTCAAAGACGCAGCTAATTAGGGCAGAAAAATTCAACCTCAAATTAAGTGTGTGTGTGTGTGTGTGTGTGTGTGTTCTGAAGTGTAAAAGCCTTTCTCCCAGAGAAGTATGTCTAAGTATATTTTGGATACGTTCCAAGATCCACTGTAAGACAAAGCCAGGACCGCAAAAATGTCGGGGTGGGGTTAATGAACTCCCCAAAGCATCTGTGTGCCCATCTGTCCAGCAAAAAAGGAATAACCAACTTCTTCGTCTAGAAGATTACCTAATCCTAAACTTTGAGAAGAGAAATTCAAAAACAGAGATTCTCTAAGGATGTGTTATCATCTTTCCTGTTTTTGTTTTTGTTTTTTTTTTAGGTAATAACTTATGTCCATGGCCCAGCATAGTCAGTACTTGAGACCTTCCTGAGAACGTCTCTAGTAGGTTCTAGATAACGGGGATTTAGATACGACTGTCCGCTGGTTTCTGCCCGGAGAAGCTTGCATCTGCTCCAGACCGGAGCCTGGTACAGCAAAGAAGTTCAACAGGGGGTTAGACCTTCCACTTTCTGAGAAGAGATTTTTCCCCAAGGAAAGGTCAGCGGCAATGGACTCAAAATTTGCCAGTGTTGAAGATTAGATGAAATCTCAGAGCCCAGTGTCTGTTTATCAGCTCTCTGATCAGTTTAAACGTAGAGCAGCCCAACAGCCTGAAAGCACGGCCTCGTCAATATTACTGTAAGATGTTATTGCTTCATAAAATGTCCCGGCAGAAAAGAAACGGGGAATGAAGACATCATCTCGGCTGAGTGACCCAGTGCCCATTTTCTCACCACTGATACATGGTGCAAAAGGGCAGTAATCAACCAGTGAAGAAATTCAGAGCCACGTGAATCCAAGCCAGTGTGAGCCACGCCCAGCGAGGAGCATTTGAGACCACAGGTCACTTTAGTGCAAATAGCGCAGGACCTGGGCCCTCGTAGGGGAGCAGCACCCCCACGGGATGGCCTTGAGAGAGGAAGTCCTAATGTCCAGCTGAAGACATTAGGGAGGAGTCATAGGCACTGAGATCATCAGCCTGCATGTTTAAAGGATGCCTGGGTTTCTGACATGGGACCATGGGGCAGAGGGTGACGTTTACTCCTCAAAATACGGTCCACGGAGCAGCAGCAGGGGCACCCCCTGGAAGTGTGTTAGAAACGCAGAATCTCAAGCAGCATCCCAGACCGAGATAGTCCAGATTTGCAATTAGGCGAGATCCCCAGGTACCTCGTTTGCCCATGGAAGTTTGAGAAGCACTACGCCAGCTGGACCGCCCAGAGTTCCATTTTGCTGAACATATCTCCGGACAGTTTCAGAGTGGGGAAGAGGCATCTATCTAAGTGGGAGGATCAGAAAACCCTCGGCCTTGCAGTCAAAGCTCTGAGGCTCTAGGAAAAGCGCTTTTCTCTTTCGGAGGCTTCGTCTCTGCATCTGCAAAGTTGATCCGTGAGCCCCATTCTGCCCACTTCACAAGTCGGCTTCGAGAGGCCGCGAGCTAACAAATGGGAAAGCACTTTAGCTGAGTATCCATTTTTGCTGACAACCGGCCAATGCTTTTCGCTCACAAAGTGCTCTTATTGGAAATGAGACCGTTAGATGTGACCACAGCTCCCCAGCACTGGCTCTGGTGGGTGATGGCCAGTGGAGACAGCCGGCGAAGCTTCCAGAGAATGCCTCCTTCACAGAAACACACTATAGATGGCGGCGGACACAGCAGAGCCCAGAAAGGACCATGCAGGAGCCTAAGGACCCATCTGTCTTATAATATCCAGATGTCTAGGGTGAGCAGAGTCTAAGAAAGTACCAAGCCTGCCCTCAAGGAACCTACGATCTTGAAGGCATTAGAACCTTACCGTAGTAGACCTTCAAAAGATATTCAAAAGTACAAACCCAGGTGGCAGGGCTTCTTGTCGTGCTAACTGAGCCCCCAGAGATGGTCTACGCAGGCTTGGGAAAGAGCCAGAGGGCTGCGGTGCCAGCCCCATTCCTGCCTCTTGGTCACTGGGATCCTGGAAGATCGCCTCATCACCTCTCTGAGACTTGGCGTCCTCACATGGCAAATGGAGCGCTGATAACATTGCCCCCGAGGGTTGTTGTGAAGAAAGGTCAAGTTGGAAGTAAATACGCCACACAGACGTATCCTCCCCTTCCCTATCACATGCCTCATTTTATTTTCTTCTTGGTACTTAGGACTACTTAATTGTTTTCTGAAAGCAGAAACTGAATGTCTTGTTCGCCGCGGTATTTTCAGCACCTAGAACAGGGACCAGCACAAAGGAAGTGCTTAATAAGAGCCTGTTGAATGAATCAACAAAGCTTCACACTCTTTTTGCCCAGATATGGATCTTTCTGGAGCTAATTTCAATTTTCGTGTTTGCAATTAGTTACAAGCCCCAGTGTGCCTCCTGGTATTCACATCTCACACTGGGAGCCAGGGTTGGTCTTGAGACTCGAGGAAAATGGCAAAAGTGATGATATGTTACTTCCGAGGGGAGGTTACCATAGGCTGCGATTTCCACTTTTGCTGCTCTGTCACTCTCTTGCTCTGGGATCGCTTGCTCTGGGGGAAGCTATGTCATGAGCAGCCCTTAGGAGAGACACACAGGGCGAGGACTGGCGTCTCCTGCCAACAGCCGTGTAAGTGAACTTGGAAGTGGGTCCTCGGACCTCAACTTCAGAGACTGCAGCCTCATGTGGGACCTGGAGCCGGAACCCAGCAAAGCCACAAGCAGTCCCTGACCTTTGGAAACTGTAAGAGATAATAAATGATTGCTGTTTCTAACTACTAAGTTTTGGGGGTAATTTGCTACACAGTAGTAGATAATTACCACATTCCCACTGAACGGCCTCCAGATCCTCAGTTAGAGGAAAGAGATGACCCCCCTCCTGCCCCAGGAGCAGGTAAAACAAAGCAGGGCCAAGATGCTGGGTGATAGGCAAACATGCCTTTAAGAGGATTTCTCTCTTTCCTTTGAAAAAATGGCATCCATGGGCCTGGCATTATCCTCAAGCACTTTGTCAAGCTCATTTCCTGGTACGACAATGAATATTCCTGGGATATTCTACCAATAAAGTACACCAAACTCAATGAAAAAAAGAAAGGGAGAGAGAGGAAGGAAGGAAGGGAGGGAAGAAGAAAGGGAAGGAGGAAGAAAGAAAGAAGGAAAGAAAGAGGAAAGAAAATATAGCATCCACAGCCTCCATATTTGACATGGGAAGGTCGTACTGGGCCATGGGGATTCCCTCTAGTGCAGAGACTTCACAGGCCCAATGGATGTGGAAAGGGGTTATCTTGCACTGATCGTTAATACTTGTGGTCATCTGGCATTCTGCTTTACAGCCAAGACCTGATTGGAACAGTAAAACAAGACTTTGCCAAAGCCTTTGGGAAAGAAACACACACATACATATGTACGCGTGTGAACACACACACACACACACACACACACGAAACAAAGAACACCACCCATTGCGAAGATTTGATTGATAAAGACCTATTTATCTTCACATTCTGAGAAGTGTTTCCTTCTTAGCTTCCCATCTGCCTCTTTGTAGCTTCCAGAACCCAGGACTTTAGGGTACGTATGGAGAAATCTCAATTCCTCAAAATTATGATTGAGCAGAGACTCTTCAAATCCTATTTCCAGCCTACTTAGGTGCCTATTTCTAAGTTCCCTCCACTTCCCTCCTTCTTCAACACTGGGAACACTCAGACCGTGAGGCAAGACTTGCACCCACAGGCCGTGAATCCTTCAATATCATAGTATCTCTGTAACACGCTCTTGAGGGCTGCCTCCTTATGGGAACAGAGGCTGGGCCATTTCCCCCCACTGTCTCTACTCCAGTCCCCCTCACTTGAGAGAAGCAAACCCTCACCTATGTCCTAGGCTTTCTCCTCCACCTTTCAGCAAATAGAAAGGCCAAAGAATAATGGATGTGCCTGACCACAAAGCAGATGAATGGCCAAACAGTCCTGGAATCACCTCTAGGAGGTGTCTAGCCCATCGGGGCTGGCATCTCCCAGTAATATCTGTATTGTGTGCTCTCTCCCATGGCTGCATACCTTAAGACTGGAAACTCAGAGGCTGTCTAGTGTGGCCACCCACCCCGTGTTGGAACCCCCACCCCACCCTAAAACTTTTCTGGGCTTTCCAAGTGACAGGATGCCTACCATCTCCCAAGGCCGCTGTCCCCATTATAAGACACCTCTAACATTAAACAGCTCAGGCTCATACTGAACTAAAATATCCCCCACCTAACACATGCACCCAATATCTTCCAGTATTGAGTGTGTCTCTGCCCTCTGGCCCCATGTGACGTTCCTTGTCCCTCTGCTCCATGGCAGGCCGTCAAAGATGTGACCAGAGGGATCATACCGCCTACCTTTTCTCTTCACCAACCACGCCTCCATAACATTGTCTCAAGTGCTTTCAGCACATTATTCACTTTTATTCTATTCTATGCTGACAATATTCCCTGTAATGTGACAAATCTAGACCTG
>CM052885.1:9482457-9545827 GCA_028534135.1 Potos flavus | reverse complement strand
GGTTGTCCTGGATGAATCAAGGTGTACATTTCCAAAAATCCTAGAAACCACTCTGGTGATGAAGCCACTCTTCTCAGAGCCCACGAACCCCAGGAGTTTCTTGGCCTTCTAACTCACGAAATGTTTACTGCTCTGACTTTTTAAACATGGAACTCCGTGGGTGCCCCCAACCTCACTGTCTTCCCCTCCTTTCTGCACCTTTTGTTATATTCAAAGAATTTCTAACTTTTCCCTGAAACTTTCTCTTCACTCGTATTACAAGCCACCACTGGAAACATAAGGGGTGCCCATTTCCCACCCCGAGCCCCACTCTTCTGCTTCCAAGGATCTCCATTCTTCATACATCCTCAGGACGTAAGTAGACAGAAATGTTTATTACTTTTGCTCTCCACCCAATTCTTTCCAAACTCTGGTTATTCCCATTTTGCTTATGGTCTTTGAGGATGAGATGGTCTTTGAGGATGAGATTTGTCTGATCCAGAACCTCAGATATATATGAAGGCCATTTTTTCGAGCCCTTAAAAATATTAAATTCAGTGTAGAAATAAAATCACCGTTGGTACCTCTGTCCTTTGAGACCAAAACCAAAGATCCTTTCAAATTGGCACCAGAGGCCAAAAGTTTTCCGGGGTGCTGATTCATTCCTCATCAGCCATATCAGTGATTAAATATTTACGTGCCAAGGAGTCTGTGATTAAATATTAATTTCCAGCCAGTCCGCTATGAAATATTTAAGGGCTGGTGAGTCTGAAGTGTGCAGCTTTCAGCTCAGAGCAAGAAGAGCCCCGTCAAAGGCCGGACGCTAGATGATGGAGCAGGTGCATGAAGACAAGTTGATGAGCAAGTGTGCCAGGTGCACTTGAACTCGGACGCCCCCGGCTACCCAGAACTGAGACAGTGCACACCCACACTGGGCTGCCCTGCGTGTGAGTGATGACTCACCAACACAAGCTTCATATGTGCATTTCACAGATGGTAACACTGAGGCTCAGAGAGGCGGAAGGAATCACCCCAGATTTCAGGGTCAGCGAGGAGCGCCCTTGACTAAGTTGTTCACTTCTAAGCAGGAATTGTTGCTTTTTTCTGCCCCAGAAAGAACAAAGAATTCTTGTGTAGTCTTTGTACTGGTAAGAAATCATTGGCTCTAATCTTTCAAATGGAGGGAATTTAATACAGGCAATCGCTTGTAAAGAAGGTAGGAGGACTGGAAGATCAAACAGGAAAACGAGGTGGCGTTGGTAGAACTGAGAAAAGCAGTGGTTGAGAGATCAGATGCTCCTGGCACCTTCCTGGGCCCGGGCTCGGAGGCCCGTTCCTGCTGCTGAGGTCGTGCGGATGGTGGCTGGTCGGTTCCGGAGCCACCAGAGAGGCGCCTTCTCAGCTAGGCCACCGCTGCTGAAAAAGATGCTGACTGTTGCCGGCCAGGGCCTGGGGCCTCCCCCCTCGGGTGACCGCCTCGGACGACCGCAGCTCGCTTCCGTCACTCAAGCCTTCGCTTCCGGCCTCGTGCTCTGTCTGCACCGGGTGGGCTTGCCTTTCAATAGAGATTGTCTTGTCTTTGTTCCTCATCATTTCTCACGTGTTCTTTTTATCTCCCTGGTGAAGAAAAATCATAAGGAGACTAATTCATCTCATATATTCTATAGTTCATGAGGTGTTTTTACACCCGTTATCTCCGTTGACCCCAAAAGAACCTGGGAGACCGAATGCGGGGGTCATCATTCCCACGACTGAGAGTTCCAGGCACAGCAAAGTTAAGTGACTTGCTCAAGGGTACACAGCGGAGAACCTGCCATATAGCAGATGCCTGGACAAGCCTATTGAATAAATTAACAACAGGAAAACTGAATGGGCCATGGTCATCATTCATAAAAACCAGGGATGGAAGTATTAGTTGAAGTTCAACAGGAGAAAGACTTCGTGAGCAGAGAAACAGACGGGGTTGATGAGATGGAACCTGGTGGGGGGAATGTTAGTTTCTCCATGTGGTTCCTTAAATCTACAGACAATGGCACATCAGCCTATTTTACGATCGAGCAGGAGGAAAATGCCAATTACAGAAACCCCTGAAAGCGAGTTATTGCTTCTAGAATCCCTGCCTCTTGCCCGTCACCCTGGCACAGTCGTGACCTCCTTGGCTCTTGGGAATATCAGCCTCAGTCCAACAGCTCGGTGGTTCCCACCATGTTTCTGACTGTCCGTGTTCTATTGCCCTTGTCACCCCCGGTCCCCTGCATTTCCCGTCCTCACCCAACTGTCCTTTCCTCGCCCTGCGTCTCCCAGCTCTGCCCCCTCCCACACCCGCCACCTCTCACTGTTACAAAAACAGACAGAGCCTACTGGCCCTATTTCCCCGATCCCTAATCCAGGGTGACATTCCAGGCAAACCACCACATCGTCCCCTTTCTCTTGCTGTTTGGGGCCTGCTTTCTGCCGACTCCATTGCCCTTGTTCTGAGACAAGGGGGAAGATGTGCAGTCTATTACCCTTATAAACCAGCTCCTTTCTTCCTCTCTCTGCCATTTAAAAGGGCCTTTCTATTTGACTGAACAAGAAAAGGAACTCTAAGAGGGGAATTAACATTGTCCCCATTATATTGTCCAATTAACACTTGTCCCGTCAAAGGCTGAGTAGGAAGCCGGGAGCCTTGGTCAATGAGAACTTTTAATCCCTCAGGTAAATGCAAAGTCGCATTGAACACGATCAAAGGGCAGATCTCAATATATTCTCTCCCCGAGCCCCTTCCCTCCCCCCTCATGCATAGGACTGTATGAGGCTGCTAAATTCTGGATTGAATGAGTCTCAACCTCCCTTTGTGGCCATGTTGGGTGAAAGTGTGGGGGATGGTTGATCAGACATTTAAAAACTCACACCAAGCCTCTTAATTACATCAAGACAAAGACACCAACACAGACATGCTGAAGTAATGACAACCCAACCATCTTCTTTTTTAAAAACCTATTTCCTCTCGGTAGGTACTAGGCCCAGCACCATTATTAACAAAGTAAATTATGCAAATAATTAATCCTTTGGAAGGATGGAATTTGGGGGTCAGTTTCTTCTTTGGATAGAATGCCAGCGTTCGCTGAGATTTGACCCAGGAGAAAGCGTCGGGCAGATCGAGTGGGGACCGAAGGAGGAGGGCAGGGCAAGGCAGGGACTCGGCGACACTTGGTGGCCTCTTCCCCATGTCCCGCCATCCCACCTCACTGCTTTTCACACAGTAGGTGCTTAACACTTATTTATTCATGACGATATCAGGGAAAGTTATTTGTTTAAGGATTTGTTTGAGACCCAGAACCCTTCAAAAAGATTCAGACTGGTTTCCTAAGAGGAATGATTAATCTAGGCGAAAAGCAAAGGGAGGAATGGTAAGTCGGAGCCGAGGGGGAGCTCATTCACAGACGTTGGCACCGGTCACTCCCACCCAGTTATTACTGACGGTCCCCGGCGCGGACGAGCCCTGCCCGGCTGCCAAGTCTGCATGGTCCAGAGCGTATCTACTTAAATACACTTAAAAAGAAAAATGCAATGTGAACAAATGGAATAGCCTGCAGCAAGCCCGTATTATGGAGCAGGTCCCTTAAGGAGCGGGTCGCACTCCTCGCCTTCTGGATCCCCAGCCTGGTCAATGTCTTTATGATGAAACCATACAGCATGGTATCAAGCAAAGAGATCATCGCCCCGAGATCTGCCCTTGTCCAGGTCTGAGGAGCAGACTGGACGACCGAGAGGTACCATACAGCCAATTCTGGAGTTGGGGGCCGTCGGGGACTGGGGGAGGGGGCGTGGCTCGGGTTTCGGATGGTTTGGGAATCTCAGTGGTCTCAGTGGTCTCACCACCCTGGCTGGGGGGCCGGCTGTACCCTGAAGCTTTGAGCCAGAGCCACAGTGACCAGAAGAACCAGCTGATTTGGAACCAGGCACCCCTGCATCCACTGAGGTTATCAAGACATGAGCTCCGATGTCAAGCCAGGCTGCGGGGAGGGCAGAGAGAAGCGGCCCTCCGGTGCTTGTAATCTGTGTGCACACTTACCACCCTCCCGCCACTGACATCAGCACGTAGGCATCCTCGTTGGTCCACCCTTTTGAGGACATTTTTTATACACATGGCTCGTTTAGCCTGGAGTTCTTTCTCCCCACTGGGGTCACTCCCTCACTTCCTTCAGGCTTCTGTGCAAATATCGTCTTAGTAGAGAATGCTTTGCCTATCCGTAAAAAACCAGGACACATGCATTCCCATCACGTTCCACCCCCACCCCAACCCAGCTCTACTATGTTCCCTCGTCCGGGTCATTGGGGAACACAATATATATCTATATACTTGTTCTTTCTCTGTGTGGCCCCTATCGTTTTGCCATGGTCTGGAAGGCTACGTTTCACTGTCGATGGGCATGCGGTCCTTGTCGGATGAGCGAGGTAGGGGCAAGACTAGTGACCCACATGGCGGGTGGGAGAGAGAAGCACCAATGCACTTTGCCTGGAAGGGAAGATCAGCTTGAGTTAGCATGGCAGGAGGGCTTCCTGGAGGGGGGTAAGTGTCAGTGAGCATTGAGGGTCAGGAAGCACTCTGATCGTAAAAATGATAATTAGGGTGACCATATAATTTATCGCCCAAAATAGGACACTTTGGGAATGAAAAGAGAGCTATTAATAATTACACCGGGGCAACAGGCATAAAATGGGACTGTCCCAGGCAAATCAGAATTTACAGTCGCCCTGGTGATGATTAACTGGTAAAAGAGACACCCTCCTTGAAAGTGGACGTGGCTGGGTTGTGCTCCGAGGTGCGGCCTGCAGAGGCCCGTAAGGCCATTCTCCTGTGGACAGGGAGGGTCTGTCTTGAAAGGAGAGGACATCCACGTGTCATCCAGCCTAAGAAGAGGAGGGTCTCACATAGGACCCTCCGATGTGGAATCCGAGTCTTGAGTGCAAAGCAGAGGGGACTGCTTTCCACTTAGTTCAAAGTTCTCCAGGCCTTGTCTTCTCAAGGCCTTATTCTGAGTCCAGAAGAGCTCCTGCGGAAGCACTGAGACAGAGCCCAGGAGTCTGAGCGCTGAGGTGAGAGGCGACCTTCTAGTACCAGGGAGCGAGCTGGCTCTTAGCTACCACGTTAGCCCAATACAGAATTTTCACTCTTGCTGCCCCAGAGACAGTCAGGCATCTGACTGTGACGGCCCGGCCTCCACTGTCTCATGCCGTGGGGAAGTTGTCCTCAAAAGATCAGAGGAATAAAGGGGAAATAGGAGATTTGCAGGCCCAGAAGTGTCCTCAAAAAGAATTAATAAAATAGCTCTTAGGAGAGTGATTTTCAAACTGTTCTCTTAGCCTGTGAAAAATTAAATCAAATGTTTTGATTCCAATGGGTAAAACTTAATAAAACTAAAGGATCTCAGGTTTGATCAGGAGTGGGAGCCCAAGGTGTTGCCTTCTCTTCCTCTCGCTCATCCCCTCCCCCCTGAGCAGCTCTCATGAAGACCCTAAATGATGCTCCAAGGAGCAGGGTTTGAAGACCCCAACCCTACAGGAGCCCCAGGTCCGCATGGAGCCACGGCGACCACAGCAGAGGGCCAAACGTGGCTTGGAATTGTTTTAATTTCATTTTCTTTCATGTCACTTTGTTTAATTTTGTTTCATTTCCTCTTTGTGACCCTTCTATGGTGTCCTGCAAAGTCTGAGACTGATGAAGGCAGAACATCGTCAGGAAGATTTATTGGTTAATCCCAAACCCACAGAGCCCAGAGCATCACTACACACAATGCCCTGTCTGTCCACGGAGTCACCCGATGGTCTGGGCAGAGACAGCCTCTTGTGCCTTGACCCTCTGTCATCCCTGGCCGAGCACCACCTCCCGGATCTCTCTGAAGTCAGGGCCACGAAGATCTTCAGCACCATCTGAAGAGGTGAGCCCAGCTCCTTGTAACCAGCGTGCCCTGGAACCCCTGGCCAGGAACCGGGGTGAGACCCGAAGGGCGCACAGGGCACAAATTCAAGGACATCATACTCTGTAGAGCTAGTACTTAGATGTGCCCCAGCCGCCCTCTTGCCTTGTCCCAGTCCCGAGAGCCGGCTCCAATCTTCCAGAACCTCCAGAAAGAAGCATCTAGAATTCATATTTTTGCTAATGTTTGAACCCTTTTCATTGAATCACACTGGTGAGTTACCCTGCTAACGACCCTCCTCCAAGCCATGACGGGGGGACAGAGCACCCCATCCGGCTGCACTTTTATGAAGAAAGCCGCGTCCGCAGACCTGTGATGTTAATAATGGACTGCCACGTGCACACGGCAAGCCCGGCAACCTGGGTCCTCAAATGCCATGTGGAGGAGGCCGGGCCGAAGGAGACACTCAGTTTTCTGATCCAGCTGTTCCAAAAGGCTTGGAATCTTCCCAAAGCCCTAAAGAAACATATCAGTGTGAGAAATGGTTAGAGAGAAGACAGAACATCATTTGGGAAGTCGGGTCACTTAGCCATGCTTTTAGGGCTCCACGCTTTTCTAAAATGAGCCCTATGTCCCCAGCAAAATCAGCAGCGGTGGCAGAAAGGCAACCAGAGTTAAGAACCCCAGTGGTGCTCGGGGGCTCCACGCCTTTCTCCTTTCCTGTACCCCAACCCCGGGGGACAGAGCCACGCATGGCTGGACTGCCCAGTCTGAATCCCAGCCTACCCCTTCCTAGCTGTGTGTCAAGTTACTTCACCGCTCTGTGACTCAGTTTCCCCATTTGTCAAATGGAAATGTAACAGCCCCGAATTCCCTGGGGTGCTGGGACGGTGACATGAATTCATCTACAGACGTACATGCAGTTCCTGCATACAGAGTATGGTTGAGTAAGTGTGGGCCACCACCTCGTAAGAGGGGGCTGTGCTATTTGTCATCCCCCTTTTATATCCACGGTCGCGGGGCTGGGCGTCACCCAGCCGGTGAGTGGCGGAGCCAGCCTGAGGCTGAGGTCTGGCTGGCAAAGAACCCGCACCACCAGCCCTCACCTGTGAAGCCAGTGCGCCAGACCTCGTAAGTCTTCTCTGCAGACCCTGGGGGGCCCATGACGAAGGCAGGGCAGTAGTTAAAATTCCCATTCGACAGGCAGGAGGACTGACCCATAGGACCCTCCCAGAGGCCACCAGGGGCCCGTGGTCTCTGAGCCCTCTCAGGCAGGCCAGGCCTGTCCAGCCGCTCCCTCCCTGCAGCACCCCTGCCCAACACACCAGCCTCCGAGAGCCCAGCCCTCCGCCTTCCCAAGCATATTCACCACGGGGCCAGGATGGTCAGCTCCATTTCTCCCAACCAGGTAAGGACTCCTAGCCTCACCATTAGCAAGGGGCCTCACTGGACTGGGGTTCGCGGTCCCCCTGGCCCCATTCCTGAGGCCGCTCTCCTTGTGTGAACACGCCCCTTTCGGCTCAGGCAGTGGTCCTCGCAGGCAAGGGTGCTGAGAATCCCCACTTCCTCAGGAGATGTCAAAAACACCTGGAGTTGCAGAAAACCCTCTGCGAACAACAAATCTGATCCCCTCTTCTCCTGTATGGGTGAGAAACTGGAGGGCCCGGGAGGTGAAGGCTTGCCTGAGGTGGCACAGGGTGCTGGGGGAAGGATGAGTCTCTAACCTGTTCCTTGGTCCCAGGCTCCAGCTCATCCCAGCGAGTGATGCTGGCTTGCTCCCTTCTCTCCCAGGCTCCTCTGACCGATTGGCTAGGAAAAGAGAAGTGTGATAAGCTGCTGGGGTTGACATATGCGAAGTCTTGTTTCATAAAGTGCACTAATCTTGCAAATGTTAGGTGCCATTTTAAGGCTGGGAAGGCCAGCAGGGGTCTCGTGAGGAGCTTCGAATGCCTCACGCAGAAGGGTATTCCTGGTCAGCTAGGGGCTGGTGGAGGGCTTGGGCAGGAGGCTGTGGGGTCACACTGTGGCTGGGGAGGGGCCTTCCGGAGGCCAGCTGGTGGGTGGGCTGGGGAGAGAGGAGACCAGTATGCAAGTGGCAACAGCAAGAGCTGAGGAAGGGAAGGGACTCAGAGAGGGAAGGAAGAAGACGCGGCAGGACCAACATGGCATCAAGCAGGGAGTGTGCGGTGCCTGCCGGGAGAACATGGAGGAGCCCAAACGCTCCCTCCCCACTTCCTTCCGCTGCTACTCAAGGGACTTTGGGCAAAAGTCTGTGCCTCAGTTTCTCCTTAGGGGCACTCGCCAGTCAACCTCCTACCTTCGTAGGCTTCCAAGCCTCTGTGATGCATCTTTTACAAATACCAAAAGCAGATTCTCACTGGCAACTCATGAAAAGAATGAATCAAAAGGTGAAAGAATCTATTTGTCACTTTTACTCAGAACTTACTCTTGTTAAAGCAAGCAGCAGAAAGAAAGTGAGAAAAGACGGGCCCGAAACAAAGACTGTCTGTGCAGTGGTTCAACTGGGTTGCAAGGCACTGACCTACTGTGTGAGGGACAAGTGACTCGAACGTGTCTCCCTCTCTGTGACTGGCAGATGCCATGCTCTGGCGTGACTCAGGGAGCTGATGAGACATTTCCAGATACCATTATCCAGACCTAGAGCAGGCAGCCAAGGTCCCGTGGGCCCCTTGGGACCACCGAGGAAACTGGGGTCTCCTTTGCAGGACTCCCAGCAAGTCCCTGAGTTTGCCGGAGAAGAATTCTCCTTTGTCAGCCAAAGTTACAAAGAGAAGGGGCAGCCTCTTCACCTGGGAAAAATGGGCACGATGCCAACTGGAAATCAAAGGACAGCCAAGGTTGCTGACCTGGATGGTCCGGGGTTGACCTTGAGTGTTAGCAACTGGAAGCTGGGTCGACGGGGATCCCGGGTCCACAGCCCTCCAGAAGTTGATCCCAAGCCAGTCACACAAAACTGTGGAACCTCAGTTGCTTCTGCAAAATGGGCACGATAGGGCCTACGCTGTAGGGCTATTTAGGGGATCAAAGGAGATAACGGATACAAAAGTGCTTTGAGATTCAAAAATGCTATTCCTACAGGGACATTATTTTGAGGACAATTTGCTCTCCAGGGCACAGCCTTGTAACAAGAACACCCCTCAACCTCCCCTAACACGCCCGTAATAAGCTGGAAATCCTGTTTATAGCCTACTTACATCTTAGGAAGTGGATTCCCATCCATCCTTCCATGAATAACAGTAGCCTGAAAGGTGACATGACTTACCCCATTTAGCATTTGCTGCGTCCCCACTATGTGCCAAGCATGGCTCCAAACACTCGAGATGCCCTGGAGGAAGGAGTGGCCCTGTCCTCATGGAGAAGACCGACAATGACATCGTAAGACAAGTGCCAGTGAAGGGAAGGCCAGAGCGCCTGGGCTTAAGCTCACCTTGGGGGCCCGAGATGGCCTTGAAGGACAGAGGCAGAGGCAGGGAGAGGTCTGGAGAGAGGAAACTGTTCCTGGCAGACAGCCTAAATTCAGAACCTGGGTCACCCCAGTCTGAGTGGCCACTAGCAGGGAGGCCAGGGGCCCCCCGGGACCAAGCAAGATGGCTTGCCAAGTGTCTGTGCATGCGTGCAGCCCCCCGGGACCAGCCTCTACAGCTTCCTAAAACCCTCAAAAGAGCCCATCCCGTGGACCATTCTGCCAGCCCCCCAAGGTCAAGAACAACGGCAGGCAGAAAAGTGCACACATTCCCCTGGGGAGGACAGTCCTGCACTGTCCGCAGGTGGGCGGACAGGCCCCTCCGGCCCCTTCCCTTGTGGGGGGAGCAGCCCGACTGCGCCCAGAGCCTCCCTTCCCCCTCCCATGCACACTCAGAACAAACCCTGCTCACAGAGGCTGAGCGCGGGGGCAGGGGCGGGGTGCGGAGGGGGCACGGGAGGGGTTATGCCAGGGTCACTAATGGGGAGGAGTGTTTTTCATCAGAACCCCTTCCCTAAGAGCTCATCGATTATTCATGGCCATTAAGAGGCCAAACTTCCTTCTAAGGGAGGGACCCAGGGCTCGGAGGGCAGCCAGCCAGGCCAGCGAAGGAAGCCTGGGGACAGCCCCAGCAGGCAGCGTGAAGTCCCCATCCTGGGGGTCGCCAGGGGCACGAGGCGGCCTCCAGAGAGCAGGGAGCGGGCCCCGGTCGGGCCAACTGGCAGGCTGCTCCCGCGGGCACGCACAGAGGCGGCGCCCTCGGCCTGCTGGCAGATGTGTTCACCCACTAAATAATTTACGCCCTCCAGGAAATGGACCGCGGAGATGCCAAAGCCATTAGAGGCCTGCTGGTGGGGGAAGGGGACACAGAAGAGAAGATGACCCGGAGGCACAAGCCGCCTGGCCTCTCATGGCTTCGGCGTTGCCGGGCGCGCTCATGCCCGGGTCTCGCCTGGCGCTCGCTGGTCCCCGTGTTTCCCAGGTGAGCTCAGAGAGGGGCAGGAAGTTAGCGTGAGGCTGCACAGCCTGACACTGTTCAAATTCGAACTCAAACCAGGCCTTCTGATCCTCAGCGTGTCCTTCAAGCGGAAGACATTTCACTAAGAAATCAAGCGCCCAGTGTCCTTTTTACGGCTCCTCCTGTGTGGGACCAGAGGCTCGGCTCCCCCCGCTCTCAGGCCTCTGTACCTGGGTCCAGGTATTCCTGCCCCGCCTGGACACTGTCCCCCATGGGGACCCAGCCACTAGAACACAGAACGGGCCCAGATTGCAGCCAGTTGCATCCATGGAGAGACTGAGGTCCAGAGAGGAGCGACTTGTCCAAAGTCCCGTGCTGAGGAACAGAATGGGATCCGGGACCCGGGACATCAGATTCTAGTTCCCTTCCTTTTTAGGATGCCGCCTCCAGTCTGCTCTCTAAAACATCCCGATTCGAAGGACAGCTGGTTAGTGTTTCTACCCCAAGAGGCAAGGCTGGGACCCCAAGAAGATCCCCCCAGTGACCTCCAAAAAGCCAGCGCAGCAAGGACCATCTGAGACGCCCACACACTTAGCTGGATAAGAGAGATAAAGCTCCTGCTGAAACCCCGGCTCTCGGGCTGACCCCCGCAAGGGAAGAGAAATGCAGGGCCAGGGGGGCTGCAGACGAGTTGCAGGCCGTGGACTTGCCCGGGGTTTATCGATCATTTCCCAGAAACTAGGTCAGTGCTGGGGAAGGGTGTCAGTGCACGTGCCTCCGCGTGTGGCCACTCAGTTCACTGAACATCTGCCTTTGGCTCGGGTCATGATCCCAGAGACTCAGAGACTTGGGATCAAGCCCCGCATCAGGCTCCAGCCCACTTCTCCCTCTCCCTCTGCTGCTCCCCCTGCTTGTGCTCTATCTCTCTCTGTCAAATAAATAAATAAAATCTTAAAAAAAAAATTCTTGGTTATAAGGGTTGGGCAAGAAATCAGTTCATCCCGTCTCCTTCTCCCACCACCAGACACTATCATGGCCCCTTTGGCTGAGGAGCACGTGCCCGAGAAAGAGCACCAGAATTATATTCCATCACTACCAGCTTTCGAGAACTTTGTTATCAAATAATCTACCCATGCAAGGTTTTATAAGGTTTTCTTTTGCTCACAGTCCAAATGATAACATCCCTTTAATTCAGCAAATATTTAGTGAGCAGCTACTAAGTGCCGGGGCCTGTGCGGAGCACTGGAGATCCAGGAATTAATAAGATGCTGTCCATTCCCATGCAGAACTCAAACTCTAGAGGCAGAAGCATTCGAGTCCATGGCTAATTACACCACGGAGTGATAAATGTTGTAATAAAAGGGAGTCCCAAATGCCATAGGGTACAGAACAGGAAAAGCAACTCTCTGCGTGGCCTTCATCACTCACACGACCAAGCTCTCTAGCTGTCTGGCCCATAATAGATGTGTCCCCTCCAGTACGAACACACAAGTCTGGGTCTCCTTTTGTCAATAACAGGTGGCTTACTGAGGAATTGCATGGTACTCTGGGTGGGTAATGAGGCTCGAAAGCTCTCTCCCAGAGCCTTCAGCATCTCACACCATGGAGCCAGAGATGAAAGGGGACAGTTCGGGCCAAGCAACCTACCGTCGCCCTGAAAACCACCCAAGCAACACAGCCTTATGGCGCCCACTTCCCTCTTGGCCACAGCAGGTCCTTGTATCCCCGGGACATTGAAAGCTCTCAACGTGCTTCTACCACGCAACCCCCAGGGCAGACGTGCAAGAGCCCGGAGGCAACCGCACAGAGCAGAGCCTCAGGTTTGAGATTCTATGTCATCCTGTAGGAAGGACTGTGTCTCGCCGATCCCTGGCAATGCCACCCAGGTGACAGCTGCAGCAATGGCCGTGGGTGGCAGCCCATCCTATAGACATTTTTATAGGAGGTGACAGCTTTCCTACTGCACAGCCCATATCTCATGGGAGGCGAGGAGCAGCTGGACAACCACAAAAGGACTTTGATGTCAATATCAATTCTCTAGACCATGAACAGTCAGTTCTCGGGGAGGGGGAAACAAAGAGCCAATAACTGCCTGAAAAATGTCCAATCTATCTGCAACTCACGGAAATGTTAATTAAAGCAACAATGGGTTATCAATTTGCCTTTATTACACCAGCAAAAAGGTACATGCATGATGATACTGAACACAGGAAAGAGACAATAAAATGAGAAGTTATCTTTCATTTGTAAAGGGGGAAAAAGTTAGGATACCCTTTCTGGGAAAAGAAGACGTTTGGCAATACAAACCAAGTCTCTTTAAGAATGCATCAACTTGGCCACTAGCAAGCAATCTTAAGGAAATAATCAGAATGTGTTTTCTATAGAACAGTGGCTCTCATGGAGCTACCTAGAATATCGCCAAATAGTAAACATTGTAAATGCCCAGCGAAATGGGGGAAATTAAATAAATAATGGCACTTTTGGAAGATGAAATGTGCGAAGTCACTTAAAATTACATTTTTAAGACAATGTAATAAATGAGAAAATATGTATTTTAAAAGAAAAAGTGAAAAGAGCCACACAAAATTACACCTACCACTTAATACCAGCACCGCAAAGAATGCGTCTTAAAAGGACTGGAAAGAAATACACGAAAGCAATTCATGGTGACTATATCTGCTCATTGGATTACAGCTTAGGTGAGAAATTTTTCTTCTCTATAAATTCCAAATTTCCTTCAATACTTCTACATTAGCGTTCTAGTTAGAAAAATATTTACAGCAATTTACCTTGTTTCAAAATATAGACATGTGAGTTCATACGTCTCACTCTACGGAAATACGGGTAGGACTCCGTTACAGGCCAAACGAAGAATATTTACATAGTGAAAGAGAAGGTAGTGGAGATTTCAACATTGTCACTCATGGCGTCACACGTCTTTGTGCTCACTTGTGCTTAGTTGGCCTAACCATCGTTTTAAATCTTTGGCTGCCTTGGGGACAACCGAAACATTGCTTATTTTTCAAAGCCCTGTTCAAGTTTCACCTCTTACTGGAAGACTCCATGGAAATTGGTCCACAGGATCATGGAGACCCTCGAAAGTCTCTCGGAAGACGCACACAGCACAACTCACCGACGCTCTACCGTTTGCTATCGTCCCACGCCCGCGTGCCATCGCTCTGCTAGATTCCGCACTCTTCAGAGTGGATGGATTGGTTAACACTTATTGCATAACAAACCATCCAAAACTCAGTGACTCAAAATCACAAGTCTAGAATTGTCTGAGGGGCCGCGACTGGTTGTTTGTAGCCGAGCTCACTCCTGTGCCGATGGTTACGCTGCCAGATTGACTAAGGTCTAGCTCTGTTGACACAACTTATCTCTGCTCACGTAGTCTAACCTCCAACCAGCTGACCTGGGCTGTTTCTCATGGTGGGGACAGGCTTCAAAGAGAGTAACCGAAAGCACACAGGGCCTCTTGAGGCTTGGGCTCAAAACCGGCATACTGTTGCCTCTGCGGTAGTTTATTGGCTGAAGCCAATCGCCAAGCCAGTATAGATTCAAAAGGTAGGGAACGAGACCCCACGTCTTAATGAAAGAAGCTGAAAAGCTACATGGCGTGGATACAGGAAGGAAATAGCAGGGGCCATCGTTGCCACGGAGGTTCGATTTGTTTCAATTCGATATTGTGCCTCATCACTTGTCTGGTGATAATGTATGCATCAACCATTTTACTGATTGCTAACAGCTTCATTCCCACTTCTTCCCCCCTCTGTTCTGAATTGCAGGAGGCTGGAAGCCTGGAAACTAGATGCAAGTCCAGATTCCCTTGCCAGATGGCTTCGGATTTGGTTCTGCCAACAAGAGGCGCTGCCAGGAAATTGAAAGGCAGGAGGAAGAGAGAAGCCACTTTGTTTTTCCTACTTTCGCTTGTGGCAATAGTAAGAGAAGCAGCAGACAGACACGGGCTCCAGGGTTTCTGCTCAGGTAACGCGGCTCCAACGACAATGACCGGGAGGTAAGGGACGTGCCAGCAGTGCTATGCTGACGGGCTCTGGCTCCGGGAGCGGCAGCGGCCTGTCAGCCATGCAGGCGACGTAGCCCCTGAGGATTCTGACTCCAGAGGAACCGTACAGCAGCAGGCATGGCGGTGGCCTCTGAAGATTCCGCGGTGTTAACGACAGCGGGCTCCTGACTGCCTAAAAGCAATGCTTTCGCCACCACACCAGCAGCCACACCAGCACGCCGGTGCCACAAACAGTCATAGTCTCTGGGCAACCAACTCTCCAAACTGGCTGCCTAAAATTTGTTATCTGTATATTTGGTCAAACGGCGCGCAAGTAGACAGCTTTCTAGAAAGTATTAGTAGACGGCAACTAGTAGCTATACGAGGACAAGTTACTTAAGTTATTATCTGTGGTCATCTGTGACGATGTGGTCCTTGAAAGCAACGTTTGCAGAGAGGAAGTCATCGGTGGTATTGGACAGAATGATTATGAGAAATGGTGCAACAGAGAGGAGCTTTCTCTGACTCCACTGGAGAGCTTTACCTCGAGAGAAGGTTAAGGAACTTTAATACTTAGCTTAAGGTACAATCTGAAAACTGGGAAACCTCGGTGTTGGCCATGACAGAATCTCCAATTTTTCATATCCTCCGGGTTGACACAGGATAGAGTCAGACCCAAAATATACGTCTACAAGTTGCAGAATTACAATATCGATTGAATTCACAACCTTGCCTGGATGAGCATTGGACATGGTGTGGGAAAGAGTGGAATTCTGAAAGTTAGAAGAAGTCAATTGAGATGAACTTGGATAAATGTCAGAATCTAGATTTATCAAATCCCCTGGGAAATGTTCTCTGTAGAAGCACACTGTCCTTCTCTCTGTGAGGAAATCCTGGGACGCAAAATGACCATCATGATATGATACATAAATAACAAGGGGCTGATAGATTCAGAATATGCACAGGAAATGACTCTTAAAGAAACTCTAGAAAGAGCAGAACTGGGCCTTCAGAAGGTCATCCCGCCTAACCTCCTTAGTCAGTTGGATAAACTGAGTCCTGGAGAAGCTCTGATCAGAAACTTCAACCCTTCCCATCACTTTATGAAAATGAAATGGAAGCTGAATACTTGCAGGTTCAAGTTGAAATCATCTTTATCGGGTCCACTCAAGGACTCATCTCTTGAGTGTCATCCCTTCTGAAAATCCCACAGGAACATGACATCAGCTTGTCAACTGCCACTACTCATTGCTACATTTGATGAACCAATATTCCAGTCAGGCTTTCTATAGACTTCTCACTGACCGTCTGTGGAGAATCCCATCCCTCAACTTTAGAGTCCACAGGGAAAGGTGGCCTCCGCCATGATGTTTCAATGACTAAGTAGTCGTTCTCTACAGAAAAGCACCACGTTGTCTCCGCAATCTCCCCAGCATGCCGTCCTCAACACGATGCTGAAGCTTCGCCTCCTTTTAGATTTGCTTAGACTTGGGATATTTTCCAGGGCAGTGTGAGGTAAGAAGCAGAGAGCACTGTGGGACCCACCCCAGGTCAAAGCCAGGATGGAAAGAGAGCAGGTAAGCCTTAAGCCCAGATTGCCTCCCTGGTAATGATATTCCTGAAATATCTCTTTATGATGTCCCCTCCTCTCCACTTCCTCAGCCACTGCTATGGTCAACAGGTCTCTTCTGAAGGGTTGTGCCAATGGTCTCTTAATGCCTTGTCTACAGTCTCCTTCCCACGAACATTCTCCAGAGTGAGCTTTCTGAAACGTCCATCTGACGAGCTCCCTCGACCCATGGCTCTCAAGGGTCTGCGGAGGGAATTCCAAACTACGCAGCCTGAAGACGGGGCTGCCCTGCATCTTCCTGCGGCTGTCACACCTGCAAGTGAGCCTACGTCCCCGCTGGGCAGAACGGCTTGCAGTTGCCCAAGCATGCCAGATCTCACGGAAGGTCTTCTCTCATTGCCGTCTCACTGCCACCACTGACAGTCCCCTTCTACCTGGCTCCCTCCCACTGTCACTTCAAGATTCAGCTTGCTCAGTGTCCCGTTCTTTGGGAACTGCTCCTGGGCGCTTCCGGGATTTCTCTTCCAGCACCAGAAAGTTGAGCTCTGTCCTAAAGACGATCCCAATATAATGTGCTTGTTTAGTGACAGAACATTCTCCCACTATGTGCGTGAGCTCTCTGGAGCCACCTCTGTCTCCTACCGCATAGTCTGACACTTAGCTCACGCTCAATGGTATTTAACGGATGGATGGATGGATGGATGGATAGATGCCTAACATGCTGTTTTCTTTTGCTAAAAAAAATTATCTCTTACCCACCCTCCCCACCAGACTAGATTTTTTTTTCTCAATTCTGCAAATTAGAGGATATTATTGCTTCTATCAGTCATAGTTTCAGAAATGTAAAGATTAATACTCACTACAAGCAGCAAATGTTTCATCCTTAAGGTGCCACAGGAATAACATTTGCTAATTTGTATTTGCATTTGAAATTGAAACACAAATTGGCACAAGAACTATTACACATCCCGGCTAATTAATGTTCTAAAAATGAATTATGCAAATCAACCTCAACAGGCCTCAGAAGCTCTTTCCCTGTATAATGCACTACTCGGAATGTGAACCTTGTTTAAGGGCTGATTCTGATGGGGCTGTGCAGTGGGTAGAAGCCGGGCTTTGGAACCAGAATTGGCCCGGTAGCAGTCTGCCTGCGCCTCACTTTACTCACCTGTTAACTGGGAACGAGAATGCCTACTATATCAGGTTCCTGGAAGAGTAAAAAAAAAAAAAAAAAAAAAAAAAAAGACTATATTACAGAGTCCCCAACTATTACAAGTAGCTGCCTCTCCCCATTTTCTTCCTTTGTCCTTTGGCTTCATGACAGCCCCCTTCAGACCGCCACCCCTCCTCCCACACTGTCCCCGCCCTGCCTCCCTGGCTAATGCCAGTCCTGTCTCCAACATGACTCTGCCCTCTGGATTCCGTTTTCATTTCCCGTCCTAAGAATCCAGTGAACGAACGATGTAACATCTAGCTTGGCCACACAGCATTCCTTAGGCCTTGAGAATGGAATGTCAGAACAGCTGGAGGGAGGTCATGGTGACTGATTAGGGAGCAAAACAGACAGCAGTGAAATTCTGGGCAGCTGTCTGTGTGGTCTGCAGCCGTGCCCTGATAACCTAGTGTCGTGACTACCGGCTGTCTCCTGACTCGGCGGGGCCTACCTCAGTTCCTACAAACCCATCCCTACGATGCGAAAGCGTGGATAAGGGATATTTGTTCAGGGGGTACTGGTGGGCTCCCACTAGCATCCCACCACGGGCAGGTCTGATGGCAAACATGATGATTAGAAGTAATACATGAATGGGCTTTGAGGAGCCCAACAAGAACTAAAGGTTGGAGCAGATGGCAGGAACGGTACCATCAGGACAAAGTAGGGACATACCAGGAGGACTCGTTGGACACGTAGCTCTAAGCTCTTGCAGCCAAGGCCACTGGCATGTTGAGATTTCCTTTTCAGCTGTAGACACACATAGTAAGGGTCACAGCACGGGAGGAGCCTGACAGCTAGTCCCCTTCTGAAACCATAACTGTCTTGTATTGGTGACCAGCCTGAAGGGGACGAGCCAAGTCCCCAGGAGAGCGTGGCATCACCAGCAAAACCGGGACTGACAGCTCCCCCAGCCAGCCTTCCACATCCAGGCTACAGGACTTTCTTACTCCTCCAGTGAGGAAGAAAGGCAATTTAAATGAGTATCACACATCACGCAGGCTCACGGCGGTCAGGCCTTCCCTTGGAGCCTCGACACAGACGGGGGTGCAGAACCTTCCTCTGTCTGGTGGAGATCATTTAGTTCCTTTTCATTTATTCCTTTGGAAAGTTCAAGTTAAGGGATCTCAAGCTAAAAGTGTTATTTAAATAGCAGGGACAGAATCAAGAGCCACGTGCTCACCATCTCGGGAGGAGGGACGTTTCCCTCTGATGGACGGAGCGGACCCCCCTACTCCACACCCACGCTTGTTATGTGTCTCAGACACACAAAGAACGGAAAGGCCTGGGGGTTTTCTGTACTATACAGTAGGAACTAGCTCTAAATTGAAGTATTTAAAGAAGGGATTATAAGAGAAAATTAGAAAGTCTCACGAGAGAAGCTGCTTCTAAATTATTTATGGTCGGCGCCATGTTGTTTTACACTTAAATTTAAGCACGGTCTGGTGAGTGACAGAAGCAGCAGCTTCAAAAGCCTGACTTCCTGGCTTCGAATCCCAGTTCCGCGGCCGGATGCTTGTGTGACCTTGGGAGAGTCATTTTAGCCTTCATTAAGTGTCCATTTCCTCAGCTACAAAATGAGGTTCACACTGACCGCATGGGACGACACATCGACCAGAAAGACACCCAGGGAAGCTGCTACAGGAGAAAGGTCTGGAGGCAAGGATGCCAGCAACGGGATCCTGGCTCCAGCGCCCTCCAGCTGTGTGGTTCCGCAGGGCCCCTCGGCCTCCACAGCCAAATAGGGTCATAATCCTATACCTGCCTCCCAGGATCAGCGAGAGTACTGAGTCAGCCATGCGCTCGTTGTCTCTGTCCACCGCCACCGCCCTCCCCACCCCGAGAATTAGTGTGTTGAAATCCTAACTTCCAATGGGGCTGGTATTAGGAGGTGGGGCCTTTGGGAGGTGCTTGAATCATGAGCGGGGAGCCCTCTGGAGTGAGATTAGCACTCTCATAAAAGGGATGCTGGAGAATCCCCTAGCACCTTCCAGCATGGGAGGACGTAACTGGAGGGAGGTCAGCCATCCGCAACCCAGAAGAGTGCCCTCACCTGACCAGGCCGGCCGTGTCATCTCAGACTTCCAGCCTCCAGGACCATGAGCAGTGAATTTCCGCTGTGTGTAAGCCACCCAGTCTGTGGCATTTGGTGACGGCAGCCCTCGTGGACGAAAACTGTTCATACATCCCTACGCTGTCTGGTTGCATAGTAGGTTCTCACATGTCAGCTTTTAGGATGACAGATTGACGCAAACACTTATCCAGTACCCTGTCCATGCCAGGTCCCATCCTAGACACCGTAACGCGAGGATGAATGGAACAGCATCCTCAGGGGCTCGAGGACCCCTGGATGGGAAAGCACTCACCCAGGCGATCGTAGGGGAGCACGGTCTCCGGAAGAGAGCCAGCCCCTAATCCCAGAAAAGGTGACGTTTGAGACGAACCTTGAAGGACAGCAAAAAACATTCAAAAGGGTGACAGCGTGTTCCAGACAGCGGTACCTGAACGTCCAAGGCACAGAGGTGAGGACGGCAGGGAGCCGAGCGCGTCGGGTGGGAGCCTGCAGGAGAGGTGTGGTCCGGCTTACACAAACTCCATCCTTCGTGACTGCGAGCCAAGAGACCTTGATTTTAAACTCTCCCGAGTCCCAGCTCTGAGAGTGCGGATTAATTTCCCAACTTGTAAAATGAGCCTATTAACAGGCATGATCCTTGAGGGCCCTCCCAGCTCTAAAGCAATTCAATTCTCACCAGATTGCAAACTTCCTGGAGGCAGATTTCGTGTCCTATTCCTCTGCTTCCCCTGGCACACCTCAGCGGGGGCCAGGTTCGGTGCTTAAAAATGCCTTTTACGCTTCCTGCATGTTCTAGTCTTTTCTAGCTGGGAAAGCTCTCATTTTAACAGTTTGTTCACAAGCAGGTTTCAGAAAGCACGTATTTATAAAACTGAGACTCCCCCCTCCCACCCATCTTGCAGTGTTTTCTCATTAAAACAAATCAAAAATGCCTATACGAATGATGTCAAGGCTTTTAAAATTCAAAACCAAAATGTGGCCGTCACCTGACTTGTCTGGTTCAAAGGACGCTGAGGTCGGGGAGCCTCTCGGACAGACAGCCCAGGACTCCCCAGACTAGACAACTCGAGAAGGAACATGCGAGAGCGCCTTCCAGCCCTGGCTCCTGCACCCGATAAAATTAGCCTAAAAATGATCTCCATGGCAACAGGAAATTTGTTCTTAAAGAAGGTTAGAAATAATGCCTTTGGAAGAAACTCTGCAGCAGATAGAATATTCTCAGATTACACATAAATGGTGTCTGTGCCAACAAAGTGAAGGGCCAGGCGGCTCAATTATCTGGATAATTTAGGCCTGAACCGGTGATTTGTAAAAGAATAGGAGGATTTGAAAACCCAAAGAATGGAATGTGGCAGGTAGGCCCCGGCTGGAGCGGAGGGGCAGGGCGATCTCCTCCAAGTTTTCTCTGCCCATCTGGGACCCCATAACAGGACTCTCGGCCACCGCCTCCCCCCAGCTGTCAGCTGTGCCCCAAGAATCAAGGAGAGACACGCAGAATTGTTCGCTGGATGGTCGGGAAGTTGTTGGGGAGCAAGGGTGAGCTCTGGAGGGCCCATTCCAAATAAAAAGAGAGCCAAGACCCCAAGACCCTCCCGCCAGCCTTCTCTCTAACAGATCTCTGTTTGCTACACGTGAACCTTCCTTCTTCTCTGCCCCCACCCTTACCTCCTTCATTCCATCCCTCCTCCTCGGAAGATTGAAAAGTCATTTGGGAAACTGAAACCCCTTGTGCTTTGATCAGTTTGGGGAGGAGACAGCAAAGCGCGGCCGACTCTGGAGCCGGGCTGCCCAGGTTCGAATCCTCCGAAGTCCCGGCCTCGGTTCCTCGCGGGGAATGAGAATAAACGTGACTTCCTCGTGGCGTAGAGGTGAGGATTGAATAAGTTCCTATTTGTAAACACTTAGAATAGAGCCTCACGTGCAGTGGGAGCTCTATCTGCACATGGCGATCCCCTCGATCATTTAAAAGACTCAAGCCACTTCGAAAATCAGCCCGGACCCTCAGACACGGAGGCGCCCTGGTAATTCCTGGGTTGAGATCTCTTTCCCTGCGAGCCGTGAAGGAATGACAAATGAGGAGAAATGCCATGTGTCATCCTGGGTTCTTGTCACACAGACAAGACCTGAGGCCCAGAGAGAGAAGGCATCTCTGGGGTACGGAGTCCCAGGTAGCCCCAGGGGCTTTCTGAAGGGGACTTTCTGTCTTCGGGGATCTGGGTGGGGGACTCCCCGCAGCGCCCAGCTCGGGCCAGGCCCTGGCCAGCGCCCTGTAAATGTTTGCCTAACATCTCGGTCTCCCTTTCTCTTGTGTGCATTTATTTATTTACTTGTTTGTTTGCTCATTAATGCATAAAGGTATTTCTCAGGCAGAGATGAGGATCCCTGGGGCCCCGGGACCTTTGCAGGAGCTGAGCATCTAAACTGCGTCTCCGAAGACGTTACATCAGATAATTCATTTTGAAACCATCCAGCTGTGGGGATTCCACGCACTACCCCTTAGGGGGTTTCAATAGTTCCAGAACCTGGCGGAATCCAGAGCGTGAGCTTTAGAAGTGAAGTGGGAATCGGGGCTATGACACTTCTCAGCTTTGTGAGTTAGCCAAGTTACTTAACTACTCCCAGCCAGTTTCTCCATCCTGAGTATAATAATATCCAACATTTGTTGAGCATTTACTGTTTGCCAATAACTGTGTTCACAGCGTTACGCATATTATCTCATTTAAATCTCACCATCAGAGAGGAGAAAACAGGGGCACCCAAAAGGTATTTTACCACTGAGTAAATAATGTACCCATAACGCAAATTTGCTTATTGGTTAATAAGTAAATGGCACAACTTGGGCAATTATCCTCAGGAGCTTCCTGGTGGCTCCGAGAACTGAGTTTAATAATGTGTTGGCTCGCAGTGGGAATCAGCAAACATTACTTCCTTCTTCCCTCTTGGTTCTAGACTTGATCCAAAAGAAAATGACCTTATTTCCCTTCTTCCCTCCTTCCCTTCCTTCCCTCTTCCCTGCTCGCTTTGTTCCCTTTCCCTTTCTCCCTCCCTTCTTTCTCCCTTCCCTTTCTTCCCTCTTTCCGCCTTCTCCCTCCCCTCCTCTCTCCTTCCCTCCTTCCCTTCTTTCCCTCCTCCCTTCGCCGTTCCTCTCTCTCCCTTACCCTCTTCCTTCCCTCTTCCCTTCCTCCCCCCTCTTTCTCTTCATTCCCTCCTTCCTTCCCTCTTTTATTTATTAGTCAAACATTTATTGGAACACATTCTTAGTATCCAATACCAAGTTCCTTATTAGCAACTAAGCAAACAAAACGGAGCCGGGCGGGACTGTCCCTGCCCTTAGGCAGCCAGTAGTCTGGTCTTGTTTTGCAATGTTACCTAATTCCACGGAAACACAAAGATTCTCCCACCAAACACACGCACAAAAAGAACAAGCCAAGATCCCAAATTTCCATTTTGTTTTGTTATCCATCGAAGAAGAAAGAAAAATCATTTCTCAAGGGCCTCCATGAGCAAGATTTGCTTCTGTCACCTCCTTGAATGACCTGGGCCACCCTTTGAAGGGTATTATTATGCTTATTTTTTATGTAAGAACCGCTCTTGGACTTGTCCCTGGAAGCCAAGATGGGCTTGACCCCCGGTCCTTCCCCTCACCGGACACCCACGGTTTTTCTCTTCTCCTGGGCTTCTCAGCGTCCACTCCTCCGGGCTGACTTGGCAGATGAGAACTCAAAGCCTCTGGGAATGCTTTTCTCCCCTTTTGTGGAACTATTTCTTTGGCCGTGCACATTCCCGCGAATAAGCCCCCTTCCCGTGAAGGATCACAACTGCAGTCCTGGAAGGGGGCGCCGTCCCTGCACCCCCCGCCCGGGGAAGGCCTGGCCCCCACCAGATTTACGGCCCCTCACACAGCTGTTTCCAGCCTAGGTGAGGGCTTCCTCTTAATGGTGTCGTTTACAAGTCAATAAAGCCATGGAGCCCCGTTTCCGCAGCTGGTCCCACCTCGGGGGCTCTGTTGTCTCACCCCGCAGTCGGGGTGCCAAGGGGCCGGCTAGGGGCCTCATTCCTGCCCCTAATGGCCCTGCTGGCCCATCGGCCCCAGAGCCCCTGGCCATAAAGGCCTCCTCCCCTCACAGGGCAGAGTTCAAAGCTCTGGCTTCCCAGGGCCCCCGCCCCCGCCCTGCTTTATGGCTCCCGCTGCCCTTCGCTGAGCGCAGAGCCAAGCCTGGGTTCTTATCTGCCAGGGAGATAAAGGCCGGGGCTCTGGGAAGCCTGCGGCCACCCCAAGGCGCCTTGGCCACCAGCTCCCACTGCTCTCTGGGGTGTGTTTAATGAGCTCCAGGAAAGAAGGCCTCTCTCAAACCACAAAGAAGACATTCCCTCCGGCGCTGGCTTTCTGTCTTCTGGGGGGAGGGCCAAGGGGAAACCTCTGAACTCTCTGGGGCTCCCCGTGTCCCCGGAGGCTTCCCCAGGCCAAGGCGATAATGAGGTGAGAGAAGATGGCGGCTTAATGGGCCTGGGCCTGCGGAGAAGGGGAGACGCATCGGGCCGGGCCCTGCTAGCGGAAGAGGGAGCAAGTCAAGGCCACAAAGCCCAGGGATGGCCCGGCAAGGTCAGAGCCGCCCAGGCGTTCACTTACCCACTTCTTCAAGAGCCAGAACCCGGGCGCCTACTATGCCCCCTGCACCGCGGGAGGGGCCGTGGGCTTCAGTGCGGGGAGAACACGGCTCGCCCGCTGCGGTCCGGGAGGCTTGCCAGAGGAGAGACGGGACGTCCTGACGAGGGAGAGGAAGACCAGGGAAGGCGAGACATTTGCACAAGGGAATGGTGCTACACGAGGCTTGGTGCTTTCAGGGAGCGCCAGCGGCGTAGGTGACAGAGGCCCTGGGGGCAGGGCTGAGGGCTGGGCTCTGTCTCTCTCCTTACAGTTGGGCGCTCGGAGGGGAAAGAGGTGCTGGCTGCTCTGCCTCGGCCCCCTGGCCTCTGACTAAACCGGAGACGCCACGCACACAGCTTCCTCCCATCCGGGGCTCACAGGAAGCCCCGTGGTGAGCGCCAGGTCACCCCGTCTTTGCCCACACATCCGGCAGGGACGGCCTGCATGGACGGAAACCCAACCCGGGAACTGGAATGACCCGTAGGAAACACCGTGAGCCCCCCAGGGGGATAAGAATTCAAGGGGTGCATCGCCTTGCCCCCTGCCAGGTTACCGATACACCAAGAGTGCTTCCAGCCCTCGCCCTTGCTCTGCGCGTGGCCCGGCGGAGAGGGTCCTGCTGCCCGGGAGCCTGCAGCAGGTGGAGTAAGATCCCCACTTCTCAAGAGGGAAGACTGAGGCCCAGAGAAGTGACAATGACCACCGCTGGTGTAAAGCCATCTCAGGCCGATTCAGTCCCCTTGTGTGGGACAGAAAAGGATGCAGCCCCCTGGGCACGGGTGTCTGAGCAGATAGAGCCCTCGTGCCAAGGACGAGGAGCCCTTCCTTGGGGCAGATGCAGAATCGAGCCCCGCACCCAGGGAAAGCGTCCCCCAGACTGCGGCCTCCTCGGTCCGGCATCCCGCGCGAGCTACAGCGGCCACCCTGAGCTAATCAGATGGAGTGCTTGGGCCACGTAAAGCCGAGGGGGAGCAACGGGCCGGGGCAGCCATCGGGCCGAAGTGTCGTGCCGTCCCAGCTCCATGACACCCTCCCCTAGCGCTGCAGCCGTGGGCAGCTCACAATCCTCTATCTGTGGACGAAGGCTAATAATACCTCCTTCCCCAGGCTTGGCAAAGATTTAAAGGCAGATAGCAGTCCTGATTATTCCAGAGCCTCCAGACCAGAAGATAAATGATCCCCAGAGCCCTGGATGTTTTCCTTCCTTCCTCACTTAGAGACAGGTCTTAGCTATTTGTTTCCTGCCTACATATAATTACGGTTGCAAGGGTCTCATTCTGCAGGCCTGTTTTCGTGAAGGAGGAAGGAAGTCACAGGCCTTTCCACTCCCCGCTCAGAGACACCAGCTGGGAATTTGACTGATCTGTGATTGCAGCCAATAACCCATCCATGTTCCAGATCAAGGTGCGGCCCAGGCCGTTGGGGACCGCTCTCGCGGCCATCAATCTTCTACTGTTCTCAGCCCCGACCCCCAGGACCCTGTCCCCTCCCGCGGTCCTGTGAGTCTGTGGCTGGGGAGAAGGAAAATCCCTCCCCACGTACCGCACAGCACACCAGGGCAGGCCACTCCAGCCACCAGCTGCCCTGGCCGAGAGCTGGACCAAGAACGCGTGCACAGCTCGCATCCCTCTCTGGAGGGTCGGCGCAGACAGCTGCACCAGACTGGACGGGGCTGGGAGGCCGTCAGATGATGACGCTCCCTCGGGGCTCAGCTCGGAGACCCAGGGTCTCCAGAGAGGACCGCTGGATTTGTCCAGAGTCATTTCCATTTGTACGAGAGTCATTTCCATTGAGTTAAGGGGAAAAGACACAGCTCCAAGACTGGTCCTGTTCCATGACCTTGAACAAGTACCTTCCCATTCTGCAGCAGACCTTCTTCTACAACAGGAGAGTAGGAAGACACAACCCCGAGGGCCCTTCTGGAGCCCACAGTCTGGGATGCTGCAATTCCAGGAGTCACAGAGAACCCTCGTCTAATCGGGAGTATGGATCGGAACAGAGTATTACTTGTGAAAATTGAGCTGCAAAAAAGGAGACACCTCCTTGCCAGAGTGAGGCTGTGGGATTCAGGTAGCTGTTACAGAAAAAGCCATAAAGTTGTTTTGCAAACAAAGTCGACTTTAATGAAGCGTCTTGTGGATCGATAAAGAGACTCCCCATCAGTGCACTAAGAGTTCGGATCCTTAAAAAGAAACAGTCTTTTTTTTTTTTTTAGATTTTATTTATTTGAGATAGAGAGAGTAAGAGCAGGGGGGCGGGGTGGAGAGGGAGAAGCAGACTGACTTCCCATTGAGCAGGGAACCCTATGTGGGGCTTGATCCCAAGACTCTGGGATCAGGACCTGAGCCAAAGGCATACACTTAACCGACTGAGCCACTCAGTTGCCCTGAAAAGAAACTGCCTTAACCTCCAGTTAAGGTCCACGTGCATTAGAAAAGGCTATTTCAGCTAAGATGTAAGAGACTTACAGCTTTACTCATCCTGGACCCACAAAGTACCTGTCTACCCTGGGCCAGGCCCTGTGCCGAGGACAGAAAAAGAGCATATCTCTTGCCCACAGAGTGCATCTGCTCCAAGGAGAGTCATAAAGAGGACAGGGTTTGACCTCACACAGCAGCTTACCAAGGATCCTCGGGAACGTGACGGGCCTGAGAGGTGGGTTCGGCAAGAATTATCATGTCCCACTTACAAAATGTTAACTGAAGTCCAGAGAGGTCCACTCATTTGTCTAAGGCCACACAGCCAGGGAGTAGAAGAGAAGTTTGCAGATTCTGAGCTTCTGACTCAGTGGGCCAGAGCTCGCTCTATCTGCTTCTGTGTCTATCTCCAACAGAGGGCCTGAGATAGGGCTCATCCCTCAGGACCTTCTGCACAGCGTAGGTGCTCCATGAGCACTTCTTAACCAACTGGGTTCTTGGCTCCACTGCTCTAGACAAAGACTTGATTGCCTCTTTCTAAGCCCTTAATTTCCCTGTCTCCAGTTCTTTCATTCTGAGTGTTTGTTAAAGGACTGTGGCTTCAGCAAATGGAAAACCCTAACAGACATTGCTCCTGCAATCCCCTTAAGCCTCCTGGTATTCCAAACACAAACCTCAAAAGATGCTGCTCATTTCCTCTAAAAATCATAAGCATCTCTCTCTGTCCCAATGGCAGGAAGACAGAGCAGAGCCTCGGAATCAGGCAGGACTGGGTTCCTGTCTCCAGGTCTCCGTGGGCAGATATTGGCTTCTCTGAGCCCCAGGGGTCCGGTCTGTAAAGTGGAGCTGATGCTTCCCTCGACAAGACGTTGGACTTGCCAGATGAAATTCATCAGAGTCTCTACCACACCGTAGGCTTTTTAATGACGTGAGTGGCCTTCTCTACCACCATTGGACTTAAGCAAGTCCACTTCTGTGGCCCATTTTCTTCTCTGCAAGAGTTTTCCAATGATCGCACTCTCTGGCACACCGGTATTCCAGATCTACCTGAACCGATGATCAGAATTAGACCATCTGAATTCATGATGGAGAATTCAGAGCCTTCTGAATTATTTGGTCATCTTTCTGGACCAGATTGTTCCACTGACTGAGCGGCAGAGTTTCCTGCCAACAAGAGCATTTAGATCAGGGGGAGTTTGCACACTTGACCCAAAGGACAGCTCGTAATGAGGGATGATTCCTCTTTGAGGCTTCAGCTTTGAATCCATAACCACAGGGACTCTGGGGGGCTCTTTCCATTGGGAAAACACTGGCCTCAGCCATCTTATCTTTCAGTCTCCATAGCTACTGGATTTGGCTTATGAGCTTTTCAGGGATTTTCAAAAAAATTTGAAAGCTGAAAAAAATATATATTGGTTCTAAAACACAAAACAAAAACAGCAAAATCAAAGTAGATAAATGTTTAATTAATTGTCAAAAACTGTAACGTTGTTTCATATGCCACTTCATTAATTGTTAAATTTATCACTTGTGAACATTTCATTACGTTAGAAAACAGTGTGTAGGGTTTGTTTTCTCACTTGGCATGAATTTCCAAACAGATCAAGAGGAAAAAAAAAAAAGAACTACTGCAGATTAATTAAGTTACTCATAGCTAAATAATCTCAAAAGCAAAATTGCAGTTCGTTTGAACTTTTTTGTAGCAAAAGCAAAGAAAACACCGTAATACATAATACGAAATGACAGAGTCACATCACCTATGATAGGATGTTGGGTGGGATCTCCAAGAATGAGAGAGTTGGGGCTTCTAGAAGTCTTTCAAGAGTGCATATCATCATCTGATCGGTCCTGATGCTTTTTACCCAGAGGTAGGCACCCACTTAGATGCTCAGACAGCCGTAAGGACTTTCAGAGATTTGCTTGCCCAAGAACTGAGAGCCATTTTCAAATGTTTTCATGTTTCAAAATGTTTTCCCAGCCCCTTTAGCTGAGCATTCCTTCAGCTAATAAAACACCAGTCATCCAGCACTGGGTGAATATTTACTCGGTACACACCATTCTAGAGTTAAAGGCTGAAGGCCACTCTAAAGTTAAAACATTAAAAAGGAAGTTTTACCTCCTGGGTCAGTGTTACAATTTTCTGGGAGTGGAATGTGACCCCTGGTGGATTTTAATCCCAGCGGGTGGTGTTACCTGGAGTAGAAGAGAGATCGTTGAGACTGGAGTAGAATATTTAGATCCAGTCCCAACCCCATCCAGTGCTGACATTGCAGAAATTCTTTTTTATTCCCTTCTAGACTTCTGCAAAATGGGAGTGATGATCCCTACCAGGAACTCATGAGCAACAAACAAAGTGCCTTCCGCTAACTCTTCTGAAACCCAAGAAACCCCATATAGTGTAACACGGTTACACCTCATTTAGCCAAGAATTTGTTTTTTACTTTAGTGTAACAATAAAACACTCCCAGTTGAAATCATTGCAGCTTCATTGAATATTTTAACAGTGAATACTGAGATTTAGCTGTGGAAAGTTATATTTCCCAAAGATGGCCACATCAGTGTGTCTCCCTTCCCGCGGGCCCTCCCTACCGTGGGATGGTCACATTCCTCCACCAAGAGGTGGGGTCTGTGCTCCCTCTACTCAAACCTGAGTGGAAATCTATAACTCCATCCAACAATGCAATCCAGTGGAAATGAGGCCGAGTGACTTCTGAGGCTGGGTCACAAGAGATAATGGAGCTTCCGCCTGACTGTCTCTCGGGACACAGCCCTTTGGAGCCCTGAGCTGCTATGTAAGCATTCCAGCAACCCTGAAGCCACGGGGCTGGAGGGACCGCGAAGAGACAGAGAAGACACCCAAGTAGCCCAGGCACTAAGGCTCAAGATCCCTAAGCGGGGCAATCATCATTTTGTTCATTTTTTTCTATTCTTTTTGCTTATCCACATTTATAAAATTTCTGTAACAAACATATTACTTTCCTCAAAATAAGTCATTATTTTTTTTAATCCCCCTCTTCTCCCCACCCCCTCAAAGCATCACCAAGCACAGGCCCATATCTCCATGGAATTCCAGCAACGGACTCTGCAGAAATCACCAAAATAACTGCTCGCCTCGGAATCCTGACAAGCTAATACTGGTGGACAGACTCCAGAAACCACAGAGGCCTCAGACGACATGAGTGGATCCAATGCTTGGGTTTCACCCATAATTAGGTCCACCAGCCTGGCGGCCCCGCAGGGGGAGCAAGTTTGCTGAGACCTGAGCATCTTTTGTTGTTACTGTGGTTGCTGCTGTTGTTGTTGTTGTTGTTTCACCAGGGGAAAGTAACCCTTCCGTTCATTCGTTCATCCAATATTGGTGAAGCCCTGTATGGGCCAGGCACGGGGCTAGGCACCAGGAATGTGGCTGTGAACTGATGGAGGGCTCTGCCTTTTGGCTTCATGCAGTGAAAAATATGAATGGAGCACTGATCCAAATGTGGCGTGAGAGCCGCGACAGGGGGCACCCGAGACCGTGAGTGGATGGAGAGGGTGCGCCAGTCCCAGAGATGGAGCATCCAGATAACGGGATACACTGATGCGGATTGAAGGAATCCCAGTGTCCCAAGGTAGGGTGCATCCCGCTATGGACCACATGTTTATTCCTCTCTGAAACCTTAGGTTGAAATCCTAACCCCCAGGTGCCCCTGGGTGGCTCAGTCAGTTAAGCATCCAAATCTTGATTTGGGCTCAATTCATGATCTCTGGGTCATGAGATCGAGCCCTGCGTCGAGTCTGCTTATCCCTATGAGTCTGCTCCTGTCCGCCCCCCGCTCTCTTTCTCACATATAAATAAATAAATAAATAAATAAATAAATAAATAAATAAATAAATTCTGGAAAAAAAGAAAAAAGAAAAGAGAAAATCCTCGCCCCCAATGTGATGGTACAAGGAGGTGGGGCCTTTGGTAGGTGATAAGGTCATGACTGAGATAGGTATCCTTTCAAAAGAGACCCCAGAGAGGTCCCTTCCCTTCTTTTCTGCCCTGCGAGGACACACTAAGCAGACAGCAGCTGGGCCATCTGTGACCAGACATGGAATCTGCCAGTGCCTTGATCTTGGGTGTCCCAGGGTCTAGAACCGCGAAAAATAAATGTATGGTTTTGAAGGGCCTCCCCCCGACCAAGTCTATGGTATTTTTATTATAGCAGACAAGACTGACTGAGACAGAAATCAAATGAGATCATCTTCGTGAGCACGCTTTGCAAGATGGAAATGCAAAGTGCGGTGGCCGGCCTCTGTTCCCGCCACCTCCGGCTGCTTCTGTGAGCCAGCCACGGTTCTCACCGGGCACGAGGCTTCTGTTTTCCACACTGGTGAGCACGAAAACCCTCAGACCGTGACATTGACACAGGCCTTTGGTTGCCAAAGGATCTTTTACTCCCGTATGCTGTTCACTAAGTAGGCAGGACACCGAGAGCCTTCCTCGCACTGAGGCCAGTGGCCAAGGTCCAAGATGCTGCTGGGGACACGTCTCCCCTGCTGGCCTGGCCTGACCATGCTGCTGGCCAGGTGGGGCTTGTGAGACAAGTGCCCTTAATTTGTTCTGACGGCAAGCCAGGGAGAGCGCCAGTCCTCCAAGGAGCACGGAATGCTTGTCATGTCCCTCATGACCCACTGGAACCCAGAGTGAGGGCAAGAGCTCTGCCCCTCTCCTGCAGCCCCCGCCCGGGGTAGAGGGGGGGTTGCTCGAGATCCCGACCCCAGACTCCCAGTCCCTACGTGTCCTTCCGTGTCATCGTCCATCACCACTAAGAGGCTCTTTCTAACAAGAAAGGCTTCTCATTCCCCCCTGGGGGCGCCTCTATGCCTCCCCTCGGGTCCCTGGACAAGGAAACCCAAACTTGTCAGCCAGGCCCACTGTCTCCAGCTCCTTCCCAGCTGCCTCGTCTCCTGCCATTTGTTTCTCCCAAAGCCAATTCTGACCATTTGTTCCCGCCAGGCCCCAAATGGAACCCCATTCCCCTCCCTTCGTAGAACTCCTGCCAATCTCTTAAATCTTTGCTAAAGTGTCACTTCCTCCACGAAGCCTACAGGAAACTACCAGCCTTCTGCGCCCCGCCCCCCGCCGGAGATCCCATAGATTCGTACCATGTATTAATCTTGCTGTATTGATGTGGCAAGACAGTGTTCTCCCACCCGCTGCCCTTCGTTCTCTCACCTCACCCTGTGTGTCCTGGGAGTCCTTGGTAAAACGGAGACTGTGATTCGTTGGCAGAGACGTTATGCAACAGGAAGGGTCTGTGTTGGCCAAAGAAGTTTTGTTCGTTTTGTAGATGCTTAACTGTGAAGGAGCCATAAGGCCTCAGCTCCCTGGGCTGCCCACCCCCCCCCTCAAGGTGCAGGCAGGACCTGGGACCAGAAGCTCCTGCTGAAGGAGCCCAGTCTCCCCACGAGGGGCAGGAGGGGGAAAAGGTCAACAGAATCCTATGTGAGCAATGACTCTCCTCCAGAGACAGAAGCTGGCTTTCTTTGTGGAAAATGCTTCTGCAGACTCCAGTTCCCACAAAAGGTCCAGGAAGCCCAGTCTGGCAGCATGAATTCAGGGATTCCCCCAAATTCTGGTTCTGTGGCCAAAAAAACTTCGGGAAATACTTATTTGAACCAAATTTACCAGGTTTCTTCTCGGCAGACTCCTTCAAGTCCTCAGGAGAAGTTTTGGGATGCATCGCAAATCTCCAAGAGGGACGTAAGTGTGAACGCTAATTACGTTTATCTGGTCCCCAGCGTCTGATTCTGAGGAACCAACTCTCAATGTCTCCCAGAATCACTGTTTCACAGAACACAATTCGGGAAACGCTGCCCTAAGGATATATATGAATTTAAGAGTTCCCAAAGGGTCGCATCTCCTAATATTTAGATCTTTTAGAGAATTTTCCTGGTATTACTTCTTCATACACCCTCCAGAGTCTGCTGTTAGGAAAGCAACTCTGTTTCTTGTTGATGCTGCGAACCGTGTATGTGTTTCCCTCATCACCGTGGATACCGGGGAGCTCAGAATTGAGTCTTGACCCACATCCAGCTACTGCCCAGGCCCCTGGAGGGGAAATTTTGTCTCTTACCTTTTCTCTGTCACCACCTTATCTCTATTTTTGTTTTCTTTTGGTTATGAATCCTTTATTTATTCATTGTAAACCTATTTTACTGGTATGTCAAAAGCCTTTTTGAAAAAGAGGCAAGATAGGGGCACCCGGGTTGCTCAGTAGGTCGAGAATCCGACTCTTGATTTCAGCTCAGGTCATGATGTCAGGGTCGTGGGATCGAGTCCCGGGTCAGGCTTTGCGCTCAGCAAGGAGTCTGCTTGAGATTCTCTCTCTCTCTCTGCCTACCCCACCTCTAAAAATAAATAAATCTTTTTTTAAAAAGAGGCAAGATGTGCATAAATAAATATTAAAAAACAAAACAAAACTGTAGTATTGTTAGCAAACATGAGAAGAAAAACACTTTGATTCCAAAGAAGAGGGGACTCTCCAAGAACTATCAAGGATTAGCTCTTTTCTGACCAGGAAAAGAGGACCCAAGATGGATTCCGTCTTTGGCTTAATCCTCATGTTTAAGTGTTTCTAGTCTTCAAAGTCAGAAGAAGGGCCTTCTTCCCTCCCCTACTCCCTTGAGAAACTGAAACAAAACCACCCTCGAGATCAAATAGATTATGTTAATGACACGGAGAAGAGAGGATGTCTCCGAGCTCCCCAGACAACAGGCCTTTGGGCTCAAGGGAGAGACGGGGGACGGGGGGCACTTGATAAGTTGTGTCCGCTGGACAAGGCCTGCTGCGCTCACATGCCTGCCCTCCAAAACTCCGTGAGTTGGGGGAGGGAGGGCCTTTGATTCTCGGCCACAGTCCCCACCACTGAGGACCCCTGCCTACCCAACACCCAGATAGCCATTCCTGGGGCCTTTTGAGGACCCAAAGGAGAGGCCAAGTCTTCAGAAGGCCCTACCCTAGTTGAATCTTCTTTCTCTAGACAAACTCAATTTAATCCTCTTCCCTTCTGACAACTTGACCATGAAGTGACCTACATATGGTAATAACTCTCCTACCTGCCTGTCTTTCCTGAGCTGGAGCTGCAGGTTGTCACCTACAGAGCCCCTTGTTCCCATCTTTGGACAACAGCCACGTTCTTCCTCTTAGCGCTTCCCTCACGGATGGTCGCCTGGGACCAGCGGCTTCCGGTATGTCCCTGGATTCCTCCTTGGAGGCCATGACCTCCATGGTGCACACCCTTTCTCCTGACACCGAAGGGCACTCCTGCCAAGAGGAGAAACGGAGATGAAGATGGCTGGATGAATGAAGTTGGGGAAGGTGTCACCCGGACCCTGAGGGACAGTGGAAACTGCCCGAACTACATCTTCCCTCTCTGAGCCGGTAAACACACCCGGGGCCACGTCATTATCAATCCCCTTGGCTGTGCATCCCAGCACGTACGAGCTCGTTGGAGACTGGAACCTCGTGGAATTCATGAATTCATGTCTCTGCCAGCGCCCTCCTCTGAGTGTGACCTAGCAAATCAGGAGGAAAGGTAGAAAAAAAAGGGGAAGAGAGAGAGCGAGGTCTTCAGAGTTTGGGGAGGTCTGACATTTTCGTCATGACCTCCTTCAACCTTCGCAAAAACCTGAAGGGTTCTGATGTTGTCATTAATCCCATCACAGAAAGGAAGAAATCAGGCTCAAGTACGAAGGAGCTAGTCATGCTGAGACCGAGTTCCAGCCATTCCACGGCCCTGGCTCTCCGGCTCCTCCCAGGGCCAGCCCAGGAGTTTCAACTTCATCCCAGAGGCAGTGGACCTTGAAATCTTTTTGAAAACTTGTGAGTTGAGTTTGCAAAGCAGTGTTCACATTAGAATAGGGATTTTCCACCACGGGACTGCCAGCCTTTGGCTGCAGCCCCAACCGGACATCAAAGACAGACTCTTAGAGCAATCATATTTGTTGGACACTAAAATCAGAAAATTCAGACATCCAGAAAACAGAGATTTCCCCCATTCTTCTCCACCCTCAGACTAGGGTCCTTCTGGAAAGCCCAGACCTCATTGCACAGGCATCCTCAATTCTCCTGCGGGAAAGGACGGGAAGTCTAGGCCCACCGGCCAGCCAGCCCACTTCAGTGTAACAAACAAGGCCTCATTAGACAGCGTGGGCACCGAGGGGACCCCGAGGCCACAGACCCCATCCCCTGCCCACTGGGCACCAGCGTCCAGACGGGAAGCTGGAGTAGAAATTAAAGTGTTCACAGGTTCACCACGTGCAATGAGAGGCTTATGCGAGGCCCGTGAAAGTTTGGCCAACCCTGGGCTGTAAAAACTGCAAAGGGATTTATTCGTGGCTATCCCTTCGGTGGGTGTCTACTCCAGGGGAAAAAGCAAATCTTTGTGAGGGACCTATTGGTTCCTGGGTATGGCTTACTTGACTCAACAGGGGGAAAAAAAAAAAAGTCATGTAAATGATTTAATTGGCCTAATTTGTGTTCTTAAAAAATGAAAATGAAAAAACTGAAATTTTTATGGGTGGTGTTACATTTTTAACGGGCAAGTATCCCAGGCCTGTAGTTTTAATTGGAAAATGTCAAACACCTGCTTGTTTCAGGCTCAGAAATAATAATACCTACCATTTGCTTGCGGACCACCATTTACAAAGTGCTTCGTGTCAGACACCGTGCTTGCTGCTGGCATGGGCTGAGATTAAACTGTGAGGTCCGTATTATGTTCGCCACACCGTGCTCCAGAGGCAGTTTGAGACAACTGCTAGGCTTGCTCGTTCAACACACGGGCATGAGGCCTTCCTGAGATGAAGCGCCCATTACAGAGGGTCCCTCCAAGAACGTGGAGCCTTGCCCCGGCTGAGACCTTCCCCGAACGCGGCACCTGGATCTTCCTACTTGCAGTTAATTTTAACAAGGCCTGGAAATTCAGGCTGTCCCCACATTTCGTGGCCATGGCTGGAGCAGGAAGGACCACGTTACGTCACCTGAAGCTGGGTATGTTCGGACAAGGGCAGAGCTGGGGGCAGGGACAGCCTAGTGCCCCTCTTTTGACAGCATCTTCCTCGACACCTGAGGCCAAGTCTTTGTCCTCACTGAGCTCCCGTTTCCTCGTGGGCAGGGACTGAATCCTGTCACATCCAACTGTCGGCCCCACTCCACGGAGGCTGTGCGAACGTGCGTGAGAGCCACAGATTTTTCCGTGCTCTCGTTTTGTTATCGTCCTGGCCCTCCGTGTCAGGAGGCCCGGCTACCAACTGCGGCTCTGTCTCTTGCTGTGAAACCTCAGACAGGTGCCTTCTTCTCTCTCAGCCTCTAAGCCCGCATCCGTCCGACGAAGATGGTGAAGACTGGATGTCCTTGGTCAGCACGCATCGAAGAGTTGCCATCAGACTAGCACAAGACAAGGAGCTTGCGCTAGACTATAAATCATTGCCCTGTCCCCCTCATTAGGAAGGCCTTGCTGTGTAAAAGAAAGAAAAGAAAAGAAAAAAGAAAAAAAGCCAGCTAAACTTGACCCTAGGCTGAATGAGCAGGAGCGCCACATTAGCCCCTCTGCGACTAGACAAGATGATTCCAATGACAATTCTTATCCTACTTACAAGATAAACAGGGACCTTGGAAATGGGTTTGATTCAGAGTTATTGCTGTCCAGGCGGGGTGGTTATTCTAATGAGCCAACAGGGCTCCACGGGGGGCCAAACATGGCGTAAGGGGGGCCTCGGGTCACGACGGTGGTCCCTGCCCGGGAGCTTCCAAACTCTGTGGGGAGATGAGACACAAGCAAGAGTTTATCAAGAAAGGGCAGGACCTCTAGCCAAGGGGGTGGCAGCAAGCAGCCCTCGACGGGGCCAGTCGGCAGAGGAGGCACGGAGAGAAAGTTCGCTGAGACTGCCTGAGAGGGGCGGGCTTTCTAGGTGACACGGCATTTTTACCAGGGTCGTTAGAGTGAACCTTCCATTAAGTAAAATTTGGACAAGTCCAGGAACACAGTGCCTTGTGCCCATTATCCTTGGGCTCGCTTTTCCGTAACCTAGAAATGCTTTCTGGGGCTCGTTTGTGGGATAGTAGCCAACTTTCTCAGGCAGGTGATCTGGACTTCTGACATAGTTAGACTCCGGCTAACACCTCGACACACTCGTGTGTGCACCTGCGCAGGCAAGTATCAATGTAGGGATCCAGGAGGGGACACACCAGCATCCCCAGCCAGCTGCTGGCTGTAGGGATGCAGCTGCGGTCGGCCCCCTTCTCAGGTGGGACCCAGACCTGCCTTTGAAACGAAAACCTATTCTCATGTGTCGTCAACTCCATCCTCTCCATATTTAATTTGCTTTGATAACTGGAAAGTTAAATGCACAGTCGGCCCCTTTGCTCATTTTCCATACTTCACTGAAAAGAATAAGAAATTATTAGGGAAAATACATAGGTAACATCTGCTGGGAAACTCCTTTCTCCCAGTCATTCAGCATTTTGCATATGGGGATATCTGTTGTATTTTAAATCACCTGATGGTAATTGGCTAGGACCCCATCTGCCTATATGATACTCTTTTTTACCTTCTGGTTTCCGGCATGAACTTTCTTTCTCCTTGCCTCTCCGAATTTCTTTCCGTCTATCTGTCTTTTGGTTAACTGTCTTTTTTTTCCTGTCTTTATGATTTTTCTATACAATCCACTGGCCATGCGATTGTTTAAATTTAACTTCCAACTTTCAAACTGCTGTGTGTGTGTGTGTGTGTGTGTGGTTTCCCACCCCCGTCTAGAAAGGAAATATTCCCATGGGAAAAGAGAAGTGTGAAACAAGGGTGGCTAGGGTCCTATCTTTGAGGTGTCCAGACTCATACAAAGAACTTTTTAATGAATTGTTTTTCCTCAAAAAAAGGAAGACATGTGTAGTCTCTCCCCCAGAGGGTTCCGAATTCTTGGCTGAGGAGGATAGAAAGAGAATGCTTCCAACCCCTCCCCCTTCAGATCCTAAATCTTTGAAAGCTACCCCAGAATAAAGCAACGTTTCCTTGTAAATTTTGCAACGAGAATTCTGGACTTTTTGAGGGTAAGGCACATAGGAGCTTACTGAAGGAGCGAATCGCCTTGGGTTTTCGGGGGCCATTCTGGAATCCTTGGGAAGGGCTCCCTTTATTCCTGGACCGCCTTTGATGACACATGACCTTTGACTCTGATCAATGCATCCTCCTCCTGGAGCAGCAGAGAGCAGATGAGCTCTCTCAGCGCCCAGAGGAAGAGCGAGCAGTTAGGCCCTGACCTCCCGCCCTGCCCCTAACCTCACTGATAATTGAGTTTTCCATCCGTGCTCATCAGCGGGGTCGAAACACAAAGAAATCAGCCTCTCCCGACTCTGTCTTTGCCCAGATGAAACCCCAAGCCAGATCTGTTGGGCTCACACCGACATCCGCCCCGGAACTCACGCGAGAGGGGGTGTATCTGGGCACCGGCTCCCCCGTCCCGGCCGGGGCCTCCTGGCATCTCCCACGTCCCTGCCATGGGCTGCGTGGCTCCAGCCCCACATGCTCCTCCTCGAGGAGTGCTCCGAGAGAGAGAGGCCCTGGTCTCCTCGAAAGATGGCACGGCGACCGAGAAAACACCCCAACCCCACCCCCAGCGCCTTCTGTAAAAGTGGGTTTCCCGGATTCTCCTGGAAGACTAAAAATTTAAGAGAATTTAAAAGAAATTTTCTCCACCTCACCTTCAGTCTCTGGAAAATTTCTCGTTTCAGAATGAATAACGTAAGTGATAAATAAGCTTCTTCAGAGCGCTTGGCCCCCTAGCTGCGCCCTCCTCGTGGAAGGATCGGGAGGCCGGCATCATGACCACCGCCAGCTGCTGACCAAGCAGAAGGTGCTGGTTGGGGACGTGGGTCCACGTGGGTCTGTCTGTGGCTCGCGGCTCCCAGGGACAGCTTCTTGGGGAGCAGGGGTGCAGTGGGGAGAGGCCCTCCCGGGGTCCCTTGTGAATAATAAACCTCACTAGTGGGATGCTCCCCCACCTTGCGGTTTCCACGGTCACCTCTGACCCTCAGTCCCCCACCGAGGGAACTATATCATGTCCCGACAAACCAAAGGGCAACAAACTTCTCCAAGGTCACCCAGGCTCGGAAGAGGTGGCGCAGAGAGCTGGAGCCAAGGTCACCTATTCTGCGGCCCAAGAACTCTCTGGAGCATCTCGCTGCTTCAGGAGGAACACTCCCGGAATGCAGAAGGAAGGAGGAGGCTTCCAGGATCTGATAAACCCCCAGGGAAACACGAGCACAAACAGGGCAGCCACGGCCGGGGGGAGCGACAGAGACCTGACTTCCGAGGATGGAGAAGTTGGTGCTTCCTGGGACAGGAAGGGCCTCCTCCGAGCCTCGAGGACAGAGCAGCCCAGAAGGATGGGTAGAGGGAACCAGGAAAGGTACTTCAGCAGAGGGACCTGCCTGGGGCAGGCTCCGAGGGCGAAGTCAGCGCAGGGACCGTGGCGACGCTCACAGCCCCGCAGCCCCCACCGCGCTTAGAGGCCGAGGGAGGGAGCAGGCGTGGCGGGCCTTAGCTGTCTGGCCAGAAGTTAGAGCTTCCTTCCAGAGCCTCCTGGAGTGGCCACTGCAGGGATGAGATACGTGTGCAACGTTGAACAATCGGGATCTTTTCCCATTTGGAAACTGAAAAGTGGAAAACCTCATCCCAAACAGAGCCCCTTACCTGGGCCTGCCCGAGGGGTCTTCCCGAGGCTGGGACCTAGCAGCATAAACATCTGCTTGCCGTCCCTGCTCCTGGCCCTCTTGCCTGGGTGGTGGGAAGCTCCCAAGCTGCTTGCTGACCCTCCAACCGCCAAGGTCCCTGTGCCGCCCGTTCGGAAGTAGAAGGTCTGGAGGTGAGACAACAACTGCATTTTGGCCCAGTGCGCACAGGTGGTTATTGGCCGTGGATAAGAAGAAACACAACCACAGAAGCCACCCGGGGCGCTGGAACATAGTAGGGCTCCTCCTGGAAAGACAGTGACAGTAGGTCCAGCCAGGGGGGACCCAGGAATCTGGATTTTTAACAAAAGCAGAGACAGGATTAGGGGAGGATAAGAGGTGGGTCAGGCAAGTGCAGGGTCGGACCCTTTCTTTATTTAGAAGCTTGCTCTGTTGCTCATCATGGGTATGTTTGCACTTTTTTCTTTCTTTTTTTTTTTAAACTTATTTTAGTTAAATTCGATTAGTTAACATATAGTGTATCATTAGTTTCGGCTGTAGAGGTCAGTGATTCATCAGTTGCATACAACACCCAGTTCTCATCACGTCACGTGCCCTCCTTAATGCCCATCCCCCAGTGACCCCCATCCCCCCACCCCTTTCCCCTCCAGCAACCCTCAGTTTGTTCCCTGTAGTTAAGAGTCTCTCACGGTTTGTCTCCCTCTCTGATTTCGTCTTATTTTATTTTTCCCTCCCTTCCCCTGTGATCCTCCGCTTTATTTCTTAAATTCCACATACAAGTGAAACCATATGATAATTATCTTTCTCTGATTGACTTATTTCACTTAGCATAATACCCTCTAGTTCCATCCATGCTGATGTAAATGGTAAGAATTCATCCTTTCTGATGGCTGAATAATATTCCATTATGTATATGTATACACACACGCACACACACGCGCGCGCGCGCACACACGCGCGCACACACACACACCACATCTTCCTTATCCATTCGTCTGTCGATGGACATCTGGGCTCTTTCCACAGGCCACAGGCCCAGGCTCTGCACCCCTACGGTACCCCACCCTGACGCCCGGCTCTCGGCCTGGCTCTGGGACATACTGTCCTGCGAAGTCCTTCTTCTCTTACCCCTCCTGGTCAGCTCCTCGTCCCGTGCCAGCCCGGCCCCTTTCCTGTCCACAGTGCCAGGAGCCCTGCCACACACTCTCCCATTTACGTCGCTGACCCCCCCCCAAAACCTCCAAGGGAGAATAGTTTTTTGCACTTCTGTGCCCACTTTCACACACCTCCAAGACAGGACTGTCTCACCATCGCAGGATTTCTCTGTGCCTGTGAGCCTCGTAAGAAAAAAAAAAGTAGGAAAAAAGAAAAAAGAAAAAGAAAACATAACCACAGATTCCACCACATCTAGAACATACACAGCCACCCAGGATTTTGATGAATGAATGAAAGAAACTCAGGGCACAATGGGGTGAGCACAGACTTTGTTCTCACAACACAAACTCGAGCTTGAATCCAGATCCACTACTCACTACCCTCGTGCTCCTGACAGAGACTCGGCATCTCTAGGCTCCATTTCTTTATGTATAAAATGGGGCTGATAAGCTACCCTTGCAGGTTTGTCATGAAAATCACCAAGTGCCTGGGACACAGTAATGGATGTTCCATAAACTTAGAAAATACTAGGGATCAGCCAGTAGATCTTCCCCTCCAACCAGCTTCTGGTGCCCTCTGCTCTGCGAGGTGAGCTCTCGTGCCCTCTTAGGTTGGCCTTTCGGGTTCTTGTATCGTGGCTGAGTGTGGTTTGATGCGTGATTAATAATAATCAAGGCTTAGGTGAGAATTGGTCCCAGATCAACTAGACAGTTTGCACAGTCTAAAGCCAGACGTAGGAAAGAGTTAATGTGGGTCTTTGTTGAATTTCACTGATTCAACCCAAATTTCAGGGTCGTCACCTGGGGTCTATGCTTGTGTGGGGTGGCACTCTGCTAGGGGGACTCCTAGATATTGCCACATACGGAGTCTCCCGAAGTCCCTTGAAGGCCTTAAATGTCACGAAAAAGATCTTACTCTGGAATAGATTTATCCTGACCTTCCCCATAGTAGTAGAGTTCTCTAGAGAAACAGACATAGGGTAGAGAGAGGGGGAGAGAGAATTTAAGAAATTGGTTCATGTGATCATGGGTGATGACAAGTCCAAAATCTGTAAGGCAAGCCAGAAGGCTGAAGATCCAGGAAAGAGTTGATGCTGCCGTCTTGAGTCCAAAGGTCATCTTGATACAGACTTCCCTCTTCACTGGGGTACCTCATTCTTTTTGTTAATGCCTTCAACTGACTAGATGAGGTCCACCCACATTACAGAGGATATTCTATTTTATTAGGTGTCCTGGTTTCAAGACTAATCGGCTCTAAAAGATATCTCCCCAGTGACATCTAGACTGGTGTTTGACTAAGCAACTGGGTGCCATAGCCTAGCCAAGTTGACACATCAAAGCAACCATTATACTCCCCAAGTTTACAGCATGAAATGAAATCGGTCCGCCAGATAATCAACACGTAACTAAACAGGAAGCAGTCATGGGAAAGCACTTTGTGGGGGTGGCAGGGAGGATCCCACAGAGAAGGTACCACCGGGATGAGGGGTGTGTCCAGTCCGCTGCTGGAGAACAACCAGAAGTCACCAGGTGCTCATCCAAAAGATGCCTGACAGATTCCTCTCCTCAGAGACTAATTCATTCACCAAACATTATTGGCCCTCCAAAGTACCAGGCATCTCGCCAGGCTCTGGGGTAAAGATATGGTTCTGACAATGGACCTGGAGACCTCACCGTCCAGGGTGGAGGCAGACACCCAGAGGACGTGAGTGATGACAGCAGGGTGTGCCAAAAAGGAAAGGCAGGTCTGAGCACCTCCACTGGGGAAGATGTGATGGTGTTTTTGTGGGGATAAAGAGCTAGCACCAAACATAGTGATCATCACCAGGGAGACGAATAAGGAGAATGTAACGGTGCACAATGCGAAATGTTCTGCAGCATTTAGAAGCAAAGATCTAAATGTATGCACAGCATTGGATTTTTTAAAAATGCAGTGTGGAATGGGGAGAAGAAGTAAGAAGCGAAACTGTGGATAGCATGGTGTCATTTATATAACTACAAAATACACTATACAGAGCAACCTCCTTCAGAGAATGCCTGTGATTTCCGGGGTACAGAGCAGATGCACTGGGACAGCCGTCTGTGAAGAGAGGGGGATGGGAACGAGGACGGGTGAGTACATCCTTGAGAAGAGGACCCTGGCAGGGACCAGCGAGGGATGTTGCATGAACTGAAGGCAATGAATGACTCAAGCCTCTGCACTGAGTTCCAGAGAATCTACCCATCGACCACTGTGGGTGAAAAATCTCGAGGAGAGAGACAACCGCAACCTGCTTATAATGACTTGGTCAACTTGGTCAATGCCTGCCTTCCCTTCCAGGCCAGAGGTTGGCAAACCATGGCCCGTGAGCCAAACCCAACCCAGCATCTGTTTGTGTAAATAAAGTCCTATTGGCACACAGCCACACTCCTTCATTTGCAGAGCGCCCATGGCTGCTTCCGCGTAACAATGGCGGCTTCTGGAGCTGCCGCATAGACTGGGCAGCCTGCAAGGATATTTACCAAGTGATCCTTTCAGAAAATGTTTGCCAACCCTGGTCCAGACTAAAAGCTCATGGCCAGGGCCAGGGATAAAGAGAAAAGGGAGGACTCCACAAATGATGATCAAACCCCAGACAAGCTCACGGGCATCCCAAGACCGTACTATCGGACTCAGAGGGCAAAGGAGTGCCCCTCGGTTCTTCATGAGCACCGGGCCTTTGTACCTGCCACTCCTCTAGATGCAACACTCTCATCCTTGCTTTTCCTGGCTATGCTTCTCCCCCCTCCCCCTGGAGGCTCTCTGGTCCCCTGTCCCCAGGTCGCAAAGCCCTGCTCCACGCTGTCTCATCGTGCTGCAGTTTCTGACACTACATCACACTCTGGTGATTATTTGTTCATTGTCCAACCTCCTTTCTTCACCTGGGCATGGGCCACGTCCTGCTCAAGTCCGGATTCCCAGAAACTACAAGAATGGGTAGGGGAAGGGCAAGGAAAAGGATCAGAAAGATTCAAGGAAAATGCCGAAAGGCCTGGAGTGCCAAAGAGAAGTGGATGCTTCCGCCCAAGGGGCGGGTGCTTAGGCCTGACTTCCCCATACAAGGAAGACTGTCTGCTCCCAGAATCCTTGAGCCAGAGCTAGAAGGAGCCAGATCCAGGCCAACCTAGCTCCCTTCCGGAGGCTGTGCTGCCCCATTCCCAGCTTGGCTCCTCAGTGAGCCAAGATGGCTCATAGAGCATAGAATGCAATAGTATTGTCTGAAAGACTGGTAACCTGAAATCAGGAAGAGGTTCCCCAAATTTGGAGCACAGATCACCCCGCCTCCATCCATCTCGCACCTCCAGGCACTGTTCCAAGGGCTTTAAATTCATTCATGGAATCCTCATGACAACTCCCGTTACAGTTGACACATCTGTGGCACAGGGAGACCTACCTCTTACCTAACATTGCTGCTGGGCTTCTCGTACTCGACATTCAGGTTCCTGTGTGCTCCTGGTAGCCCCTGTGGAAAGGCAGGCAAGGAGGGGATTCTTATACCCAGCTAGCACGTGAGAAATCAAAGAAGCCAGGACTCTGGGCAACATTCTAGACTCTTCTGCCGTCTCTATTACCAAACCCCAACACAGTGCACCCTTGGCAAGAGGTAAGTCATTCCATAGAGGAAATGTTCACCGTGCACTAGGCCAGGCCAGGTCCCACACTGGGCACCCAGGAGACCAGAGAAAGGGCACGACTGGACCAGACCTGGAGAAGGTACTGGGGCTGTGGATGACAGGACATGCAGACACGTATCTGTAGCCAGGGGAAAGTCAATCCTTCGGGGCAATCCCTAGGTGTGATCGTTTCCTCCTAGGGTTATCAGGGGGGTCTTCCTGGAGGAGAGTGCAGCTGCCAACTTCCTGAACTGAGTCCCTGTTCCCACGTTCCTTAGCCAGTAACCAGTAAAGGACGCTTGGGCTTCCTCTGCCTGTGGAAGGAGCCTTCGTACCAGGCTCCCTGACTCGGATTCAGCCTTGGCTCCCACTCCCAGCTCAGCCCAGAATGTCTCCACAGAATGTCTACTACACGGCAGCTCGGTCCCCTTCCAGCCCCGTGACCTCCCTGAATGAGGCACACAGAATTTGACCTTCAGGCTCACCCAGAAACCCCTCTGGAATTCACGGGCTCTTCCCTCGTGGCCTCTTCTGGTGCCCCTCCCTGCTCAGCCCTGGGAGCTGGCCCCGCATCGGAGGGACTAGAAAGGACAGAACCGAAGACAAGGACGAGCCCCAAAGACCCCCAGGCTCCGTTCCTCTCCCGGGAGTGGACGCCGCCGCTAGCCTGCCTTCGACATCCTGTCCTTCGGTTCTTGAGGCTAATTTCCCAAAGGAACCTTTGGGGATTGTGTCTCTGGGGATTTGACAACTACAAGGGGACTTTCACTCGAGCGAATCTTGACTTCCTGACGCCCGAGACGCTGTGTGCCGAGCGCGGAGAATAGAGAGATACGCGGATGAAGAGTAGAAGGGATTTCTTCGACACAGAAAGTGAACCCAGGCCCGTGCAGGAAAATGAGAAAAGATAGAGGGAGGGGAATCTCCCTCCCAAATGTCCTAGGATCGCGAGGATCCCCCCACAGCAGAGCAGTGACGCGGTTCCAGAATTGCGTCTCCGCTCAGCTCCAGGGGAGACCTTCAGAGGGTGCCCTCGGGAAGACTGGCCAAGCGCCGTCGAACCAGGCTGGTGTTAGCCTGCCAGCTTCTCCTCCCTTCTGCCCAGCACGGGGCCCCCCCTGGCCCCCGGGCCCTCTTCTGCCTTCTCATACCACCAGGAGGGTCTAAAACTCCGCTGCAACCGAGACCCTTCTCTTGGCTGTTGACCCTTTCACTTCGTTGTCCCAGACCCTTCCACTTGGCCTGTTTCTGCCTCCTGACTCCCGTCTCAAACCTTGGGCCCTCTGACCCCCGGCCTGTTCATGCCAACTCCCACCAACTGCCCCGGCTTCTCTTGTACCTGTTTATCTGATTGGCTGACCTCCGCCCATCCTCTAGGCCTCTTGACTTGATGCGTCCTCAGCAATGAGGGAGCCCGCTTCAGCCTGAAGCTGGGGCCTACCGGGCAGCCCGTTCTGCCTCTGACGAGGGAAGGCCTCAGCCAGTCGGGCCTTGACCTTTGCAGTGATCAGCTGGCCTACAGGCCAGACGGCCACAGACACACAGCAGCCGAGGAGGCCTCACCATCAGCAGCCACCCAGACGCATTAGGCTCCTCCAAGCCTCTCCAGGCTCGTGTTCTGGGGCCTGACAATACAAGGACACTCACCTGTCTTATAGGTAAGAGTACCAGCATCATCGAAAAGTGGAAACAGAATCTGTCCCTTCCGCCAGTTGGAGGATCTTCCTGTTTCCAAATATGATAAGGAAATAAGCCCAAGGGAACCAGTCGAGGGGAATCCCTGGGGTGTGGACCAGAGATGGAACACTGAGCAAAGAGTATGAGCCACCCTCTGCCCAGCAGGCCTGGAGCAGTGTGGTTAAGATAGCCCCTGTCCCCTGCTCTGCATTCCCACAGGACTCTGGTTGAACCTAATCACAGCACCTCTCCGTAGCTAACGGCTCATTAACTGGGTGCAGGGTGGCCTCGTCTGCTAGAATTGTCATTTTTTAAAGGCAGGGAAGGTATCTTCACTCGTCCTTGTATTCATTCAGGTATTCATCCTCTTATTCGTGTTGTCACTTCGTTTACTGAGCGCCTACTTTGTGCCCAGGCCCTGCCCCAGCCCCCAGGGATACAAAGTTAAATAAGTCCACTGATAGGTAAACAAATCATTAAAATTTAATATGCCAAGTGCAGTAATAGACAGATGCAGAGGGCAGTGAGTGTTCAGAGGAAGAAGCATTTTTCCCTGCTTCAGAAGATCTAGGAATGCATCACAGAGGAGAAGTCATTTTCACTGGGTTTTGAAGGATGAATAGGAGTTCTTTGGGCCAGAAAAGCACTGTAGTCATGGACACATACCATCTTCATGGATGAAGGCTCAACATTTCTCACCTAGGAAATGCTCAGAAGCTGAGGCATCGTAACGAGCACAGACTCAGTGCTGGGACGGGGGAAAGAGGGCATCCACCTCACTCCTCTGTCTCAAACCTGGAGATACGTTGGAATCCCTCGGGCTGTCTTAGAAAATACTGATGTTCTGTCCTCCCCTAGCGATCCTGACATCACTGGCCTGAGATGCTGCCTGGTCATCGGAACTTTTTAAAAGTTCCCCAGGTGATTTCAACGCACAGTCGTGTTTGAGAACCCCTGCTTGAGACCAATGCTGCTCAAGCTTAGTGTGTCAATTCATTCGGGACAACTTCTTACAACGCGGCGTCGGGAGCGACAGGCCCGGGGCAGGGGCCTGAGAGCCTACAGGTCTAACCAGCTTCTGGTAATCCAGATGCTGCTGGTGCTGGGACCACACTTGGAGCAGCAAGTCTCTGAAGCTGACTCCCCAAAGGAATTCACCAGACCGTGCCCGGGGCGAGGATTCTGCGCTCCCAGCGCTAACCTTTGGTTCTGGATCGGCGGGGGTGGGGGCTGTTTGTTGGGGTTTTGAGAGCTGGCACGGCATACCTGTCCAGCCAGCTGCCCGCCCGGCTGCACTCAAGGCCAAGGCCCAGCCGAGGGGGCCCCGGGCCGGCCAGCTGACATCCCAGTGCGGAGGGCGGTGGCGTTGGCAGGAGCTGCCTGCTGGGTAAACATTGTTCTGGGGTTTTTTTCTTTTTTTCTCTTCAAACAAGCCCTTCCCAGCGCCGGCCACGGAACCCTAAACAATACCTCTCTGTGCTGTTGACACAAAGGCACAAATGGTGTCATTCCAGCCCAGAGATAAAACTCTGATCCTCCCATAATGGGGGGCATTTCCTCTTGGGAAGAACACCAGCAAATCAGGAAATTCAACAAGCGCAGTCTAAACCCTGCCCTCCGGCTAGGCTCAGGGTTTTTTTTTGTTGTTGTTTTGGGTGGATTTCTTTCTCCCCAAAGCTCCGCTCGGTTCATGGGCCTCCGTCAGCAGATCTGTCAGCCCCAGACAATGGGATCTTTCTGCAGACAATGGTCAGCATGAAGAATGTCGCAGGAGGGCAGGGCTTGAGGAGGGACAATCAGCTTTCAGAAGCCAGTGGCCGAGTGGGTGCTGCAGGGAGGGTCCCACTGTCACCCGGGCAGCCTCCTCAAAGGCACCATTTATAGGACCTGCAGCCCCGGAAGAATGGCTGCTCGGGCCCCGGCTCGCTGGCCCCCTGCTGCAGGCCGAGCCCCGTCCCCCCGCTTTATCGGCCTCCCGGGGCACCTGTGGCCACAGCCCCTGCCATGCAGACTTTGTTTAATGAAAAAACAGTCACCCCCAAATTAGGCCGAGGCCTGCTGCTCCCCACGCCGCCCCTCCTGCAGTACCCGGCCTGGGCCTCCATGGGCCAGCTCTCCAGAAAAGAAAGGGCTTATTCATCCCCTAAGGTGGAAACTCGCTTTCTCCGGGGGAAATTGTGTAACCGTTTTGTAGTGGAATTGAGTACAGTCCTCAAGGTCTTTTGGAAAAAGAAAAACAGATAAGGGGGCGGAGGTTGGAGCCAGTGCTGGCAGTCTTCTCGTTAGATGTGCTCACTGCAGAACAATTTTTCTGACAGAGGCCACAGGCCCAAACATCATATCAGCTAGTCCCTGGATTTCAAGGACCCTCACCGCCACTGGAAAATTAAAAAGAAACTTTCTGGCCCATAGCCATGCACTCATGCCTTCGTCCACTCTTCTAGCACCATGCCTAACACACAGTAGGTGCTCAGTAAACATTCGTTGAGTGAATGGAACCTTTTATAATATCGGATTCTATCTCTCCCTGCTTAGAAAACCTTCAATAGCTCCCTATTGCCTATGGTATAAATTTCATTTTTATTGACATGGTCTCCAGCTTGTCACAGGGCCCCTCAAATGCCTCTCCAACCTCACGATCCCCTCATTTTCCCCCAACACACACACATAAACATACACACATATGCTGCCCACTGCTTCTTGAACCAAACCATTGTTGGACGAGACCCCAGGCCTTGGTCCCAGCTGTCCCTGAGCCCCAAGGCCCTTCCCCAGCTTCTCTGGAGATCTGGTGAGCTCCTCCCCCATCAAGACTCGCTTTCAGTGCTCATCCCTCCTCTTAAAAGCCATGCCAGTGCTTCTGACTCCACGGCCTTGCTCTCTTACACACACATGACCCCATCGTGGCATTTGCCACAGTGTCGTATTTATCTATTCCGACCCTACGTGGACTCCTTGAGAGCAGGGACTGTGTCTGACTTGGCCCCATATGCCCGGTGGGGGCCCAGGGCCTGGTCCATCACGGGTTCTCAGTAAGCATGGGACCATCCAGCCCTGGTGTGCCCAGGGCACTCCTCATTTTAGGACTGAAAGTCCCACGTCCCAGAAAACAATGAGGTCCTAAGCAAACCCGATGGTTGGTCTTTCTATTGGTAAGGGAGTTCTGAATGAATAAATATCCAGTCTCCATTCATTCGTTCAACGCATGTATAGCAAAAATCTGTGAGCTGGTCACCCAATTGCAGGGCGTATCTAAACAACCCAATATCTCTTTGAAACAATCCTACTACCCAGCATGGCAAAAGGATGAGTCTTGGCTGTTGAATGAGCATTAAATCCATTAGGCATCTTCCTGTGGCCCTTGTTCATCTTCTCGGCTATCTCTTTGGGCAACCAGCCACATTGTTTGCAGGGCGTCTGTTGACTTCTGCCTTGTCTCTCTGGATGTGCCCGGGGTCTCCCTGAGTCTGCTACCCTCGGAAAGGGTGAGCTCTCTAGACACATGAATTCCTATCTAAGGTTTTATAAGTCAAAAGGTGCGCACAAGGGGCGCCTGGGTGGCTCAGTTGTTGGGCAGCTGCCTTCTGCTCAGGTCATGATCCCAGTGTCCTGGGATCGGGCCCTGCATCGGGCTCTCTGCTCGGCGGGAAGCCTGCTTCTTCCTCTCCCACTACCCCTGCTTGTGTTCTCTCTCTCTCTGTGTCAAATAAATAAATAAAATCTTAAAAAAAAAAAAAAGTGCACACAAAAGGTGTGTTCCCAAAGCAGCCCCCAGCTCCAGGCCCTCAGAAGGAGCGGTTGCAGCCAGGACCCATTCCTCTGCTCAGCCTCCCTCAGACCCTCGGGCAGCTTGGACCCATCTGTTTCCCAGTTCTAGGTCAAATCAAGCTGAGAAAGGATCAGGCTTCATTTGACCCGAGATGGCTGCGGCATCTGGCTGTTCCCTCCACCCTACCTCCTCCCCCATCCTGGCCAAATGAGCCTTCATCCCCCTCCCCCCTTGGTGGGCTTTCAGGGACGTCATCTCCCCTGGGTGAGGCTTGCAGAGTTTCTGGGAAGTGTGACCCGATAGTCGCCACAAAGACAGACGCAACTGGTTTGAATCTCAGCCACGTAGCTGGGCGATCGCAGGTAAGTTACCTAAGCTCTCCTGCGCCGCCTCATTTAAGCAGGGACATTCCTAATGTGCACTTTGCAACATCATTAGAAAGATGCTAGGAAACTGACAAGGCCTCCAGTTCCGTGTCTAGCACGTGGTAGATGCTGCCAAAGCTGCTTCTCTCACCTTCAGCGCCGAGGAAAGAAACCACCACTTGGGGTGGATCCATTTGACACCTTGGGGCCAAGCCCATACTTTTGGGAATCTCACTCTGCTGAGTAAAGAAGAGACAGGGTCACCGGGCAGCGTCACCACATTCTGCCCCTCCTAAGGTGCCCTGTCCGCGTAGGAGGAGGGCCCAAGTTGCAGAAGCTGCCCTCAACCGAGGCGGATAGAAGTCGTGACTTTAAATTGGAACATCCCAAAATATCTTTGGTTAATGAAAGACAAAAATAAGTATCAACGGATGGAGTTCTTTTTCACCCTTGCCCTAAAAATTTACAATGGAAATGTTAAAATTTGCCAAAAATTGATTTTAAAGCACAGCATGTGGGCAAATATGAGGTATCTTCATGCTAATGTTTGGGGGTTCCACTTCAAAGAAGCAATAGTCTAAAAGTCCTCTCATTTCCCGTGGAAAAAAAATTATTTCCTTTCCTCCAGGGTCCCTGGTTCTCCAGGAGACGAAGGCTCTGAGTCGTGTGCGTGACCACCCACCTTTTAAAACGCATGTATTTAACCAACCTGCTCCATTCACATTGTGCACACTGCCGTAACCTGACATTTCAGGCAATCCCTAGCTCACGTCTCAGTTTCTTCCCCTCCATCTAATCTTAATGCCCCTATTTATTTCGGGCTTGTTTCTATGAACACTTTGACTTTTTATTAAATCAAAATTAATAGCTTTGTGCCCTAAGAAATCAGGAATGAGCTACAAAACTATCATATTTTTTGAAAGTCCTTCTAAGGTTTTGGTTTTTTGGGTTTTTTGGTTTTGTTTCATTTTTTTTTCTCCATGGTAGCCCTGAATGAATTACTTGAGGGAAATCTTCGTTAGGACATCGTAAGGCTGTCTGAGCTCACGCATGTTTAAGAATGTGTTGTGTGTTTGAGCACACACAGGCACAGAAAGGGTGAATGTCGTCGGTCAAGAATCATGTGATGGATATAGCACGGGGGAACCCTACATCCACAGCAGTGCCTTCTATCATATTCTATGTTGTTGCAAGTCAGGTTGGAGAAAAACTGGAAATTCATTGGGATGGCCATAAAGACAACATCTAAAACATTATTGTACATACTGCACTCATTTTTTTTTTTCCCAGTTAGTCTTTTGGAATACTTGCTTTTTTTCCTCACTGATTTCTGGGTAATTGTCCACTTTTGGAACTCTTACAAAGTGGGTAGGTATTTGAGAACCATGATGACCTATGACCTTTGACCCAAGGTGATCTTTACTGGGAGGGATCCATGAAAGATTGATTTGAGCAGAGCTGAGGTAGACAAACAAGCCATTCACAGAACTTTAAATCCGGAGGCAAATCAGGTAAAAATGCTAGCAACCTTACTGGCCTGGAATTTCCTGCCCCTGTAGTCAGGAATTAGGACAATACTGCTCCTAGCCTATGCAAGTATCAATGAACAAGTTTCTGAGTCTTCCCCTTCATACGGACCCCTAGAACAATCTAATGGAGCATACTAGGTCCCATCAACAAGTAAGCTGGCTTCTTGACAAATAGTTTAAAAAAGGAACTGAAAAGTGTGTCTTTTGCATAATTTAGAGCAATAATTCTAAATATTTCAATCATGGACATATTGAATCGCGGGGATAGTCAATCGTTCTCCCAAAAAGCCCAAGTTTTAGGAAGACTCTCTATTAAACCAATTGCCCTATGTTAATTAGCGTTCCCAGCCTTTAGTCATCAAAACACAGGAAACTGAACATCAGAGGTTCTGACAGGGCTGAGGTCCCGGGGGCTGCCACTCAGACAAGACAGGATCACAACCTGAGAGAAACTGTCCAGTGCTCGCTCTAGGTGGGGGGTCCTGCGTCAGGGGGGATGGCAGCTACGCCAGGGCAGCCGTAGCAACCATTCAAGGCTGTGCTAACTGCCTATCTGGAAACTTCAGTCAGCGTGGAGTGACCCAGGCTGCTAGCTACTGACGCTGATGCCTCATTCCCACCGTCTCCGAGCCCCTGACCAAGCCAAGGGAGCAAAGTAGGTAGGGAGGGTCTAGGAAGCCACCTGTAGCCTTCATATTCATTTTCCCTGAGGTGTATTTATTGTAAAATGTAGGGGGAATAAATGCAGGGATAAAAAACAACTTGATAACATGAATGAAAATATTTTTTAAAGATTTATTTACGTATTTGAGAGAGAGAGCATGCACGCAAGCAGGAGGGGCAGAGGGAGAGAGAATTTCAAGCAAATTCCACGCTGAGCGTGGAGCCTTATATGAGGCTCAATCTCAGAAGCCTGAGACCATGACCTGAGCTGAAATCGAGAGTCAGACGCTTAACCGATTGCAACACCCAGGCTCCCCAATATTAATGAAAATTTTAAAACAGAAGAGCATCAATAGTAATGCTGTGACCACTGCGTTTATTTTCTTCTACATTATCTCCAGTCTTTATTCATAGGCACACACTCCTTGTTTGTGGATTCCTAATTGGCAAACTTGCCTACTTGCTTAAATGTATCTGTCACCCCAAAACCAGCACTCAGAGCACTTTCATGGTCATTCACAGACATGCACAAAGCAGAGAACTTGACCAGCTCCACATCTAGGTTCCCAGCCAAGGCAGGACACAGAGATGCTTTTGTGTTTCAGCTCCATGCTGCAAACAAGGGTCCTCTTCCCAGTCCATTTAGTGCACTGTTTTCTGTATTTTAATGCTTTCTATTGGTGATTTCACTGTTTAAATTGCCACCCACCATAGCGTTGTCGAGTGTTGCCAAGAGCAAGAAAGCTGCGATGTGCCTTATAGGAAAAGTACGTGTTAGAAAAGCTTCATTAGGGAGGGAGCCATAGCACTGTTGGCCATGAGTTCCATGTCAATGAATCAACAATAGGTATCAAATAAAGTGTTTAAACAGAAGCACACATAAAGTAAGGTTAAGAATTGATCAGTTGACAAAAATGCTATAACCAGAGGCTCACAGGAACCTAGACATGTTATGTCTCCTAGGAGCAATGAATGGGTCACGTTCACTAAGTCAATGTTTAAAGTGACTTTGTAGGACGTTACTACAAATACTGAGAATTAATCATCCTTAAAAGTTCATTTCCTAGGGCTCCTGGGTGGCTCAGTCAGTTAAAGCATCTGCCTTCGGCTCAGGTCATGATCCCAGGGTCCTGGATTGAGACCCGGGTCCTGGATTGCCTGCTGCTCCCCCTGCTTGTGCTCTCTCCCTCTCTGTCAAATAAACAAATAAAACCTTCAAAAAAATTTCATTTCCTGCTTGCTTCAGTTACTATTATATAAATAATACTTGTCAACGTTATCCTATAATAATGCTCTTTTGTGTGCGTAAACCATCTACTTAACCGTTCCCTTATTGCTGGGTGTTTGGGTTGTTTCCAATATTTCAACCTTAAGGACAAAGCCGCAGAGAGTATAAGGTATGTGCACTCCATAAGTTCACAAATCCATCTTATCCTTCTCTGGATAATATCCTTGTCTGGATAAGCCCTCTCTGGGCTTGACATATAGTTTATCTCAGATAAATGTTGGTCGAGTGAATAAATAGCTTAAGGTTGGACCATGATGGGCAGGGACCATCAATTCAACATGGAAGACTCTTAGTAGATGTTCCATTCGTGCCTGTTGTCTGACACTAACGTCTGCTCATCACCTTCTGTTTGTTATGTGGCAAACATCAGGCCTGGATTCTTACTGTCATTAAATTGTTCGATCCATATTACTTTGGAGGTAAGTTTTATTAGCCTCATTTTACCAGTAAGGAAACTGGGACTTAAAAAGATCTTCAGTTCAAAGTCACACAGCTAAGTGGAGCCATCACCATGCTTCTAGCCCAGGTCTCGATGACTCCCGCCCCTGTTCCTTCTGCTGCACCAGGCCGGGCCAGGTGGGCACAGCGGTACAGCCCCGGATCAGGGCGAGCGGAGCAGTCGGCCTCCCACAGAGCCCATGGGACACCCAATCCCTGGGGCTCTCCTTTCTCCCCGCTTCTCATAACCCTCCCACCTGAATTCCTCCTTTTTCCCGCAATCACACAAGCCTGACATGATGTCTATTTCCATCCTTCACTCCAGGGCCCTGCCTGTATAGCGCTAATTGGTGGGCACTCGGCCTTCGATACCTGGTCTCAGGTAAACTGAAACCCACACCTGACTCTCCTGGGCTGTGGGAATGGATGTGATGACGCCAGCAAGACAGAGGCCACTGGATCCCAAGAACTTCTCAAGGTTGGGGTTTTGATCTCTTTTGATTTGAATGGGTCGGGAGTTGCGGATGGAATGGGGGCACTTCGGGGTCTTTTTTTGAAACTTATAAAAGATAAGGTGGAGATGGAAATAAAGTTTGCTCCATTTGATCTGCCTTTCAAAAACAGAGAGAACACCCTGACTATGACTCCTCAGCCAGGAGAGGATGGTGGATATTTGGCATAAACCCTCAGGTTGGTATTGTCAATAGAATAGCTCAGATATGGTGGTGAGTCCCAAAGCAGCGGTCGGAGGTCTCTTGTAAATTCAGAGGCTTACCAGCTGGTCTATCAGTAAGCTTTCTTATTTGCTATTTTACAAAACACTTACACAGCCGTTATGGTCTATGCTTCATGAGGCCATCAGGAAGGAAGAGAGAAGACGGCGTTCCCTCCTCCGAGAATGTCCTTTGCCTCTTAGTTGTCTGGGGCACTCCCACTCGTGGGTCTTGCAAGACCCAGGGCAAATGTTTTTCCTTCTCTGAAGACTTGTTTGGTAGAACTCCCCCCAAGTAGTCACAGCCTCTCCCCTTTGCCATATACGGCCTCATGTAGATTCACTGTACACAACACAATGTCCTGAAAACATGGCCTTATTATGTCTGTCTCTCCCGGAGATAGAGGCACTATCACGTCCATCTCCGGGTCCCCAGAGCCCATGCTGTGTCTGCCACATGGAAGGTGTTCAGTGCACTGAATGAAGGAACGGAAGTAGGCAGAGATCAGCATCTTTTTAAGAAGTTGCCATATCTTTTTGTAAATTTATTTAAGTACCCTAAAAATTCACAGTATTGTCTTGAAGCATGGAGCCTTTGTAAGGGACACTAGCTCTGGTTTCTCTGAGCATGCAGGAATCCTTTCAGTAGCTCAGAAAAAATCATTGCTCCCTATCTCCCCCGGACACCCCAAGTGGTGATAAGCAGGGGGAATTGTTCATCAATCCTATCTTTCTGCAGGCACTCTGCCTTCTCCATCGCCAAGCGCCCTAAGATCCTGGAAGACGGAATAACAAGCACAGTAGTAACAATCATGGTTTGTCGATAGCAATGTTTGTTACAGCAGCTAACATTCACTGAGTATGGTGCTCCCCATACTGACCCTGGTGTCGCCCTTCATTCTATCTTTCACCAACCTTAGGGAACAGTATGATTGTTTCCTTCACTTTATAGACAAAAAATTACACAATGAGAATCAGAGCCCAGGCACTCTGGCTCTCGAATCCGTGCCCTAACTACCAAGCTCTGCTGCGGCATAGAAACGAGGGCACAGGGTACTGGGTACTATGTTAGCCCTTTTCCATAAACTAGCTCACTCATCACTGGGGGCAACCCTGTGACACAGACAAGCGAACGTCCCCAAGTGACGGGTGAAGCAACAATCCAGCCCCTCCGTACGATATGTGTCACAGGTACCGTAGGTTGGCTAGACTACACCTTATACGCAAGGAGACTGCGGCTCAGAAAACACCTCTTCCTTTGCTACACAGAAATGAATTTTCTCTAAATTCATTTTGGACCTGTCAATATATACCTATCATGTCCAAGGAGTCCCTTTTCTGCTCTGGGCTTCGGTTTTCTCACCTATAAAATCTGGAGGCCAGACAGAGCTCTAAGATGTTGTCCTACCCTGGCACAGGGTCCTGCTCCCCTGAGATCTGTGGGAGAAGAGGGGGGCAGAGGGAGAGGGAGGGGGAGTGTGGAGCTGCCAGTTGTAGGATGGTGATGTGGCGTCAGAACCCCCATGTTTTAGAAATGGGCAGAGGAGAAGAACCTACAAAGAGCAGTAAAAGCAAAAATAGGAGAGGGTTCTCAGAATCTCCTGGTGACCCCCCCAAGATTCTGTTCTCAACCCCCATTCAATACAGAGCACCCCCTTCCCAGACCTTCTAATAGAAGCTAGGCTAGCCCAGTTTCCAGGCAGTGGAGGGAGCCAGCAGCAGATGGACGTACCTTAACACTCCACAAGTGAGCAATTCCAATGTCGTCCTCCCGGCCTCCCTGCTAAACCCCTGGCCCCATTGCCCTCCTTTTCCCAGCTGCGCCGGGAGGAGAGAGGTCCTCCAGGGAGCACAGCTGGGCCGAGTGGGCATGTCCCACTGACACACATAACACCCCACCTGGAGAGCAGGTGGGCCCAGCCGCTCTCTGACAAGCCCCCTCCCCCACGTGGGGGCCAGCCCCTCAGTCTTCCGCAGCCCCAGACAATGCCAAGAACCCTGCTTTTTGTGTGTCACTCATGGTCTGGGACTCCACAGCTCCATTCAGCCCAATGGGTCTTTGGAACCCCACTGTGTGGGCATCCCGGGTGCAGGGGGCTCATGGGGTACTGGAGGGGAGGCTTAGAGCCCCTACCCTGTGACCATTAGGGGTGCACTGTGCCACCTCTCTGAAAAGGCAATGAAGAGATAGTGCCCTGAATGACCCATCACCCGACCTAGAAGGAGGGGGGGTCCGGGTCCAGCCCCGTCACTTCGCCTCTCAGGCTTCCATCTGCTCATCTATAAAACAAGGGGAAGATTAGCCTTTTCAGTGAAATGACCACAAATCGCAATGTGAAGAGCATTTGCCGCCATTGGAGGGAGTCTTCTCTGAGAGCTCACTTCCCTCCACTGCGGACACTCACGGCCTGGAAGCGCGTACCCCTGGCCTTGCCGCCTCCGGGAGAGATGCCTTGCCTGATACACAGGGGGTGCGTGTCCACTGTGAGAGGGAGGTGGAAGGCGGCGACTTGGTCCCAGTGACAAAACTAGTAGGTGTCGCCATGGCCACGCAGCTCTAACACCTCCCAGACACGGCTTGCCCGGAAGTCTTTAGGATTTCGCAGGTGCAAAGGGACAAGGGTCATGTCCAGTAAATGAGGCTGGGGACCTGCATTCCCCATTTATAAAAGCCGGTGTTGAGCACTCCTGTTGAGAGAGAGGAGAAGCCAACCAGAACTTGTGCAGAGTTAAAACTGCTCCCTGTGGGGAAAGGCCCCTGGGGCTGGAGGAGGGTATTATCCGGGCCCAGGTGAGCTCACGTGACAGGGCAGGAGGCTAAGGCGACAGGGACTGGAGGCTGCTCTCGGAGTCAGCAATTGTCTGTCGCCCCGCTCCTTCACACATGTGGCAGGCAGAGATAAATTAACGGCAATCAACAATAAGACTTCAACTTTCTAATGAACTTGGTGGAGTGCGCCTTCTATTTTTAACTGACCCAATTTCTCGGTCACATCACATGACTCCTATTGTCTTGGCTGAGAATTACGAGAAACAGAGAGAGAGGGAGAGGGGGGAGAAAGAGAAATTGGGCCATATTTTTTAGTTCAGCAAGATGACAAACTCTCCAGTTGCATGTGTATTTTCTCTTTCATTTGCAATTTGTTAAGTAACTTTCGAGAAAAATAATGACTTCTTACTAATTCGGTGCTCTATTTAAAGAAACTTACTACTTTGGTGCTCTATTTAAAGAAACTTAAAGAGCTATCAAATGACCTTATTGGGGTCATATATAAAGTTCTCAGCTAAACAGGAAGTTGCTTTGGAGACTATGTCGATGTTCTAGGTTCATTTAGCTTCAGGGGTATCAGAAATTATTTTGGTTTGGAGGTGGGGTGGGCCCATCTTAAGTTTTTACGATTCATGTAATATTTCACCTCGTATTGGGCAGTGCTATAGGGTCGTGGAAAGAAGACTGCCGTAACCTTGGAATGAAACTCTACTCTGCCTTTCTAGGAGCGGCGTGGCCTGGCATGGGCAATGCTCACCAAGCAGATGTGTTCCCCACATACTATGTCATTCCCCCAGTCTCCGTATATGACATTCTCCAGGGCAACTGTCCATGTCTTAAAGACAATAGGGAACTCATAGCTCACCATCCCTGAGGATGGGGGGGAAGAGATCCCTGTTTCTCATCTGTTACATATGAAAGAAAACCAACGTAGTTCCTTAATTTGTCAGTTTCAACAAATCACACACAGACTCTGAATTACCCAAGTTCAGAGTATCCAAAAAATTTGAAATCCGAATGCCCTCTTTGGAAGTTGGATACTTGCTAAGAATCTGCACCTTCGGCCTATGGCTCGGTTCCTAATTCTGGGTTTACTATGTTTAAGCCCATGATTCCCAAACTGAGTGCTGAGGTACCCTAAGGCCCACACGAACTCATGGAAACACTGAAGACTATTTTGTAGTTTGGAGCAAAGCCTGACAGCCATTAAACATCGCACAAACCACAAGCTTGTAGTTGTCCCTTTGTGCGGCTTTAGCCTGTGCTATATTCCTTTCCATGACATCATATCCTTCCTTGCAGAGCGGGGCTTGGAGGTCCAATGACACCAAGCACGTGAAGTGTGAAAATCAGTGTGAAACAGGAAAGGAAAAGGGTGGTGCCCAGTCAGATGCCAGGATCCGAGGGGCTGTGCAGCACCGGAGAAGCGCACAAGGCTCACACCTCCTGTTGCTGTAGCCATTTAAGAATGAAATAGGGGCACCTGGGGGGCTCGGTTGGTTAAGCATCTGACTTCGGCTCAGGTCATGATCTCAGAGTCCCAGAATCAGGCCCTGCGTTGGGTTCCACACTCAGTGGGGAGTCTGCTTGAGGATTCTCTCTCCTTCTCCCTCTGCCCCTCCCTCTGTGCTCACTCACGCTCTCTTCCTCAAATAAATAAATAAAAGCTTTAGAAGAAAAAAGAATGAAATAAAAATGGTTCTTTTTCTTCCAATTTATGGGAATTATTTTTGGCTACCCTTAAATGGCTACTAATTTGTTAAGAGATAAATACTTATTACATTGTTGGATGTAACTACTTAATAAACAGAACTGTTAGGTATTTCTTTTGGCCTAGGGGCGCCGTGAACCAATGTAGTGTGGGAAACCTACAACCTAGCCTACAACCCCAGAGGTGGCCTTTCAGCTTCTTACTTATAAAACAATATTAAAATACAATGGAAACGATTATAAATATTGTGACAGGTTGTATTTTCCCCCAAAGAGCCCACAGAAATATTTTCAGTCCTATTCTGATTTTTTGAGAACCTTGTGTCTCCTCTCATTAAAATGTTGAGTTTAACTTCCCTTCTTTATTGAACATGAGTCGGGTTTAATGACTGCCTTCTAACAAAAGCCGTGGGATACCACATGCAGAAGTGATGCTATGTGACTCTTAAGACCAGGTCGAAAAGGGGATGTGGCTTCAGCCCGCCTCTGTCTTCGGGTGCTCACGCTGGGAACCCAGCCACCACGCTGTGAGGGAACCCAAGCAGCCCACGTGGCGAGTCCACATGAAGAAGCCCACGCGGAAACTGAGACCCCTGCCAGCCGAGAGCAAGCATCAACCCCCCCTCCCCCCCTGCTTATTCAAGTCTTGATCAAACAAGCCTTCGGATGATTCCAGCCCCAACCTTTGAGTCTGGCAGCTGAGGTCCCAGGCATCATAGAGCAAAAGTAAGCCATCCCCTCTGTGCCCTATTAGAATTTCTGACCCAGAGATCAATGAGCATAATAGATGGTTGTTTTAAGCCTCTGAAATTTGTGGTACTTTGTTATGCAGCATTAGATAACTTAAGCAAGTATGACAAATACTTGTGAGCTACCTCTCCAGCTCAGGAATACTGGTTTTCCCAGCTCTTCTCTAGAACTCTTTCCACATACATTCACCGCGGCCACATCACTGTAGGGAGGATGCCCCCCACACCTCTGGCCACAGAGGATTGGATGAGGAGTAACAACCTGACCAACCTGAGCCAATCCAAGTCCTGTATCAGGAATGTGGAACTGAGAGGGGGATGGATGCCCAGGCCGTGACTGGGTCCCCTGACGTGTAACTTCAGGAGCTCTGGGGCAGCCATTTTGTACGCCGCATAAACTGGCAAGCAGAGAAAAAGAAAGACACACAGGGAAAAGCAGAGGCGAAGGAAAGAGAGAGTATGCTGCCCAGGTCCCGGAAGGACTTGCAGTTCTAGACTCCAGTCCTTCCTGAGGCTTCAGGGAGTAACCTCTAAGCCATCTCTTTAAAATAAATTCCCCTTTCTTTGCTTACATTTGCTCAGGTCGGTTTCTGCAGCCTCAGGATATTTTTCATGTCTATCCAGCACTTTACGGCCCACCGAGCCTCTTTATATGCATGATCTCATGCGATCCTGACCGGGACTCTGTAAGACATATGTTATTACCCCCATCATCGAGAAGAAGAAATGGAGGTCCAGGGAAAGTGACGCAAGCAAGGCTCACAGGCAGAGGCAGAAGTTAAACCGGAACTAGAACCTGTCCTCTCTCCAAATGCCAAGCTCTGTTTGGGAGGCATTTCTTCCTCCTGCTCTGGAGAAGTGGGGAGGTAACATCCGATTTGTCCTCAGAAACGAACCATGTGTCCTGTCGCTGCATAGAACTCAGGGATGTCCAGCATTCAGGCCAGTCCCTGGAAGACCAGACCCCAAGCCAAGGATATGGAGACCCAGAGCTCAGCGCCCAACAAACTCAGTACCCAGAAGAAGCTTGCCCAGTGGGCACTGCGGACGCTCCAAACAAGGGACTCCTCAGGCCTGAGGTGACCGGAGAGGCTGCCCACAAGAAATGGCCCTGGGAGGCTGGGAGGACTTGGATAGGTAGGGGAGTGAGGAAGAGGTGAGGCAAATTATGCTTCAAAATTGCTGTTTCCTTCCAAGGATCTTCTCGGGTTCTTTTGGGAACAAGACAGCTGAACTTTTCAATCCTCAAGGCCTGGAACTCTCCCTGAGAAAGTCCGCTGAAGAAGCATCTAGCCCAGCCTCCAAGCAATGCACAAGACCCCCTCTGCCAAAGCCCCACAATGCTCTATCCTGCTCTCGAACAAGAAGTGGGGGGCTGGGGGACGTGGACAGGGCGTGCGCACAGAACAATCTGGGTTCAAGTCCCAATTCTGCCACATATCCCCGCCAGTCCCTAAACAAATCACTTACTACGTCTAAACCTCCGTTTCTTCAACTCTCGTCTTCAACTGAGATGTTGTTAAGCTCAGAGAAAAGGTAGGCAAAGTGCCCAGCATCAGACCTGAGTCACAGTGGATGCTTAACAAAGTCCAACATTCAAATGATCTCATCTGACAGCCCATCCGATCATTGTTCCGTTCTAATTATTAGAGATGCTTTTTTCTGTGTGGATAAGCTGAGTCCTGCCTGCCCAGAATGCCCACCATTGATCTGGCCTTTGCCTCCAGAGCCCCGAGAAGAAGGACAGCCCCTGGGCTCCCAACATTCCTGCAGACAGGACTGCTTCCTGCCACCACCCTCAGACTGGTCCCTTCCCTGCTCCCCGCGGTCAGATTTTTTGAGGCTGCAGAGGGCCTGAGGGTTCCTGGGGAGAATGCACACATTCAAAGCCTAGTTTGCCTGGAAACTCCTCTCTGAGCCTGTTCAGCGGCCTCAGTCAATACAGCCCTCCGATAAGACGCTCTTAACTCAGAAGGTTCAGCTCAAGAAGAATCTGCTACGACTGAGTCATAGGGCCTGCGCTAACGTCCTCCAAAAGGCAATTTCAGATTTGTCCAGCCTTCTGCCCCCTTTGCTCCCATGCCTGGCCTCAGCACTGCACAAACAGAAGCTAAAGGGAAAGGTCCAATGATTCCATGGAGATTTAGCTACTGTATTGACAAAACTCAGCGTTAATTCCCAGAAAGCATTCAAGCCCCGAGGTGGGGGTGGGGTGGGGGCAGGGAGAGCCTGCTGGATAACTGGGTGAGAGTCATAGCCGCTTTTCAGCCGAATCTGACCTAGTTTAATGAAATCAGGTCATCTGTGAGCTCTTCATTACCCTCAGACTAAACAGGACCCAACAGAGCAGCCAATGTCCCTGGCCTTTCTGAATTCTGCTCATTCGCATTATGACATTTTGATGTTGGGTCTTAATGCGTGTTGACTTAGCGGCTGGGCCTCTGCAAAGGTAGTAAACAGCCTGGGTGAAGGCAGGAAAGTAAACAAGAGGGCTGCTGTTGAAAGCACACACACACACACACACACACACACACACACACAAAGGCAGTGTAAATACCCCAGGTCCCCAGCCTGCATCCTCGGGGAAACCAACAGACAAAAGGCGTCATGAGTGTCTGGGACTATTATCGCTGATGGACGGATGGGACTCCCCTACTCTCCTGCCGCCTCTTCAGATGGAACTCGCGGTTTCAGCAGATCTTCGGGGCAGGGGGTGGGCTGGGAGGGAAATGAAATTGTCAGGTTCAGGATGGGATATTGGATTCAAGGGCAAATTGCTTCTCGGCAACAACTGCCGAGGACCAGGACCGTCACTCCTCTTGAGACTGTCCTGTGGGCTGGTGATGGCTTTATTTCATCCGCTGTCCTGATCTGCATTTTCTGGAAACCGAAGCCTGTAATCGGGGAGTCCGCAGATGAACCATCTCCTCTCGCTGGATACTCATTAAATGGCATGACTCTTTACGGAAGTAAATGATATGTGTGAGTTTCCCTGTACCTATCAGGATCGTCACAGACTGTCAATCTCAGAAAGGGCAGGATGCTCCATCGGTAACACACACAGCAGAGGCTTCCGCACAGAGGTGGCCCAAGGACGGAGGGTTTGGGGTGGGGTCACATTTTTAACTGAGGAGAAACTTAAGAGGCACGGACTGGTGTGGGCAGACAGCCAAGGCGGGCGGGAGGGAATTCCGCACACACTGGGTAGTGTCCAAAGTCCCCAGTGCTGGGCAGGATGGAGAGTCTCACATTGCTGTGAGTTGGGTGTGGGTTTGGCTACCGGAGCACTGCCTTCTTCTTGCTGAGCAATGGCTCATGGTGGGAAAACGCCATCCCCTCACCCTCCCTCCTGAAGGCTACCCCTCAAGGAAACACTCCTGGCCAGTTACCTCATTTACGCGCCCAGTGCCTGTTGGGAGAAGCTCGAGGACTCACCATGTAGACAGGAAGAAGCAAAATACTATGACCTACGGGTGACCCTGGGCAAGGGGTGTCACTTCTCTGGGCTTTAGTTTGTCCATATATTCAGTGAAGAGGCTCATCGTACAATTTCTAAGGGCTTTCTATGAAGTTCCCTCTGATTTTAAAGCCAATCTCTGCCTCAGTCCCCAGGTCACCATACTCTTCCTCAGAGGCTGGTGAGCCCTGCAGAAGTCATCCCTGTGGTCCTCTGGGATCCACCACTGACCTTGACTTCCTTAACCCCAGGCTCCGACGTGGACCTGCTCCCTCCCAGCCCCATCATTTGACAGTAGTGCTCGGCCTGGATCTATTGTGTCCTTTACTGATCAGTTGACTTGATGGGAACAGAGCAGGAAATCAGTTTCCTTCTCAAAGGCAAGCTGGTCTATTCCATCCATGAGTCTCCAGAGCCAAGAGGAGGAAAGGTGTCCAATCCGCCTCTGTGCCTGGCCCGACAACCAGAGTTTGACTGAAGAGAGAAGCAAGATCC